>JAYRBT010000114.1:47713099-47748325 GCA_036023395.1 Myiotriccus ornatus
AGTGTCATAGCAGGCCGTGTTGACTAAAACAGGAATATGTGCATTTTTATAATCAGTTTCTTTAATTGCCAAGAAAAAGTTTAAATCTCACAACACGTTCCAAATACTGCCCACCCCCTTCTGTCCCTCCCCCACTGCACCGCAGTGCTGATGAATTAGCTGTGCTGCCGCCACGTGTGTACGTGTCAATAGAGTGGATAGAGATGATCTCTCTGCAACACAGAGTGTAACACAGAGGAGCTGTAAACAAGGCAGGGACCCAAAACAAAAATACCAAACATTTTGATGCTAAATCTGATTTAGTTGAGCCAGCTTCATGCAATGTTAATTTAATTCAGTTTTACAAAAATATGCTCTCATGTGAAGCATTTTCAAATGTCCGTAACAATGTTAGTGTGAAAAATTCTTTAACTCATCCAGTTCATTCCTAGACGATGTTTCCTGCCAGCTACATTCACCACAAATGCTGTCTGGTAAATAGCAGCTGCAAAGGAAGGATAAGGATGCCAGGGTACACTTCAGTAAACACTCCTCAGTGGCTCACTATATCCTGGGCCAAGCAAGCTAATATACATTCACAACCGTGCTCATAAATCCTCAAACGAAGTAGGACTTTGCTTTCGTAACTTCCCTGAAGGTGAGGACAGGAGATTAAGGGCATGCCTGTACTTAGTGCTGCCTTTGTGGAAAAGGACTCAGCCAGGTGCAGCCAGCTGGGCCCGTGAAGGTGTTTGCATCACACGGCTCTGGTTGTGCTGCAGCACGTTCTTGTGGCAGCACGCGGGGGCACATGCGGGTGGGCACGCTCCCCCGCCACCCATCCCAGGCTACTCAGGTTGTGCCCTGCCTTTTGACTGGCAGCACTGAAGTGCTCAGGCTCAGAAATTAAACCTAGCTGTTCTCATGCCTCTTCTTGTTTCCTCACCTGGCCCGTATTGTTTTTTGAAGCCAACATCTTTCCCCACGGGCTGCCAGGCAGCAGAGAGGAAATAGAGGTGAGGGCCGTCATCTGTCCCAGACAGGCTGGCTCAGCAGCACCATAACAGCACCTATGAAGAATGAGGCTGCTATTGAGCAACACTTCCACAAGATCTTGTCCAGAAGCGGTTCCCCGGGAAGGATGGCTGGAGCCGGATAAGCCACAGTGACCAGCCCGGGAGACTACTGCAGGTGCCAAAAACCAGAGGGAGAGACAGAGTTTCCAGGAGCCACACCTGTGGGGGTAAACACACTTGCAGGGCAAGCAGCCCTCCCTGGGGAAGAGATTGCTGCCTGCTGGCGTCACTGCCTCTCCACCAGAGATTATCAGTCTTGCAAAGGCAGTAAGGAAACTGCCGGTGTGAATGGCCCTAATCTGCTTCTTCTGCAGCCTCTGATAATCTGGGGAGGGGCCAGGCAAACAGGACGCTTGTCCAGCACCACAAAATGTTGAAGGAAAACTGCCTTTCATCAGCACAGAGGATGCAAAAGAGCAGGACCTACCCATATCCTGATGCAAAGGTTTTCTACAGCTACAGTGACCAAGCACCCTACAGAGCACTCACAATACAAGTACAGCTCCTTCCCAGTGGCTTTAGCTGACCCCAATTCATGCTGGAACCAGATGGGGGGATGCTAGCAGGTATGCAGTGCTATCCAGGAGCTCATTACTCTCACATTGCTGCTGACTTTATGCTACTGAAACCTCCCCTGCCTTATCCCTGGTATCTCCAGTTATACAAATGTTTCTCAAGATGGCTGTGTGCCAATTTGTTTGATTAACCAGGAAGCGAGCATGTTAGGAAAACTGATGCCTGCAAAGAGAAGAGGCAGAAAAGGTAAAGAGAAATAGCATCATGAGGTAGTCATATGACCACTCTGTCACCGAGGAGACAGTTTGGAGTGGTTGAGGGCCCGGTCCATAACAATACCAGAGGAATGAAATTTTAAAAATTAAAAAAATTAAAAATAATTAAAATTTTGTCACTTTCCCCCAAGAAATAATATGAAGTCAAGAAGCAGACACACTAGCAACACTTCCAGAAGCTCATGGGGAGAAGAACACGCCTAACCTTGTTACATCATGGCAATAACTAAGTGAAATGCACAGGGGAAGAACAAATAGCAAAAATTGACTATTCCAACTTCACAAACCTTTGCTTCAGAAAACCCTGGTACATCAAACTTAATGTTGAACAAACATCAGCTCCACCTTCCCAGCAACAGTCTTGGACAATAAATAAATGGGAGGTGTCCAAACGAGACCCAGGTTGTGCTAGTACAGCACCAGTGCCTATATGGGCAGAGGTACCCTGGCCATTAGTATTGCACTCCACTAATTAAACTACCCAAACTCATATACAAAAGAAACTCATGCTCCATGGCTAAGAAGCTTTTTAGCAGTGATAGCTATAGATATCATTGGCACTGCTTGAATAATACCTTGTGACAGAGATTTTAAAAGCAATTGACAAAAGCCCTGTAAATAAGAGCAAACTTTCCCACACATAGCAAAACAAAGCCCTCACTGATAGGTACCAGGGGAAAGGAGAGGGGAAAATGTGGTGATATCATCACATAAAATAAAAATACTTCTATGCTGCAAAACTTTCCAGATTTTTTCTCTCTTTCTAGCCACCTCTCATATTTTAGGTTGAGGTGGTTGAACCTACTAAAGACCCCATTTCTAGTCGTGTCACCTTCTCCATAATTTACTAACATTTATTACATAAAATATAAAAGTCCAAACAGTTCAAAACAAAGAAAACACAGGTCAAGAGAGCTGAAAAAAACTGAGAATGTGGGAGGAAAACAGTCCTGTGAGAAGCTGCTTCAGCACTAGACAAATAAAATCCCCTCTCCCTGGATACAAAGACATAACTCTTATTTATGTGAATGGGAAACATGCTCATGCACTGAGGGGTGAATAACTACCATAGATCAGCAGAATGACTGCACTGGAGATAGCTAACCCCAGACTACATGTGCAATGAATGTGAAAATCATTTTAGCCATCTGGGCTATGTAATTTTTCACAGATGCTTTTGGAGATGGATCGGCCTTGTTGCCTCTCTTTTCCCTGACATTTCATCAATGTTTGCAAATTGCTTTCTGGGACCTGTAGGATGGTACTCCATAAAAATTTAGTCTGTTCCTTTCTGCCATCATCCCAAGTGTTCAAACAGACCTCTGTAACCAGTTTTCCTTCCAGAAGGATTCTGCAGAACACCCTGTTCAGTCGGATGCAGACACCCGGCAGGTATTCAATGTTCACACAGACTGCAGTACAACTACCTCCAGAGATCTTCAAAAACCTCAAATAGAAACCAGCTTAACTCATCATGTAAAAAGTTTGTTCTTGGGTACCTAAAAAACACACACACCCACCGACTCATTAAGATATAGGGATGCTGCTCTCAGTTGCTGTAGCTACCAAAATTAACCATCTCCCCCTCTGTAGAAGAGGACCACCATAAAAACAAAACAAAGAGCTCTCAGTAATTTTTATTCAGCTGCCTCAGAGCAGTTTTGTAAGTTTGAGGTATTAAAAAAAGTAGAGAAAACATGCTAGACTTCATAAGCACGGATGTTTTGAAGTTTGTTAGCTAGATTTTAATCAACTGAATTTAGCTGGGGAGATTCTACGATTTTTTTTTTTCTTAGTTGTGTTGTCGTTCTTGTGCAGAATATCAGGTTGTTGTCACACAGTGTGCTAACTCTGGTTCTAGGGCACATAGTACCAAATAAAATAAAATCTAGCTATTTGACATAAACCATTGGATCTATCCAAAGCTTTATTTCTGGTTCTAATTTGCTTTAAAGTATTTCTGAAGGATAACTTCTTTGTTCTGACAGGCATTATCGTCTGTCCTCTCAATCCAGCATAAACAGAAGTCTGAAGTACATGCTGTTTTTCAGGTTATTTTGCAGGCTAATTGAGTAACCAAGCCGACCAGGTCTGATATGAGACACAACATTGTCAGTTGATCTGGATCTGGTGTTGCACGACCTGATCTTAATGGTATAGCAGGTAGAATGGATGTTTGTGGGACCTCAGGGCTTGCACCACCCATCCCAATGGTCACTTTTATTTACATCTGGAGGTTTCTTTTTAAGACGCACAAAGGTACTTCTTGATGGTATCCAATGCTGAATAACCATAACCAGCATGGTTCATAACACTGAGAACAGCTAGCACAGAAGAAACAGATCAGGGTGAGCCTCATATTTGTATGCAACAGTTTCCCAATTTTGTACAGGTTCTCTATGCACACTGAAGGCAGCTGGCAATCTAGACCTGTGCTTTTGCACTCCACGCAGCTGGGACTGTGATTCTTGGAGCATTTCTCTAATGGCAAGGACAGTTTAAACAGTCCTGGCTCCCCTTCTTCTTTAGATATTGGTGCCCGCCCCACTCCCCTCAAACTGCTCTGCCAAAGCCAACTATTTATGCAGCTGTGTGGTGAAATGCTTCAAGAGCTGATCTGGGCAGGGAGAAAAAAAAAAAATCTAGGCTATTTTTCCAGCTGGATCACTTATGTGATCAGGTACATCAGGAAGCCACATGAATACTTTTGGCATAGCTAGGGTGAAAAGGAGGAAAGAAGGCAGGCTGCTCTATGGGAGGTGTAATTCAAACAGTGCTGCTCCTGGATGTGGATCCACAGCTCCTAATGTCCCTGAGAAGTGGGATTTGTGGGCACAGTTCAGGTCTTCATTAATAAAAGCTGAGCCCCCTTTATAAACTTTCTCTTCTTCTCATGAGGTTGTGTGGGGAAACAGGCTTATATGGTTCTGCTGGCATGAAGTTAAAGCCTTGTAATACTAAATAAAGCTGGGTATGTTTTTTATAAGCTTGGTAATAGTGCCCTGTGGAATCAGGCCATGACTACAACCATGGCAGTCTCTAACTGCATCTTTAAGTGGCGTCCCAAGTCTGCCACATGGATATTTTTGAAGGGCTTTGAAGCAAGAATGATCACTGTTGTTAAGATTAAGCAGTTTTATAAGCTTTATAAATTTTTTAAGCTCCAGCTATCAACGAGACAAAACTAGGTAAGCATTTTATATACATTTGCAGATAGCTGAAGAAGTTGAGTCTTACTCTGTGACCTGTCACAGTTACTATTGATCTTAGTGCACAAAACCAAATATATATAACAGGCAAGCCTGACTCATTGCATTCCCTCCTCTTACTTCAGAAAGCTGTCTTGTGTCTACTTGTGTATGGAAAATCTAGAGACTGTCTATGAAAGAAAAAGTCTTTACCTTCAAAACTACAACTTCCCAATCACTGCTTTTTGAAATAACTAAAGCTTATCAAGAAATAAGTCTGTGACTCCTGAGGTTAGCCAAGCTCTGAGAAGCTTCATTTCAAGCCTCTTCTGCTGCAGGGAATATTGCTGGTTAAAACTTCCCAGTATCTCCTTGAAGAAGGGCTCCTGTCTTAATGACAGGAACTGTTAAAAGGACAGGGTGCTTTTCTTGTACAGTGTTAGAGGCCACGTGACCAAGTACAGATGAAACCTAAGCAGCACAAAGAAAAGGTGGAAGTCTGAATTTCCGTTCATTTGGGATATGGAAACACACTTTATTTAAAGGAAGCAAGAGGTGTTGGACAGTCCAAACGTTTTACAGCTAACTGAATCAGCTGCTCTCACCCTTTGAAATGTGTATCAGTTTTGCAGGTGGGACCTGGAAGACTATGGGAAAAGGAGAGCAGCAGAGATACAGAACAGAATGTGACAAAGATCAGGAATCCTCTAAAAGGTGCACTACAATTGTTTTTAAACCTGTTAAGCAGCAAGATCATATATAACTATATAACTAAAACATATATCTAAAACATATAACTAAAAACTTGCTTTCTTTCTACCACAGTTCACAGCTAGAAAATAAATTACAAGCACCACCAGCCCCTAATGGATTTTTTCTTTTTTTTTGTTCGAAAACAATCACAAACATGCAAACACAGCACTCAGAGACTTCACTGCTCTTTGTGTTGGCTGTCTTCTTATTTGGAAATAAAATACTTCTCTCTAAATAAACTGTCACTCCTACAACAATCTGTGATGTCTTGTAGCATTTAAGGACTTCTGAAGGAGTTTAAAGGTGACATATAAATTGATATTTATGTATGATGAAGTGAGACTTCTGCATTCAGCACTGAAACTTAATCCTCTCCAGGGTAGAATGCAGCAACTGTTCCCAGCTGGAGCAGCATCCCGCTGGCCCCGATCAGCACAGAGGTAAAAGTGAGCAGTGACTCTTGAAAGTGTGCAGGACCTGGGCAGAAGACGCAGTCCCAAGATACTTTATTTAATACGGGGCTGCAGAGCGGGGTTTCACAGTCCTTGTAGCAGGACTTGCTGACGGTGACCGGAGGGCGCATCACTTTTGGCCTCGCAGGGCCCCCTGGAGCACGGGTTCAGAACTGGGACAGAGGAATAGCGCTGCCTGGGGGATTCCTGCTCCCTGCTGCCGGCCGGCAATTCCTGCACCGGTTCAAAACAACACTGTCTCTTGAAGTATTCAGCTGGATTTTGGAAATTGCCCTGCTCACCCACAACACTCCCTGCACTGAGCCTGTGTTTTAAGATTTATTTTTTTTGTCTTGTTTTGGTCCTAGCAAACAGATATGATGTCAGCTACATTATCTTCCCAAGTAAATCTTACCGGCTTAGTATTTAAAAGGTAGAATTCCTCCATTTCTGAAAACATCACACTTTCTGAATTTCAAAGTTATTTTAAAAGAGCAGGAGGATGCTGCGTATCACTTTTAACATGCATCTGATGTTATCTGCAAGTGCCTGGTCCCTCAGCGACTTCATCTGTTCCCATCTCACTTGGCAAAAGAGGTTTTGCATAGATAGCGAGTTGGCTACTACTGTTTTATGTGCTACTCTCAGAAGCCAGCAAGGAACAGCTGGTCTGAGTTGCATATACCCTTAGATTGTGGACTTCCCACTCTCAAATATTGCAGCTTGCACTCCCCAGTGTCCTACAATGGCTTAAATAACTGTGTAAAAGGTAGATTTCAGGGCTCTTTTTCTATTTGGAGTTTTGCATCTTCCAAGTACATGTTTTCAAAGTCTTTGCAACAGCAATAAATGCAACTTTTCATTTATTTTATTTAAATGAAAGCTGTCTTTCCCAGGTAATCACTATATTCAGCAACTAGGGATTAGTAAAAATACCAAATATAATGAGAAATGTAATAAACCAAACAGAGACAACAATATTCACCACTTGTTCCACACTCCCACTTTTGCTTTTGCCAGTGGATCTGGGCCAACAGTTTGGATAATGGAAAACATTTGCAAAGAGGTCTTCATGCATGAAGAACAAAACTTTTCATATAATGGAATTCAGCAATATTTTCCTGACAGTGTGGGGCAGTGCTTCTCCAGTGAGGTTTGCTCTGAGTGCTTGGACAACCTTAAGTGACTGACAGAAGAGCTTAGGAAACTACTGCAGTAGCCAAGTTAGTCCACTGCATTTTTGCACAACAGGTAGGAGTAACTGTTCCAAAGGGGACTTTTTTTTAATTAGGGATGCCATTTCCAGTCCCCAAAGAGTAAACAGAAGCATCAGCCATTTCAAAATAAAACTTTTTTTTTTTCATGGATTCCTTACATAATATCTTTATAAAATTATCTTACCAGATAAACTTTGACATGCGAAGAAGAGCAGTAAATAATGATGCAGGTGAAAGTGAAAAGCTGTATTTTTTAAAGTAAGACTCAGAGATACATCAGTCAAAATGTAAGTTACTCTACGGAGTAATTACTGGCTTAACACTGGGCAAATACCTTCCCTGTACTTACATATCTTATACTGGAATCAAAGTGCAACCTGAGCTGTCAACTTCCTGGGTCTGGAGGCCTAACAAGAAAGCACAGTAGATTAACTGTAGGGACCAGGAAGATGCTTTGTTCCACACTTCAGAAGAAACCTAAAGCAAACATGCACTACAGAGACCACTGATGTATGTAAAGATTTTGTTGTTTCTGTTTCACTAACGATATTAACTGCTATCAAGTGTCTAATATGATTAAGGTGAGTGACAAAGGGGTGAGAATTCAGGACAGATTAGGAAAAAGAAGAGGTTACAGACTGCTTCGGTAAATTGCACGTTTTCAAACCATCTAGTTCAGGTTGAAATTTACTCTAAGGAAGCCAGAGAATTGTCTGAAGCGATCTCACTTTATTAACTCTGCATTGGACCCTCCTGAGAGGAGGCTGGCATTGCATAGACTGTGAAAACACATAGTGCCTCATTTTGGTGCTTTCCCTTTAGGCAGCACTTTATTATCTGTCTTTCTGTCATAAATTTTAAAATGTCACCAGTAGTTGCCTTGAAAGCTCTCAGATTTAAATTCACCTTAGCTTTGACAGTCTGAAAAAGATCTCTTGCAGACCAGACCATTTTTGGTTTTCTCAAAGCAGTAATTGCAGTGATGCTCACGATAGTCATGATACAGAGAATAAATGTGACTTCTACATGCATGTCCAAATGTACATATATTCTGAATTTTAAAAAGTTGGTATACTGTTAAGCAAGCAAAGATTGAAATTACAAGACTGTTAAAGCTCTGCAGAATACAATAGAGTGTATAATTTATACATATGTTCTTGACACTTATTTGTCCTTTATGTCATGTGGTCTATAAATGAATAAATGAAGAAAACCTTAGTGATAGCTGCTTCTAAGGTACTAACTGGCTTTCAAATCATTTGGCATTGCTGCTAACTAATAAAAACATAGAGAGTGTTAATCAACACACATCATCCCTTTCTCTTTAGAAATGCTGAGATGATAGAAATCCTTCAAAATTATAAATAAAATAATGGTCTATTTCTGAAGTTAATGCACGAAAAAATAATCACACAGACCATTTGTCTTGGGGTAAAATAAATATTTCCCATTGAAAATGGGGCCTTTTTTCCCCCAAGAAAAATCTTTAATACTGAAAACAATATGGATATGCATTGATTTACAAGATATAGAAAGTTTTGGTGAAATAGTCGACAAAAAGTAATGAACTGGTTTATAATCTTTATTCTTCTACACTGCCTTTGTCAGTCAAAACTAAAAAGCTACTCTTTATTGAGTATCAACTGTTTGAAAAGTTGAAAGAATGCATGTTGTTAGTATTAGCAATGTTACCCTTAACTGTGGACAGGATGCCATTACTGAAGGTGGTTACAAATGGAATTAAACACTGGGGATATTCCTCAGCCACTCTAATGTGGTTCAACATGCATGAAACAAAAATTCCTCCAACCAGAAAACCAATCAAATAAGAAGTAAAAGCCCCATGATGGTGGGCAAAACCAGTAGTTCTACAGCTGGATGTAATGATATGGTTACAAGGGTAGTGCAGACATACCCATATATGGTTTGCTGATTAATAAACCAATGCCTTGTTCTTACAAGGTGCTGGAAAGTGCAATGGTGTCAGTCCAACAGGACAATTCCACACGTATTTAAGAATAAAAATGAGGGTCACCTCAATTCAACTATTTATGTTATTACAATTTAACTCATCCTTAAATGGTGCATCCTGCAAGTTTGGGCTCTAGTGATGTTAGAATAGGACACAAGACTCACTTGAGCACGTGGTGTAACATTCTAAGCCAATCAGCTTGTCAGTTTGTCATGGCAGATTGATCAGGGCTTGCAATAGGCCATTCACCACTGCACCCTGGTCAGGGCTGGTGCAGCCAGCTCACTACCACCAAGCAAAATTTATGTGAAAGTTGATATATTTTTCCACACAAAGCTTTCATTATCTAATCTAAATGATGAAAAATGTAGATTTCTCAGTGAGAAGGTAAGTGCCCTTCCCTGATCTTACAGATATCCAGTAACCCTAGTTCTTGCAATGACACAACAGCCACATCATTTCCATTGTTCTTTGTTCCTCCCCTACATTAAAGATAACAGCACAGTACATTTTCTTAAAAAACCCAGCTTGTGCACTGATAAAGCATTCAAGTAACAGTTTTCTTCCTTTTACATAACTAATGCAGAAAGACTTATCTAAGTGCTAATAGCACATTCCTATCTCAACCCCAAGACAACACTGTCTCTCTGGCTTTTGTGCTCCTCTGCCATATGAGACTGTCGGCAGTAGTGCCAGTGAGTCAAAACCAAGGAATGTGTCTTTAACATGATCAAAAATGAATTAAAGAACAAGATGACTACAACCACGAAAAGCTAACTTTCCATTCCTATTGATTTGGGGTGATCTGGATTTTAAGAGATGGAAGAGCTACCTATCTATCTACTTCCTCAACTGACCCTTTACAACCCATTACTCAAATGGTTTGAGATACTGGTAATCTATTCATTCTACCAATCAACATTTTTGATACTCCAGTGTTAGGTGAAGACAAATAAGCCACCAAAATCAAATTTAAAAAAGAAAAAGAAAAGAAAAAATTTGGCTGATTCTAAGACAAAGATGGTCCCATGGTAGTCTGCAGTCATTTCTGGCATATAGAAAAATCTGACATCATTTAAGGGATGCTGGCAGGTTCTCAAAACAAAACAAAATTTTGGATCCTCTAAAGAACACATCGCCTCCTGGCCAATACAATAACTTACGATTACGAGAATCTTGTGCAACATAAATTCTCTTAACACCATCACAATATTTATGATCAATGGTCTTTGAAAGTGGTAGCTGACTAGATCAGATTTTGCTCCCTCTTTTCCAACAGCTCTGAAAAAAAGGAAGAAACTTTCCCACTGACTCTTGCCCCAGCTTTCCAAAATCTTTTTAACTTTCATTATTTCTCTTACAATGAATCAACAAAAATTCTTTTTTCCACTTTTGTCAGCTATCTGGCTCCCTATCCTTCATGTGGTTTTAGTCACTGGATGTAACTCATACCTCCTGCAGGGAGTCAAGCTTTGATTCACAGCCTCATTTCCTCAAAAATTAGGCTTATTGCCTCCACAGTCTTGTCCTGTCCCAAGCAGACCATCCAAAAGCAATCAACAAAGTGGTTGTCCATCTCTGCTAATGACTTTTTGAACTCAACATATATCTAGATGATTCAATTTTAATTTTTGTCACTGTTGTCCCAGATGCCAAGAAGAGACTTCATTTTACATGAAAATGCCAAAACAATGAACTAAAATAGAATAGCAGTGTAACTTTATTATTTGACTTTTTCAAGGAAGGTGAAACAGTCAAGGGCATCTTCAAAGTGAATGACTAGCTACAGCAAAATTCTCTGCTTTGCTCTGTCACCTCTAGCATAAGCTGATCCTTAAATACATCCTCCTTGGATAATGATTACAGTATGCTTTACATGGTTTTTAAATTTTGAGATACTGACATACTGCATTTTAATTTGCTAAAATAAGGCTTCCTTTCATGAAGAAAATTAAATCACACATAAGATTAAAATGAGAAAGGGCTACGGAAAACCTATCTTTCTACGGTATTTTTAAACACTTCTGATGGTTACCAAGAAGTTGTCTTAACTGCTTTATTCTCCTTGTTATCCTAGAGAGCTAAAAATGCTCATGATATAAGTAATTTTTTTGTTTGTACCAAACCCAGCTCAATTCTGAGTAAGAACTGTAGTATATGAATTACAAATATGTCTCTTGCACAGTAAGAGCAAATCTAAAACACAATTTAGAGCATGATAGGATGCTATTAAAGCACCAGCATGATTAGAGCTGTTAGGCCATATTTTCAGCTGGAGGAGGAAGCAGTGATGACCACTGAACTGAATGAACATCTATTGCTTACATGGTTAGGTTGAAGCAAAAGTCCCAGGTGCTGTGCAGCACTTATTTCCTTGTTAGCTGTGTAGTCCACTCTTCAGAGCACACTATTCCTATCTTATTCATCAACTAACAGGGTGAGGTATTTTCAAAGAACAGAATGTGTATCCTTTACACCTCTGTTAACTCAAAGGAAGAAGTTAATTGCTTGTAATTCCATCATATTTTATTTGAAAATTTACTTCCCAGCTGAGTCATTCCTAGCGTATCAGTGATTCTGATGTAATGCTCTTTAATGTAGATCTGTTTTCCATTCAGGACAGATGCAGACTATGTTTGGGGTTTTTTCAGCCACAGAGATAATCAAATCACTCTTAACATGGTGCATAAAAAAGAGCAATTGATTCCCTTGCAAGGCTTACTTGAGATTCTGTCAAACTGTCAGTAAGGATGTGGAAAAATTAAGGCTCACATAACTGACCAATTTTAAAGAAAAAAGATGGGGTTTGCTATGTATCCTCTTAAAAAAACCCAAAATTTTAAGTGCTGCCATTAGGTGCCAGACACTGTACATTTTAAACATGTTCTAACCAGAGCCCGTGATTCAGTTGTAGAATAGTTGAAAGACAGCACATTCCAGAAGCAGTTAAATGGTCTTGCAACCAAAGTCCTATTTTCAAAATGGATTTAAGCACTGTTTCAGTTTTGAAAATCAGGAATGGAGCTTCAAAGGCACTGGAATCCTGTTCAGCAGTATAACCACTCTTAGGTTTCTTTCTAGCACAAATAGAAGCCAAAAGTCCCAAACAGGATTCCAAAATTCCCACTTATGAAAACTGAAAAGTGTAATATATTTAAAAATGTGCTCGCAGTAATAGATGTAGAAATATTGTCATTATATTTCCACAGGAGCATCCATGTGTGCTTTCTGCTTTCCTTCTCTATGAAACTAGTCAGCATGCCTCACGGTAAAATAGGTTAAAAAAAAATTATATCTGAAAATTTGCATGATATTATCTGACTTCTAAAAGCAAAATAGACAAATCATTACTAACTGGTATACACTGAAAAAAGTAATACAAAAAGGAATATAAAATTTAAGATGGGTCCATTTCTCTTCTAATATGTAAAAAACCTGCATTATAAAACTAGCCATTTGACTTTCCATGCTTAAACATGAAACAATGAGTGCATTTATTACAGCAAGGTTACATCATCAATTGAAAAAATGTCCTATTTCCTTTAAAATTATGAGCAATGTGACATCCAGTTCCTTTTCTTAAAAAAAATTTCTTTAAAAATACCAAAACACTTCAAACCCTCCAAAGTAAAAGAAATTATGATCTCTTTACTTAAAACTGTGATTTTTTTGAGCCCATGCCCCTGGAGTGCAGGCTCCAGCCCCACAGTCTGAGTCACATCTCCCCGGGCGGAGCTCTGCTCCAGCCAGTACAGCCTTGCTTGCTCCCCATGGCAGGCAGGAGCAGGCTACACACATGCTCTACGTATGGCTTCAAGACATGCTTGCATTTCAGAGGCTCAGAAGGGATGCAGAGCTTCCAGAGAAGAGTCTGCACTTCTATCATACTCACTGATGCACATGATGAAGTTTGTTTCCCTCTTGAGACAATCTCTGCTGCAACAGAGCTGACCTTAGTCTTAAATTTGTTGTTTGTGAAGCCCTTCATTAACAAAACCAGGATTTCTCTTGATAAAAGAAGTATAAACTAAAAAATCTTCTTATATTACTATTTGCTCTTTCAAATCCAGCAATCATTCCACAGGGCTGGATCATGGCCTTGTCCCCAAACATCCATGGCCTACATCAAAAGAAACATGGACATTGTGAAGTGCAAATTTTAATGGGGTCCAGCCATGAAAACCTCAGTGTTTATGCAGTGAAACAAAGGAGAACAGCACTGGGAAAAAGTCTGGAAAGGGAAGCAATTCCTGTATCTCCATTGTTACATTGTAGATTACTGTTATTCTATCCTTCACCTATCTGGAGACACCGACTAGTACCGGGTCTTGATGCCCCAACATCCAGGTTTTCTTGCTTTGAAAGGCTTTCGCCTCCCCTGGAATTTGCAGCTGGGAGGAACGGCCCATGAACTAAGTCCACAGAGCAAACTTGGCATAAGGCAAAGGCAGGAACATCTGCTGCCATCACGAACAGCTTGTTGGCCACACTCAGCCACAGAGGAGTGCCAAACAACTGATCTGCTTTCCCACCTCTCTGGTTTGGCTGGTAGACTCCATGTGAATTAATCCAAACCACCCAATACACTGAGCACAGTCTATTTGCTCTGGGAAGGACTGATCAGAAAGGCATCATTTAGATTGATTTCTCCAGAAAGTAGTCATTCTAACACTGAGAGATAAATCTGACTTTCATTTGCAAAAATGGAAAACGCTTTCTGATTTTATGGAGATTTATAGGTATTTATAGGTTATTTGTCTTCTCCTAAGCATTTGGGTTTTTAAGCCAAAAATAGGAACAACTTGGTTAATTCGTAACTTAAATATGCAGAACACTCATGTATTCCTCAAACCATCTTCAAATGATTTTTACTAAAAGTGTAGAGATACTAGATTTAAAATACATGTATAGAATAGCTTAGGTAACAGATGGCTACATCACGAAGAAGAAAGATTGCTTTTCCTAATGATTCACTGCATGGACTTCTGGAAAAAGCTGAACCATTGTCCTACTTTTCCTATCCCTACTACAGCAGTCATAATGCTTATCCCCCTACCTTGCTGAAATATTTGGAGGAATGCTTAATTAGCATTGCCTTGTGCTTTACTTAAGGTGACATTCATGGAAAGGATGCTTAGCCTGTTTTACCCATCTATATAAAAACCAGATTTTATAGATGATGAAACTTTATACATGTGTTAAGCAGTTATAGAATGAATATGACTCACAGGTGAGGTTACCTTCTTTCATTGATTGCCTTAATTTCATAGACTAAAGGAACTAATTTTCCTGTCTGTCCTCACATCTGCATTGCTTTCTAAATTAAAAAACAAACCAAAACAACAACCCCTCCCCAAACAAACGAACAAACCCCCAAAAAGCCTCAAAAAAACCAAATCCCCAAAATTAAAATATCACCCATCAACATACTGAGAGACTTTAACAGCCTGACTTGCCCAACTAGCAGCCTTGCAGAAAAGCACTGTGGGATCCTGTAGAAAATCAAGTGCCATGTGGGCCAGCAATGCACCCTTGCAGTGATGGAGACTAGCTTTATACCAGGTTGCATGAGCAATAACCAGCAGGTCTAGGGAGAAGTTTTTTCTCTTTTCTCTAGCACCTGAAATCACATCCAAACCACTGCGGCCAATTTGGCCACACATCGCAGGAGGAATACTCATAAACTACTGAGAAATGCAGCAGAGGCTGGACTCAAGCCTAACACTGCCACATTTGCTTACCTTGGATAAAAGAAGGCAGCAGGGCAACCTAACCAGTCTTCACCTACCTAAAGCAGAATCATAGAGAAGACAGAGCCAAACCTTTCTCAGAGATGAATGACAGCAGAACAAGAGCCAGTAGTCATAAATTGCAATAAGAAAATCTGATTAGACACAAGGACAAAATTCTTCACAGTGATAGTGGTCCAGCAGTGAAAGAGGCATACAGGGAATTAGAAGAATCAGCGTCTCTGAAGATAGTCAAAAGTGAACAGGACCTGATACACCTTTGAAGTTAGCCCTGCTTCAAGCAGGCAGTTGGAACTAAATGGTTTCCATAAACCCCTTTCAACTTAAATTATTATGTGATTATATAATTTATGACTAATAAGAGGCATCAATAATGTTCCCTTTATTTGTTCTCTACTCTCTCTCTCTCCCACCCCTTCCTTTCCCCAGGGGTGACACTGGCTTGCCAAGATGCACATAATTGTGCAAGAATATTCTCAAAAGTACACACTGTCCATGTAAGGTGTCAAGTATGAAACACTGGTGTTGGCAAAGAGCCAGATGCCAAAATATAAACTTCTAGAGCTCAGCTGGATTTTTGACTTGTCAGATCTGTGTCATAACTGCTGTTTATCCACATTCTTCTTTGCTGACACATATTTGCAGTCTTGTGGTCCCCACTGATTTAGCGGGTCATTTTGTGTCTGTAAGGAATTTTATAATTAAATATTGTGATTTAATCCCTTGAAACACATTAACGTTACTTGCCAGTAAAGTTAAGCATGGGAAAGATGACATTTTCAAGGTCTGTATTTATGCATTAGCTTTACATGTTTAAATGAATCTAAGTGTCTTTTAGGGATTGTACCCACTGACAAGTATATTTAAATTGAAAATTATTCAGGAATAGCTCAGCAGAAAAATTTATATTCCAAAAGCAGAATGCCAAAGTTTTGGAAATTACTGAAATGCCCTCTTGAAAGTACAAAAACTTACTATGAAGATGATGTTCTTATTTTGAAATAAGCATGTCTACCTACAGAAATTTAACCAGGAATATTTTATCTGAAATTCTCATTCCTTCATTATTACTGAGACAATAATTATCCAGACAGATAAACTACTATAGAGCCTACATCTGCAATTCAAGTAAAAAAAAAAGCCAAAGTTCAAGTACAAATAAGATCATCACAATATTATACTCTAGCACAGTGTCTAATGATAAAAGTTAGGTTATAGCCTGCTTCAGTTCCTCTCAGGGCAGATAGAGGATGCCTCCTCTAATGGACTCCCAAGACTTTTCAGGCATTTCCAGCTCTCCCATTACAGCCTAGGAAGACAGATGACTTTTTTGGCATCTTGCAGTTGCCAGATAAGTGCCACTGCACTGTTAACAAAGGATAAGCAGACTCAGAAAAAAAAAGAAAAAAGTGAGGCTGGTTATGTTTCTTTGAAGAAACCCCAGTCTGATATTTTGCATTCAAGTTTCAGTTCAGAGGTAGGCAAACTTTTATGGCCGAGTTATTAACTCCTGAAAATAGAGCTTCTGTAATAGAAATGCTGACAGACGCTTTAGTACAGCAGTGCTATTGGGCACTGCTCTAGTCATCAGTTTTAATGAGAGTTGTTAATATCACCTCAATCAAAATAGTTGCCCTGGGCTGACATCTCGGGCTGTGCACAGGTGGTCTCAGCCAAAAACGTAATGAAGGTTATTACATTATCAATGAGGCACAGATGTACAGCCCGTCTGAACTCAAGGTGGTGTTATTGCCAAGCAGGCATCCCTTTCAGCAGGTCCCAGGTCTGTTTATATCAATACGCTGTTCCAGCTCAGTGAACCCAAGCACAGCCTTCTGCTGCTCTGCGGCACTGCCAGTGAGAGAAAGAGCAACTTTTGACAACGCAAGGATTTACCACTGACATGCAGGTGGGTCGCAAAAAAATAAAGCCAAACAATAATATAGCCTCTGAACATGGAATTAATGCATTTGAGTCTGGACTGCTGCACCATTTCAGAACAGTTTTTCCTTTTCACCAAGCACAGTAACAATACTGGCTTGAGAGAAAACACATCGTTGTTCCCTCTTCTTTTTCTCATCTGAAATCTGACATACTATTAATTGGATTTGCATATTTTCCAAACATTGCTTTACACTTTGCTCATTAGTGCTCATGTTCACTTACTTCACTACACAGATCACATAAGCAAGCCACATTCCTATGTCTTTAAAGCATCTCTTGCTTTTATAGTAAATATACACAGATTTTTCAGGCATCTCCTGAAAAATGGGATCTATAGTGGCACCTGGACATCCAGAAGCCAAATGAGCCATATCCTCTGCTGAAACCATCCTTCTTCCACTGCCCTCCTAGGACCCCAGCCTGAAGGATGCAGTACTCCAAGAGGACTGATGTAAATAAGAAATGGCATCCCATCAGGACAAAGAGCACGTTTACTTTAACAGAGGATGGCAACTGCTCACAGATCTCAGCTGGCAGAGTGATGTTACTGTGCTCCCCGGAACCGCATGTTATACTTGGAAGCACTTAAACGCAGGTAAAGGAGCCAAGCAAGTATCACAAATTCTATTTATATCAAAGACTGAGGGTGTGTATGTGTGTGCATATACATACACATACATGCACACGGTTAAGAGACAGAGCTGGCCAAGGCAGCCACTATTGCTCAGCCATCCTAAATGCAATTCCTGATGAATTCTCTCTGTAGAACGATGCATGCGCTGACTCACTCTTCATCTTTATCCACTTCAGTCTTTACTAACCAATGTAATCAAAGTGATGAACTATTTGCGGTTTCACAACTGTCCCTCCATAGCTTAAGGGGTTGACAAAGTCGAACCCTGTTCACCAGACTGCGTCTGGGACCCCTAGCACCACTCCAACATAAATGATAGACTGAATGGGTTCCATGCCAAAATTCCGGGCACTGTATTGTGCAGGTGATGCCAGTGATTCTCTGGCACTGACAAATGTGTACTAGAACCAGGCTGGAAGCTGAGTCACTACAATGAGAGAACATAAAGCAGAGCATGGGCTGCAACATGACAGTGAAAGGTAGAGACAGGTACCCTAGAGGTAGAGGTAGTGGTAGTAGTTAAAACATGGCTGTATCATTCAGTTCTGGTCCTGGATGCTGCAAGTACAAATTAAGCTCTGGTTCCCAAATATTCCCCCAAAGCAATGTTTGGAAGTGATCTGACAAGTCAACCTGGAAATTCAGCAAGACAAGAAATCAATGAGTTTGATGGTTTGAGCTTTGCCATTGAATGTCTTCAGATAATGATTTTGCTTAAAAAATATCAGCCTTGTTCTTGTAAAGGATTAGATGACTATGATAAGCAAAGCTGTATTTAGGTGTGCAATACTAAAACTGGAAGGAAACAAGACAGGACCTATTGCTTAAGCCAAGCAGAAGCAATACTGCCAAAGAGCACTGGTTTTAAGTCAGGAGATGAGGGCTGTTTTATTTCTAACAAGAGTAAAGCTGCACTCCCTCATGCCTCGTTCTTCACAGTGTCCCAGAAGGGTTGCAACAGCACAGTCTGGTTCATGAGAAAAGTCATCAGAACCTTCTAAAGCACCTTCTCCCTAATCATTACATACATATGAAACAGACAACCCCAAACTTTATCTCCTGAAAATGCAGACAAGAGTTTAAAACAACAGTAGCAGCAGCAGTTACAGCTTCCTCCCCACCCCAGTATAATAGACTGCTTAGCAGGAAATTAGACTGTGATTTCCTTAAATGAAATATAATACCCTGATTAGTAAACAATGCTTGGTTTAAAAATGGGTAGCTTCTGGCTCAGTTTTCTTCAATAATAATAATAATAATGAATACTGAAGTTGATGATAGCACGTAGTACTGTCAAGGAAAGCAAAACTCCTGATCATAGAATCATAGATTTGTTGAAGTATGGAAAAGACCTTTAAGATCATTGAGTCCAACTGCTACCCTAACACTACCAAGTCCATCCCTAAACTACCCCAAATATTAAACGCCCCTAGGGATGGTCACTCATCTACTTCCCTGGAGAGCCTCTTCCAACACCTGAAAGTGACCAAAGTGCAGGACACAGCACTTTGCCTTATTGATCCTCATACAGTTGGCCTCGGCCCCTCGACCCAGCCTGTCCAGATCCCTCTGAAGAGCCCTTTTACCTTCCAGCAGATTGACACTCCTGCCCAACTTAATTTCATCTGCAAACTGACTAAGGGGGCACTCAATCCCCTGGTCCAGACCTTGATAGATATTAAACAGGACTGGGCTCAACAGTGAGCCCTGGGGAACACCACTGGTGACCGGCCACCAGCTGGATGTAACTCCATTCACCACCAGCCTTGGGGCCCAACCATCCAGCCAGTTTTAAACCCAGCAAAGATTGTATCTGTTCAAGCCATGAGCAGTCAGTTTCTCCAAAACAGTACTGTGGGAATCTATCAAAAGCTTTACTAAAGTCCAGTTGGATAACAGTCACAGCCTTTCCCTCATCCATGAAGTGGGTCACCTTGTCATAGAAGGAGAAAGGACTGGACAAGCAGGACCCGCCTTTCACAAACCAGTGCTGGCTGGGCCTATCCCCTGGTTGTCCTGTACGTGTCATACCATGGTACTCAGGATGATCTGTTCCATGACTTTCCTGGGCACCCAGGTCAGACTGGCAGGCCTGTAGTTCCCCAGATTTTTCTTCTGATGTTTCTTGTAGACAGGTATCACGTTTGCTGACCTCCAGTTGACCAGGACGCCCCTGGTTAGCCAGAACTGCTGATAAATGATTGAAACTGGCCTTGATGTTGCAGAAGGAAATATTTGCTGAGGGGAGGGGCAGGAGGTGGACTGACTTTCCTAAAACTTTGACTTTTTTTTATTTCCTTCCACCTCGCATGTGCATGTCCTTCCTCTAATAGTTTAAAAATAAAGGATGCAATCTGTATTCCAGACATATCATATGAATAATTTTCTCTTATCGCAGACCAGCCACTACTGTCCTTGGGTAGCTAACAAACTATAGAAATTGCTCCAGCTTCCAGCTGGAGGAAGCATTAGGTTTATAAATACATTTTAGCTGAACTGCACTACAGTCTCTCTTTTGCACTGAGACACTGATAAGAAGTAGTATGTTCATCTGTTTGTTGAAAAAAGGCACCACATTCCTCAAGAATTTAGATCTGTACTGTCACACAGTAGACTGGTTACTACGAGTATCCCACTGGCACAGGAATCTCTTTCCCATACTAACTCCTCTGCTTCTAAAACTACGTGCTTTAGCTGGAATCCAGGTATGTCCCTGGAGGACCTCACTCTGCATGGGGCCTGACAGAAGGAATGGAAGAAAAGTGTGTCTGCTCTCAAGCCTTCCTCAGGAGCAGGGGCTGCACTCACCTCCCCAGAAGGAACAGCCAGGTTGGCAGCAGCAGCACCATCCCACTTTGGGAGCAGAGGACAGCAAAAGAAGAGGCTCAGAGAGGGGAAGAAATGAGTAATTCACTGATTTTTTAGTTTTATGCTACGATAATATTGGCAACTCATAGTTTCAATGCTATTCATCAGCTGAGTCATGATGCTGCCACTTTATTGACGAATGTTTGTCAAACAGCTGTCAGGCTCTCCCAGTTGGGTATTCCGTAATGGTTCATTAGGAGATGATTTCTCATGGATGCCCTGAACCTGATAGCTGGCAGAAAACAAACTTTGCTGTCAATCCTGAAAGAAAGAGCCATGACTTTCAGATGTATAGACTAAAACTGGTAATTTTGCGTTACTGTAAAAATTCTTGGAACAAATGGCTCTACATACTATATCAGTAGGGGCCAAGAAACAGCTTTTTCCTGAACTTTGGTCCAGGAAGGCATCAAGAGTAATACTAGCCATTATAATTGGATGAATAAAGGACTCTTGTCATTACTCAATCATAAGCAGGAAATACATAGGAGATGAAATCAGGGTCAGGACATTCGGAATGAATACAGAGAGGTTGTCATTGTAAGTAGAAAGGAGACAAGGAAGGCCAAGGCCCCTGGAATGCACAAACAAATGCAGTACCAACTTCCAACTAATCACAGAATCACAGAATGGGTAAGGTTGGAAGGGGTAACAGTGGGTCACCTGGTCCAACCTCGCTGCTCAAGCAGGGTCATCTTAGAGCACACTGCATATTTAAGGTCCTAACATTTTGCCTTAAATTTCCTAACCAACTTCCAGGATCTTCCAATTACACTTTCCCTTTTCTCCTACCTCTCTGGTATCTGAAAGAGCTATATAGTCCAAGAACTAACAACCATTTCAACAGAGCTATGAAATGTGATGCCTTTTACAGACCTATGTAAGAGTAGTTTAAATTAGGTGGCATCTGTTTTAGTTGCTAGAAGCTAAACACCATGTTAACTCCATGAAAAAAAAAAAACAGACTGTTTAAGTATGAATAAGCTAACCAAGAAAGTGTGCAATTCTTTGTCATTTTTGATGGGTTATGGCCAAAACAAATACACCTTTCCTCACAAAACTTCCCTAGTTCTGTTGACAATAGTACTCCTCTTTCTACTACTCCAGCCCATATCTGGGGTTGTGCTTGATTCCGTTCCCCTTAGCCACATTCAAAACATCTCCAAGTTTGACAATATTCTCTTTATTCTCTTCAAAATTCACCCTTTCCTCTCCATCCTTAGAGTGCAATCCTTTATTTCATCTCTAACACATATTTCTGTCTTCATTACTGCAGCCTCCATTCTTCCCTTCTAACTTCCCATGAGCATGAAGACATATAAATCAAAGTGCTGCCAAGTAAACATGTTTCTTGCCTGAAAATTTGTTCATGTCTTTTCCTTCCTCTCCCCTCCACATCTTTTTTTGCTCATCATTAGATTTCCTTCAGAATCATAACACATCAGCATCTTCCAAGCTCAATGTAATTCTGTGTCCTTTCAATTTATCTTCTCCTTGTTAAGCTTTATGTTAACTTCTTGCCCCCTTCCCCGCCCCACCCACCTCTCCTCACAGCCCTACTGCCTACCAGGTGTTTGGAGTTTCCTTGTCTTTTGCCCCATATCACCTCTTCTGCCCAGATTTCCCCAAAACCTCTTCTTCACCTGAACCTGGAAGATCCACTTCCTACATGCTGCTTTGAAAACATATTGATTTTTAAGATGCCTTAGAGTTGTCCAAGCTGCTATCCTCAAGTGCCAGGTATGCAGCTGCCAATCCTACAAACACTTAACATTAGCGACCTGGGAACAACACTGAAAACTGATTAAATTATATGCTAGAGGTTACAGCAAATGCAGCTATCCTCAAAATCCTGTCAAATGTGTGAAGCAAGCAAGTTGGAAGAAATTTAGAGAAGGAAAAGTGCTTCATATCCATTTAGTTAGGGACGTTTGGTTTCTATTTTTAAGAACAACTGTTGTTTATTTTTCTAAAGAGTCACCTTTACCTCCTCTGCAGCCTACCTACCTCTAGCAAAATTACTGAGTCTACCACAGCAATTAATTTCCCTTCCATGTCTTAACAACCCTTCATCAGGGTACCTGTTCCCCTTTGCACTCTGCTAAAATCTATGCCAGAGCCACTGCCTCAAGGAAGCTACTCTGGATTTACAGCACTGCAAGTGTTAACACAAGCTGACCCACACTCTTACAAGAATGGGAACGTACATCTGTGACTCAAAATATCTACTTAAAAAGTCTAACCACTTTACTTAACAATTAACATTAATCTGCTGCAAGTCCAACTCAGAAGGTGACTGTTTGCATCAATACAAGCTTGAACAAATCCATGCGTGTGGATATTCAGGCTTCAGCTTCTCTCTGCCAGACTCCTGTCAGGCTGCTACTTCTGTCTGTGAGTGATCACTAGGAGTCAGCCCTATACCAGACTAATATATCTCTCTCCCTTCCAATGGCATTAGACTAAGAACTTCAGCCATTGTAGGACAGAAAGACACATTTCTTATTTTTAAGCTATTTAGGGTCTCAAAGGGTCAAAATTTGATATTTGCTAAATGATCTATCAATGTACTAACAGTGGACACTTAAGAAGAACCACTAAAGGGCCACCTTTAGATGAACAACCTTAAGGTACCTTAGAGACCTTGAAAATCTGAGCTCACATGCCAATAGCACATCAACTGCCATTCTTTTCTCAACACGGCTTTTCAAATCCCGTTAAGCTGTATGATTTAATACCGAAGAGCTGTCCACTTTTAGGACTGCTGAGAGCCTGCAAAAGGTACCATCCTTTATTCAAACAAACAGAAAATTTTACAGTAGTTCTTCCAACCCTAACTGTGGCATGAGATGAGTTAAATACTGTTTGCATTGCCAAAATGGAGAGATTGCATTAATTCTCCAAGATTTAATATCTCAGGAGCTTTCAGTATTTCCTCCCTTAAGCATGAGGCAGCTGGTTCTCCTGGGAAGTTTTCTGGAAGAGATCTGAGATGAATGCAGGAGGCTGGAATGTGGGATGGATGAAGGAATGCCAGGACAGGACTCCCACTCTCAGGCAATATCCCCAGCCCTCCATTTAACTGCTTTCAGAATCAGAGCCCTGCCAGCTGCTCAGCTCCAGCCTTTCTACAGTCCTGCCCACCCAGCAAAGAGAGAAAACAGCTAATCCTGCTGTCAAGGGGCAAAGCTCTCCAAGTGTGCACCTTCCTCCAGAGGCCAATGGGCAAAGAGAGAGGGTGGAAGGAGGCCAGCCCTGGCAACAGTCCTGCTCTGGACACATTCTCACATGGTCACCCACTGCAGCTGCCCAGGGCTTCTATGAGGAACCACACAGGGGGGATTTTTCAATGAACTCAAGATACCCAGTTCATAAGGTTCAGGCACAGAGTTTATATGCAGGGTCATATATCCCTGTGTGTAAATGAAACACAGCTATGCTGGTAAAAAGCCATAGCACACATTCTTGGGTGCATTAGATTTGGGATTCTTTCAAAATTTATTTAGTTTCAGGGGGCAAAACAAGAAAACCTATGAAAGGATATGATTACTTGTCCAGAAAATACACCATTTAAAACAACAGGTACAATTGCTTATAAACTTGCATCCTAAAAGGCGACTCAAAACATTTGCCGCCCAGTTCCATAGCAAGGAGCTTGCTGTGCTCTGCAGCAGCTTTTGCGGGAAGGTAGCAGTGCTCCTCCTCTGAGCCACCGCTAGAGGGGAACGGCATGGAGGGAGAGGAGGATTGCTCAGACACATCCTGCTGTATCAATAATAAAAAACCCTGAGCCACTTATTTTGGTTTTTTTTTTAATACAGGTGGAGAAAAAAGGAATCTGTCCTACCTTTTTACTTTTTACTTTTTTGTTTTTAAGCATCACTTGGTGATAACAACAGGGGTTTATTTATGTGGCACACTCACAGTTCAGGGTGATCCAAAGAACAGGTGCCTCCCTTATTGCCCTTCCACACCGAGGAGAAAAAGCTTTCATCAGAGGGACTTGATATCAACTGCTGCCAGACACATATCCTAGAACTGAATGTTCAGGGTTGATTTGGATTGGTAAAACTGTCATATAGCCACTTTTCCACTCCCTGCAAAGCAAAGCAAAGCCTTCTTCCACATCTGAACTGATGGATTGTGTTGGCAGAGGATTGAGGGGAAGATCCAAAGAGCCACTGGAGGCATGAAGATGGGAATGTGTGTACAAAAATGACTTAGTAAGAAATTGCCTCATTGTCTCATATAACACATGTAAGAAATTCCTCTTGCAGCTTTAATGATGGAGTGGGAAGCTAAACCCCATAGGAGTTCCTCCCTCTATTTACCAGAATGGCAAGATATGGGCTCCAATGATGAAGTGTTCCATTAATATTAGGGCTAGAGGAAATAAAGTGACTTAATTGTAAACTAACGATCTCATCCTAATAACCAAATTCTAAACAGAAAAGGCAAGAAAAACCCCCTACTTTCAGCCATGCTGCTAGCTCATAAATTAAGCAAATGACATTGGCATATAATTACACTAATTAGTACTGATGCCATGCAAAGACTATTTATGGATATGCATTCACCCCATTTCTAACCCTAGAGCCTAAATCTGAAGTAGTAGCTCAATCAGCACACTTCAGAAATTCAGTGTTATTGTTTATGCCATTGTGGATCTAATTTAATCAATACCATATTCTCATTAAATGCAAGGTCTGTTAAAGATGGTTCTTTCACAGGCCCCACAAATGAACTCTATTGGATTCATCTCATTATATTATTGCTCTAGGCTTAACTATGCATCATTAACAGAAAAATACACAAGTATGAGGTTCTATAGATCACCTTAAAACGACGAAATCACACATGATCATGGTCATAAGTAATTGGAATGATGAAAGCCAGCATTTGCAGTGATTGTTGGCTCTTTCACAACAAAAAAGGCCCTCAGTGCCTGGTGTCCTTCATAATGCCAAAAGGGAAGATAACAGAGATGGGCCATACAAGCTATACTACACAGGTTGGATTTTTTTGTTGTGTTTCCTGCTACCACTAGAGACCTTACAAGAATGCCACTTCTTTCTCTGTATTTACCCTACAGCTTTTTATGTTCCAGTCACAAAGAAAGGACTGTAGCACCATGGTGCAGTAGGATTTTAGTGGTCAACACATGTAGCCCTATAATAGTATCCTGAAGAGATCAGCAAGTTCTGTATCTTGAACTACTAGAAGTAAGCATAGACTAATTTCTTCTCTTACTCCTTCCTAATTAATACCAAGATACATATTATACACATGAAGAGTGTGGCAGCCTTATTTGGCTTTCTGGGATGCCTCTTTATGTTTTGCTTTTAGTTATGACTGTACATTTGCCATACTTACTACTGCTCTCCGTTAGTCTGTGTGCTGTAGAGTGGTAAAGTATCACACATGACACACACAGGCCTGTCTGGTTTACACCTCAAATAACCACGCATAGAAAATTTTTCATTCATTTTGTTACAGTGTTAAGAGACACTACTAAAACTTGCACTGACTTGGCAGCATCCATTCACTTAGCTGTATGCTTAGTTGCAAATCTTCAGCCACTTCACTGACTTATCCAGGTTTGGGTTTTTCTTGTTTTGTTTTGGTTTGGTTTGGCTTTTTATCATCTTTTTCTTTTCCTAAAACTGGGGCAATAAGGTCAGTGATTGCCACTTAATTTTTTACTGGAAACATATATGTACCTATAGAGAGTAAGTGAGCACATGTAGAAAATAGCAAAAAATGTTTCCTGGTCTAAATCCTTTTCTTGATATTTCTGCTGACCATTTCCATGTAGAGTTCTTCACTGATTATAATTGCTACGAAATTGCATGTTTTTGCTTGTCCCTTTGGACAAATAGGCTGAAATCAGTGGTTGCACAGATCTGTAGCTGACTCATTGCAACATAAAGCAGCTGACTGTGGGACTTGGGGTTTTTTTGGATCTGTTATTTTAGGATGGAAATTGCTGAGTTGGCAGGCAGTCTGACCATATAAATCAACAGCAACTGCATACTTTTAAAATGACATGGCGCATAATCAACTTAATATGTGAGGTTTGAGGGAAAATAGCTTTATTGGGGAAGCACTGCTAATAAAAATTCAACCTATGGTACCTCTTGGGTCACTAAGGGCAAAGCCATAGGCCAGTATTTATAACATCACACAACTGGGTCTTTCTTAATCAGCCAGCCTTTCTTTGAATTGCTTCTGGATGAACACCTAACAGGATTGATAAAAGTGACAGAAAGAGACCACTGGTATCTAAATGGAGTTATTGCTTTCATCTGCACTCTAGGAGAAACACAAATATTATTAGAGAGCAAAATCAGAATATAGTCCTGCTGTGGCACTTCCATGAAGATCTTTCCTCCACTTTGCAATAGGAAGTCATGAATGCCTCTACTGCATCATTCCCCAAGTCTTCTGGTTCTACAGCTGCATTTTGATCAGTGCTTTTAAGAGAAGCAGAAAGCCTGGAGGGACCATACATCATTCCATTCTCCCTCTGGTGGAGCAGCATGAACTGCAATTTCTCTTTCTGGAGTCATCCTGAGAGGACCTGGACTTGAGGGGGCCCTGTTCATGGAGTTAAGCAAATTGTCAAGTCAAGTCCTGAGACAAGTTCACAACATTTTGTGCATGGGGAAAAATTCAAGCCTCACTTTCACACAGGACACTCTGCAGCAGAACTGACGTAAAACTTCTTAGGGGGGTCCCTCCAGAGGGATGGAGTCGGGGATGGTTGGAACCAATGCACTGAAAGACAGGGCTCAATTCTGTCAGTTATGGATGCCAAGACACTTTGTGAGGATGGGAATTTCCCAGTCGAAAGGTATAAAAACCAGGCTGGGGGGGACTGCAGAATGGGACCCACAGCTTTTTCCCTGTGGTTGCCTGCAATGGCTCTCATTCAGTAGGGCTCATGAAGCTCTCATTGTTTTGCTATCAGGTTCTGTATTCAATAACTGATCATTGGAATTGCTTATCCTCATGTTGCAAATAGAAAAGCAAAAATCTACTCATGTATAAATGAAATATATGTCTTATATTCAGTTATTTCAGGTAATATATGTCTTATATTCAGTTATTATATAGGTTTTGACCAGCATAGCTGGAAAAATAAAACTAAAACGTTATTTTTCAAGTATGATTGAAATTGGCAAGGTTGTCTAAAATTTGCCAAAGAAAAAAAGCAGAGAATGAACACAAAGCAAATTTTTTTGTTCAGTGGATGTTTCTTTTTTTGAAAACAGAAGTGATTAATTTAAAAACACTGGGGATAAGCCCTTTTATTTTCTCTTAATGGAGCATTATGAAAATCATAGGGGCAGATAGAAGACAACAAAAAACTTCCTTCTTATCTTGAGGAGATCAAGGTGGTATTCAGTGCATCTCACTTGAGTTTTGACATCAGAGGCATTTAAATTGAACAGATTAGATAAAACTTATTTCTTGAATTCCAGTATTTGACTATAGAAACAAGGCAAAAATCTGCAGTTGTCCATGTATGTCTCTGAAATGCTGCACAGGTTCAGGGGAGGGGGAAAGGGAAGAAAAATTGAAGGAACAGAAAAAGTATGCCTGAATTAGAAGGGATAAAATAAAATTGACAGTTTTTGAATTTCAAAATATCTCCTTCAGTAATTTATTTATTTCTAATAGTGATTTAACATTACCAGAAAAACACTGAAATACATGGAGGTGGTTTTTTTGAGACTCTTCTGGAAACGCAAAAGATACTGGGAAAAACAAAGGAGCAGGAATTCAACAGCCCATTTTGCTTGAATAACTTCTTCTAAGCTACCATGTTCTATAAAAAAAATGAAAAATTATCACTTTTAAGCAAACGAAACTCCTCCTGAGAATCAACTATTTGCTTTAATTCTCCAGAGAGCCTCCTAAAAAGGCATAAAGCATATTTTAATGAGGAAAAAAATGTTTCTTTATAAAATATAATTCCCACTTTGGCATTCACTTTTAGTGTAGGTAATGGACATAAAACAAATGAAATGTTCAGAAAATGGCTTCTAAAAAGAAACTGTTTGTTCACCATTTTTTACCTTTTTTGTTCTTTTCATTAACAATGTTATTCTTTGTTTACCAGAGGCAAAAATAATTTTAATGTAAGAGGTTTCCTTCATACCGTAAACTAAAAGGAAGATTGAAGGGCAGATTTTCCAAATGGTATAGGAATATAGCTCTGACTGATTAATGAAAATGTATGACTCTTAGACTTTAGAATGGTTTGATGATATATCCCCTGAATAGCATGCGGTTATTGACATACCACTGATACCCAGGAAAACAACTGTCACCACACACAAATTTTAAGTCTGTACAAAAGCTATCAATTTTTCTCATTCTTTTTCCAGCACTCAACAGTATTGGCCTTTAAAACTGTATTATCTTGTCACAGCAGTTGCTTTTCAATGTCTGTTGCTACTGTGTACCATGAAAAACAATAAATTGGTAAAATGAATAAAGTTTTAGAATCTAATGCATGCCTATCTTGTTCTTAGAACTGCTTTGATCTCAGGTATTTTAAATCAAAACTTCAAAAATACCAAGTAAGAAGCACCTGTTGATCAACATTTGCTGACTATAAAGTGCAGTGGAAATTACCACACGCTTGTCACAAACCTGACACTCCAGTTCAAGGACTATAATTAAACCTGTTATTTAAATTACACTTGCTCAGTGCATCAGCTCAGTTTCTGCCCACTCTACAGGACCAGACATGCATGTGTATAAGTAAGAAGGCAGTTGGCTCTTGCTCACCTAGGTGGAGAACATTTTTCTCTAAGTTCAAAGGATAAACTCAGGCAAATCATACTTGTTGTACTTGCTTTTAGATGAGATTTCCTCCCCTCCAAACTCTTGCACTGGTGATAGATGCAGAATTCTTATATTCTACAGCTGTAACTCAACATTCACAGATTTTTTCCCAACCTCTCAATTGAATTCTCAGGATTCAGGAGGACGAGTTTTACAGCATCTGAGTGTATATATCCAAGCCTGTGTATTCAGCCACAGGCCTCTATTACAGAGGGAAGAATTGCAACTGTCATATTGCATGAATACCTGTAGTGGAACTTCTTGATCTTCATACCTTTACAGTTTCAGTTACTTTTATTTTCTAGACTAACATCATCTGTATTTCTTGTTCTTGGAGCATGAATTTTCCAGAGTTCAAACATTTTTGAGAACTGTGAAACCTAAATGTTATTTTCATAATTATTACCATTTTTTAAAAGGAGATTTTATCCCCAAATACTTAGTAATAGAAGTAAAATATTTGGTACAAAAATATTATTTAAGAAGAAATTCGATGCATATTTCAGTTTTAACATGGCTCAGAACGTGCTCAGGGGAAGCAGCCTCTGACATAAGCTCAGCATGATGTATTTGGATATCTCTTTCTCAAGGCTTTTCCCACCCACACTAAGGACTGTGAATTTTCCAATCCTTTTCCTTGAAAAATGAGTTTGAAAAGATCTGAAACGTATGTTTGCATGCAATTTAAAAGATGGGTTTGGCTGAAGTGAGACTGTCTGGACCAGTGATTTGAAGAGGGAAAGGGTGGGGGCAGAAGGAAGGGAAAGAAGAAGTTCTCAGTCATAGAATCATAGAATATTCAGGGTCAGAAAGACCTATAAGATTGAGTCCAACTGTCAACCTAGCACTATCAACATGTTCATCATTAAACCATATCCTTAAGTGCCATATCCACACGTTCTCTGAACACTTCCAGGGATTGTGACTCAACCACTTCCCTGGGCAGTCTGTTCCAATGCTTTGCAACCCTTTCCATGAAGATTTTTTTCCTAGAGTCCAAACTAAACCTCCCTTGTCACAACTTAAGGCCGTTTCCTCTCATGTTTCCTGTCACTTCGTACCTGGGAGAAGAGACCAACCCCCACCTGGCTACAAACCTCCTTTCAGGTAGTTGTAGAGAACGATAAGGTCTCCCCTGAGCCTCCGTTTCTCCAGGCTGAACAACCCCAACTCTCTCAAACCTTCTTCACAAGATTTGGGCTCCAGCCTATTCACCAGCTTTGTTGCTCTTTCTCTTTCTTCTCTAAGAGCCTTGTATTGGGGTTGGCTGTCAGAAGAAGGTTTTTCCTGACTTCAGTCTATAAATTGAGAGAATAAAAAAATCCACATAAACTGAAAAATGTAACCCAGCTGGATATATGTACCCCAATTTCTTAGGCCTTAAAGTAAACAATAGGAGGTAGTTCTCCTCATTTCATCATTGTTGGTATAAATATGGACGAAGGAAAAAGTGGGGGGGCTGGAGAGGGAAGTAAGGGTTTGGAAAGGAAAACCGAAGTTATTCTACCACGCATGAAGGAGCACATACGTTTCTGTATGTCAGTAATTACAGTGTCATGGCAAGCATCCCACCGTCAGACAGGAGTCTTGTACTATTAGGGGGAAAAAAAAAAACCTAAAAAAAATTGACCACATTTGATGTGTGAAAATCCATCAGGGTTAACGATTTTATCTTCTCAAAGAACTGATTTCTTTCTTGTACTTTTTTGTTTGGCGAAACAACACAGGTCCAGATCATTACACTGATTTAAATGGAATGAGGATCTTGGGTTGTTTGTTTGTTTTTTAAAGTATTATTAACTAATAAATTTTTTATATATGTTGTCATACAGCAATCTGAAGTTGTATTCTGAAAAGAAAAAAAGGAAAAGGACCACATCTAAAAATTTACAAATTAAACAACAACAACAAAGTGATTAAGAAATTTAAAAGCACTGACACGAGGAAAAAAGAGCAAATCCAAACAAAAAAGATTTTCAGCTATGCTTTGAAATTAGATTGTGAACAGATGCTTCAGAAAAATAAAGAAGGACTTCTTTTAGGCAGCACAAGTTTTAAGCAGCCTTTGGTAGGACCAAAAGGCCTCTGATGCTAGATGAGAGAGGTTGAGATCAGACAAAAGTTGTGCGAAAGCAAGGTGACTTCGCAAATTAGGGCCTTGCAGGAGAAAGGGAAACCTTTTGAGGGAGTTGCTACACATTTGTCCTGTTTATGTAGTACCACCTGCTTCCTGCTACCACCTCTTCCCAGCAAAGGGCTAGATGGAGGGTCTTTGTCTTTCTATGGCTCAATTATCCTATGTTTCCACCATCTGCACCCTGATATCTCCTTGTGCTCCACAGTTTCATAGGAATAATATGAAAAAGACCCTGTTTTTGTCAGTTGTACCTGAAAAAACATTTTCAATAAGCCAAAGTGATCCAGCACACACCTTGCTGGAGCAGACGCAGGGATCATCACACATCAGCTTCCAGAGCATATGTGAGGGCTCCACTTGTCTTCACTGGTGCTCAGGCTAAAAAAATGTTTGAAATCTTTGTACACTGCATCCAAGATCTAAATACAATTTTTGGATGTTTGAAAGCTAAATGAAACTCCCAGAAAGCCTGTCAAGATTTAAAAAAAAAACAAACCCTCGAACTGATGACAATTCCTTCTCTTGCTTTTCATTATACCATTACATTGCACATAATGAACTTTCTTGCTAAAAGATAACCAACAGCAAAGGAACTGTAGGAAGAAGTAACTTGAGCCTATTCAGTCATTTTCAGGAGGTGGATTTCATAATTAGTTCAGAGCAAAAACTGTCCTTTATTAGCATATAAATCTTCATGAACAGTATTCATCTTTTTCACATCATTTTATAGTGTGCTATTCCTTTATCAATCATTCAATTATAACACAGTAGCTTACTGGAATTTAATCTAGGCACTTAACACAAGATTTCTTTCTCTTCCTTTCTCTTTGGAGAGGGAATTTTAGAAGACTTTGGGTCACATGTTACAAAAATCAACCCAGGTTATCCTGTAGTCTAGTCTATGTACAGGCTGTCATCCTGCATCCTGAGCCAACAGGATTTAGACTCCATAGTCCAGAGGAAGAGACTGCCAAGGGCAGGTTTATCTGCATTTTGCATCTCTTTGAAGGGACTACTTTCAAGAGGGGAGTTGAGTCAACTGCAAATTTTTTCAATAAACACATCCTGTCTTTACAAAATATTTCAATTTGCCAAGAACCTGAGATTGCAGAGGTTTGTATTTTCTGTGGCAATAATTTTTTTTTTTATGATTAGTAATTTTAGACTAAAAAAACTGGCAAAACAAGGTGCAAAATGGAAGGAAAGGGGGAAGAAAACAAAAAAAGATGCTGTGATTCCTTTTTATTCAATTATTTTTAGTTTGTGAATTTATGATGCTTCTCAGGAGTTAGGCTTTTCCTCCTACTTTAAGAGTGAAAAGTGTGTTGCAATGCTTTAAATTCTCACTGCATTAAAGGATTACTTCTCTACCATGAGCAGTCAGAAAAAAAAACGCTTTCTAAGTTCAGAAGGTTTTAAGGGGTTGCCTGTGTTGCAGCAACCCATTAACCCAAACCTTGCCTTGTTCTGGAACACTCATGAGCGGATCAGCCCTTCTTCTGATTCCTCCTCTTTTACTGAATACTTCTCTCCAAGTGGTTTTCAGGAAGACCCCTTCGAGATCTGTGCTGCCAGCCCCTCTTGCCATTTCCCAAGGGAATCTTAAATCTTGGCTTTGCTTCGGTCTTCTGCTTTGGCACACATTTTAGTTAAGCATCACACTTTTTCAATAAAGATGCTGACCGCGCCTAAGGGTGGACAGATGTGACATGTTAAACGTGGCTGGGGAGTTAAAAAGGGCTGGGCAAGGCTTAATACAAGCAGTGACTTCACTCACTAAGTGTGAGGAGTGACCAGTACATGTGGTGACAGAGTGGTTCTGTCACCCTTGGCTCTGACTTTGTAACAGAACAATTTGGAGAGAAATACTAAATGAAGTCCAGTGGCAGGGTATGTCTAAGAAGGCAGAGATATTGTTTTGATTCACAAATAAGAAAGACAGTATGACACCTTGTTTTCTGCCTGAGTTTCAAACGCAGCACATCACTGTAGGGGGACAGCACATAGGTGCTTAGATGAAGTTTCACCTCTGTGTCTCTGACAATAATACACAGAGACGTGGAAATGGACAACAGGAGAGTTCTTTCATTTCTTTGCTTTGTGTGGCAATAATAAAATAGTGTCCCAGTGGTCAGGTAAAAAATTACACGAGGGATGGGGCACTTCCACTGAAGATAGCAAACAAATTCAGCATCTGTGAGGGATCACAGCTCTGCTTTTTACGGGGACTGCTGTTAAACAGTTAAAAAAAAGCACACATGGGTAGTAGTGCGTTTCCTCACAGAGACTCCAGCTGCTACAGCCAGGAGAAATTAACTGACTTATCCTAGCACTTTCTTGCATGTCAGTGTTTAACTTTTTAATCACAACCACCCTGCATAATATGGAAATTAAGAACATCATCATTTCCAGTAATTACCAGAAACATACACATTTCCCAACAGGGTGACATTATGTCATGAATTCCCTTGTCAAGAGTAAAAAAAAAAAAAAAACACCAAAACATATCATACTTGTTTGAGAAGGCAAAGTGATAGATTTGTCATGAGGGTAATCATCTATATATGTAAAAAAAAAAAAAAAAATCCACTATTATCAACTTCCTGAATTTCAGAAAAGGGATTAATTTTCTGCCTGAGCTAATAATGAACATTTTTCTTCTATTCATCATCTTTGGCTATTTTCTCTCTAGAGATTCATTTATCACTAACTACTGAACCCAAGAAATAAAAAATAGGCAACATCCCTTTTTGAAGTAATGGCTTAGAAGACTATAAAATCAAGAGGCAAAAGATGGATTTTGAAGATACGCATTTGAAATTCCTGTAACAGCTGTAGGTTTTTAACAGAGGATCTGCACCACTGGTTTAGTAAAGGTATTGGAGGAAGTAAGTTTATCCTGTGACAGCACAAAGTGGAGGATAGTAAATTTTTTATTTTAATTTTATTTTTTTTCAGATAAAATTCAAAATAAGAGGGATGGAATTGCAGAAATAATGCGATCAATGGCACTACAAGGTGCAATTCATGCTGCAGGAATTAATCTAGGATGATAGTTCAAGCGCATTTTAAATCTAAAATGCCCATGCACAGCTCCCAGAGGCTCCTATGATACAGTGGGGCCTGAGGCTCCCTCGAGGATCTCAGATTCTCAGTCTTGCTGAGCTTTCCCTGCTGCTGGGATCCCTACTCTTTGGCAGAACCATGAATGGGGCATTTCTGGAGGGGAAAGGAGGAAGACACAGGACTTACACTTTAACTCTTCTCTTACAAGATTTTGCTGTTGCACTGTCTCATTATCCCTACCTTGTATTTTCCAACAAAACGAGCTCATATACCATCATCCTGCAGAAACACAGCAAAGAAAATCCCTTACAGACAGGAGATGCAGGGAGCAGGACTTTGCTTTTGAGTAGAACGAAGAGAAGACCTCCTCAAATGCCCTCTCGCCTCACTTGCTCACCCTTTTCTGGCATGCCAGGTAAAAATAGTCACTGTTGGAGATGTTTGCCTGATGCTAATGGATGTGCTTTTGCAAGGTTATTGCTAATTGCATTCAGATCACTCACTTGGGTCCTGGCAGAGGTCTCTGGGCAAATCAGTGAGTCT
>JAYRBT010000114.1:47748425-47762732 GCA_036023395.1 Myiotriccus ornatus
TTGCAAGGTTATTGCTAATTGCATTCAGATCACTCACTTGGGTCCTGGCAGAGGTCTCTGGGCAAATCAGTGAGTCTAACTTCCAGACGGAGGCTTCTGAGAGGTGTGCTTCAGTAGCATCAGGCCAGGATTCACATCAGGGTACAGGTTTCTGCCATAAACTGGTTCCATACTTCCCATGGTATCTCACTGGGATGCTGTCCAAGCACAGCTTCTTGCTCTAACTTGCTATGCTAAAGCAAGCATATGGGATTTGCGAGATTACTCTTTTAGATTCCAGCTTGCTGGTCTGAAGCCAAAATGCAGACAACACCTACGAAGTCCCAAAGCTAAGCAATTTTAACATGCAAGGCTGCCTTTGTGCAGACGAGACTCATTTCAATGGCTTGCAAAGCTGATAGTAAAGCACAGACCCTCTGCAAATTATTTCTACAGTGTTTCTAATGCCGTGGGGCATCAGAAAGAAATGGATGAAAATTCAGTCTCTGCTCATGGGTTCCCTGTTAAGAAGCAGAGACAGCTTTCAACAGCAAATTCCCATTTCAGTGTTGTATAAACTAAGAACAGGACTGGAGGAGGAGCAGAGGCTTCAGTGTCTAGTACTGAAGACACGTCACAGGTCAGCAAAACAATTTTATTTTCTAGGTGATTTCTTGACACTGATTGATCTAACACAAACTTACCAAGAAGCCCACCTATCCCTAAGCAGCACCCTAGAAGTAAATACTCAAACCTATTTCTAGAATTTTGTATTGTGAGTATTGAAATGGATTTTCTACTTAACACAGCAGACAGCTAGCAAGAACAAAGCATGAAATCAAATTCCATCAATCCCTTACATTTGTTTATGCAACCCACTGTTCCTGCTTACAGAACAGCTTTGGCAAGCAAAGGCCATGACAAAACATAGCTGTAATTTATACAGAGAAATTTTTCCCATCTGCCATATTTGTTGTCAGTTGGTTTATATTGATTTCTCACCATGCAGTTTCAAGTTTAACCCCGGCACAGCTGCATTGATCCAAGAAAACTGAAGTAATTTGTCTCTTCTAGAGAAGCAGAAATGGGGCAGAAGACAGCACCTATCATATTTTTTTTTCAGGTAGAAATATGTTAGAAGTTCTTTCCTGTAGCACTGATGTAGACTAAGCCTGCACTTATGCCTTTTCATACAAATATTTCTGGTAATTCCATTTTATCTGTGACAAGTGAGATGAAATTCACACCAAGGAGCATGTTCTCAAGTAACTCTTTTCTTCACATGGGAATGAGCTGACTCTGCACATGAATTATGGAATCACAACCACATGGAGGCATATTGCAGCCCTTGCATTTATAAAGATTTGGCATTAACTATAAGCAGCATTGCTTGGGCCCTAGAATAAAGGGATTTGACCTGTATCTACCTGGAGCTCCACTTTATTCATAGGTTGAAATGGCAGATGGGATGTTCCCTACAGGTTGTTCTCAGTGGTCACAAGGGTGTATTCATTCTTGTGGGGGTCTGTTCTTCAAAACCTTTCTGGTCACTGCACTGCATTTTCACTTCATGAAAAAGAAATCGTAAGCACTGTTGACCTTAGTAAGTGGAGTCTGAGATGGAGACTTGCTCACATCAAGCAGAGGGAATAAAACTATTTGAGTTAAAAACATGCCTCTGTGAGATGACCACAAGGGTATCCAAATTAAAGGGTTGCTAAAGCAGTGAGGTTTGGGGCTGTGAGCATAATTACCAGTAAGACTCAGAAAGTTCCTCTCAGTCCTTTTGTTTCTATGGTAGCTGTAGCCTTCACATGAAAAATTCCCAGTGACACAGGAGTACTACAGATACATTAAAAAAAAATGAAATGCAAATGTTAGAAATCATTATATGCTGTCAGGGAATTAATTTAGTTTAATTTTAAGGCTTTTCAATGAGAAGGCTCCAGTGTAACAGCAAATGCTGGTAGGAAGTGTGATCACTTCTATTCATAGCCACCTTTCAACGTACTCTGAAATCGGACGAAGTCTAGTGGGTTTTATTTACCAGCAAAGCTTCATGGCAGATAAAGTATACATTGCAAGAAACCTGCAATTCTTCTTTGCTAATGAGTATTGTTAGATTATTGTGTGACAGGAAGAATATACCCAGGGAATACCCCCCTGAATGTTTCATCCTCCCTGGAACATGCTTTAGTGAGATAAGTCATAATGAATGTAATGTGCCAATTGTCTAACCTATTGGGAAAGAGCAGGTACATGAGCAAGACGGTGCAAATACGAGAGAACCTGCTGACAGGCACAGACACTGTATAAATGCCATTTTCAATAAGAGCAGTATAGGTAAAGGCCCAGCATGTACCTCAGTTATATAATATCTGGACACTGTCCTCCTGCTGTTGACAGGAATGACAATAGTAAGTCTTTTCTTGTAATGCCTGATACAAAATTCATGAATTACCAAAATGGTTAGCAGAAAGATGCAGAAAAACAAGAGGCTCAAACAGGTAATTGATAGGAATCCAAAATAACTGATACTAGCTGAGAAATGCAAAATCTATCTTTGTAAAATGGAATTCCAAGCTTTTAACATGCCATCAATGAAGGGCATGAAATTACATACATTTTAAAGGCCTAGAGGCTTCCGGGTTTCTTCTTCCAACTAGAAACTTCTAATTTATTGATTCAGAGAGCCAACTGCTTTTTTTCTTTGAAAGGGCTTAAGAGCACGATTCACATTTTCATTTTGCTGAGAACCCAACCAGAATGTCCTTCCCTTCTCCCATTTGGATAGTCATTATTGAACACAGCTTCTCTATCTGTTCACAAAGTCCAAAACAAAGCTGTCAATGCTGTCCCCATCAGCTAAGCATATATGAAAAAAGTTCCAGTTGTTTCCAAGAGCAGAAAGATAGAGAGGATGTTGAGTGGTAAATGAGGGTATTTGGAATACATCTGTGGACATATACTTTGTCATTCCCTACTCAGCGCATCTCCAGCTCAGAGGAATGGATTCTCTTATACAGCAGCAGCTGTTATTGTTTGGATTGTAAATAGTCATAAGCCATATGGTGTGGCAGGAGAAAAAAACTTCACACTTTCTCACATGGACAAATATTATTATTGCCAAGCATAAACACATCAATATATATGTCTTTTCTCTGGGGAAACATATAGCCTTCAACCTGATTCTAAAAAAATTGTTGGCTTCCAGATGAGCAGATTACCTGTAAATATTTGGTTTGGATTTTTAGAATTTGGATGCCTTGACAAATAACAAATGTAGATGTGCAGTAGACACAGTGCTTGTATAGTTATAGATGGGATGAAAGAAACACAAAATACAGATAGCATTAGTAAAATGGGAAGGAAAATTAGGAGGAAGGGAGAAAAAGACAGTCCATATACAACTACTGTGGAAAAATATTTCTGTATCTTTTGCTAGCTACCAGCTAACTACATTAAAAGAAGCATGACTGTGCAGTATCATGCAAATGGATCAGGAGTTTCTTCACGTACATTACTTTGAAATTTCTACCTGGTCAGTGATGGGTAAAACATTTCAGATATTGATGGATTGTATGCAGGCAGGAGCAGGCCTCTCAAAAATGGTGGGACCTCTGCTTGCTAAGGGAAGCTGGCTCCAATCAGCATTTCCAGAACTTGGAACAAGAAGATGATGCAGTTCGCTCCCTTGCTGTGCTAAGGGTTGCTTTCATTTCAAACCACGATTTCTTCAGCCTTTGTGTTTAAAACCTATCAGTGCTTTTATTTACGTTATTGCTAAAGAACTGATTAGCTTATCTTTTTGCTTTAAGCACTTTAATTAAAGGAAAGTGTGATCACTCTTTCCATTGTGTGGTGAAGCTGGCAACACACAAAGTTAACTTACAGTTTTACAGAACCAAGTTTCTGAGCTACACCCCAGAAGTCTTAGCGGAGTGACACTGCACTTGCCAATAGCAAACACTGGAACATCCTATTTGTATGGTTAGACAGACCCCATGAACCTGTGACCTGGCAGAATTAACAGTCCTTCTGTTCTACACTCCTTCTCCCAGCCAGTTTCAAATACTGACAGGCACACCACAGCAGTTCTGAATTTATAAGAAGGAAAACCCCATCACTAAAAGATGTTGTTGGTGACCAGCTGTACCTCAAAGGAAATGATCCAGGAGATGATAAGGACAGCAGGGCACTCCTGAGCCCACAAGAGTGATGCCTGCCTCAGAATGCCAGCAGCCACAAAGGAAGTCAAGAGACCTTCCACATTCGTAATCCCTTGATGTGAGTCACAGTTCAAACCTGACCCACAGATATAAACAGAGGCAGCAAATCAGCATCTAACAAGAATCAAAGAAAAGCCCCCGATTTTTCCACAGTACTGAGTAGCCCTGCATCAAACAGCCATTTTGCTCTAATGACATCCCTCCCATTCCCCAGTTTTCAACGTAAAATGACTACACAAATAAACACTTTTCTACCACTGTTAAATTTGCAAACCTGACATCAATAGCCACATTATGGTTATCATATGTTTCTTTTCTAAAACTCAAAAAAGGAAGCAAAATGCCTGTGGATCAGGAGAGCAGGTCCACTACTGCCTTTGAAGCACTAAGCATGCCTCAGAGTGTTTTCTTCTTTTTATTTTTGACAGGGGATGTGGCTCCAATAAGGCCCAGATATCTCTCTCACCAAGCTGGCTAGATAACCCCCTAAGACAAGACACACAGGGAACCAGTTCACCAGGTTCGAGATGCTCTGCAGAGCAACTTGAGAATCTCCTCCAAATCTAAGCTCACCACAGCAGTGTTGCTGCAAACCTCACTAATAACGTGAACACCAGCATATCTTCATGACAACCAACTGGCTTCTTCCACAGGAACACAATACATTTGTATTTTGAAATTACAACCAACATTTCCAGGCACCTTTCTTTTAAAATACTTCCTTAAAATTTGTGCTCACACACAATCTAAGTGCCATTTTTGATTTCAAGAGATAGGACATCCCACAGACAGAAGTTTTCATTACATCTTCTTCATGTAGTTTTCTACAACTCAACTTTAAGTGCAGGGCTCTGCTCTTGGTAGAGAGAGCTCACCTGAGAAGAGTCATGTCAAGATGGAAGTGCCACTATTCTGGGAGAAATTGCTGCACAATAAGAACAAACTGAGCTGCTGTCCTAGTTTTATTTTTTAGGAAATATTTAAGCCATTTAGCAAATAAATGATAGAGACACATTCTCAAAGCTGTCACTGGACTGAAGCTCACCTGAAATAACTAAGTTGCAAAGGCAACTTCCACACATCAATCCACCTGATCAATCTTTATATTCACACAACCACAGAGTTTGTCTTTACCCAAAAAACTCTTGGTTTACAACCAGATTACATTATCATGGCTTAAAGGTTCAACATGAGAATCATTTCCACTTGCAGACCTGTTGTCATGAGCTAATGACATTTGCACAAATCATACACACAAGATAGTAAAACGAAGAAAAAGATTAGCTTAACTCATACATCTCTAATATGCAGGGTTTTGGGGTACTCCCAAATTTTCAGCAGTTGGACAGCCAAATGGTTACTTTAGTTGCCTTTTTTAAAACAAGGAACTACAAATAAGCCTGCACAAGTTTGAACAAGTTTTATATTAATTGTGCTCTCCCAACTGCAGTGCTGCCCATGGAGGAAAGACCTAGAGACAGCTTGAAAGGGTGTTGTAAAAGACTAAATACACCAGTAGAGTAAGAAAAAAATTACTGACATTTAAGAATATGGAAACCAAAAGATTTTGCACACGAACAAAGTCTAGTTCACTTTGTAAGCAAGTGTAATAAAATTCATTGTACAATGGCTTCCTCAAACTCAGTAAAGGCTGCTTATGGCAGTGCCTGAGACGATAAGCCAGACACACTGATTATAAGCTCAACCAGATAGTTCAGGCTGCCTTTCTCCCTCAGAAAAGAAAGTGTTCCTTAAGTTACTTTAGAAAACCTCCAGCTGATTTTTCCTTTTCATCAGGGTAATATGAATGTCCTGATTACCATCAGCAACAAGAGAAGGCACAATAAAGTTTACTTGTCCTAACCTGCAGCTATGCCTATGGGTACCTCCCTACACTTAGGCAGCATTATTTTGTCTCGCCTTTCTGCTCTTTTGGGCAAAACTTGGGCTTAAAAAACCCACAGTCTCTCTTTGGATGAAATAAATAATTCACTGATTGAAATATTATTTGCATTCTGATAGCAAAAAAAAAAAAAAAGGGGAAAAAAGTGCAAGAAAACCACAAAAAAAAGCTACTTACAGAACATGCAGAATACAGTTCCCAGAAAGAGAACAATCATAATTAGTCCCTTTTAAAACTTTTTCCCCAGTCTGAAATAAAATTAGGTTTTGATTTTATCTTTCCTTACTTTTTTAAGTAAAAAACCCACCCCTTTAAATATCTAGATAGCAATACCACAAATTATTTTGAAAATCTAGATTACACTTACGCTAAAAGCAGCTGCTTAGAGACAAAATGCATTTATTTAATGAGCTGACATGTTTCCCTCTCAGAAGAAGCCAGATGAACTAACTGTGAATCAGATTTGTATCTTGATATTAAAAGAGAAATCACATTCCACTTCCCCGCAGAACACGGCAGCAAGTATGCCTGTTACTGTCTATAATGGCTACATTATGTTTTCTGCTTAATAAAAAACATATAACCCTGAGTCAGAATACCAAAATCACTTCCATCTTAGTTTTCAGAAACTGCTGAATAAAACTCAGAAGAAAAAACAATCCCTCTTTACCCACTCACATGGTTCACTCACCATCACTTTATTCCAAAACTCAGTTTCAGAGGAAAAATGATCCATAGCGATGAAATTATTTCTTCTTTGTCAAAAGTATCACTCCAGTCATTTAAACCACTGAACGCAGCAAATGAAACATTGTGCTCCACAGAGCACTCTAAACACGGACTGTTGTTTTTGCTGATGCAATGAGGCTTCTAAGCAAACGAGTTTGCAAGCAAGCTGGGTAGTGGCATTTTCCTCATGATTCAAAAGTGAAGTATGCCTCAGCTAACTGAATGCTCACACAACGTATAATAAAGGAACCCAAGGATTCATACATGTCTCTAACATAATCATTTGTAAAACTTCCACTCGTATTACCATCTCTAACTCTGCCACACCTCAAAAACTACGTGCCAGATACAAACTTTTACTGGGTGCTATGTGCAGACAGGAGAAAGATAGCTTCAAGCCAAAGGCTTGTATTTAAAAGCCTCTGAAGTTTAAGTCCCTAAGGTGTATGAAGTTACATTCTGTGTACGGAATGTAACTGTGGATTCCTGCTTGCTACGTACAGAGATATCATAAAGTTCATTATAAGCTACATACTAAAAACATATAGTCTGCCCCAATGCAAACCCGGATTAATGCACAAAATTGCTTCAATAGGAAGAAGATAAAAACCCCATATTTAAATAGGTTTATAATTTCAACTTTTAACAATTACTACTCCCCTTCTCCAAGTGCCAAGAGAAGCACAGAAGAATTTGCAGAGCATTTTCTGAGAAATGGGGATAACAAGATCCAGGGACAATCTAAATGCTGTGTCTTTTTTTCCACAGCGATGCAGACCTGTTTGTGACCTGGGAAGAGAGGCGGAGTAGTTTAGTAACAAATCTCTGCCATAAAATGAAAAGGGGAGAAATTCGTATCAACCTATAAGCCTGATAGTTGGGAGCTTCCGCAGGATGTGTAATTTTTTTCATCAGTCTTTAAAGATTATGTCAGCTGCCTTGACAGGTAAACCTTGTGAAGGTTCAAAATCTCTCAAGTTCCAGACCAAAAATACTACTGCAAGCAAATAAATGCTGTTGCAGACCTTTACATGACCATCAAGCCCTCACCAGATTCATCAAATAACCTTTTTTTCTTTGCAAGCTTTTACTTTTTCTGACACATTGAGGTCTGAGATAGTATTCACTCTACACCACCTGACATTTCCTAATTAGTTGGGAGCACTGCATGTGCTGCAGCCTCTACTGCCTTGGAAACTGCTGAGACAATCAAGATGAATGTACTTCACAGCTACAAGTTTTAATATTAAAAAGCTCCTGTTTTCTTCCAAGCTTCTATCTTTAACATCTTCCTCTGATGCCCTTGCTGTCCTTGTGGATTCTTCTCATAACTCTGAGAAGCAGACAGGCAAAACCAGGTAAGGACATGAATTGAAGCGGGGACTAGCTCCTGGGGGAGCCCCAGCACCCTCTGCTGGGGCTGGAGTGATGGGAGGTAGCCAAGCCAGTCTGCCTGGGGGATGGTTCAACCTCACAGCTGGGGCATGAAACACCTACCTGGTGGTTTTCACTGGGTGAGAAAGTAGTACTGCACACTTTGGCCTGAGATATATTTGGACTGTTTAACACACTGATCAACATTTACAATCCAATTATCTGATTTCAGATTTTCTGAGTTTCTGTAATTCCCAAACAATGCGGGGTAAATTTAGATGCACCTTTAATCAGCACTTTTTCCCAGTTAATCACTTCAGTGTTCTACTTACACAAACAAAATGAAATAAAACAGGATGCAGATAATCCTGTATCTGCCCAGAAAAAAATAATTACAAAGGATGTAATTCACCAATAAATCTATTAGTAACACTTTTAAAGCTTTTTCATTTGCAAAAACTAGCAAACTGTTTCTTTTCTTGCTTTATTCTCTGAATCTTACAACTTGGCAAATTAATATCATTTTTCTGGCATCTTTGTCCTATTGCAAAGGATCTTTAACCCTCTGAGTTCTTCAGTTATGAACAGAATTTCTCCAGTAGTTTAGCTGTTGTTTTGAGCCATGTACGTTGAACCCAGTGAGTTGGAAATACGTCTCCACTGTTAGCTCTACTGAATTTTTGTAGATCCATTATTTTACCATGCTAGTATTACTTATTTTATTTCGAGAAGCATTTGAGTCTGTCTTATAAAATCTAGTTTATATGGAAAATTACCTCAGATTAGCTATTTAAAAAAAACCTGGAAAACAATTTCCACAGTTAGAAATATTGTGGTGAAAAACTGTGATGAAAATGCTAAGTTCTTAGTTTTGAACTAATATTTGGAGGGCAAGAGTAAAAAAGAAGAGCAAAGGGTGAGTGATGGCAGCTTGTGTGCTACAGGATCCTATAAGCAGGAGCCCTGGATAGATATGGCAAGGAAAACCACAGAGGTGAAATGGCAGGCAGTAGAAACCATCTTTAAAAGTCTATTTTTACATTTTTTTTCTCCCTTTATTCTCATACTAGACAGAATAAAATCTTTCATCAGAATCATAATAAACATCTATCAAAGATCTTTCTCTGCTGCCTTAAAAGAAGGCCAAGTAATTCAGAGACCAGTTGAAGCTCAATTACATTTTTCTGCAGTAAGCCAGAAAACGGTGAAAAGTAAATCACCTTTAGGTACCCTTCCTGAAGTTCTTTTATACCACCCCCCTGCCCCCCAAAAACATGGTTTGAATATTTTCACATTTCCATCATCTTGCTCCAGGCTTTTGTCTGTACCAACTTTACATTTTAATTTCAATACCTATGTAAATAGCTACATGTTAAAACTATGTATTTGTACTAATTTCATACAAATATTTTTCCTTGGTGCTTCAGCACACTTTACCTGCTTTGATTTGTGAGAAATATTTTAGAGGTTTGGTTCTTGTATTAAGTGCAAGTATATTCTGTCTCTCATGCCATGTTTCTGAAGCAGACCTTGGTACTGCAGTCACATACTAAGGGGCCGTTCTCTCCTCTCTGAGCTGTGGAAGTGCAGCAATTCATCCCAGTGAGGGGCCTTCTTTACCTACTGGTGTCGCACTGCAGGCTTTCCTTATCCTATGGGTGATTAAGACAGTGACACTACTGAGCTCAATACAACATGCACACATTTCTTTGTCCCAAAATTTAAATCACATTATTCTTCAGAATCTTCACGCCAATCAGACAAGCAGAGGAAGATTTCACATCTGATTTACTAAATGAGGTCTGGTTTTTGCAACATGAAATAAGTTTGCAGATTGACTTCTATTGACTGATGAAGCTTTACAGCAACATAGAAGCCCATCAGTCTGAAAGTTAGGATCTAAAGTGAAATTATTCTAGCTGCTGACACAAGTCTATGCATTGGTTAATGACAGTTAATCATTTTGGACTTCACTAAAACCAAATTATGTGCTCCTTTAAGGTGAGCAGCTGACTTGCAGCAGAATTCTATGTCCTCTGCAGGTCTTCGGAGAAAATTCAACAAAACTACTTTTAACTGCCCCATAGGTATTAACAAAACTGAGATTATCACTGTAGAAAGTATCCTGTTTCCTAGTTTTATACCACTGTGGCCTATAAACTTGCTCACTCTAATTGCAATCAAGTAGGGCTTTTAAATTGGTGGCAACTGGCACCATGGGTATTTCGAGACTCAGTCAAGCTCAAAACTGATTTAAAAAACCCTAAACTCCCATATTATTGCACGTCCAGACCATAGGCAGATCCTCTAGTGACAGGGCAACATCTAACATGGTCATTATAAAGAGCTGGACATGAGCTTTGCTATATATGTGTGTAAACCTGCCCGTATCTTGTTTCCTACTTGCAACTGTCTATTTTGTGACTAGCCCCCTGAACAGGGCTAGATGGAGTTATCCCAGGATATGTCATCCCAGGATGGCACAAAGACTATCCCAGGATATTCTTTGTCTTAAGCTTTATGCCCAAATCAGTGCTCTCAGGTCAAAGCCTTACCTGCAGCAATGCAGGATGCATCTCACTATGTGATGTAGAGAGGAATGTGAGGCCTTCACTCTGCTTTGTAAGAAATGTCACTGTACAGAAGAAGAGATTACACATTTGGAAATTATATAAAGTAGCTGAACCCTTACAGTGTATGTTTTAGGGGAACTATAATAAAAATACAGAATATTGCACAATAAGACGTGAAAGAACAACTGAAAGATTCATAAGTGACAATAGTAATTTAATAATCAAGTCCTTATAAAATAATATTTAACACCAGCTGACACTGGGAGCTGACAGTACCTCCCCAATCAGTGCTAAATAATGCATCCATAACAATTGCCTCTCACTTGATTATGTTAATGTAGTTGATACTAGACGCAATTCAAAGATCATTCAAGTCAATGAGTGTTCTTCATTAATGCCAATGGAATTTGAATCAGACTCATCAAGCTAAAATATGAAAAATAAGCTAAAAGTGTAGTAGGGGCACAGGAAGCAATAGTTGTTCTAGACCTTGGATATTAAAAATGATTGTGTGCTCACTATGTAACACAGTAGAAGATTCTTGAAAATAACTGTTTTGGAACCTCTGTGACAAAGGTAAGTGGTCAAACACAATGCTGCTATAAATCCCCGCTGTTAACTGTGCATATGATCTCCTTCGATACTCCAAAACACCCTTTGGTGACAAAATACCAAGAGTTTTGATCATAAAATCACACGGTTCAGAGAACTCTAAGTAAACCCTCTAATGCTGGATTCAATTTTACAATTGAGAATTATTACAAGAAACGGTGACAGTTTGAACTACAAAGTCTAAGGTGTTAGAGGAATTATTTATTCTATTGATTATAGAACAGCATATGAGAATACAAGAGAAAGGACACTGGTGATGGACAAAATAAAGAGGAAATGAGACAAAAAGGTCTCCAATATCTCAAACAATGACTCCAAATGCAAACTATATAGTAAATCTGGACACAGCTGTGCCATGGGAACCTTAAGTTTTACCAGTTGTTCTTTGTTGTGCTACAAAGATTTGCAAAATCAAGACAAAATTTGGCTAGGAAAAAATTCATAACCCCTTTACTCAATTTTGTTCAGTTATTGTTTTCATTTATTTACAGTACTGCAAGAGCATGGAGTCTTCAGAGGGGTTGGAACACCACATGAGGATGTTAAAACTCACATAAGGTTTGGTAATTCAAAGCAGAAGTCAGAATGTTCACCCTCCAGAAACCCCCACACAGGTCTTCAGCATCAATGAGTATTGAAACTTTGTCACGTTCCCAGGTACTTCTGCCAAATTGGAGGAGCAGGGAAGTGCTGCTTTTAGTTTTCTAACTATTTATACATTTTAATGCTCCTTCTCCCTCCTTGCAGGAACAATGCTACCTTTTGAATTCAGGATGCTGACAGGAAGAGCTCCCACGATTCTTTTCCTTTTTATGGATTCTGTAGCAGAAACCCCTGGCATGAGTTAAGAATTTGCAGTAGCAGGTAACCTTTCATTGCTGAAGTGAATATGGGACATCAAGAACAACTCCTATGTGAGGTGTAAGAAACATTTAAGAAATATTGAAAGCAGAAGAACACAGTCATTTCCCTGGATCAGATCTACAATCTTTGGGGCTGCGAAGTAGCAGACGGCATTGCTCTCCATCTGCAACCAGACTAACTCAAGACACTTACACGTCTCATGCATAGACTACGAAAATTGGACATGATTACAAGTAATGCAAGGCTTTGTGTGGAACGAAGGAGTGCACAATGAAATATTTATTGATTTTAAAAAATGTATTTTTCACTGCTTTCTAAGCAGGTGGCTCGGTATCTCTTCCTTAGCAGAGTTCATCATGTTGGACAGCCTGACAACAGCAATTTTAAGCTTAGGTAAAGACCAGACCAAACCAAACCAAATTAAAACAAAAAACCTGCTTTTGAAAATACTTGATGTCTGCTAGCTGCCTTATTTTCACCTGACCTAAGTTTCATGTACTTACATTGTTGACAGTATACACTGTGATGCATGTGTTGCAGACAATGTACACAGAGCGCTGCCATTCCAGAGAGGGGAGAGAAAACCATTATGCAGCTCTGCTACCTCTGCTGGAATGATGCCAGCAATCTCTGTGAAAAGTGGGTTTGTGCTTACATGAATTTCTTATACAGAACATTATTCTAAAATTTGCCTATTCTAGAAGGTAAGACAGAAAACCACTGACACTCTTTGCTCAGTCAGGCCTACTCACACATGACTATTATGTGGTGTTTTTTTTTTAAATGCAGAAAAGGTTGACACTGATTTGAGAAAAAGTTACCAGTTCATTTACCAAAACAGATAGAGAAGAAAAAGTAATTTTACTTTGAACTTTCCAGTAGCTCTGTAAATGATGGTGTTCATGTTGCTGGATTCCTAAACAACTTTATTACCCATTATTAGGAGGCTGCTACTAATTATTGGATTTACTACCCTAAATGCTGGAAGCTAAAGCAGTTTTCAGTCAGAAGATCTTGACTGGAAATAAAAAGAAGTCGATTTTTCTTATGTAAAGTGCCCAGTAAACAACAGTAAACAATGCTCCTCCTCTCCCCCTCAGACTTGCAAACAGAGACTTTTAAACATAATTTCCTCATTTTCTAAATGGCAGACAGTCCTTGTGTTCAACTTAACATAGCAACCTGGCAGCATGAGAAAAACATTTATAGTCCAAGCTAGGATGCAACCAAGACTGATAACTTATCAAAAATAAGCCCGAATTATATAAAGTATATAAACAATCAGCAAGATATTTATCAAACTCCTTGACAGTACTATTTGAAAGCTAAGTCAAGGTTTGATAGTGGATGGGGAAAAAAGGGTCCAAAGCTAAATGTCGATATAGTCCCAACCTGGCTCTTCGGCAAAAGCTGTATTCCCATCCCCTCTCCAGCACTTGGCTTTAACAGAAAAGATTTAGCAGTATTTTTGGTCAGTCTGATTCTTGTTTATCTGTATATAGTATCCGTAGATGCTCTGATAACTAAAAATGACACACAAGCCCCACAAACAATACTATAATTTAAATAATATAACATTCATAATTTTGTGCTTTCTCAAAGGTATATAAGCAGAGTTTTCATTTTTAAACTTCAGCTCTTAGAATCATGCTATTTATGAGAATTTCAGTTTTCACAAAGAATATCATGATGTTTTAAGGACTCAGGATCACAGAGAATGGACACAAAATCTGATGTTTAAAAAGTAAAATATGTAATCAGGTAAATAAAACTGGTTTGGGGGTTTTTTTACGTATTTGGCGTTAGCAATGGGGAAATCAAAATCTCTTAGCACTGATAGAATCCCTTAGCATTTTGTTTATGTCCACAACTGTCTATTATAAAATACAATGTACTTAATAGCCTTATCTATTTGTGTGCAGATCTGTGCAGAATGTTATGGATACCTCAAGTTTTCCTCTCTCCTAATGTGCTCAGGTAGCGTGGCATAGTGGGAAAGCACACAATGAAACAAATTTTCTGTGCTGCAGACTAGTGATCCTGC
>JAYRBT010000114.1:47772361-47786967 GCA_036023395.1 Myiotriccus ornatus
CTAAAAAATCCAATGCGCAGGCTGGAAGGTGTAAAGACCTTCCCCGGTTCTTTGTTTGCGAAGACTGGCCATTATTATTATTTATTATATTATTATTATTATGAGGGAGAGTATTACACAATCAGAACCATTAACAGTATTGTACATATGGGAGCTTGATTGCAACCCTACCACCAGTATAGAGCCCCTGACAAACAGTGTTTGGGTTTTATCTGGTATACATAACTTGCTGATTTTAGAATAACTGAATGTAATGATTTGCAAAACCCAGTACAGAGGCAGTTGAAGAATGTTGCCTGACTAATGGATTTATGGAACAGCAAATGCAAGAATACAGACACTACTGGAAGAAGCAGCAGCCTGTTGTTTGATGCTTGTACATCTAAATACTTTTAAACTGCATGAACTGATACAAGTCCATTTTACTGCCTTTGGTTTTTTTCAGTTTGCAAGGACACTTATACTCTTGATTTACTGCTTTTCAAGACATAGGGTTTTATTTCTGTATGAAAATGCTTCAAAAGTTTTATAGCTTTACACTTTATGGAATGGTTTTTGGTATAACCTGTTTGCCACTCATTGGAACACAATCACAGAAAATACTGATAAAACATTGGGCAGTCTGTGACAATACTGAACTGCCTTATTGGATTCATTGCGGCAGTTCCCAATAACTAGAACAAGAAAGTGAAATAAAACTTATTACCAGTAAAGTAAATATTTCCTTCCTCAAAATGTCAAGCAATCATCTAATCACTGTAGGAAGTACAATAGCTGCTCTAAAATAATGCTTATTCCCTTATTCCTTGCTAAGAAGTTGCTTATATTGTATCAGAAAGAGGTTCTGACATTTTTCAGGTTGATAGTTTTTAGAAATACTTTCTCAAAATGCTTGTGGTCATTACCAATTTGCTTCTACATTAAATTACAAATATTAGGTAAAGACAACATTCCCTTCCACAGAAAAAGGGTGAGTCCACCCAGACCAAGTAGATGAAAATGTAACAAAGCACATATATATCCTGTGGGAAGCGTATCTATAATTTTATCTTTTGCTTCCTTCAAAGACTGCAACTACATAAATTTCAAAATTTTCTTTTCTATACAGAAAGAAAATATTTCTAGGACATGCCATAAACCACTAGAAATAAAGTTCTCTTTGCTATGGGCCAACTGTTTGCAGCTGGTATTCCTAAAGGAATTACACCACTACAACTAGAAGATAGAAATAAGGTATATGTATAAGATAGATACTACCAGCTAACAAAGCCTGCAGGTTGGAGACCAGTATTTTATAATCCCAAATTGAATGCAATCCAAAGAGTTAAAAATAAAACAAAAAGTCAAAACAAAACAGTGCAGCAATTCTAAAGAATAACAAAATTTTCAGAAATTACAATATGTTTGAGGCTATTTGGTGAGCAGACACAGAGGCTAAATTCATCAAGAAAATTATTCACTCAGAATTAGCATTACAGCTGTGTTTTGCTTACCAAGACTTTTGCCTTTATTTGCAATTGTGTTGATTATGCATATGCAAAATATTTTATCTATTCTATCTATTCCCGTTCCCTCTAAATGATGCACTAATCTTTAATGACAAACATGACACTGCTCATGGAAAACTCATCTTCAGGGCAAGCAAAGGCACTTGTTTCATACCTAGCAACTTTCAAAGATCTGAATGTAGAATGAAATGGATATAAATTTTGTCTAACAATGTAAATATTCCATTTTATAAAGGAATGATGCTCTGGTTTTAGGAAACGGTTGTGGCACGTCAGATGAATTCATCACTGACTATTCTGAAAGCATGACTGCAGCAGCAAACCAGCACTTCAATTTTAATTTGTGAGCCTTGTGCAGGGTGACATTTGCATAAGAGTGACAGTAACTTTAATCCCCCTATACCCTTGACTTGTGCCTTGGTTTCTCTGAACGCATTTCTTAATCGGCAAAGCTTCAGTCAATTAGGAATTATAATACTTCTCAGGAAAGAAAAAACGCTTTCAATCCCAATACAATTTCCCCGAAATAAATTATTTGCATAGAGCACAGCCAGTGCCAGTAACTGTATTAAAATGCCATTGCTAATTAAATTGTATCTTTTAAAGCCTGGCAGTTTGGAGCAGAAAAGGAGGGGAAAGTGTTAAATATATGTATAATTTCAAGTAATACTCTAAACACACGTTACTTGACAAATATTTGCTGAATATTTCCTGACTAAAACACATAGTGATAGCTATTTTCCTATTCCCTCATACAAAAAGGCAAGACAACAAAAGCAGCTGTCTGATTAGGGGCACTGTTGTCCTGAATCAATTACATCCCCACAGCAGACAGCTCCACTTATGCACCTGTTTTTAAATAAAAAGCTTCTGTAGCTCCCAAACCTTGTACAAGGGCGATGGGGGATGGGGAGGGGGGGAGAAACTATGAGTGAAAGAAACAATAATTCTTCTGAAGGTCAGCCAGGGCATCCTTTATCCCTTGCTCTCTCTCCACATTCACTGATTGCCTTCGAATAGGAAATCCGCCCCAAATCTTCTGTTACAATCAAGAAGAGGGGGGAGAAGATCCGTGTTGAACATGTGCCACTTTCACTCGCTTTTGAAGGAATATAATTATTGTGTTTAACTGTCTGACTTATCTCTTTCCCGGAGCTTTTCAAGCTGAAGGGTGACAGAGCCAAGGAGCCTGAGAACTGGCTGCTCATCCTGATTGCATTGTGCCTCCAGCTACCCATTAGTGCTTCCCCACCTCGCTTCCCTCCTTGCCCAGGCTGCTGCTTCAAGCTCTGCTCACAGCAGAGATACATGGGTACTCACCTGCTTGTCTGCACTGCATATGCTGACACACCTATTTACCTTCTAGCCTTAGGTGCTGTTCCCTGAAAAATGGCTGTGGACTGAGAGCCCACAGTCTGGTTATTTTGATGAGCTTAGATTCCAAACAAGATTCTTTCTCCAATTAATCCTCTCTCATAGCTTCTTCTAGACCCCTTTCTGTAAGAAATTCACTACCATCTACCACCCAAAATAAAGAGGAGCCAGTTTACGTAGTCTTTTACCACACGCATAAAGATTTCTTTATAACGTGAAATATTTCTCTGAAGTATTTGCATTTACTACCTCTGACCTGTCTTAGCACACTTTTTTCCTTCAATATTAATAAAATACCAGTCTTTGCTTCATACTTTTTTTAACAGGATGAAGAAATTAGAATACATTGTCTTCTTATTATCTGAATGCATGAGGAAAAATACAATTGAACTGATGAAACAGAGTGAGTTTTGATCAGGGCAGCTGTTCCACAGTTTGTGCATATGTTCTGTTTTCATTTCTACCAGTGAAGTGAAAAGTGTCCAAGCTCCCATTTCCTTGCATACATAGCAGAGGAGAACTAGATAGCTACCCTCATGAAAACTGCTGCTGCAAAAAAGTGTATTTTAACATACTTTATGAATGCTTTTCATTTTTTCCATTTTGCTTTTACATGTAAAAAGGAGCCTGCAAAGTCTTTCAGACTTAGAGGTCAGCCTTTTGCAATAAATATGGACAATAAAAATCAGGGCTGAAAAATTCTTAAATGCCATTTTATAAATACTTTCAAGCATTGGGTTTTTCAGGCCCTAGATACAAAATTATTAACTAGATAAAATCATGTTATTTAGGCACAAATATGAATTATTATTTATTACAGCAGCATTATGTAATCTAAAATTGTACAGAGCACAAGCAGTCCAGAAGGTATCTGGACTGCACTGAAGACTTCACTCTGTGTTGGATCAGTGTCTCTCTCCAGATGGTTGGGGGAATCTAGGATACTCTGTTTTACTACATTCTAAGATGACTGAAGTTGAGACAAGTAAAGAATGATGGAGATAGAAAACATATGCTTTTAACAATCTCACTGTTGCATAAATCCTTTGGTACCCAGGCGCCCTTAGAAATGACCTGCAGTGTCTGCCATACCTGGAAATGAAATCCAGGATCTTCAGTGGTTTGGTATCAAAGACGCAAGGTTTTGTGCATGTGCATACAGCCATAGTGGAGTTTCTTACCTGCAAAGATTACATTCAGATTCCTAAACTGTGATAATTTAGGGACCACAACTACTTAGACGTGATACTTTGTCTTCTAATAGGACTTAGCTGGACAGGATATCTGTAAGGTAAGAATGTATTTAAAAATCAGCCCAAACAGAGTCTGCCCACAGGTGAAGGATGACCTTTTTGAAAGATACGGCTATGAAAACAAAACTTTCCACTAGGTTGTATTATACTTTGTCTTTATAATTAATAGAAATCATTTCCACTACAGATACACATTTTTAAAAAGCCTAAAGGACCCTGGTACAGCAAGTTATTATTTATTGAACAAACTATGAAACTTTAGTATCCCTTTTCATAAAAGTCTCCATTACTTTTCTTATTAAATGAAAAATATCACTAATTCTGTTTTTTACTCAATAAAGCTAAAGTGAAAGGTCACTCATTAGAAGAAGAGATTCTGATCCAGGCAGTTAAAACAGCCTCTTCAAAAATTTCCAAAGAACAGGGACCTACAGTGTCAACAAACGGCACTTAAAACAGGGAAACAATACAGATACTTCTCAAGGCCAAACAAGGAAACAAGTGGGCCCATCTGACTTTAGAAGGGCTTGCAACACACCTCCCACAATATTCCTGAATCCATGTTAGGATGTTACAGTCCATGCAGGTACAAAATTGGCCAATTGGGCTCAGAGGGTGGTGGTCAATGGGTTGCACTGGAGGCTGGTTAGATGCAGGTGTCTGTCCTGGGACCTGTCCTGGTCAACACCTTTGTCAGTGTCCCAGAGGAGGTAGCAGAGCTCACTGCCATGAGATTTGCAGGTCACTACAGAATGCTGGGAGCTACCAATATGCATGGAAGCAGAACTGCCATTCAGGGGTACCTAGACAGGGCAAAGGAGAGAGCTGACAGAAGCCTTATGAAACTCAGTGAGGACAAATGAAAAAGCCTTCACCTGGGGAGGAATAATGCCTGCAACAATAATGGCTGTGGAGCAGCTCTGAGGACACCACTCTGTGGGTGTGAGCAGGCATGAACTGACCAGAAGCCAAGAGCGGTCCTGACAAAGACAGCCAGCAGCACCCAGGGCTGCATGAACAGGAACCCCCTGACCACAGCTCCTCTCTACTCAGCACATCCTAGACCACAGTTTGAGGCCCTCCAATAAAGAAGAGGACCAACTAAACAACCAGTAGCAGAAGATATCTACCAACACGGTCAGGCCCTGGAACACATGCCATATGAAGACAGATGCAGGGAGCTAGATTTGTTCAACACGGAGAAAAGACAGCTTTGGTAAAACCTGACAGCAGCTCTTGGTACTTACAAGGAAGTTACTGGGAAGATGGAGCAACCTCTTCCCCGTAGTGCATGGTAGGAGGCAAAAGGCATAAACTGAACTGAGAAGTACAGATTTTTTATCACACGAAGGGTTTTTTCGCTGCTTGGACAGTGAAACAGTGAAACAGATTGCTCAGAGAGGCTGCACAGTCTCCATCCTTGGAAGATTTCAAGACCAACTGGAAAAACCTGAGCAACTTCATCTAAACTTATAATTCACCCTCCTTTGAGCAGGAGGTTGGAGTAGATGCCTCCTGATCTTTCTTCAAACTTGAATTGTGGTGTGATATATTCACACTTCAAAAAAAGGAAAATGAGACCAATCTATTCTTGAATACTAAACCGATTCAAATTTTCTAAACTAATGATAGTAACCGTATAATTTTATATTCATATCTCTTGTTGATAATGCTTGCCAAGAAATTAGGCACCTTGCTAACTTCACACCAACTGACATGTAAAATCTCACATTTTATTGAGAACATGGATAACTTAGACCAATAGGTGAGACAAACGCACTACTTGGAAAAAGGCTACATACTGACTTTTCCTAAGGCTCATGATGAGATTATTTTGTTCATCTTTCTTTGCCTAGCAAAACTCAGTACGATTGAGACCTTTAGTGTTCTAAGTGCCACATATTATAACTTTGTGCACATACAAACTACATGTCAAATTAAATCACAGCGGGCTCTTCAGAGCTCCTATTATAGTAAATGCAAATTGAAAGAGGAGAAAATCTCCTTGACTAGACAAAGAGAAATGAAGTATTAATATCTATGCTTTTATACAGACTGACAATTTTAAAAAAATTTGTAAGCATTTTGCACTACAAAAAAAAAATTCTTCACATTTTGTTTCTATGAAAGTTTTGGGGTTTTTTTTTGTGTTTTTGTTTGGGTTTTGTTTGTTTGTTTTTTGTTGTTGTTGTTTTTGTGGAGTGGGTATTGAGTTTATTTTGTCATTTGATAAGTCAACCTCAAATGCCTCAAAAGTTGGAAGTTCTGGGCTTGAGACTACCAGGCAGGCTACAGCCAAAACCAATCTTTGTAGATCAGAGATAGTTCAAATAGTGTTTCACTCCCTCTCCCATAGACATGTCTAAGAGGCAATTTGTACTGCACCTGTTACATTGCCATATGTAGACACAGTAATTTAGACACAATGTCCTATTGCAAGCTAAGTCTCCACATTACTTAAAACAGAGAACCATACTTCAAGAATAATACATATTTGTATCATTTAGTCACTGGAAAATGAGCGGTTTTGTAGCTCTCTTTGTAAAGGAGACTTCTAGTTGTTTATTTAGACAATTTGAGCATCAATCTACCTTGCAGATCATAACCAACACTCAGTACTAACCTCAGCAGTCTAAATTAGAAACCAGAGAGATTATACTTCCTAGATTATTGTATCTGCTCATCCACATATGCCATTTATAATCCATGCAGACCTTCAAGAGCAGATCAAAGGATTGATGAATTTATAAAAAGAGTTCTAAATATTTAGAAGTCTAAAATATTTTGCAAAATCTATTCACACCAAACCTTAGATGAAAAGGATCCCTGTGATGCAATAACCTAGGTATTATTACAGTTTCCTAACTGGGAGACATAGCTCCTATTTCTTTATACTATCTGCCAAGTGAGCAGCTGGCACAATCACAAAATGCATCTTAAACAGTAAGTGGCATTTGAGACCTTCAATGACTCTTCATTAAGTTAGTGAAAGGAAATGAGTAGAATAATATTTTCTATTTTAATCATCTGTACATAGCAACTATTATAGCAACCATGCTGCTATTTACTTTTGTTGTAACAATGATGAAGTATGTCACAATGAAATGAAAATACATTTAGCTAAAATAAGACAGAGAAGAAATAGAGGAAATAACCCTTGAAATTACAGCTTGAAAGAAATAACTAAAAAGTCAATACCTAAAAAGTCATTCTCTCCGTCAGAGGCTCTGAAGCTGGGTGCACACCAATGACTGTATGGAATTCACACGGGCTGGTCGCTGTGCTTTTAGGGCTCACTTGACCTGATGAGATTGCAGCAATATCTGTATCTGACCTGCAAGAAAACTGTGCAGGTGCATCCAGCACTTCTTTGCTTCCGCACAGAATGTGATAGCCCTTTGTTTTTTAATAATTTCAAGTGTCTCTTTGTGAAACTATGCCTGAGTCACAAAATAAATTGGACAGACTGGCATCGGGTCTTTGCCAAGGGGCAAATTAATGTGAATAAAGAGGTAATAGGATTCCATACTGCTGTTCTATTAAGCCTGTACCACAAGCCTTGGGACTTTCACTTGAAGATCAGGTAAGTCCTTGTAGTTGCAGTACAAGTAGTTGTAGTCAAGTGCGCATTGAATAGATCAGGAAACCAGTACAGTTAGCTAGCAAGCACCATCTGGCCACAGCAGCAATCATGGTCTAAACTGTGCGTGTCCCAGAGCAGGCTCCCCAGGCAGTGCCTGGTACATGTGCCCAGGGCCTGCAGCCCAGCAGATCTGTGACCCACCCCAGACACCATGGTGGAGGGGTGAAGCTGCAGTGCAGACACCACAGAGGTCAGGCCAGGCCTGCCAGCAGAGCAGGAGTTGTGGCTTGGAAGAGGTGTGCCCAGCAAGGGTTTATAATCTGAAATTCAATGACAGAAAGAAAACCCAGAAATTGTTGGGATTAATCCCAACAAGATCTTGTCTCCAACAAGATCCTCTGCAGCGTGAAGACCCATTCCTTGGCTGAACGCTTTTTCTGCATGCAGGTTGCTTTGGTGCATAAATATCACCATGTTCAGGGATCACCTATACCCATTTTTCTCAACTTTTACTTCTCCCAGACAGCACAGCTCTTCTTTCAGTGATATATGAGAATGGAAAACGTCAGCAATAAAAGATGATAACTACAATGTCTCAGCCCTGACAAGGTTATGTATTTTCAGCAATTCACACCATTCCCATGGGAGCCCAAAGCAGCTTATGCCATGGTATTTCTTTTCCATCTAGAATCATAGAACAGTTTGAGTTGGAAGGGACATTTAAAGGTCATGTGACATCTTCAGCTAGATCAGATTGCTCAGTTTCCAGGTATAGAGCATCTACCACCTCTCTGGGCAACCCGTTCCAGTGTTTTACCACCCTCACTGTATGAAATTTCTTTCTTATACATAATCTAAATCTTCCCCCTTTTAGTTTAAAACCATTACCACTTGTCCTATCACAAGCCCTGCTGAAAAGTTTATTCCCATCTTTCTTACAAGCTCCCTTTGAGTACTGAAATGCCACAATAAACTCCAGATCTCTCCCCCTGCGTTCCAACCCTCTGATCATCTTGGTGGCCCCTCCTCTGGACCTGCTCCAACAGGTCCTTGTCTTTCCTCAGAACTGGACACAAATGGGCTCTAATGAGAGTGGAGTAGAGGGGCAGAATTATCTCCCTTGACCTTTGGCCACACTGCTTTTGATGTGGCCCAGGATACAAGTGGCTTTCTGGGCTGCAAGCACACACTGCCGGCTCCTGTCCAGCCTCTCATCCACCAGCATCCCCAAGTCCCTCTTGGCAGGGCTGTTCTCAGTCTGTTCATCCCTCACCTGTATTGATACTGGGGGTTTGCCCCAACCCAGGTGCAACACCTTGCACTTAGCCTTGTTCAACTTCATGAGGTTCTTGTGGGCCCATTTCTCAAGCTTATCCAGGTCCCTCTGGAGGGCACCCCATCCTCCAGAGTTGCCAACTGCACCACACAGCTTAGTGTCATCTGTAGACTTTCTGAGGGTGCACTTGATCCCACTGTTTATGTCATTGATGAAGAACTTAAATAGCACCGGTCTGAATATGGATCCCCGAGGGATACCACTTGTCACTGATGTCCATCTGGACACTGAGCTATTGATACTATCCTCTGGATGTGACCATCCATCCAATTCCACATTCTTCAAGCAGTCTACTCATCAAATATGCATCTGTCCAACTTAGAGAGAAGGATGTTGTGAGGGACCATGTCAAAGACCTTACAGATTACAGACAGATGACACCCATAGCCCTTACTTTGTCCACTGATGTAGTCACTCCATCATAGAAGGATGCCACTAAGTTGGTTAGACAGGACTTGCCTTTGGTGAAGCTGTACTAGCTTTCTTGAATCATCTCCTTGTTCTCCATATGCCTTAGCACAGCTTCTAGGATGAAGTGTTCCATGATCTTCCCAAGCACTGAGTTGAGGCTGACAAGTCAGTGGTTCTCAGGGTCTTCCTTTCTACCCTTTTTAAAAATGGGTGCAGTGTTTCCCATTTTCCAGTCACCAGTGACTTTACCTAAAGGTAGCAAACTAGTCAGATGGCTGCCACTGAAGCCCAAGTTCAGTTTCAAAGCTTATCTTCTCCCATTTTCCATGTAAATGCATTATGCCTTCTAATTTTCTGTACTCTTTTCAACTCCACTGGTTGCAGCTCCATTATCTCTGGAAGTTGCTTTAGCACCTGCCTCCTGCGCCAGCCAAAACACCACCATCTGTTGCGCAGCCTGAAAGGTCTACAAACCACAGTGATTTCTGATTTGCCTAAATTATAATGAATCCTTTCTCCCCAAACATGCCACACCCAGCAGCCTTCCCGAGGCTCTGACAGGTACTTGTTTTGCTCCGCTAGTTCCCTTTGTTCCTATTCAGGCACGGAGACCAGCCCCGCATCAGCTCACAACACTCACTGATTGAAAGGTCAGAACAAAAGCTCCCTGAAAACATCTTGCAAACATGTGCCAAATCAACAGCCAAGGCTTCATGAGGTTTCTAATTGTGGTCCATGGGTCGTTACTCTCCAATTTGGTTTTTTAACAGATGGCGGGGTTAGGTTAGTGACAGGCCAGATCTTGCTGTTAGCAGAAAGCATGTGCAGGATGCAGGGCCAAGGCTCACCTGCACTGCATTCCCATTCCCATTCATCCCATGCTCTTCTATTTCCTTTCCACTACTTTCCTTCTCTCCTGCAGTATCCAGGCCTCTCTCCTCTTCTCATTTTAGGACTAATTCCCACTGGAGTAAACAATTCATCTATCAAGATGATAAAAAGGATATGGGAGGGATGAGGGAGTTGATAGAGACCATTAGGATGATGATCCTGATCCCTTGGCACAGGATTGTCCATGTATTACCTGAAGATTTCTCCTTTGTCTTACTTCAAAATTTACATTTATCTTACTTCCAGATTTGGGAAGTTTAACTTCAGATTACCTACCAGTCTGAGAAATGGTGATGTTCTATAGAAAATAAAGGATATAAACTTTATTATCCCTTTAATATCCCAGACATTAAAGCGGAGTGAGAAGTCCAATTCATTCTCATTAGTGTGTCTCCGTGGATATTTTTATTTGCTGCCTATTCACGTTAAACTAGGAAGGAGAACTGGAAGCCAGCCAGACAAACAGCCCAATTGCCTACATTTTGTTTCCTTAGTGGAACAGGGGTAAAGAAGTGGTCTAAGCAAAGCTGGAAAAAACTCAAATGAAATGAAACTATAATTTTGAAAGTGCTAATCCTCATTTGAATTTAGTGACTTATCTAAATTCCAAATATTACATTTAATGGGGACAAAAATTAGTGTTCTGGGATTCAGTTTGGCTGAACTGGAACATTCAGCTTGGCATAAAACAGTATAAAAATGAGGCTTGTCAGAAATTAGCAGTACTTTCAAAGGGACTGGAAGTCAAAGTTCTGAGATGAAAATCAATAATCACAAACAATTTTCCCAATAAACAAACTTTTCTGCTTCACCCCGGCTACCACATACTTCTTGTCTGAAAGTGTAGGATTATGAAACTTTCCATCTTTGCCACTATGAAGAAAGCTCTCAGCTGCATGTAAGAGACAGTAATCCTTAGCACTTGCAGTTACAGAGTAGGTAATGCTGCTGTCATGTACCATTATTTCTTTCCTACCTGCAATCCTCAGACTTTACATTAAACACAAAAGAAGACCACTGAAAGCTGCAGGACTGCTCACAAAAATCATGCAATTTGTGTGCATTGGTACTTGGAGATGAGGAAGTCTGTGTGGACGCATTTGTCATTTCTGGAAGCTGCTGAGGTGTCCAGCTGGCATGGTTCAGAGGTAATAGGGAAGGCTCCGCTTCAGCCTCAGACAGATTATTCTTTCATAAGACTGAGGTCCCAGTCCTCTGTGCATCTGGCCTTGATTCTCCACTCCTACCCACAGAGGTGAAATTTAAACGTGTTTCTTGCTGCAGCTTTGTGTCTACATCATCTCTGATTAGTAAACAGCAATCATTTTTAATGTTCTTTGGAAAACGTTTTGGCTGCATTTCAAGTGTTTTTATGTATTCTCATCATGATCTTTTTCTGTAATTAAATTTAAGATAATTAGCATTTTCCTTAGAGTCTGTATCTGCACATCTTTTTACCCATGTCCTAGACCATTAAATTACACTTACTAAAACCTTCATTGTGTCCTAGAAAACAATTTAATAACTGAAGGTCAAAGCCTTATTTTTATTCAATGCAAATAATAAATGATAGTGCATATAACAATGCAATATTTACTCCAAAGTCTCAAACAGCATTTGATGGAAATTGGTTTTATATACCTATTTACTTCCCCTAATATCTAAGATATACTGAATGTACTTTGCTAATACTGAAGGTGAGGTGAGTCACTAGTTTAACAGAGCAAGCCACTGTGGATTTGATGATAATGAAAGTAACCCTGGTACTTGCTATTGTTTTTGTTTTTTTTTTTTTTTAAGTGTTAAAAGATCATAAGAGGAAAATTTGGTGTCACCAAATAAATCAATAAATGCATCAGGAAAAATAAAAACTGCAACTACAGGCTCTAACATTTGCATATTTCAGTCTTAAGATTTATCTAATATATATTTAGTACGTGTATTTTAATACTCAAGCTTTAACAGATTGCAGCATTTCCAAAAGAACTATAATGAACTGTCTCTTGAAGCAAATCTTAATTCCTATATCAGTATTTAAATTCACAGACTTCACCCCTATATTTACAAATCTTGTAAACTAATTGTCAATATAATTGTCCATTGCATTCTACAAATCAAATCACTAAAGGAAACACAGAGAAATTTGTACTAGTAATTTCAAGAAGTTTATAAACGTGCTGTATTTTAAAAAGAACTATTTCATAGCACTGCTGCTACGATTACGGAAGGAAATAATTTGTATAAACATCACTGACAATTCACAGAATCACAGACTGTTTAAGATTGGAAGGGACCATTGGAGGTCATCTGGTTCAACCTCCCTGTTCATATTGCAGGCATTACATCTCTTCTAGAGGTAAAAGGTTGCCCTAAAGAATCCACACAGCATTCTATGCGCTCAGTTAGTCGACCAAGGGTATTTTTTCCTATGCACTTTTTGCTATGGAAACAAACAAATCCGTGGTACTAGCAGCAGCAGCAGCTTGCCATCTGCTGACACATTTTAATCTGAGTGTCCTTCGCACTACATTTCATCTTTGCATTTGTATAGAAACACCTAACCACCCCCCTACCAGACCTAGCGTGATAGTTTCACGAATTTTCCTGTATGGAATGTATGAAGTCTGGCAATAAGTACTCCTTTAGCAATGCCGTGGTGCACGTGTAGTCAATCACTTATTTTCCCGGCTGGAGAAAGCAAAAGATCATCGAAGCTGGAGAGCCATCACTTGAGGTGAAGTGCCCTACTGTAAGATCAGAATGCTCTTGAGCCAAATGAAATGTTTAGAAGACTAGGGGGGAGGAGGGAGGCTGATGTTTGGAGCAGTGGAATGTATCCAGAGTAACACAAAGTAGTAATTCTTAGTAGCAGATTTAAAAACTGAGGTCCAAGAGCTGCTGGGAAGACTCACAGACACATGCCATTCAATGAAGGAAAACCAGAGTGACATTTTAATAGCAGAAAAAAGAAGCAAATTAGGTGTACATAGGAAAAAGCAAGAAATTAAAGACACTCTCTATGGCTTGGATGAACAGGCAGTTGTAGAAGTCTGATCTAAATGGTCTATACCTGGCTCTTGTTGGGCTGATGAGCTCTGCACAGCTCTGCTGAGGTCTCACAAGGAAGGAATTCAGTCTCCCCTTCACACAAAAAAATTTGTTTCTACTATGGCATGGTTACAACCTTTAAGACTGAAAAAATCCCCTTAGGAACATGTTATAGTGGGACTTAACACGATAACTGAATAACTGTTCAGCTGGGGGAATTTTAACAAGACTGTCATAAAGCTCTTACTATTGTTAAGTCTGATCTATTAGAGAATCTTTTCTCCATCCAGCTTCATTTAAGCTTCTTCCTTCCTGCTTCTCCACCCCTCTGTCCCTGAGTAAATCCAATCAACTAAGCAGCCATTTAGTTAAAATCCTCTCAGGGTCAGAACCCTCAATTCCTTCAGGACTCTTACAGTTCTATCATCATTTCTTCAATTCTATTTTTCTAGATCATTGATTTTTTTTTTTTTCCAGGGCTGTTTGAAACTGCTCCTCTTTGTACCATTTGTGCAACAGTCCATTGTGTGGCAAGCATCGCCCAGGTCTGACACACGCAGTTCCACACCAGAGTGTGCTTCTGACAGGCCATTAGAGCCGGCCTCCACCGCAGAGAGGACTGCATCAATTTTGATTGTTTTATTCAATTTTTTTTCCACCTTTGACACAGAGATTAATACTGTAATTCTCTGAAGTCTGTTGGATAGCCTGGAGAACGTGAATGGGTCTAGCTGCTATCTTACAGCTGACAATTGACTCTCACAGGAATGCAGTGTGAAACCAGATGGCCCACTTAATAGAAGTTCACCCAGATGTTTCTTGCACTTCAGTATATCTTGGATCTGCACAAATATGTGATCTAAAACATGGACTGAGGAGAAAGTCTCTCCATAGCTATTGCATTTCGCTCAACCAAAAACTCCAATGAGAAGGCATGCACTGCTGGAAACCAACATCAGACCCAGCCAGGACTTGCAGTTGGTAAGGAGAGAGAGAAGGCAAAAGTTAATACCACATGGCTCCTGAGGGCTACCATGAAAACAAACACCTACAACAGAAAATTATGACTGCAGATAGCAGGATATCACAAGAAGTAGGTGGCATTACATGCATTTGTCAACCAAGATAATGGCCAGACTTCGCGAACGAAGAACCAGGGAAGGTCTTTACACCTTCCAGCCTGCGCATTGGATTTTTTAGGT
>JAYRBT010000114.1:47787067-47807702 GCA_036023395.1 Myiotriccus ornatus
CCTGACCAGGAATCGAACCTGGGTCTCGGCGGTGACAGCGCCGCGTCTTTACCACTAGACCACCAGGGGCTCCTCTGTCAACCAAGATAGGCAGTTTCTATATGGAATTAGGTGGCGGTATCTTTCCCAGCTGTCTCAAAAGAGTGGGATGGTTTTTTGCTCAAGAAAGTCTCAGGTGAGAACATGCCAGGTGAAACTGCTACGTTTGAAGCACAACCAGAATTACCACAATAAGACTGCTCACAGTCTGGTTTTACTTCAGGGTAGTAAAACTACCCATCAGTCAACACAAACAGTTCAGGACCTCTCAGTAACTGATTATGTATAGCCATTTAGTTAGAACTGATGGATTGATTGTAATTGTTCTCTTATGTTTTCCAGTGGTATTACTGTTGTGTTTGGCTGGGAGGTAAAAATGCAAGAAAGTGCTGTTAATAGGTCCTGGAATGAGCTAATTGGAACAACGTGTTACATGAAACTACTTATTACACTGCACTGCTCAGCCTGGTTTTCTGGTATGGCACAAAGTACATCTGCCAAGAACCAAATAATTATTCCCTAGCATGAGAACAAGAGTAGCCACAGCAGAATTCGATAGGCTTTAGCACATTTGTAACTCCAAATAATCCTCTCCATTTCAGCTACACTTCTGGAGTAGCAATGAACGATGAGCTACAGGTTGAACTTTTGTCCTCTCTCAGAAAGAATGCAATAGATCAAAAACCATGTATGTTAACAGAAATAGTGTTTTATCATCATAGTTTAATTTTCCAGTATTGCTGGTGTTGTGATGGTAAGTAATTGGTAAAATCTGAAGTCCAGCCTTTAAAAATCAAAGTGCTTTAATGCCATACTTAACTTGGGGATGATAATAAAGTTGATTAATTTTCACAAACTCACATGAGAAAAAGAGTAGACGAAAATGCTGTTTTAAAAGCAGGGTTACTATCATTCTGGCTGTGTGGCCACGTACTCAGAAGCATGAGGTTGCTGAAATTTACTGCCCATTACTTCTTTCCTATCTTGAGTATACTGCATTTAAATGCAACAATGAGCTAACATCTGTATATTTCACAAAGGAGAAGGCTGATAAATATTAATGAAATTTGCGCCTCATGTATCTTATGAATTTTGATGTATTCTTTCATCTAGGGGCATCATCGTGCAACTTTCACATAAATGACTGTAGAGATCCCATTTCAACCTTGAATTTCCACTTTGCACACAGGCCCCTGCAGAGGGAAAGCAAACAGAGCACTCACTTGGCTGACAACTCTGACTACCGAAAAGCCTCTAACCCTCACAGAAGTGGCCTTTTCTCATCTGTTTAAGAACAGTGGTAAGATAAATTCTCTCCCTAAACAGATTAATTTTAACTCAGCAGCACTGGAATGAGTCCTTACTAGATTGCCTTCAGATAGACACACTGCCCCCTGCACCTCAGCATCATAAACACGATGCAATAGATCAGCAGTATTAAGCCACATTTCATTGTGTGCAAGGGGAAAGGAAATAGAAAATCTCTACTGGTAAATAAGAACATCCTTGAATACACCAATATTTCTCAAATGCAAAATGCTTACTCTTTTCCTTTTCTGTATTTTTCCCCATTTGAAATTCATTCCTGCAGACTCAGTGCTCATCAGCCTTTTTACAAGAAAACAGCAAAAATCCCCTATGACAAATGCAACCCACTTTGGAATCCTGTGGTCACCTGAACTCTGAGGAGAGCAACTTAAACAAAAACCTGAAGATAACTCATTGGTCAAATGCAATGTGTAGCTTATAGGTTTTGCTCTAGGCATCCAAGGTTCATTCCCCACAGAACAACAATTTAATTATCCAAGAAAGTATGTGGGGTTTTTTTAAGCCTCTAAGTAAACAAACAGAAAAGAAGAAAAGATGTACTCTATAAAATACAGAAACTATATTGTGATAATTTCTGCAGTGTTTTATGAAGTTACAAACCAATCTTAGCATTTCATGCATTAAAACAGGCAATTTTAAAATTACCGTATACAAAGTTATATGCAGCCCTCCAGATTTATTCCACTGAATACTGTTTGCTGTTTCCAGTCTTTCCTTGTCCTTGGTTAATCATGACAGTTGAATTCTTTAACCTTAGAGATCAGAATTGGTTTTGGGGGTGACACTAAGCATAAAACATCCTCAACACACACCACCTCACCCCTCATCATTCCTTGGGCTTTGGCCCTTTCATCACCAGGTAAACCACATGATGCACACGAGGGAATTACGTTTCTCTAGTATTTTTTAATTATTATGTTTCTCTAGCTTTGTTAAAGCTCCATTGTATTTGCTTACATGAATGTTTCGCTATTAACAGAATCATTGTTTATCCAAATTCAAACTAAAATCCAGAACAAAATCTCAGTCATGCTGTCTTGCACCAAAGTAGCTCAAACACACAACTGGGAAAACAGCACACACCCCAGAAAAATTGAATAATACCTATAGGAAACAGCCACTATGAAAGTAATTAAATCCACTTTGGACATCAGGACCCGACCTACTGATCATGAAGGAGTCGGAGCAGACAATTGGGAACATTCGTAAAGGCATCTGCGGACATATGATGAAATATACCAGGGAGATCTTCCTCACACATCTTTAAAATATATGCACTCATACAGAACTTGCCAGCTCAAAATTATATTATTGTACCATGGTATTTTCAAATGCACTGAAGAAAGTTTAGTGGAGGCTAAACAATTTTTAAAAACCCCATGCCAATAGCTATAGAACAGAAAGGTTTGTTACACAGTCATGACCTTACAGCTGGTTAAAAACCTCCTAGCCAGATTAAGTACTTAGGCTGTTGGATAATTTCTATTTTGATACAGAAATCTGTCTCTTCTAAAAATGCAATCTGACACAACTGTTTAAAACTGCACTGATCTCCACCTCTGGAGTTAAACAAGGGAAAGTGCCAGATTCTGCACCTTGGATGTTCGTACAGACTCAGGAATGACATTCTGGAAAGCAGTGTTGTGGAAAGGGACCTGGGGGTCCTGGTTGATGTTGAATATGAGTCAGCAGTGCCCGGGCAGCCAGGAGGGCCAACCATGTCCTGGGGAGCATCAGGCAAAGCATCGCCAGCCGGTCAAGGGAGGGGATTGTCCCACTTTGCTCTGCACTGGGGCAGTCTCACTTTGAATATTGTGTGCAGTTTTGGGCACTGCAATATAAGAAAGATATTAAGCTATTAGAGAGCATCCAGAGGAGGGCCAGGAGGATGGTGAAGGGCTTTGAGGGGAAGCTGTATGAGAAGCTGCTAAGGTCACTTGGTCTGTTCAGCCTGGAGAAGACTGAGGGGAGACCACATTGCAGTCTATAACTTCCTTGTGAGGGGAAGAAGAGGGGCAGACACTGATCTCTTCTCTGTGGTGACCAGTGGCAGGACCTCTGGGAATGGTCTGAAGTTGTGTCAGGGGAGGTTTAGGTTGGATATTAGAAAAAAAGATTCTTCACCCAGAGGGTGTTTGGGCACTGGAACAGGCTACCCAGGGCAGCGGTCACAGCACCAAGCCTGACAGAGTTCAAGAAGCATTTGGACAATACTCCCAGGTACATGGTGTGACTCTTGGGGATGATCTTGTGCAGGGCTAAGGGTTGGACTCAATGATCCTTGTGGGTCCCTTCCAACTCAGCATATTCTGTGATTCTGTGTAAAAAAAATTGCGTGAATTTTTATTATCATAAGGGCTGAAGTCTGCCATACTAAAGAGATGACCTTTCCCCCCCCCTTTTTTTAGCAAAATATTGGCTATACAGTAGACATTGCCACCTCTTTCAAGGAAAAAAAAAAAAAGTAAAGAAAAAGTAATACATTGATATGTGTCTGCCTGACTTCAAGTAATGGCTGGATGGTATGCTGGGAAAGCAAAAATGCCTAAGAATTCACTGATACTTCCATGCACGAGATGTAGGCAGACCCTGGATTGCTCTCACCTGTAGCAGAGATGGGGTATTTCTATTTTTCCTTCCATTAGGTTGCTCTCTAGGGTAACTGAGAACAGAGAGGTTACTGTCGGACAGCTATTTTCTTTTTCCTGCTATCACTGATGTGTGCTGCTGAACTGAACCTCTAAACATTCCTCACTTGCCATGATCTCTAAATAATCCTCAGTTGCCATGGAAGCTGTGGGAAGAACAGTATTACCCCAATACACTTAAGGGACCCAATAATCAAAGGTTCTAATAATGGGCTTCCTATCTGCTTTGAATAATTAAGCGAGTCAGATTGAGAGAAAATACCAAACTGCTCAAACATTCTTATCTGCTGACATTTCCTACTACAGATTCTCTAGTTAAAACTCCACCTAGATTTTCACTGAAAACATGATTTTGCCTGAAGGGCACTAAAATGTTTCTATTTGGGTTTTTGACTGGGTTGTTTGTTTGTGGTTTTGTTTGGTTTTTTCCCCTTAAGCTTTAGATTCACAATTACTTTGGTACTGTGGCATGCTAGAAGATTTTTGGTAAGCTGCTAGTTCAGCTGGAAAAGGCGTCTTAGACATGAGTTTGACTTTGAAATTTGAACTCATTTCAGAGTTCAGAAAGGCCACAAACTTTATACAACCTTTATGAGGGATGAGAAGACATCACCACAGACCTGATCCTACTAGCAATGAATCTGTCAGATAGCAAGTAGCCTGCACAATCAACAGCATGTTCAGAAACTGAATATAAAAACCCTGCATTTTTGCATAAGACCAGGGTGTAACAGCTGATTTAAACATAGTTACAGTATGGATAATTCTGTTAGAAACGTATTTGTGTTTTATAATGATGAGAAAATAATTCTTAATATAGAACACATACTGTCCAGATCTTTCCTTATGCTGTTACATATTCATGAGAAAGCACTATCAGCACTACTCTATCAGAGAAAAATTTGTGCTAGAAAGAAAAATCAAATCTACAGCATCTAAACTATTCAGTGTAACTTTAGAATATGTAGTCTTAGATAAAAATAGATGATGGTATTTTTCACCACCTTATGGTGCAACATAGGCCTTGCTGTTAATATCATTAAAAGCTTAAATACCACCCCTCCCCACTAGTTGTAGAAGAGTGAAGCCAATGTAATTTTTATTTTAAAAGATTGTCTGTGTTTGAGACTATTATACATGTTAAACAGTCTTTCAGGCATGTATTTATATTGAAATTTGGCATAGGCTTTAGCCTTGGAAACTGTGCCCAGTTCCTGCCAGTTCAGAATTGGTGGATGTCAGAATAAAAAATTAATATTCCCAGAGAGTGCCCCTACACTGTCTAATCCAAGATGACTACTAAACTAAAATCCTAGTAAATTAAATAATGTCAGCAATATAAAGCATATAATTTATATCCATTTGAACTTACGATACCCTTTTGATTAATCATTCCTGATCTATTGCACATCAATAATTAAATGTCTTCCAGAAATGTCAATGCTTATCAGAAAATGACTTAGTTGGGAACACATTAGCCTTATAATTTACCTAATATTTATCTTTAATGCATGAATTTATGATCCTATTCCTTATAAAGATTAGTAGTGAATTGCACGTTTAAAACTTAGATCATGAACCTGCAGGGGAAAAAAAGATGCATAATGCTCTGAAGAGCATCTGAGCTATGTTACAAAAGATTACAGAACAAGTGTTATACAAAGAATTATAGGAAACTAGAACAGGTAAATAAAAAATAATAACATTTAAAAGAAGCCTCAAGAATATTCTCTCCAGTAGCAACATAATTGATTCAGTTGCCTACAACCAGGATGAATTATCATTATTATCTTTCAACTGGAGTGTTTCAAGTTAGTCATGAAGAGAAATATGTTTTCAAATTATCAGTTAGATCTTGTCCTGCTTTGAAAACAGAAATAATTTTTTTAAAAGATGGTTTTTTACTGTTTTGAACAGCCACTGTGCAGAATTGACTTTTAAAAGAACTAATCTTGCAGAAGGATTAATAAAGGGATTTGGCATTTATAGGACTAATATGAAGATCTCCAGTTACACTAAACAGAATAGGAATACTTCAAGGCATCCTGGGGGTAGGAAGGAACTGTTCCTTAGAACAGCTTATTCCATAATTGTCCACTGTGGGAGTTTTAACACTTTTCTCCAAGATCTAATACTCTCCACTGCTGGAGACAGAAACACTGTGACAGATGTATAATTGTGTAGATCAAATTTGGAAATACTTTTTTTTTTTTAAATGGCAAAGGCTTGTCTATCCGCTAAATATTTTGCAAGAATTGCTTATACTTACTTTGAGGACTCAGACTAAATAGCAACTCAGCACTGCTGAGAAAGTTGTAGGCATAGCTGCCCTCCTGGCTGCTGCCATTAGTTAAAGCCACTTGTCAGCCAACTCTCCATAAAATGGTTCCATTCAACAGGTTGTTTGAAAGAAATGGCACCAGTTGTAGCTGGTCTATACCATCTAACACAGAGCAGATGAAGCTTTAAAAATACAATGGATCTCATACTCAGGAGTTTCATATTTTTAAAAAGTGGGAGAGAGGATATATAAATTGCATGCCTGAGAATATGAATAATTTCCTACTCATTTATTTCTCAAGTGTATTTTTGGTTATAATAATCAGAAGCAGACCCAAATTCTGCCACAGTCAACATACTTTTGGAATATTCTTTTTTTCTCCTTCCCTGTTTCTCAACCTGCTACGAAACCTCAAGTTGGTAGTTTTTGCTGTTGCTGCTGCCGCTGAAATTCTAGGGGGTATTCATCAGAAAATGTCAGGACAGGCAGAGATGTAGCTAATGAAAATAGAAGTTATTATTGTCTTGTCTGTATTCTCCTCATCATAAAAAAATATATATCTACTGCAAACATCTCTGTTTTGTAAAAGGAACCCAAGACATTAAAACTTCCTGAGAAATAAATATAGATATAAACACCACACCTCCTAGCCCTGGGGATTAAATATTCTGATGCTTTCTGGGAGCACATTGCCATTTTCTCAATTCTGAGCATGAAGTACTGCAGGCACTGAAGCACCTTTACAAAAAAAAAGTAAAAAAAAAAAATCATAGCTGCCATCCACAGCCCTGGTGAAGATTCAGGAGACTGTGGAACTAGGGATTGTTTTCAAGAGATCTGTGCAAGAAGTAGGAGTGAATTGTAGAGTGATGGAATGGGCTTCAGGCATGATTCAGGCATCACATTACCTGTGACAGGTCTGAAAACGGGATGAAATAGGTCTGAAATGCTCTCACGTTCCTCTATTTTCCTTTGTCCTTTAAGACAGCAGTTTCAAAGCCCAGAAAAATCAAGCAATTGGTCTCACATTTTATGTTGCTATTCCTGCACTCAGGTCAAATGTGGTCAGGATCTTCACATCACTGCCCCTGGTATACTGTACAGATTGTGTGCCTAAGCAGAAAGAGAAACTGCTGGAGAGTTTGGAAATACAGCAAAAGGCATTATTCCATACTATAAAGAACACATGTAACAGAATTAAAGAAAAAGGTGGAGGGTATATTATATATGATTTTTTAAAACACTGTCATATGAGAGGTTAGAAGGAACCTCTGACATTCCTGGAACTAATGTCTGTTTGAATTAGAAAATTCTACCACTGATGTGGTTTAGAAAATCCATCCTTGACTGTGGTATATTTTGCCGATGTTTATCACTGTATTTCTCTCAATTTTGTCTAGCTTCCAGTTGTTAAATACATTTGTCAGCTGGGCTACAAAGCCCTCTAACATCACACTTCTGTGCTCTGTGCAAGTAGTGCTAATCTAATAATCTAGTTCTTTCTCAACCATTTTCTTGACCAACTGAACCAATTAAGATCCTTTAGAAGAGACTACATTCATCTGATACCTGCTGTGATTAAGAGATGCAGAATTGCTCTTTCCCCTGATAACATAACCCAGCTAGAGGAACACTCCTTATGTTCCTCCTCTTCACCATTTAAACTCCATCTCTGCAAGGGGAGGGAAGATTTTGTCCTACTTACTTCAGTTGCACGTTCATCTGTTTGTTCACCTGTCACAAGTTTGTTTTGGTAAAGAAAAAACTGATCAGCTTGAGACTCAGAAGGTATGAGGCTAGTTTAAATCACTTGTCGAACCTTGTCATAACTCAGGGCTTTGTATTAAACAGCACTCACTCAGCCCTGATAAGGAAAAAATACCCAAATGAAAGAGGGGTTGCTATGTCAAAGGCTGACAAGACAGAGAATGAACAGATAAGTGAAATTAAAACAGAATTTGTCATTCATACAGAACTTTTCAACAAATTGCTGAACTGATGTTTAAAGGCTAAAGGAAAAGTTTTTCTAGAGGCAAGGGAAAACTTCAGGAAATTTCACAATTTCACAATTAAATGCCATGTAACTTGCAAAATTGCAGGTAATTGCCCAAATATTTTACAAATGGAGCAAAGATGAAGGCATCTGGTGTAGACACAATGCTATGTGACCAAGACAACTCCCTAAAATACATTGCTCCCTTCCTCCATAATGCAGGCAGCAGATTCACAACCTAAAGAACCACTTACTGATGGGTTGGTGACACAGTTATGGTCAACTGGTTTGGTACTGCCAGGCAAGAGACCAGGTCCACAGACCTGCACAAGGGTGATAATACAGTAGGGACCCATAAGAGAGGGAAGCTTAATCCAAACGCCTGTGCCATGACAGTGACCGTCTACCACCAAGAGATGCCCATAAAAATTTCTGCAACTTTTTGAAAAGCTGAATATCTCTTGAGGACTATTGTATGTGTGAGTAATGTTCCTTTGTACTTGGACCCTAAAATAAAATAAAAAAAAAGGCGAGTCTGAGGCTAGTCAGAATCTTAATCAACCCATCAAGATCATGTGGATCAGCACTGGGCAGTGCTGAAAGTAGCAAACCTCACTGCTGATCTGGAGTGCTAAAAACTGATGAGAGGCACTTTAAACCTAAGAAAGAAAATACTGGGCAAGTACTTCACATTGAATTCCAACATTTTAACAATTCAGAAAGGCTAAAAAATTATGTCTTATAGGATTCTGCAGGCACCTACTCAGGAAGGGATGTTTCAAGTGTGTACACTCCTCTCCTAACTTTATGTACACACCAAAATACAGTCCCAAGGCAGCACATTTTCTTTCTTCTCTTCTAAAAAAGGAAGACACTAACAGTTTGAGTATGATCTGACATTTGAAAGCTTGGCATTTCTCCTTGAAGTTTCAAAGGTAAAGAAAAAGCTAAGGGGTTTTGGTTTAAGTTATGCTATTTAGCTCTCATTTTTACGTGATAAGGGAACTAAGCTGCAAGGGCTACACTGTTACTTGTTTGTGCAGTTTCTAATTCCACTGAAGCACATTTTTTTTCAAAACAGAAATTATTTTATATTTATTAGCAAAAGGATTTTAAAATGCCCTACCCCTGCAGAGCAAAAAAGCCTACATTCAATACTGCCCCTTCACTCTTTTATTCCTTTTTAACCAACTGTCATTCACTGTCCTCAGGGTGCTCATTAATTCTGAAGTTTAAAAGATACCCATCAGTGGTATCATAAATTCATAGATAGCTACAACAGGAATGTCTCTCTCTCTAAGCATGGCGTTTTCTTTTATAGTTTAACCTCTGTGATTAAGTCACATTTTTGTGTCTTGTGGCATCTTTTATGCAAATGGAAGAATTTCTTATAGAAAGACCTTTTCTGAATATTTAACATATCCTTCCTTGTTGCTTATCTCCAGAGCACAGTGAAACCACACTGTCTGTCTGGCAGCACAGTAACTGTGCCTGTGAATAACTAGTAAAACATGTAAAAGTGCTTGTATATTGGTGAAGTTTCACTGCCATGTTTGGATTAAGTAGGCCAGAAGAAGGTTAAAGCCTCTCAAAAACACTCTGTAAAGGTTTAATTAACCCATGTTTTCAAGCCATCAGATTGTGATTTACAAGATGTGATTATTATTTGGACCATTAATACAATTTTTCACCCAAGTTGAAGAAAAAATGCTATATAGGAGATTATAAGAGTGGTTCAAACAGCAATATAATGAAAAAAAAAGATAAAACATTCTGTAGTTTTGTAGATGTCTTTTAATTTTCATGAAATGAAAAATTTTCTGCTCCCCTATGCCAAACTAAAATGCTGCCTCCAAGTCACAGCTAAAACCTATTGCAGAAAGGAGATTTCTCAATACTTGGTGCAGGTGAAGCTGAACTGCAACCCAAACCTGTTCATACCCAGCTACCAAGATCTGCCAAATTTAAGTAGGACGTGCCAAACAGTGACATTCAATATAAAAGCAATCTACAAATTGTGTGATCACCCATCCACTTACAGACTGATACTGTGAAATAAGCTTGCTTTTTCTGCCAGTTGAGCCACAATTTCAAATACTTATTAGCAGAGATTACAGATGGTGGAACAATAATGATATGGCATTATTGTTAACTAAATAATTACAAAAGCTAAACCCAGCATCTATATTTTAGCAGCACTAATGGTATCAAAATAAAAGTTTGGTTTCAAGCACGGTAACTATTAAAGGCCATGCAACAGAAGCTAAGCAGCTGAAGGGGTGGGAGAAACAGGGCTCATTCATGTTTCAAAATTACCAGTACTGCCATTTTCCACCTCTTAGTGCTTTACTACATACCCCTAATGAAAATTGTTAAAGAACATGAAAGGCTAGCTCAGGTTCAGTGAGGAACTACTGAAGGCAGTAGTGCAGCTGCATAGCCAGAGCAGCACAGATTCCCCCCTACATTTGTTTTCACTTGCAACATAATTTTAGAATGTTAAATTCTTTTGAAATACCCACACATGACATACACAGCTTTCCCAGCTTGAGACCTTAGGCTGAACAGCTTGCTTCAGTTCAATTATTATTCAAGCACTGATAGCCAGCATTATCCTAGATGAAATGCAAACCAAGTGAGAAACAGATTCCACATAAAAAAGCTTGAAAGCTTAAAGAAAATGAAATCAATCCCCAGCCTTTCAACTTCTTAAAGTGATAGGCAATAACAGGGCTGTCAAACCAGAATAAACCTGAAAAGAAACATTTTGTGGCCCATGATTGAAAGAGAACATAAAAGGATGTCAGGTAGATGGATGCTTTATTGCTATTTTATATTTGAAACCAGAAAACAAGGCCAGGTTATAGCTGAAGACATGAAATGGCAACTCTTCCATCTATTTTAGGAGACTTGATTGATAATGCTAACCCTGTTGTCTGATCATGATCACACGCCTTCATCTTTCCTATACACTGATCAGCTGTTTCCTTTGAGAGCAACTTGTCACTAACACCTCCAGCGATTTATTTTTATATGCATGTCCTTTTCTCCCCATTATATTTTTTATTGCAAACAACCTATGAATACAGCAAGTAAGTTACTAGTAAATAAACCTGTATAGCAGGGAGGAGCTGATAACAAGTTCTTATCTGCAGCAGAGGAGACTTGGTCTTTGTTTCATTGTTTCCAAAGTTAAGTCATCATAGACTTTGGTGGGCTGTCTTGCTGTCTTGATACAGACAGTTATCAGAGGTGAAACTTTCAATTTTGTTTAGGATTTCCTTTTTCCTCTTTCTAGATGACTCTCAGTTATGCATTCTGTAGAACAGCTTCACTTTCAAAGCTTAGCATTTCTGACTGTCAAGTGACTATCTCTACCTTAGTGATACATTCAACAAAGTGTTGTCCTTATCCATTGTCTTTACTGGGGAAAAAAATAATCTTCAGTTTCTAATTGGCATATGCCTTGGTTACAGGGGCTGGGACCAGTTTATCACTATGTGGGTATAACCAAGATTGTATTCTACACCCTCTGTATCATTTCTGATGGACTGTTAATAATGGATCCCTTGCAGCAGCTGCCCAGGGCACACCTGACAGCTCAGGCTACAAGCTGGGTGCCATGAGGCAGGGGAGTGTATGAAGAAAGGGAGTGTTTCTTTGTCTTCACATTAATGACTCAGCTGCGATAACTCCCCTTGGGGAGGAATTAGCACCTTCACACCCAGCCTGAGGGGTCATCCCTGCTAATGAGCCATACTGGACTGGCATAATAGGCAGCTGCAACACCTAGACCATCAAAGACTCCAAAAATATCCCAAGACTCACAGACTTAGATCACCCATTGTGAAACTCCCCACCCTGGGGGAGGTACTGGCCATTGCCACCTGAACCTGAACATATATAATCTTGGGGTTTTGGGACTTCTGGTACCACTCGTTTGATCCGGAGGACCAAAATTCAACAGGGCTGCAACTAGACAAGACTTCGATCATTACTGCAACAGAACTGGATCATCATCCAGACCAACAGGTTTCCTTTCCTTTTATTTTCCCCGCAGGGGGACCACGTGGTGCTCAGCACAGGGGTTGACGAACACTGTTCTGTTCTTGTCCAGGGTGCTGGGTTGCACATCTGTCTTTGTGAGTTAAAACCACTTTTTTCTCTGTAACATTATTCTCTGTATCATTGTAGTCTTTTTATTAAATTGCAACTCTCACTTGTAATCTCGCTTGAGTTGGGTTCATTTATCCAGCTAGTTTACTTTTAAACCAGCACAGCATATTGACGAAATAGTAATATGAAAAACAAAAGCAACTCCACAGATAAAAGACAAGATATGGAAGAGAGTAAAAAACTAAAAAAGGAGAAAAAGTTTGGGAAAAATGGAAACTAACATTTTAGCTTGGAAACTTTGCAAGACTTTTTAATGAAAATTCCTTTTTGGAAAGAGGTAAACCTTTTTCAAATAAGAGCTATGAACAACTACAAACTACCTTTTCTAAGGAATCATCAAAAAGAGTCTGACCTGACAGTTTAGGAAGCCCTAGATCAAGCTTTCAGATAAGAGACTAGAAAGCTAAAAGGAAAGTATGGCTGGAAATCACATTTTTTAATCTACTCATCACAAGCAGTAGGGAATGGCCAGTGAGTCTCCACAGTTGGATTGAGACTTGGACAGGATTTCTAATGCTAAATTGACAGGTGCTCAGATACCATTGTGATAAGTAGGCTATAAATACATAGAGGCTGAGAGCTTAAATAGTTTGCTAAAATAGACAGCTCTAAGAGCTATTCTGGAAACCATTTATCTATCCATCCATCCATACTCACTCTTCTCAGCTGTTGGTCTGAGTTTTCAGACAGAATATTTTAGCTGGATAGCTTGTTCAAATGTAGGTAGAACAAAGAGATAGCTAAAACAGATATGAAAGCTGAATTAGATACTTGGTAATACAGAGAGAGCTCCAGGAATTGTGGAGGGAAACAAAGAAGACTGAAGAACAAGTTAGCATCTTACAAAAGAAGTGGAAATAAAAATCCTGCTGATGGCAACTACATTTTTTCACAGCTTTCTGCTTTGGAAAGAAGGTGTTTTGAAAATTCATCTTCAGAATCATCCCAATCCAATTCTCTCAGTATTGACTGTGGTGCAGATACACCATTCCCACCAGCAGCCCAGAGTGTGCATGAGATTGTATGGGCTGTACAACTGCATTGCTGCTCCAGCTGAGTGAAAGGAAAAATCATCATCTCAGTTATTCCCCTGCTTTAAACATCCAGCATGTCCTTCAACAACCAATTTTCTTTTTCTTTTCAGCTATTTGTGCAGTTTGCTGTATCATATCTTGTAATATTTGCCATGTGTCTCCCTGCTCGCTAATGAGAGTGCAGATATACCCAGTGAAACATTTTTGTCACAATTTGGTAACTGAATTTCCAGAACATAGTCCATCCTCACTCCCTTTCAGCTCTTCACTGACTCATATTCCTACAGAAGCCTTAAAACAATTAATGCCATAACTGAATTTTATCAGTTAAATAGAGTTTCGGGTCTTGAATAAGTTTGTGCATTCAACAGCTACATTTTAAAGTAAGTCACACTACATCACAGCTAGATAGAAGATGACATTTAAAAGTCTTTTTTATAACAAGTTGCTTGTTGCCAGCTGTTTTTCTGATCTTAATGGTAAATCCTGCATTGAAAAATAGCTATCTAGAAGCCAAGAGCTGACAATGATTTGAATCTACTAGCCACCTCTCTAGATCAGATGCCATTACCACCAGTGGAATCAGTATTCCATTCACATACTCTTATTTTTCCCCCTTGGAGAACGCTTTACAAGAAATATTGTGGAAATATATTTATTGATAGGCAATGGTTACATACGCTGTTCATCCATTTACATATTTCAGCATAGCTTTCTACTGGACTATATAAAGTATGCACACACACTCTGTATCTTACCATTACATATGCTTTTTAATATACCTATCTTTCATCTAAATGATACAATAAAGGTGTTCATTGAGTGGATAAATACTGGTATAGTCACTGGAATTTTGCTCCTCCTTTAGTATTTCTTTGTTATTTTAAATATAGAAGAGCATTATAAATATAAAATACATATAAAACAAGAACTATTCAGGTACAATGCTGATACTTCAGTTTTATTATTATCTTATACAAATCTATTCTAAGACAAAGTTTATGGATTTGCTCTGCAATAAAACAGACTCGCAAGAAACAGATCTGTCTGCTTAGTATAGACAACAGAAAACATATAAAAATGTCTGAAGCTGCTACTGCTACTTGGAGGTGGCACCTCAAGCAAAACAGGTTTGATTTAAAAAAAAGACAAATAAAAATATTGTCATTTCTTTTGACACACCAAGTTGCATTTTCTTCAAAATTTGTCCACTATAGTTTTAAATGACTCAAGTGCTTGGACTTCTACCACTTCCCTTGGGAGACTTATCCATTCCACAGTCTAACAGATCTCACTGTAAGGAAATGGCCCACATTTGCCTTTGCTCAATCTTATCCCCATTACTCCTAGTTATATGGTAGTTTTTTTCCTGTTGTGCTCTGAAACACCCCTATAATGGCTCTTACCCCAGAATCACAGTGGAGTAACAGCCATAAATGGAAATCTCTTGCCTTCCATTAAGTGCTCCCTTGTCCCCTCACTCCTGCAGCCTGGCACAACACACCAGGAAAGACAGGAGCAGTTGCAGTGAGTAGGACCTGGACTAATGCCACCTGGGACAGGCCATTGCACAAGACTCAGCTGTAATTATGGCACAATGGGACAGAGGGAACAGTGTGGGATAAAAGCGGTGTCAGCGGGCAGAGACACTTCCTTTTAACCCAGGCAGTCTTTAAGTTACATGCTCAATTTTGTAAATAGCCCAATTTTGTAAATGGGCATTAATCATCTTAGTGAAACATCTCATCAGTATCAGCACTCCCGCATGGTATGCCTGTCTTTCTGCCTTGCTCCTCCCTTCTCATCTTTTTGCTGAACTGTAGCCAAACACTACGCTGCGAACAATATGACCAAACTTTCGCTATTATTCCTGGGAGGCTGCATCTGAAATCCAGTATCACTCAGTTTTCAGTGTGGCAAAGGGGAAGGTGTGTATTAATGTAGCTTCCTAGTTTTACACTGCAATGATCTGTGTTTGTGTTACTTAAGGATCACCCTTTGATTTAAAGACGTAAGTAAGTCAAATGCTCTCATCTCTTCTTGAACAGTACTGAGAGCAATAGAGATGGTGGATAGCTGCTAGTGCCCCCAAATCGGCAGGAAAAAGCTCAAAAACATATCCAGATGAAGAAAAGAACACTCCATTCTAAGAGATATAATAAGCCTTTCCTCATCAGGTGAGATGAAGATACAATGTCACCCTGGTAACAAAGATGTAAGAAGTTGATATTGGCCATTCCAAAATTTAACTACCAGTTCATTTTTTCTCCTAGACTGATTGAAGGTAACAAACTAGGTACAAGTCATTTCATTTACACCACTAAAAAACCAAACCAAACCAAATCAAAAGAACCCTATCAGAGAAAAATGAAACTTTATGCATATTTTTCAAGAAATCCTGACACAGACAACTCCATTTCATTTGTGTTTTTCAAATTTAAGACAGCTTATTTCTACTGCTCATCTCTTTCATTCACTCCTTTCAAGTACTTTGCTGATATTTTCTTACTCTGAAGCTTGGTTATTTACAAGGTTATTTTTTGGACAATTTTTCCTGTTTGTTTTGAATATGCCCTACCATAGCTCATTTTGAATTCTCTGCACGTTTCCCTGTTGTGTCCTTGGAAATACTCAATCTGTATATTATAATCTCGGGACTGTCAGAGTAAAAGAAAACATAAATATCGGTGCTGAGTTGTCTGTAACATATTATGTCCTTTTACAGACCTTACAGTCTTTTTATTAACTCCTGCACTGCTTTGCTCTTTCATGTAAGAAAAACCAAGTAGTCAACAGAGAGCTATTGGAAAATGTGTCCTTATGCTACATTTTAGGCCCTGAATAAAAGCTACCAAAGCAAACAGTATAGGTAAGGGCCCTCTCTCTTTCATACACAAAGAAATGCAGGTATTTGCCAACTAACTTATTTCCCATCGACTGGAAGGCATACAAAGTCTTTGAGTAGCAGTAGAGATGCCAAGTTATTAATTTTAAAAGGATTCAAAAGACGTAAAGAAAAAGATAACCAAAAAAAAAGCACCTGAAATGTATAAAGAAATAAAAGTGAGAATGGTCCAGGTCAAGGTGTCTTGCACTTGAAATGCTGTGCAGGCAAAGGAGAGCAATACCCCCAACACTCCACACTCCTGAATATTTTCTTAGGTACATTAAGTAACAACCAAAACAAAAGTAAAAGTGTTTTCTGCTGTTTCTTAGTCTGTTTCCTCAAAAATGAAGCGTGACTGCAGGTAAAAGTAGTCACCAAAGGTTTAAAAGGAATTTATTAATATAGAGCCACAGAAAAGCCATCATAATAACTGGAAATACAAGTAATCCAGTTCCTTATTAAGATATGCCTTTTTAAGCTACATATTTCACATCATGATGACGTTCATTGATGGTCTGAAGACCTGAAATATCCCACATTATTTTCTCCTCCATGTGTCAGAAAACCCCTAGTTTACCTGTAGAGAAAGGTGATTCTTGTTCCTATCAAATCCAACCACTAAACTTACATTATTTTCACTTGACATCAGGTCAGGGCTGTAAGATTCGACAAGCAAATCCTGATGTTGCATTAGAAAAAAGATGCAGTGTGACTGCTTTATGTTTTGGCTCCTTAGCTTACCGTGTATGGAGGGCACAGTTTCACAACTGCTTTCCCCTCATTTTCATTTCTTTACAGCCTTGCAGGCCGAAAAAGTGACAATGTTGTTGTTTGAGCACCCTGTTCTTTTTCTCTAGAACATGTAATAAGGACTAAACATAATCCTGATCATCCAAATATTTTAACTTGTGTAAATGCTTGATATATACAAAGTGCACTTCAGGTACCACTGCCTTCCTTCTCTTGGCTCATCCCTACACAGAAATTTGAGTTTACTGAACCTTGGTGCCCAGCTTCCCCACAGTAGATTACAGTGTAGTGGGATCTGCACTTACACTGAGGCTGTGCCATTGTAGAGAGTGAAGCCTTTAAATTAGCAGATAACTACCCCTTTGAGGATTTGATGACTTGATATGTGAATTGTCTGTCATGCCTTTCACCTAGGATTTGCAAACTGGCTGTCTGTTTCTGACAAGAAAAAACTGTAGTGTAGTCCAAACTAACAGGAGAAAGGTATTTTTCTTTCTTTTTTCTTTTTTTTTTTGCGTAATTTTTTACATTTAGTTGATATGTATAAATAAACATGAGAACATTGTGGTAGACTTCCTTATTAGTCTAGTGGAAAGTACTGTATTGCAAATATAATCTTCTTTGGGGATATTGCTCCTGACTGGCCAGCAAAGCCAATAAAAATACGACTTTTGTTTCAGCTTAACCATATAACACACTTTATCACCCAGTGTCTTGTGTAATAAATGTTACTGAAAAGACTAATTTAGGATCTGAATTTATTTTAATTAGTCTCTGTAACACTGCAGCAGATGTTAGCCTGTATAAAAGCAAACCTGCACTTGTGAGGAATCTCAATGAGAAGGCCTCCAACGTTTGATATTCTCAGACATGCTGCCCAAGATTGCAACAGCAGACAGGAGGGGAGAAAGGAAACTAAAGAGCAAACAAGATTCAGGAGGGTGAGGAAAAAAGGCAGCAGAGATTCATTTTGTTATAAACATGTCCTGCTATCAGTCACAGCACTGTAAAGGTGAGGCTGCAGAGCACCATTAATAACTGACAGTTGTTGTTAACTACCAGGGAACACCAGATAACCTTCCAGAGAATATCTATACCCCCATCTTAGGCAGCAAAGTAATGAGTCCCAGTGGAAAGAAAGCACTGGCCGTCTTTGTTGTAGCTATTGATCTCCTGATGTGATTTAGATAAGGCAGGAAGAGATAATGGCATTGATTATTCTATTTAGGAGCCAGACTGAGAATAAACTCAAGTATAATACATAAAGAGGAAAAATCCACACTCAATCACTCCTTGTCTGTTCTTTGCAAGGCCAGGTGGTCACAGCAACAGGGAGACACATCTTAATAAACATGAGGGGTTTGGTTTCTGGGACTATTTGATATAAACTAAGTATATGATGGAGAGTTTTGTTTTGTTTCTTCTTCCCAACTTTAATGAACAAACATTGTTTTCATAAAGCAAAGCGTGGGAAGAATAGAGTATTTTCCTGCCAAGGAGGTTGAGAGAAGTCAGTGACGGAGATCTCTGGCTGACAGCAAGACATGCATAGCTAATTTTACTTTACGCTCCTCACCCCCATTGTGAAGGTTAGTCAGCTCAGGTCAGGTAGTTTACAGGGGAGAATCTTAAAAAAGAGAGAGAATGATTATGCCTATCCACAGTAAGATGTAATTCTGACAAGCCTTTACTGCAAGTCACCTGCAGACATGGATTAGAGCCTCAGGCCTTGCCTCAGAGTAAAAAAAGAATCCCTGTTGTATGTCAGAGCAGACACCAGTGAGATTTACAGGTACCCTAAAAAATGGAAAAAATAAAAAAGAAAATAATTTTCAATCTTTTTAAAGCTGCTGAGCTTAAACTGCCTCTACATTTGTTGACAGGTTACAGAAGTCACTCTTCTATCAAGGGACCCCAGTGAGGGGTACGATGGATTGACAGCCATCCTCTGTTTTATATTCTCTACCATACCCTCCCATATTCAGAATACTGCTCAAGACCTGAAAAACAATGTAAACTTGTACTTTTACTTCTGTTCTCACTGGAGGTTTCAAATGCCAGACTGAGATTCTTTTAAAACTGCATGCATTTAGATTAAATATGTTACTTATCTTTTATCTGTGTGATTAACAGATATGCTTTGTGAATTATAAAAAGAAAACCAGATAAATAAAGTACAAGATGTAGGAGCTAAAAATAAAATTAAAATCTGTGTTCAGTTGTTAGATGTCACCATATAGTTTCTACATATGATGAAGACAGTACGTGGCTCTCATTGTGGCTGTGCCCTTGCCAGTGTCAGAGAGCTGCAATTCCCATCACGGAGCTGGCCTAAAGATTTTTCAGGGAAGCACAACTGATCTTTTAAAAAGAAAATGCAAAAATTCAATCTTTATAAACTTTTTTAGGATGGGACTTTGGCTTTGTTTGTTGGAGTTTTTTAATGTTTTGTGTTTCTTGAACACAAGGCTCTTTAGGAAAAATGAGCCTGACTTCCTTACAGGATTCTCTGGGCTGGGTGGTGAAAGAAATACAGGAGTTTCCTGCACCTGCTACAGTAAATTGATGTTTTGCGTAGAAGCTAAAGAGGGAATTTGAAGCATCCAAGCCCAATGCAATTTGCCTAATGCAAATTTTAGGCCCAAACTGCAAAGTTTCCTGCAAACTAGCAGCTTTGTTTCTCTGCCTGTATTAGAGCAAACCTCTAAGACCTCATGTCTTAATAAGGTTGCAAAAGATTATTGTACAAAATCACAAAGCACTCCCCACATCTTTGTGCGCTGTACTACACTCTTTCAGTGGACCTCAGCAAGCTAAGCAGGAAAAACATGCAGCTCAGACACAGAGACAACTCTCTATGGAGAGCACTCAAACCCTGCTCTTTACTGTGTCTGGAGTCACTGGAAGACACAAAGCACCAAGTATCACCGGTTGCATAGACTACTGCACCATTCACGTGAATCTATATTGCAGACTCAGTATGAGATAAGAGAGCAGCATTAGTGAGAACAACCAACTTTGTGCAGGAAGAAGCACAAACTTCAATGCTAAAACCAATCCTTGAAGGATTAAGTGTAGTATGCATATTTCAAATATGAATTTTAGAGCAAACAGGCAGTGTGCATATAGTTGGTTTATGGGGAAAAAAATCCCTCTAAATCTGTCTATATAATGCAGTAGAAATACTGACATATTGTCTGAAGGTAAAAGGAGCACAGGTTTCCCCTTGAAAAAGGAAATTGATTGAGTCATGAAGAAAGGATGGATTTACCCATTTCCCTAACACAGAAAGTAGGATCATTAATGTTAGTGTTTGAAATAAAAAGCACTTCTGTGCAGTTCTCTGGACTCCAGGGGTTGTGCTGAAGAACAACAAAAGATTTAATGGTGGGGAAGAAGATGTCTGGTGTGAAAAAAATACAACGTGGAATTTCATTACTGTAAACAAAAATAAGAAAATATACAAAATAATTGGCACCAATCTTCCCCCCCCCCCCC
>JAYRBT010000114.1:47816371-47869225 GCA_036023395.1 Myiotriccus ornatus
GATCAGCACCCCCAGATCCCTTTCCACCTGGCTGCTCTCCAGCCACTCTGTGCCCACTTTTAACCATATGAATTCAAATCAAATGTTTTGTAGCAGATTTAATACTGAATCATTAAATCAACAAAAAAATTAGGCTGGGAACAACTTCCGAAGGTGACTGAGTCCAACCATCTGCCAAAGCAGGGATGACTTACAAGCTTAGATGCATCTCCAAAGCTATATCAAGTTGCAAAGGGCTCTATCCAGCCAAGTTCTAAAAATCTTTAAGGGTGGAGAGATGAAACACCCCCTGGCTTGTGTTCCAGTTCTGAATCCTCCTAGGGAATACTTTCCCCCCTGTATGTCCAACCAAGTGTTTGCTGCTACTTGTCCTTTCTCTGTGTGCATCTCCAAGAAGAATCCAGTTTCTTCCTCCAAAACCTTCCTCCCCCTCATGTTAACTGAAAACTGCAATTATATCCCTGATTAACTTTCTCTCCTTCAGGCTGTAAAACCTTCCCCTCTCAATCTCTCTTCCTATGTTATAGTTGTCAGCCCCCTAACCATCTTAATCACCCTTGGCTTTTTTGAAATTCTCAGTATCACTCTTGCTCTCATCTTTGAAGTGGAGTGTGATTAACAAGACCATGGCTGACTTCTGGTGAGCAAATGCCTCCAAGTCTCACTTTGAAATTCAGTGTCCTGGAAGCAGAGCCCTGAAGAGCAGAGTTGTGTGCTTTCCTTAACCAGTGAATCTCCCTGTAGAAATCTTAAGTAACATCTAGGTTAATATTACGTACATTCCCTGCCTAAATTTTACTCTGTTGGCCTGATGTTATTGTAGACTACACACCACCAAACATGAGCTTGAGCTTTAGTGTTTTAATAAATACAAGAGATGGTTTTAAGTGCTAGTCTTCTTTGGCACATGCTAGCTACAGCTTCTTTTAAAAAGCTTGGTACATTTTCCGTAATGTGCATTTGCTTTATTTATATTTGCTATCATTAACCTACACCTTTGTCTGTTCCTTTTAACAAGCTTGTTTTTCTGGTGATCTGAACATATGAAGCTATGGGAATTACCCCTTTCCCACAGTCAAGCAACTGTAGCCTCTCCAACCTGCGACATGTCTCTAGCCAGTAAGCTTGATCTCTATCAAAACTACAAACTCCTAGAAGTCCTTACTCAAATGCTACCTTACAAGGAGAATGTACCTCAAAAAGAAGTGATATCAGAAGAGAAGCTGCTCCCTCCTAAAAGACACGATAGGAGGACTGTAGGGAGTGAAACAGCAGCATCAGCAAAACCAGAGTACTCAGAAGTTGAATCAAGCCAAGACTCATCTGTAGACTCCACCAAAAATATACTCATTCAAAGCTTCAAGATCCAGAAACAAGCAAGTGGGCTCATAAGAATGAAAACTCAGTAATTTTCTAAAATATCTCAGGACAGAGACAAGTTTTTTTGAGTAAGATATGATTATGAGACTCCGGAAGATTTTATGACAAAATCAGATAATGACTAGGAAAAAAAGATGTTAAAAGAAGCTACTGAAAGACCTGGAAAATAAAGAATTAGAAAAAAGATATGGAGATGTATGCAGTCCTTCAGAAAGAAACAAAAAGGCATGAAGTCTCTGTAGAAACTGTGCCTCTATGTCTGATAACTAAATACTGAACCTTTACCATATATGCATGTCTAGTATTTACATGATTATCAGTCTAATATTTACATGATTATCAATAGCAAGCTTCTGAAAAAAAACCAAAAAACTAGTGGAAAGTCCAGTAAAACAGAAGGTGCCTAGTGGGGAACTAACAACCATTGAATTTCTGCATGACCATGAGCTGAAAATTAAACCAGTAGAACTTTTATTACTTACTGCTCAGAACCATACAAAGGCTTTAAAATACCAACACAAACACATAATTTAAGAAATCCACTGAGTGTCATACAGGAATTAGAGAAGAAACACTGTTGTCATGTAAAATAATGTTGAAGATATAATCTGAACCAGGCATTATTATTTATACACATTTACTATTAAACTACTACTTATATTTCCAGAGATTGGACTAAAGGGAAATCTCTCATAAAAACTTATCATGGCATGCATTAGATCTGTATATGATCAGTGCACTAGAAATAGCACTACCTAATAATGGCTTTCAGCTCAATGACCAGGACTCACAGCAATTTGCAATTTTAACCATCACCATTAAGCCCCAGAGAGCTTAATTCAAAAGGTCTGAGGCATAATGAAGCTTAAACAATGTTTGAAATTGCTAGTAAATAAATAAATAAATAAAAGGATTCAAAATCCAATGTCAGAACCAAACTTGTCTGCATTTGACATACAGTAATATCTGTAAAACACACTGTCAACAGCCAAAATTTCCCTTTAATCCTATTTAAAAGTCCAAATCCCCATCCTCAGCAGAGGTCTAACAGGAATTTGAAATTAACTGAATAAGCAAAGAGAACCTATTGAAGCTCATTAGAGAAAATGAGCTCTTGAACAATATAGAGGTGCCTAATTTGGGAAAAAAAACCCTAACAAAACACCCCCAAACACCAAAAAAAAGCACAAAACAAAACAGTCCTCCCTGCTCCACCTCCCAGCTATTGTTCAGCACACACACTGCATGCTTTTAAGTTTTGCTTCTGCTTAAGTCCTTTATCAGAGCTAGTACAGTGGTTTTAAAAAAGCACAACAATAAAAAAAATAGGAAAATCCTTCCAATATTTACTTGTATTTCTTCTTTAAAACTTCTCTTTGATTTTCTTGAATTAAGCCTGAGCTACAAACACCACATACCAAGTTTAACCACTTACAGCTAATTATCACTAAATTTTGTAAGGTGATCAATAGTTTTCAACTTCTTGTTTGTTAAAATGAGCATTTTTGATGGACCTCACTATTAGGTACAACACTGAAGTTTAGTACTGGAAATCAAACCCTATAATTTTTAGAAATAATGCTTAATACACTAGAACATAAATTACTGCAGCTACAATCCCTCTGAGATCTAACAGTCCCAATTGCTAGCTGGCAGCTGTAATAGAATTGAAATATATAGCTCTGTAGAATATAAGCAAAATGGATTAATATTTTATTTGCTCATAGAGGAAAGAATTCACACTGCAGTGTGCTTCCCTAAAATGGATTCTACTCACTAGGAAATACCTTCACAGTTCACATGGGGGGGTTCAGTGTTCTTGAGTTATGAGAATTTATCTCACTTCCAAATCCTGGGTGTGCCCTTTAGGTCATCTCTTTCTAATCCTTCCATTTGATGTTAGCAGGTGATAATCTCATAGATTTAATACTGACACTACAGTGATAGGTCATGTCAATCATTATGCCTGTTGCACTGAAGAATTCTAAAAATCCACATCTTTAAATTCAAGTCTGCAATCTGCTAAAATTTTGTATTTATCAAAGAGCATTTCTGTCAGCTACTGAATTATGACTGCCTTTTATCACATATGTTCTACCACAAGCAGGTTTTTGAAGGGTTAAAAAGGCTTTTATATAGGTTAGGATGTTGCTCTATGAACTGTAAAATCAGTATTGAAAGCAACTTGGCAAAGGATCTTAGGCCCTGGCTTAATTAAAGTTGAGCTTGTTGTGCAAGTAAACGACACACAGTCGGGATTTGCTCTCTCCATAATTTACACATCTCTTGCTGGCTTGCTCTCAAAGCATCAGAGACTAATTTTAAGGCAAGGCTTGCATGTTTTGATTCAGAGGTCACATCACTGGAACAAAAAAGAAAGAAAAATCATTCACTCACTGATATGTTCAGAAAAGCTTAGCTCAAAATTTCAAAGGCCTGCACACTGTTAATCATAATATGCAGAAAAAATGACATTTAGTTTGATAGTCTTCAGTAGAAGAGTTCAAGATTCTGCACACAAGTAAAAGATTTATAAGTCTTACTCAGTTCAATAATAGAGTAGTCAGTATCAGAGATTATTAGAGTGAAGTATTATACCTACTTATTTTTAAATTATTATGGCTATAGATCCTTGAATGTATTGAACTGAATATAAATAACTTACTGCAAATGCATTTTTATATTAAAAACTGTATATGTCCAAGTGTACCTTTCACATTTTGTGGGTCAAATGAGATCTTAGATTCAAATTTCTCTAGGGGAAAAAATTGTATCATTCTGTGTGCTCTTGGGCACGTGTGTCAGTTTGATGCTTTTTGGCTGTCTACCGACATAGTAAAGTTATTATGCTCTCCATCTGTTGTTCCTTATACTGTTGAAGTTTGGTAACTGGCAACACTCTTAAATACATGGGGTATTTAAATATAGAGGGTCTGTAAGCTCTCTGCACTTGCTGGCAGGGAAAAATATTTTCAAGTACTTCAAGCATAGAAGAGTGAAAAAAAATCAGGGTGTAAATTGATTTCATGTCATATAAAGGAGAGTTACAAGTCTGTGTTGTCATCATGTTTTAGACTAGAACTATACTTTCAAATCATGTAAGGGTCAAGGAAAATAAAGTTTCCAGAAAGACTGCAAACACCTAAACTATTTGCTTATAAAAGACTAAATTCTACCTTTGATACAAAACCCAAGGGAGAAACACACAGTTGCAGCTGTGTCAGGCAGTAACTCAAAGGAAAGGGACATAGTGACAGTTTTAAGGTGGTCCAAATAGTTCCCACCTCTGTGACAGCTCAGGCACACTGTAGCAGAAAAGCAGCAATGAGGAAGGATTTATACTTCAGCTCTCATTCATGCTTAGCAGCACTGGATTGCCGCCCACTGGGTTACCAACTTACAGCACAGGTCAGTGGTGCAGAACATTTAGGGATTCTTCCTCTGCCAAAAGGCATCGTCCACAATTTGGGTCAAAAATGAGCAAGGTGATACTTCACTATTATATGCCTAGCCTTGTGCTTGAAACATTAATGCATGAATGCAAATGTAAGGTTATAAAGAACAAAAGAAAGAAAAGAAAGCTTCCCTTTTTTTTTAAAGATTTCAGTGCAATAAAACAGATCCTGCGAAAATATGCAAGCAAAGATGTAAAAACTATTTAAACTCAGATAAAGAACAAAGTAGTAAAGCAATTTAACTATATAAAAAGGAAGTCATAAAATATACACCACCGAAGAAGATTATTTTTTTCTACTACATACTGATCACAGTCACACAATGAATCATGATTTAAAACACCATCTTTGCAAATAGGCTTTGGGCACTGGATTATTCTAACAGGTCATGTTTTTTATGTGACTTCAGAAACCTCCTTTCATAATGACAAAACTTAATGTACAGACCTTGAGATTACTACATGGTTGTAAAACAAGGTGATTCCTCTTGTCTAAAATGAATTAATCTCAGAAAGTCATTCTACTCAAGATATAAGACATACTACTGGCACAGATCCTACTGCTCGTTCTTTTGCCCTTTCTCTGTAGGTCATTGCTTAGATGGAATTTCTGTTTTTGTATGAAGTGACTGATGTGAACATATTTACAGGCAAATTTTATAACATATTTTTCACACAACAGCAAGGGATTCACTGGGAACTGCATGTAGACCAAGTAGCATCTTAAAGGAAAACATCACAGAAAGTGCCTCATAATAGTAGCTCTCATCTTGGAAAATCTGCCTCAGTGTACAGCAATAACATCGTATATATTGGCACTAAATCGTGGAGTATTTTTCATAAGCAGTAAGCTAGATCTTAATGACAAGCATATTTCAAAGTTTAGTTTTCTAAGCAACTCACAGGCAAGTCCAGCCTGGCGGCCTTTGATGGAGTGACTACTTCAGTGGAAAAGGGAAGGGCTACACGTCGTTTATCTGATGTAAGGCCTTTGACACAGCCCCCCACAACATCCTTCTCTCCAAATTGGAGATATATGGATTTCATTGGTGGACCGTTTGGTGGTGAGGAGTAGGTTGCACAGTTGCATCCAGAGGGTAGCGGTCAACAGCTCAATGTCCCCATGGGCATAGGTGACAAATGGTGTCCCTAAGGTGTCCTTATTGGACCTGTAACCTTTAATATCTTCACTGATGACATGAACAGTGAGATCGAGTGCACCCTGAGCAAATGTGCAGATGACACCAAGCCAAGTGGTACAGTTGGCACACCTGGAGGATAGGATGCCGTCCAGAGGGACCTGGACAAGCTCGAGAAGTGGGCCCACAAGAACCTCATGAGGTTCAACAAAGGCAAGTGCAAGGTTCTGCACCGTGAAGTAACCCCCAGTATCAATGCAGGTGGGGGATGAACAGACTGAGAACAGCCCTGCCAAGAAGGACTTGGGGGGTGCTGGTGGATGAGAGGCTGGACAGCAGCTGGCAGTGTGTGCTTGCAGCCCAGAAAGCCGCTTGTATCCTGGGTTACATCAAAAGAATTGTGGTCAGCAGGTCAAGGGAGATGATTCTGCCCCTCTACTCCACTCTTATTAGACCCCACTTGGAGTACTGTGTCCAGCTCTGGGGTCTCTAGCACAGCAAAGACATGGACCTGTTGGAGCAGGTCCAGAGGAGGGTCATGAAGTTGATTCAGAGGGCTAGAACACCTCTTCTAGGAAGACAGGCTGAGAAGGTTGCGGTTGTTCAGCATGGAGAAGGCTCTGTGGAGAACTTATTGCAGTCTTTCAGTACATGAAGGGTGCCTTCAAAGGTGGGGACAAACTTTTTAGCAGCGCCTATTGCAATAGAACAAGTAGTAATGATTTTGAACTGAAGAAGGGTAGATTTAGATTAGGTGTAAAGAAAGTTTTTAATTAGAGTGGAGAAACACTAGAACAGGTTGTCCAGACTAGTGGTAAATGCCCTATGCCTGGGAACATTAAAGGTCAGGCTTGATGACGCTCTGAACAACCTGACGTAATTGAACACGTCCTTACTCACTGCAAGGGGGTTGAACTGGAGACGACCTTTAAGTGTCCCTTCCAACCCAAACTATTCTGTGATTCCATGACTATAATAACAATATTTTTCAAGTAGCCATTTTTACCAAAGAGCTTAACAGACTTTTTTGTCCAAATTATTTATTGTTTATCCCATAACAGCTTCGCATTTCAGCAAAAGCTCTGCTCTTAAAAGAAGAATGGGAAATATGGTGGAGATTAAAAAAAGGAAAAAAAAACCGAACTAAACGAAAAAAGCTTTCTTGGTTTTGCAAAGACGTCCATAAGTTTTACTTTGCTAAATTTCGACAACATGCACTGATGCTCCACCTTGGGAATTTCTATCTAGGTTTAGATCTCTATTTTAGATTTTGAAACAAAACTTAGATATTTGAGTTCTCTATTTTAGATTCTGAAACAAAATCTAGATATTTGAAATTAATAGAAGTAGATGTAAATCTCATTAGTACCTTGATTGTGTCAATTACAGTATTTCTAATGCAAGTCTTTTCATTAATACTCAGTGCTAGACATTAATGCTTTCTGCCATTTTAAGTTGTTACATTGTTACAGATGGCACACATCATTGATTCCATACCTAATAATCCTCAGGTTAACAGTCAGCAACCACATTACCTTGGGAAGAATAATAATCATCAGAGTGATGGAATTTTTTTTCCAATATAGTCACTCCTGGCTTTTTAAAGGCATATAGCATACACTGTTGATCTCAGTGGTGTGGAAGACATTGGAGATATATATAAAAGACCAATGATCCATCAGGTCATAAGTTTTTTGGAGTTAGTCCAAAACAAGCTATCAGGATTTTCTATCTCAATTTAGCGTATTTATTAATCAATCTTTGTAGGCAATTACCTATTTATCCTTACAGTGGACAATTAGACTCAGTGTCCTTCCAGCCCACACAAACAACTGTGAGGATGCACATATGCCACCAAACTACACAGATTTCTAGCCTGTTAAGGGGTCATGTTCCAGGCACTATCTGTGTCTCTTCCTTTGAAGAAAAAGAAAGTGTTCACTCAGACACAACTGAGGTGAGGTTGTGGGGATTTTCTTCAGCTTCTCCTTCCAAAGGGCAGTATGAATGAGGCAGCACCACTTAACATCACCTTCTACCAGGACCAGCTGCCCTATTAATGAAGCTGACTACTGCTGTCACACCTTCCCCATTACGCCATAAACCACCAGTCTGGTGGGCTGTGACTTAGTCTTCTCTCTATTTAAGGTAAGAAACTGAACTTCTCCCCTTCTGTCCACACCTAATGCTCATATAAGTATGTCTGGGAGTGGCAGGGGTACCCTATGTAGTCTGGGGGAGACCAACAAGTACACAGCAGGAACACCATCAAGTCATTCTAGAGGGGATTAATGTGAACGCTGTGAACTTCAGGCACTCTAGACCTCTTTATTCTGCAAGTTAGAGATCAGTCTCTAACCAAGGATTCATTACTGTAGGTTCAACTTGTCATTTCCTCTTTCAGCACACAACTTCCTAACACCAAGCTTTGCAGCTTTGATGCTGCCTGACAGTGCCAAACTGTATATCCTTACTACAAAGAGATATCCTCACTATGACAAGGTTTGGTTTTAAACTAAATATACATCCGTTTTTCTTCCCTATGTAACATAAATTTAAATTTGTTATTGCCTTTCTGTATTAATAGTTGCTTGGTGTTTTCCTTCCTCTTCCAGTTTAGTATAATCTACATGTTTTATAAATATGTGGTATTTTTTTGCAAGAAATAACTACTGAAACTCTTCACTCAGCATAAGCAGGGGTACTAGCAACTGGTGTTGCTCACAATGGATCTTGATTCCTATAATCAGTGCACTCTCATAGATCATTCAGTAGGTTTGTGGTTACTGCTTGTCAGTTTTTCATCCAGCAAAGGGTATTTAAGTCAATTGGAATTGCATTTTCAAGCGATATTTCATATGATGTCATGGAAAATGAAATTTTTTTAATCTAAATAACTTTGTCTCCCAACTTCAATAATGTGATCAAATGAAATAGAGGCCACTGCTTTTCCTCTGTGTAGTTCCCCTAGCTTTTTGGTGACTAAACAAATGAAATTGTTTTGAACTTATGAGTTCACCATACTAAAAACTGACCTTAAATTTCTGGAAAGGACATTATACATAATATAATATATGGTAACTTTTGACATCTCAGTTTTCAGGTATTTCTTACCTTATCCATACAGAAGACTGCCACATCAATTTTACTGAAATGTTTCACCTTGTTAAAACCATGCAAGAGTTTACAAAATTTTAGGAGTGAAGTCCACCAATTCAAAGCAAATTTATTTCCAATGATCTGGTCTTATAATTATAGGTGTATATATACACCTGTATATACATGGTGTGTGCATATATATATATAAGTACATATATACACCTGTGAACCTTGTTCAGTGCAAAGAGTTCATACCTGCAGTCTCAAGTTTCATTTTTAATATGGTGAAAAAAATGTTCTGAAAAAAGGCAGAGATCAAAAATGGATGGAAAACTCCAAACCAGAAATTTAAGTCTGGTAAAACTGTAAGCTACAGGAAGCAGACTTTAATAATGGAAAGCATTAGGAAACTTTATTTCCTTTCTAGCTTGCCTAAAATTATTCTGTCAGAAGCAATTTGCCTATTTCTCCTTCAATACGTATGCTTTAGGGAAGAAGGAACAATTATTTTATAAAATGCAATAACACACAAACCATATTTCAGGAGGATGTGATTACACCGTTTTAGAAGCACTGCAACACAGTCAATTACCTGAAGTAAAATTTGGTCTGCACATTGGTAGTTGTTACTTCTGAAAGAACCTTACGAAAGGGGAAACAGAATGTCAAAACACCAAGTGATCAAACATCAGATTTTTAACTTTTCCAAGAGAAGAAAGTTTATATAATATTCTCTTAACACAATCATTCACCGCCTTTCGCCTTCACCAACCAGTCCTATGAATCATCTCAACCAATTAACTGACCTACCAACCAAGCACTGACCAGCCTTCACTGTGCCTTGTCCTTCACTATGGTGAGAGAAGACAACAAAGCACTATGGTTATAATATAACAATTTTTTTCTGTAATGCTAGCACTGACCAACATATTCAAAGAGCAGTCATCTGACCAGCAATGGAAGAAAAGAACAATACACCTGCTTCATTGTACTAGGCAGGCACCCAAATATCTCTCAAAATCTCACCAAATATCTCACAGAAGAAAGAAGCTTGTAACACCATGCTCCTTTGTCATTCTTTAAGACTCAAAAAGTGCCATAGCAAGATGTGTGGCAATGCCTGTCTAATCTCTTGAGTTGCCCAGCTCCTCTGTCATTTAGGATTCCTGTAAGCCACAGCTCTGAATATTAAGCAAAGTCTTCGCTCCTAATTTTGCAACCACTCTGGCCTTGCCCTGGCACAGTGTCATTTAAGCATATTTCTTAGAAACTGTTCCCATTGTCCTAGTCTTTTTTTTTTCCCCCTGAAAATGCTCCTTGAATAAAATGTTTTGACTTAGAGACTGGTATGTATCTGCTCTTCCTCTGCAGTTACCCCTATTTATAACCCAGGCGTTAGCAGCTGTGTTCTTGGAGTCATCAGCCACAGCGACCTTAAATAATATGCAGGTCTGAAAAAATATTGCTTCACTGAATTTGCTGGCAAGGGAAGACTGATGGTAGGGTGGACAGTCAACACAAGTGCTTTATTTCAGACTCGCTCCATTTTACCTACTAATTCTTCTTTCTTATAACCTGTCCCCAGGGAGGAATAAAATGCAAATCTTTTCTTCAATAGACCGCAGATGACACCACAATAGGAAAGAAAATTTCCTATCATGACCAAGTATTCATAATTGGAATGATCTCTGGAAGTTTATTCATTTATATGAGACAAACTAATAGTTTAATTTAACTTGTAAAAGGTCGATCTAACTGATTAAAAAAAAATGAGAAGACACAATAACTGGCTTCAGGCCAGCTAAATTTACAACTTCCTTTTACAAAAGCAAGCTCTATGTACACTAGAATTTTAATTAAAATCAAATATGTTTTTTAATATAAGTTAGTGATATAAAAGTATTTACAACACTTAGAAAATCTGACGGATTTATAACTTGCTGTTAAGTGATCATTTGGTGATCCTTCTCCAGGTATATCAGTTCTCTTAAATGGCTGGCCATTAGATATAAGTTCTGTAAGGGAAATGCTTAAATAGCAGTATAAAAATGTCTGTAATAAAACCAGAAGCTCTGAATTTCATGGTACTTTAATGCTGCCTCTGAAGTAATGGAAAAGCCATTTTCCAGCACTTGCTTCAAGGACTCTGCTAATAACATTTTTCACAAAGGACCTATCTTTTTTTAAATAACTTATTGTGAAGTTATTCTAAAGTATTTAAAATCAAGCAACTAAATTTGATCAGAACTCCTCAGCCTTTCAATTCTGTTTAATGAAAGTTTTTTTAATACTATTTTTAGTCATAATTTCTATTGCAACTTAATATGCAGTTCAATAACAAAAATGGTATTACCAAGTTATTACTTTAATATCACCTATGACTCTTCTGTACTACTTACTCTGCCAGTCTATCACCATGAACTAGTTTAAAAATACATTTCTGGCCAAAGATGAAGACTGGTTTGGTGAGCTTGAAGCAAATCACTGTCATCTAACCCTTACCTCAAAAAAACATTGTGCTGTTTGATGTTTAGCAGCTATTGCAAAGAAATAAAGGGGGTTTACATAGTGACAAAATATGCTGACAGACCTGTGTATGAAAACCCATACAAATATTCATGCTTGTCTGGAATACAGACAGAAGAAAAACAAGTATTATAATGGAAAGTGCAGCAACATTTGTCAGCAGCAATATGCATGTCCTGATAGCTCTGCATAGAGCCCACTGCCCATCTTATCATTGAAAGGGTTATGCTGCAACTACGTAAGATCCTCTTCACTTTCAGCAGCCAATTAACTAAGGTAAGTTTCATTTTGGAGGCAGCAATGAAGATTATGCTGAATGAATTTTAAAAAAAAAATGTAGACTAGAAATATAATTAAAGGAATTTTTCAACACATGCTGACTCTCATTTTTCAAGAGACAGCAATTTCTTTTAATTTCTAGCACTGAATACATAAATTTATTTCAAGACCAACCCATGAGGCTTGAATCTAATCAAGATTTAAAGTCTTTGGGCCTGAGGACTGTGCTCTCTCAAAAATTATTTGATGCAAAATTATTCATGAGCTACCTTAACTGCTTTCAGAGACAAGAGATTCAGACTGTGTTCTGTCTTCCAGGAATTTTAACTAAAGCTTAAGGGCCTTTGTGTCTACCTCATTCAACCCACCCAGTGCATAAGTAAAGGTACCTTCAAATGTACTCTTCCAAATCAAAGTTTTTTATCATTGGATGTAAAGGATAAAATTGCAGAAGCCTACATTTGCCTGCCTCCTGTCATGTGAGCTCTCTCCACTTGAGCTTCCTTCCCTTCAGCCCACAGAGGACTGTTTCTGTGACATAAGAAAAAGGTGCAGCTTTTCTCCTTCTCTCAAGTGCCAGCACATCCATTCCCTGCATATTTTTAGCTCCTTTAGTCTGCGAGAATTAAAAAGGAAAATTATCCTGAAGTCTCCTGATATACCAAAGGCAAGTTTCCTTTTAACTTCTCCGCTTGTTTATATGGCAGACTGAACTCCAAATAGTTGCCATATAAACTGACTGAAAAGACCCCCCAAAAATAAAATCAATCCCAAGAAGAAAATAAACATTGATAAAGCATTACAGAAGCATCTTGTGATTACTTCTAAATTCTGTGTATTTGCTTCAGATGCATTTAGTTTTACTTTTTCCTTCATATAATTCAGTCGCAAAAGTATTAAATTATATAAGCAAATGTTCTGACTTTCAGCATGCAAAACATTTCTCCTAGTTTCCCCTAAAGTTCAGAAATACTCAAGCATATAATCTTTCCAGATGTACTCAAGCATATTCATAGCATTTTCAAAAATTACCTCTACCTTTAAATAAACTGAATATGAATAATATGTATTTATAATATGTTGATCTATCTATCCATCCATCTATCTATAAATATATTTTGTTAGCCACATTTTCAATGAAGAGGTGAAACACAGATCATGTTGTCAGTACAAGAATTACATGAAGAAGATGAGAAAAGAGCCTCCCAAAATTTTTAATGGAATCTAAATTCACATGAATTGATTAAAGAAAAAAGTCATAGAATTCACTAGTTTTGCTCACAAGTAGAAAAACTATTGCTATTTTATTTATTCACGACAAAGCATACTGATGTAATACAAAATCTAAATTGTTTTTTATCTGCACAGCCACTAGCAATATTAGCTTCAAGTATACGTGAGTTTTTAGCTTAAAAGTAACGCACATATTCCACACAGGATGCTGGTCTGAATTATGTAGGCACAGCATGGGTACCTTCAAACTTAGGGCCTTTGAGGGCTGTGTTTAGATTATGGATTTATCCTCCACATGCAATTAACTAAAGTCAGATGGCATTCCTGCAAAATTCCTTATTCTCCTGATTAATGAGAAATTCAAAACACTGAGCCCCAATTTCCAACATTATCAAAGAGGAAAGCAACATATTCCTAAAGTTTTTATGCTTGTAGGCAAATGAAATACTAAGGAATTGACTATGGACACAAAACAGATTCACATACAGATGTCAGACAGGTACAGCAAGCCAACAGACCTCCAGCATAACTACATGTTGCAAAACATGTACACAAGCATTTCTCTGCTTGCAGCCCCAGAACCACTAGAATATCCCTTCTGCCTGGCTACACTACCTAAATGTTTAAACTCCTCTGGCAGATCCACAGTTTTCTCAGTAATTCAGAGATGAGTATTTTTGGTGCTACTAAGCTAAACAAATCTTGCAGTAATCAAAAAGTTTCTTTATCAAAATGCTACTGAGGAGTACCTGACCTTCAAGGGGAAGGTCTTTTGCTACATAATAGAAAAAAAAAAATACAGAAAACCTTTTATTTGAAGGTTGACATTACTAACATTTTCTATTTAACATATTACTCTATGACAAGAGGAAAATACCTTGCCATCTAAACGGTCACACAAATGGTGATGCATTGTCTGACAATAATGACATTTTTGAATTGGGCAGAGCAAGACCTGAACTACCGTAGTATTTCCTGCAGACAACGGGTGTTCACACAGCTCCACAGGCAGCGGTGCTGATGGTTATTGCAAATACAATCAGTGATGTTCTGGGCTTCCTTACTTTGAGGAAACTATAAAAGCAAGTGCTATATTACAGAATTCATGAATATTGACTGTACAAATGTTTTGACATACCATACTAACACTACAATTAGTTCCTTTAAGCCTGAACAGACAGCCTTTTGCTCCAGTCACAGAAAGGTACAGCCTTGTCAAAGCTTGCCCTTGACCTAAGCAGAAGTCACAGACTGAAAGACACAAATGCATGACACAAGAGAAGAAACGAGCCGACAACAGGGGAGCTCACTCTGTGCCTCCCTCTGGCACCCGCTGCCAAAGCACAGTATGGTAGAGGTGTGCCTGGAGATCACAAAAATAACTTCTTCCCAAGGAAGCGAGACTTTTTTGACCTTTTCAAGATACTCATATACTGAAATAACAGTGCAACACCTACCCAAATTGAAGATGCTATTAATATCTCTAAATATGGTACTTATTGCTAGAACATGGGAAATGACTCATTTGACTAATAACGCTCCACTGCAGATCAGCTAACCGACAGTATTAGCAGTACTTAAAAAGATTATTAAAATAGCCTGAATGCTTTAACATTTTTACAGCACACAGCAAGCAAAGGAAGAAGAAACACTCAAATGGAACATAACCCAATCCAAGGAGAGAAAATACCTGGGAGTAGCAATACATACTAGAATTTATTTCTTTGCAGACTGCTCTGTGAGATGGTTTCTCTACACTTGCTGCTCTCCAGCACTATCATACTACATTTAGAGCTGCTTTAGAATGTGGGGGAGGTCTGAAAATTTAAATGCTAAATAGTAGGGCTGTTAATGGAAAAAAATTAATATCATAAGGAAACCAATAATTACCAGGTTTCTTAGTAAAAGATACTCCACACAAAGTTCACACTATAATAATTGCTATTTTGAGAGAAAATTTCTGAGCAGAAAATCAGATGTCATACAATACAAATTAATTCATGGAAAATACCAACAGATTTGATAGTGTTTTCAAATATTTGCTGGAAGCTGTTTATTGACTGAAGATGCATCATTAATGCAACTGCAATTCATCATTAATAATACAAACAAAATAAGCCAATCCATCTAGAAATTTAAAGCTTCATGCAATTGATTATTATTTAAGATCCCTGGAAATGGAACATCCTTTAATACAAACACATTTGAAGTAGTCTCCAGATGTATCCTGCATTTAGATAATTCTGTGCTATGCATAGAGAATAAAAATCTATTTTAATGTAGATTTCTATTTTTTTTTCAAATGTGGTAATCCTAACTTATGATTTCTTATACCTACTCAAGAGTCATCAGGGTGTCTTGAAAAAAATGATGATATTAAAAAAGAATATATAATATATATAATTTTTTAAATCTGTTTTTGTCATATTTCCTTTCAGAGAAGAAACTGCAAAACTTTCAGTACACACCATCAAAATTCGATTTCTCTTTAAAATAGAAAACAATATGCTCAATACGGACAAATTAAAGTAGGATACAGGCTATTTTGATTTTAAGACTAAACAACTGCCTTCTGTACTGTGTCTCAAGAAGAAAAGAAAAAACAAAGAACCCAAAACACCATAAAAAAAGAGCCCAAAACAAAAAAACCCTCCAACCCAAACCCAAGACACACCCACCCCATCAACTCTTCAGCTCTTCTGTCTGACTTAAAGAAAAATAACTTTCCATTACTGTTGAGTGCTCTGTTAACTCAGCCATCATTTGCGGGTAGTCCTACAGTTTTCATTCCTGACAACGACATAAGGCAGATAATAAAATGATGTGTCACATTGGCTACTAGCTGCGTAATATATCTTTAAAATTGACCAGATACTGTTTTACTTGACTATGTATGTGAAATGCAGTTGGATATCATTTACTTCCCCTTGGGGATCTGTAAAGATTACTAACACCCACGATTTTGTTGTGACATTTGTTTCATGTTTGGCTGTCCCTATGAAAGCTGGAGAGATATTGCAGAAAAAAATAAGAGTCACGTCTTAAGGATGTTGCCATGGTGAATTTAATTGCACATTCAACTGTGTGAGAAGACAGAATACTGGACAAATCAGAAACTTAACTTTCATAGTTAGTTAAATGTTTGTGTTTGACATTGTTGAGGTTCTTACCTGAAGTGTCTGGTTCAATTTGTGGAAGTTATGTAGGTCCAAACTTCTTAGCTTTGGGTCCCTGCAGGAGCTATATTTTGAATCAAACAATACCCAGAGAAGCCTGATCCCAGACATCTTGGATCAGGCAAATAAATTGCTACTATTTTAACTGTAACCCATTTGTCTCAGTTCTAGATTTCCTACTACTCATAATCCAGCGTTTTTTGTGCTTTTTGTGATAAAACTATCTTTAAATTAGTATAATGATATCAATACGATTTCACAGTAGTATTAGTGACAGGTTTATTATCATTTAAATGTTTGGACTGTGTAATGATAATTCAGAATACTCACAAGGATATAAATTATGCTATTTGAACAGGAAATGAATGACGTGCAATAATGCAGGTATAGGGATTGTGCACAATGAATGAACAGGAGAAGAGAAAAGAAGATTAAATAGAGACCAGGAAGAAAGTCTTCACAGCAACATCTCCTCGTTCCTGAAAGCTAAATGTGATGACCTTAACAAGGTTACTTTAACACTGCTTTTGTGTATAATATTATATAATCTTGGTTTATTTATGATTTATACAATATCTATATGCACACACACATTCCCCAACAAACACACCTTTGCATTATCATTTTATAGTGCATATTTTATTATTTCTGTTTCACTTACACCTGGAATATTTTGTTTTATGCATCTCCAGGTGCAAGATGAACAGCAGTTTACAATACACTGTACTATCACAGCATTTAAACCACGTGTTTTTATACTACACTGCATTAGGAGTATATAGTGCAGAAGTACAATTTGTTGGAGTATCAGTGTGCCTGTAGGAAGCCTTTATTGTCACCATTTTCTCCTCCTTCACCTCACCTCAAGCTGATGTTGCCATTGCTGCATTCAGTCTCTCAAAGCAATCCAGACAGGACAGCTTACCACAACATGAGTTTTACTTTAATCTTTGCGTGGCCTATTTGTGACTTACGGACATGTATAATGTCAAATACAATAAAGCTGATTTTGGAAGGAGCCTCTAGATATAACTATTATACAAAAAAATAAATCATTTTTTCTCCATTCTTGATGAAGAAAGGTCAGAGCTCTTGATAAATCCACTGGGGCTTTGCATATATGAATATCAAATCAATTTCCCTCCTTTATGACTATTGCTAAGAAAAGCTTTCTTTTTTAACGTCTTTCCCTTTAACAACAACATCAAAGAACTAAGGAAAACAAATTTTGCATTAGGAAGTTCTGTCAAAAAACATTTCACTTCAAACAAGGCACCACACAGAGCTGACAAGACGAGAGATTTAAACATTAATTAGCATCAATTTCTTTATTGAATTATAATTTCAAGAAAATGTTGTGTGACCCTCTGATTTAAATACTGTTTTCCCTTCAAACACGTATTTCATTGCCAAAATGGGTTCTCAGATTTATAGGCATGGTTTATACATTTTGAAAGTTTGATTCTTACAGATTAGCTCTTGCTTCCACATTTATAACCAAAGGCTGTGAGGACTGTATTTAATCGCAGTATGCGTATTAAAGACCAGAACTATTACAGAGTATGTAAGGCACTATCTCTATATCACATTTCTATGTGAGAAACAACTTCTTTATGCATGCTGAGTGGGCAATACAAAAGACGTACTCGTTACTGTACAAGTCCCACCTGATGGGCAGACAAATATGCTCTGGACTCCAAACTTCTCCAAGAAGGCTCTGCAGTAATGATAAAGCTGTACATAACTGGCTTCTCTTTCATACAGACACTACAGCCACCCATTTGCCTCAATGATCACACAGATGCAGAGATTTGCAAAAGCATTACAGGTTAATTCACACCTACCTCATGTAAATCCTCGCCTTTAATATTCATGTGTGAAACACAGATTTCATAAATGAATGAAGGAGAAGTGGGAGCTACGAGTGCTTCTTTCTGTACAGCTTTTCCACATGTAACAAGAAAGGAGATTTACACAAGGGAGATGAAAACTGACCTAAAGCAATTTCATGATATGGGGCCATACACTAAGTGAATGCGGAAGTCTCAATTAATAAGGATTATAAGGTGTGTTGTGACTCAGATGCCAAAACATCAGAAGGACACCCAGAGGACTAGCTCCCCTCTCTCCTAATGAGGTTTCCTCGACAAAGAAGGAATAAGATGATACAGGCAATCCATATATAATTTACAAATTCTTGGGACCATTAGGATGCTGACATGTATTTGCTTTAAGGCTGTCGTGGTTTTGCTCTGGGTCAATTTCATCTCACCCCCACCCCCAATTGCTGTAAGTCTAGAGAGGGTTTATGCAGACAAAAGAGTGTGGGGGAAAGGGGACTGTAACACATCTGTGTGGGAAGCAGGCTCAGGTGAAGTGGTTAAATCTCAACATTGCTGTGCTGACCCAAGGGCGAGCAGGCCAAGCAAGCTGCCTCGGTGGGCACTGAGTTCATCCAAAGGAACGAACTTCGTGCAGAGGAGTGCTGAAGTGGTCGATGAAGCCACAATAACAATAGATGAACCAAGCCCCTAAGGAGCATAGGCACAATATAGAAAGTGAATCTGCTTTCTTAGCAGGTGGAGTCCTGTTTAAGTATAGGGTCAAACAAAGGGGGAAAGCAAGTGGGTTTAAAACAGGATTTTGAAGGACCTTGAGGCAACTGAGAAAGCACACTAAAGGGATTCCTACTTTTGAATTTTCTGTGCAAGCTATGAAAAATTTACATTCTAATCCTATGCAACATAAACATATCTAGAAGTTATACCCTACCATTCAACTCTGGACAGATAAACTGTCAATACAGAAAATTCAGAGTGCAGAGTACAAGAGCATGTGAATGATTTCAAGGTTAGTCAGAAAGCACAGTTCTCATTAAGGGAAGACAAGAACCTGAACTCAGCAAGCATGCTAGGAGAAGGAAAGAGAAGCAAAGAAGGAGAATTCTGTCCCTTCATATGAGAGGAGAAAATTCAGAGCACAACAGTGCAGTAGGTGAAGATCCAAACCAACAAATTAATGTTGTGGAGTTACTACAGGATTGAGAGAATTTCTAAACTTTGAAAGTACAACAGAGTGACTCTGCCAGGAAACATTAGCAATTGGACGAAGAAATCAAAGGCATAGTCATAACTAGCTTTCAAAATATATACAACCTGTTTTTCTGCAAGAATACTTGGCCAAATTTATATCTCAATGGCTTTCAGGAAAAGAGAATTAACAAATACAGCATAAACCAGAATATAAGATCCTTGCTGACCTTCCCGTGTACTAAAGTGAGTATTTAAAGTTTATGGAAGAAAGTAAATGGGGGATTTACTACTTAAATTTCCAGTGCAGATAATTAACTTTTAACATAAAACACTTCATATATTTCATATATATGAGGCAGCAGATTCTGAGCTGAATTACACCAGCACACCCTAGTTTGTTTACTCAGAGGCACTAGAATATCTCCTGATATTGATATTCAGAGTTAAGATGCATAGAGAGTTATGGGGATTGCTATCCCTTCCCTACTCCACTTGCCTTACCAGCTGGTGTTGTTATGTTCTTGATGCTCAACATCTTCTAATCACAGAATGGCTGCTTTTTACCCTGTGTAGAAGGTGTGCCTGACTTTTTAAACTAGTCATCTGCAAAAACAATTAGAACACTGTTTACCAGATCACACAAAATACTCAAATGACACAGCATATCTATGCAAAGCACAGGCCTCAGAGGTAAAAGGATTATTTCAAATTAAACAATCATGATTCTTTCTCTGCAATTTATACTACTGTGTTGTGTGTTAGAACACAGTCCAGTACTTTGGTTATAATAAGCTCAAGGGATGCATCTGTGACTTGTTTCAAAATATACAAGTTTTATTTCGCTGAATAATACCATGGTTTTCCCCTCTGTTTCATTAGGGGGCAATGAGGAAAAAAAACAAACAAAAAAGCCAAAGAAAAATTATCTGAATAATTTCAAGCACAAAAAAATAGTTAAAGAAAGAAATCAGATGGCATAATGCCATAGTTATTGCAGAGGACTTGTCCTTCTGAAATTATCATAGATGTCTAGACTTACAAGGAGACCTATTATTAAAAAAAGACAGGATGTGTTGATTTAGGCTGAGGGAGAGTTAATTTTCTTCATAGCAGCTTATATGGGGCTGTGCTAGGAAAAACAATTTCATTATTGCTGAGCAGGGCTTACACAGAGTCAAGGCATTTTCTGCCTCTCATTCCAGCCCATCAGTGAGTGGGCTGGGGGTGCACAAGGAGTTGGGAGGGGACACAGCTGGGACAGCTGTCTGACCAAGAGTAACCCAAGGGATATTCCGTACAACATAGACATAGAATGGTTTGGGTTGGAAGTGACTTTAAAGTTCATCTTGTTCTACCCCTCTACCATGGGTAGGGACACCTTCCACTAGACCAGATTGCCTGAAGCCCCATCCAACACTTCCAGGGATGGGGCATCCACAGCTTCTCTGGGCAACCTGTGCTTATGTCTCACTACCCTCATGGTGAAGCATTTCTTCCTAATATCTAATCTAAACCCACCCTCTTTCAGTGTGAAGCCATTTGCTCTTCTTCTTGTAAAAAGTTCCTCTCTGTTTTTCCTGTAAGCCCCCTTTACATACTATAAGGCTGCTCTAAAGTCTCCCTGGAGCCTTCTCTACAGCTCGAACAGCCCAAACTCTCTCAGTTGCTCTTCATGTGAGAGGTGTGCTCCCAGATCACCTCTGTGTCTCTTCTCTGGGCCCACTCCAACAGGTCCGTGTCTTTGTTATGTTTGGGGGCAACAGAGATGGACACAGTACTCCAGGTAGAATCTCACATGAGCAGAGCAGAGGGACAGAATCAGCTACCTCAACCTGCTGGCCACACTTCTTTTGATGCAGCCCAGGATGTGGTTGGCTTTCAGGGCTGCAAATGCACATGGACAGGTCATGTTGAGCTTCTCATCAACCAGCACTCCAAAGTCCTCCTTCTTCAGGAGGACTGAAGGGAAAGGCTGAAGAAGAAGGAAGGGGAAAGGGGGACAGTTGTAGTTATGGCATTTGTCTTCCCAAGTCACTGTTATCTGTGATAGAGCCCTGCTTTCCTGGAGGTGGTTGAACACCTGCTTTCTCATGGGAACCAGTGAACGAAGTCCTTGCTTTGCTTCTCTTGTGTGTGTGGTATGTGCTTTACCTGCTAGCTTGTGGGCTGAGATAAAGACAGTTTTGCTCATTTTTACTCTTCTGAATCTCTCCCCCCATCCCACTCAGGGGAAAGAGTGAGTGCCTGTATTGGGCTTCATTGTCAGCTGGGACTGAACTACAACACTGGAGTGTGAATGACCTTGATGCACTTAACTATTTTTTAACTGACTATTGAAGTGTATGCTGGAAAGGCAATGTTGTGGTAGCAAAATCAGCTTGATTTTAAAACACATTCAGAGCCCCATCTTTCTCTTATATTTCAGGGAAGAGAAAAAAAAATCCCAAACATCTCTGCACTGGTCTTAGAGAGTGATTTTACGTATTGGGGATTGCCGAGAAAAATAAGCAGATAAATGCAGGTATTTATCCCATATGAAGTTAAGTAGTGTGGGATTATGTTCAGCTTTCACTGAATCTCTAACAAATTTGAAGGCTAAAATTGCCTGGTTTATCCCAGAAGTCCAAAATAACAGTACTGTCATTTAGTGAGCAAGAACTCAGTAACCTAGGAAATGCTCCTACCATGCCCTCATGGAGTGATACCACATTTTGATGAAATTAATGTGCAAAGCTTAGTACCACATTTACTTCCTAAAGCTAGTTTATATCCTCAGAGTATAAAGCCCAGTATTCTAGCACTAAATGACAATCAAAACACCCCAAGAAGATGACTTTTTCCTCTACTACAAAGTGGTGTAGTTGACTGTCATATTACTTTCCTTCTGCCATGGAAATGGATGGTAAGAGACTGTATGTCATCATGGATGGAAGAGATAGGTCACATTGTTAACAGGGTAAAGTGCAGCCAATGTTGCCAATTCTCAGCATCCAGGATTGCAGATGAATAAGAAGGCTCAGATATGTACACATAATTCCCTGATTCTTTTTTTATCTCCACAGGCATACAAATCAGGTGGAAATTTCTTAGAATTACTGCAGTTTTGCTGATTCTTAAGAGTGCTTTTGTGGTACTACAAAGCTTATGTGGCCTGCTGAGTAGAAACATTTGCAATAATATTTTGAGTTTGATGGGTGTGCTTCTTTGCTGTTTGGTTGTGGTTTTGTTTTGTTGGCTTTTTTTTGTTTGTTTGGTTGGTTTGGGGTTTTTTTCAGTTTAAGGAAATACAGTCAGCCATACATCAGAAGTCATTTGATTTAAGTCAAAGGACAGTAAGCATAAGGAATGTATCAAGATCTTCTTTCAGAACTGCCAATACAAGTAAATGAATACTTTTTGTGGTATTTTGCTTTCATATGTTAATTCCAGATTCACAGTTGATAACATACATTTGAAACTTAAATAAGGCATAAAAAGGTTAAAAAATACAGGCTCCACTGAATAAAAGCCAACATATCTTTCTAGTTAGGCTACACGAGATAATAAAAAAAATTGACATCAGAGAAACTACCTCATTCAGGCCTTTCAAAATACTTGTCATTAAAAGATGGTTTGTTGAAACTTCAGACAGGCTAAATGTATGCCACAATTTGAGTGAAAGAATTACCTTTCCAGGGTTGCAATTACAACTGTACTTAGTTGTCATGGCAACCTGGCAACATATAGATGTTGTCAGATGAAGACATCAAGGGACAGACAGTGATTTTCAAATCACCACATGCCAAGCGTTGTTTTTCCCAGGTATATCTCTTCTCAATTAGGAAAAAAGATAAAAAACCGGAAAATTAGCAGTTTAAAACAATGTTTAAATAGCATTCAGACTGCAATACCAATATCCTATTTCAAAGAGCTATTAGAGTATTCTTAGGTGTCTGCTTTTTCTTTTTTTCCCTTTTTTTTTTCCCCCCAGTTATTTTGTTCCCAAAATACGACATGGGGAGTTGAAAGGCAAAGAGGTCAGGCTCAACAACGAAGGTTACCACGCTTCGGTGACTGCTGAGTCCTGCTATTATCCTCCCCCTTTTCTTCATTTTTTAATTGTCCTGCTATCTTGACTTGGGTACTTTCAGTCAGATGTTCTTTTTGACCTAAACTTCAATTCATTTTGAGACACCAAAAGGAAAAACGAATCTATACTAAAAGCCAGCGTTGAGCGTGCCCCAAATATTTGAAGTTCTGCAACTACTCCAGCTGTGATCTATTTGTAAAGGTTGAGAGAGAATCCAGAAAATATCCACTACAAAACACAGGTTTCAGTTCTTTTCAATAGTCAGCTCATCCTGTTGTGCTTTCTTCTATACTGCTATTTTTGTGTCTACTGACTACAGTGGCTTTGCTCTGTTTTATATTAAGGCTTATAACAGAAGTTTTCTGAGTTGATGTTCAGTTTATTTACACAGACGTCTCATACCATGATGCTGCACTCATTAATGCCTCATCCACCATAAAGAACCAATTTGAAGTGGGTCAAGCATGAAGATGTGCTTGTGCATCCTTCCATCTAACCCAAGTCCATGCAGATGTTTCTGCTGTAGCAATTCAGAGGCCTCACTTCACCTTAAAGTTTTCCTGAATACCAAACAGTTTAAGTAAGCAGAAAGGACCCAATCCAATAGTAATCTTCTTTGGACAAAGATATTCTTTCAGAGCTTTTAGACAAAGAGAAACAGATTGTTCACCATTTACATGGCTGAGATGTTTCTGATCTACTACTAAACCATCTCAAACCCCTAATTCACCACCTTATCAATCCCCACCTAACTGGGGATTGATACACCTGACACCTTATTCCACCAATCTGCCTAGTTCATTGAAGTACCCACAGTACAAAACTGGACACTAAGAATGCAAAGTGGAAGCAAAAATTTGTTTAATTCACTAGTTAAGTATAGTTTGAAATGGCTACATTTAATGCACAAAGATTTGTCAAAACAAATATCAACTAAAGTGAGTTTGTTTTGGTATGTCATATTTTAAATGAACTCAAAAGGACTTTATCCTGTTATTTCTAAACACTTTGAGTAATCTGAATGACTTAAGAGAACATGTTCTCTCTTCTGCACAGGAAGAGGCACTGCCTACAGCAAAGACTTAAAAACCAAAAGGATGATCAAGTAAAACATATACAAGTACACATTGAAAAACAATTTATTTTAATGGGAAATAGTTTCTTAGTATTTGTAACAAAAGCTTAGATTGTTCAAAGTATCCAGAAATTTCTCTATACAATTTTATATTCAAATTCATAGTGAGAGGACTGGTTTTTGTGCTTTCAGCTTTTCATTGTTTGAGTGCTGAAGAAGGATCCTCAAGACAGGTAAGCAGTGCTCCACCATGTCTTTTCAAAAATTATGACAATATTTTTCTTGTCTTTATTTAATTAAAAAATGCTTCAGAAAAAGACACTACTCTTATTGTCAAATTCTAACACCTCCCATGACTGTAAAAATGAAAACACTGATAAATTGAAATAATCAACATTTTTTCTTCTCTTGTGCAAAGAAAGACAGTCTTTTCAGTTCAGGTTCATACAAAAGACAGAAAAGAAAAAGCCCTCCAAGGAAGCTCCCAGAGCCCAGTTATACCACTATGTTAATCATCATCAGAAAGCAGAAATTTGTCCATTCCTTAGCAAACACTGCAGAAGAAAAAACAGAGAGAACACTGGAGGCATATATGCATGTGTGTAGAGAGAAAAGATTAGAGGTGTTTTATTATCACTAGTTCTTTATTTGGTTTGCAGTGACACTTGGAAATCCCTTTTAAAATTAAAATATACTAGGGATTTTCCTGACACTCAGAAAATGAAATGCACAATTGTGTCAATAACTAGAAAATCCAATATGAAAGCCCCTTCTCTTTCTTAATAATGAACGCTCATCAAGTGAGATGTCTATATCTAAATTTTGAAGCATTTTTCTGGAACTCACACCTGCATCAATTCCCCTCTTGTATTCCTTATTTGAAACAAAGTAAAACCAAAAAAACTGAACTAAATATTTCAACAAATGAAGTATGTCCTTATTTATGATCTTCACATGAAGACCATTTACATCAATTCTGGCTGAGTTGTGCCTTCCCCAACAAAAGAATCTATGGAGTTATAGGTATCTCTCACCCTAAGTTTAGCCTGAAAGAGCCACCTCACTTTATACAAGCCTCCAAATATGCAGCGGATTATAATGGCCCTCCGTTACTACTAACTACAGTGGACTACAAGTTATCTCTGTATGGAGTCAGTTATTAAGACTTTATGTGCTTCCATAGTCAACCAAAGGTCATTGTTAACCTGTAGGTTGCCTGGGATTGCATTTATCACTTACATCATCTTAAGCACTGCAACGTTCCCAGCAGGTAAAATAGCATTTCTGAAAACTTAATGAGCTTTCTTAATTTCTCTTCATCAGCAGTTTTAAGAGTTGACACCAACATTTTTGAAAGCAAGGAACCTTTGCATGCTAGTATATTTTAGCCACAGCCTAAGACTTAAGCACAAAACAAACAGGAGAAATGGCAGACCTAACAGAAAACTCTCTGTCCTGAGTTGGAGGATACAGAGTAAAATACAGCTGATTAAGAGGGTCTTATAATTTTCAAGTGGGATCAAAAATTATCCTCCTGTACCAACAGGGCAGAATAAGTGCAGGTAAAAATATTGCTCACTCCCCCCCCGCCCCCCGATTTTCTGAAATTAATATGTGATAAAAAGATACAGATCCAAAATTGAAAATGAAATTACTAAGGGCCAGCCAGATTACAGGCTAGGAAGCTCTACGAAGGAAGCGGAAACAGAAAGCCCCCTCCCACACCAGTCATCCATTTATGTAAGGACAAATGATATCAAAATGAAGTAAGCTACAATTTTAGCAAACTTTTTCATGTGCTTTTTCTCTCGGTAATCTCTCTTCGGTTTGACTCCAGAAACATTTCTATAAAAGAGCATAGAATATGTTTCATGAAATCAGAACACAAAGTACCAAAAGAATTTACAAGAGATGTTTAAAACTTGAAAATTCTTCTTTCGAAAACTTTTTTCTGCTAGGAAAAATAAACCCAGTATCTTTAACTTTCAAATGCTATTAATTTTGGATATAATAGCATTTGAGCCCAGCTTTGACAGTAAACATTTCAGGAGAAATTATAAGATACAAATATCTGCAAAGTTAACATAGTAAGTTATGGCAGTACTATTCCCAGCCTTAACATACACACACACGTATATATACATGGGAATATTTTACATAGGGAAGGAACCATCTGCATAATTGATTAAATCACAGAATTTTTTAGGTTAGGAAAGACCTCAAAGATCATTAAGTCCAACCATTAAGCAAGCACTGCCAAGTCCACCACTAAACCATAGTCCTCAGTGTCACATCTACACATCTTTTAAATTTCTCCAGAAACAGTTACTCAGCCACTTCCCTGAGCAGCCTTTTCCAATGCTTGACAACTCTTTTAGAGAAGAGACTTTTCCTAGTTAAAAAAAAACCACCAACCCCACAAAAATAAGCAAAAAATAAAACAGAAAACCCAAAGCCCTGTTCTGTAAAACAGCTTTTTTTCAGAATAAACAGATGTGAGCCATTAGGTTGCTAACAGGTTACTCCCAAAGAGAAGGAGAATCAGTCAGGTGTTACTAGATCACATCAAATTAAGTTCTATCCAGTTATCCCACTGTGGAACCAGGTATCTTTCATTTGAATTAAAGTACACTCTGCAAGTAGGAAAAAAGTAATTAAGAAGTCATTTTAGCTTATATACCACCAATATGTCCTTCACCTGTGGGTTGAGGGACTCAAGAATTTGGAGATCTTGAGACTGAACCTTGGAAATGACACTTACCTTTATACTTTGTTCCCCACTTCTTCCCCTGCCTACCTCAGAGCTGCATACAAGACTAACTAAACGCTTTTAAAGTATTCAAGGTGAAATGAATTTGATTATGCCATATATAATTGTTTATTTTTTTAAAACATCATCTTCACACTTCCTTCATGCATCGTAAACACCAACTGCTGTCATCTCTTCTCTAAATATTTTAAGAGATCAAATACATTATCATGTCAACAGGAGCTCTGAATAATTCAAGTCCCTATGTCAAGTTTAAACTTCTCTTTCAAGGCAGAGAAGGTGCTGCATGAGCCAAACTGAAGTGTCTGAAGTATGACTTGAGGAACAGTAGTGGTGCAGGAAAAGGCACAACAGAAATGAGACTTAGGAGGAGGAGATTCAAATTAGGACCCTGGCTCTTGGCAGAAGAGAGAACTGGTCTTATAACTTCACAGGCAAACAGCACATCCAAACTAGCAAAGGAAAAATGACATCTCTTTCCTCAAAACACATTCAGAATTTCAACAACCTAATTTTCTATTAATAATTTTTCTGTTAGTATTTTTCTTCAGCTTCCATTCATTTCCCCTTCCAAGCCACTCTGCGGCTTTTGGAAGGCACAGGGGTCTCTGGTGTGATTTATAAAGACACCTTGGCATAGGAAGCTACAAATCATCTACATAGCCACAGAAGTATTTACAAGAAGCAGAAGAATTTATATATCAATCCATTTGTCAAAGCACCTGCAGGACTCATTTGAAGGCAGGTGAAATAATAAACCCCAGCAAAGCAGCCACCAAGAGAGCATTCTGCTTTACTAACAGCATTTGTAGCCTTTCCTCCCATCCCCCATCAAAACGTACACACTTTAACTTAGTGGTTCTTATCTCACTTTCTACTATAATAAATCAGAGGTTGGAAAAGCTAGTGGAGAGCAGAACAATAGGCCTGGAAATCATGACCTTTGTGTGTAGTAATTGAAAACCACAGAGAGTTCAGAGTGCAGAATGGACTTCTGGACACATCTATGCTGGGAGCTTTGAAGCCTGAAATTATCCTCCGTTATAACTCTAGGCTTACATACCAGTGTTGTCAAATTGTAAACTGGAAGCAGGTTAAATAATTATAGTTCAAAGCCTTAGTATGTAATTACAGAATCAAAAACACGACACAGATATACTATTATCTTATTTACCAGAGCATTCTTTATTCTTCTCCTGGGACAGCCAATGTTAGTACCACCTGTTAGGATGTATCAGTTATAGAAGTGTACAGAGCAGCTACTGAGACTGCAGTGTTTGTAAACAGCTTCAGAGAGCAGCTGTGTCTTTCCATACCAGTGCTCCCACCATCACACTGTGCAGGCAGAAATAACATTGAAGGATTAAAAAAAATATATAAAGTATATAAAAAATCCAAGTGTAGTTAAGGCCCAGGGTACCAATCAGAGGATTTAAACCATAATTCTCTGTCACCACTTCACACTCTCAAACTATATTCACCAGTAAAGTAGCATACTATTGCCCAGGCACAGGTTACATCACTCAGCTGTAAAAAACTTGACATTGCAACTTCTATGTTTACCACCACATGTGAAATAGCAGCATCAGTGGCTTCTTACTGTGGTTTAACTTACTAATGTATTCTCTAAGATCACAGAATTACAGAAACTATTAGGTTGGAAAAGACCTTGGAGATCATCAAGTCCAATCTGTGACCAAACACCACCATGTCAACCAGACCATGGCACTGAGTGCCACATACAGTCTTCCAGTCTTTCCTTAAACACCTCCAGGGACCGTGTCTCCACCACCCCCCTGAGCAGCCCATTCCAATAAATAATCACCCTTTCTGTGTAGAAATTCTTCCTAATGGCCAACCTAAACGTCTCCTGGTGTCCTCTTGTCCTCTCACTACTTGCCTGCAAGAAGAGACCAACCCCCAATGGGCTACAATATCCTTTCATGTGGTTGTAGAGAGTGATAAGGTCACCTCCGAGCCTCATCCTCTCCAGGCTAAACGACTCCAGCTCCCTCAGCCATTCCTCATAAGAGTTGTGCTCCAGACCCTTCACCGGCTTTGTTGCCCTTCTCTGGATTCTTCACCTTCAGATCACTCAAATTAAAATAAAACCCCACAAACGTCTTGGGAACCTCACAATTAGAAACACACATTCCCTTTGCCTGTTACACCTCTCAGTTTAAATAGTTTGTCAATGTCTTTGGAAGAAGTGTTGCCTGACTGCAACAAGACAATTTATCACCAACAGGCTAAATGCATTTTTATTTTTCATAACAATAAATTTACTTCAATTGGAAAGACACTGTCTTCTTAGGCAAATGAAACGCTCCCAGAGAAGCTTTCTCTCTTCCCCGCTCTTCACCAGGAGGATGTTACTTGGACATTTCTGTGTGAAGCACTGCTAATCTCCCCTTTCTAAAGACTTAGAAAAAAAATTAAAACCTACTAAATTCTTGACAAAGTTACTGCAAAGGAATGAAAAGGCCAATAAACAAATAAACATAAGGAAAAAATACTAAGAAAATGTTTCAGAATTAGATTACAAAATGAAAATGTTAAGCATAGTAAAAGAATAAATCTGAAGTTGTATCTTTCCATGGAAAAACAAAATAAATTTGATTTTAGAAACTGCACAATTACCATTTTAGTGGAAATTAATTTGCTACCTGCAATACCCTCCACTCTTTGTTCTAAACGCATAACTTCTCATGAACAGTTTGGGGAAGATGTCACATCACACAATATCATCATAGCATACCACTACCTAATTAAGAGCTTAATTAACACATCAATAGAACAGCATGTTAGCCTGCGTTAGAAATCCATTTAAGATATAGATGTCTGCAATTGTTGCAAATCAGTGATAGCACCACGAAAGTCAGTGCTAAATTTTGAGTTCTGTAAGTTAAATACTGAGATGGTGGTGAAAAAATATAATGAATAAGGCTTAATATAGCCACCTGCAGAAGTAAAAATCATATGTAACCTCTTCAACCACAGACTGCAAGAATATTTCTCTTTATCATTCTGCACCACAAAACATAATCATACTTATCCTCATTAGCTTTCTTATCCTTTGCGTCTTTAACAGGAATTATTTTCCTCTTCCAAGGAGAAACACTTATCCCCCCAGCTTAGCCTTTCCAAGCAAAAGCCAACAAGCCCATTGTTTCAGAACAAGGAAACCATCAGTAACAGAACTGTATAAGTAGGCTGCCCATCATCTTCAGAATCATCTGTGAATTTACTTTTGACAGAGCTGATTTTATGTCTCTCTGTGCTCTCCTTATGCATAGCAGTATTTTTTACATATGATGACTACAGTAAAACACTAACATAATTTAGGCTTCTATCACACCTGTTTCAGATAACATACAGTTGTCTGCCCATTACTAGCTTAACACCTTCAGTTTTATTCCATAAGACCTAAGAGCAGGCCCTAAATCGGGCTCTACTTCCATACTACCTATACTTAGCAATTGCATTCAATGTTGCTTGTTAAATCATCTCAAGAAATTTTGATTACAAGTTATTGTATAGTGTAATGCTAGACTAGAGTGTAATGCCTGTAAAGTGCAACATGTTGATGCAAACCTTGTGAACAACAGGGAAGCTGAAAAACTATGGAAACAAAAAAAACCCAAAACAACCCACGTAAGTACTGAACCTGACTGGACTCATTTGTACTAGCCCAAAAAACAGAGTAACAGAAAATCAGCATAAAACCACAAAAGCCGTCAAGAGAAAAAAAAAAGTAAAAGGAAAAATATTGTAGTTTTAAAGACAGACTATGGCACATGAGCTGAGCTTCCATCTGCAGCAGATAGGCATGTAAGTAAAGGGCAGTTGTCAAAACCCTGACATCAAAGTAGGGAAAGGAAACCAGAAATGCTGTCTTGGGAAATGCCATTGATACAATCTCCATATCATATTTTACATATAGTTTAAAACATGCCCCTCAAGTTAAAAAAAGAAAAAAGCAGCTACATGTAATCACTGAAACCAATATGGGATATGCAGAAAGGAATCAACTTCCCTGTAGCATGCAACTTATGAAAATAATTTTACAAAACAGCTACCAGTATCCTAATTCCCTAGACTTATGAATCCAGTTGTGTCACGCTTTTCACCAGACCTTCATTATCCTCTTCCACAATTAACAAAGCTTTCGAAGAACCAGGAATGGTTCTTGCTCTCTAGGGAGCACACATACTGTGTCTGCAGGAGAGCCAGCCATGATTTTGGGGGAATCTGATCATATAATTGAAACACAAGATAACAGCAATTTTGAAGGAGTGGGCTTGCGCCATGCAAGGCAGAGAGAAGGTACAAGAGGTTTGAAATGCAGATGTTAAGTGTTCAGCTTGCTGGAAGTTTTAGTCTTGCACTTGGCTCAGTTGCAAGCCACTTGAAAAAAAGGCAGTTGCTTCCTGCCTTTTTATTTCCATTGATAAGGAAACAAAATTTTATTAAACTGAACATGACCAACACTCACAGTTGAAGCTACAGGTTTCAGATGAATTTTAGAAGAAAAGGCTCAGACTTTGGGTGAACTATAAAATCTACCCTGTACATGAGCATGTTTGATGTTCCACAAATACCCCCTTCTTCTCTGATGATCAAACAATACACCTGAGTGCACTGAAAACACATTTCTGTGCTCAGATAAATTATTTGTAGACATTTACAACAATTTTCCATATTTCCATATAATGTTACAATTTGACATATTATTACAATTTGACATAACCAGATTATTCTGTTATAAATCTTACATAATTCCTTATAGCTTACCTTTATCAAAAATTACATGATGTGGTTATTCTAAATATGAAGGCAAGAAGGTTAATCAGAGAGAGGGCTTCAAAAGTGGAGGCTTGCACTTTAGGAATATGAAGGGCATTATTGTTTTAACAAGCAAAGTAGCACATTAAACTTAATTCAACATACCAATCATACTTCATAAGCAAAGACACACAAACCCATCATATTTTAAGAGCCCAGCCCAAGAAATTACAAAAAAAAAAAAAGCTCTAAAAATAATTTTACTACTTTTTTTTAATTTTTGAGCATGATAATTGAGAGATAACTGATAAAACAAACTTCAACCAGACTTTAAAGTAGAAAAAAATCTACTATTTGCATTTCATTTCTCTTTGGTATCACAAATTCTGTTGTTTCAAGATCTGCACTTCTTAACTTTCCCTGCTCCAAAGAGATGCAAGGTGAGAACAACCTGTCATGCTGCTATGTGACCTACTCCTTTCCTTCAGAAGAGATGATGAGTAGCTGATGGGAAAGTTCATGTGGCACAGTTAAACAAGTGTTTCTATTAGCAGACATTTAATAGTGGAGCTGCCACCATGGCCACATAGGAGGCAAAATAATTCCAAAGGTATTCCACTTCACCAGAGTCCAACAAAGTGTTGGAGGCACACCAGCATGTCAAAGTATATGAAAATTGGGATCCCAATGCTGTGGCCACTAGCCCAATCAAGAAATCATCCATGTGGTTTTCAAGATCTACTGCTGCTTCCAGAGACAATTTTGAACTATGTAACATATTCTCAGGTTCTCCTGGGTATTACTAGAGCATCAAGTACCTGCGACATTCTAAAGCACGTTTTGGAAAAAGAAGATATTTATCTGCAACAAACTTGCTTCTTAGAAAAGAGCACAATAGTAATTGCCAAGATGTATGTGCAATAGAATCAGGATGTCCCATTTCTTATATAAATATGCATTCATCACACTTAAATGAAATGTCATCCATGTTGATGATAGATTAAACTTTTTTAAACAATATTTTCTTTTATTTTTTGCAACACATTCCAGTGGCTTTCTAGATATGCAGTGCACTTCTGTATGATAAATGTAAATAAATGCCAGTCAGAGAAGGTTAAGTCAGCTATCACTTCAGTTTTCAGGACTACAGCATACCAAAGATCACTTTGCTAGATTTCTGAGTGAACTCCATTTTCAGTGATAGGAATCTGCTGAGCAAATACATTTAATAGACATGAGTATTGTTATCAGTTTCCTGATAGCATCTATTAGAAGCAATGATGTAGTCAACCAAAGGCCAACATATTTGATTCAGAAAAGCAACTTTGGTTTTGAGTGTATTAGGTAATATACACTTAATTGCCAAAATGCTGTGCTATTTCTATGTTTAGCCTTCTTTTGAAAAGAATTTAGTAGAAAAGAATAATAAAAGTTTGAGGGGATTATGATATTTAAAACACAGAATAGGAAGAATCTCAACAAACAAGCATCTTCCTTCCCTGATTTACTAGGTACAAGACAGGCTGAAAGGATTTTACACAACTCTTACATGATTCAAAATGTAAATGGACATACACTCATTCTAGCTGCTGTTGCATTTCTGTTGGTCAGAGCATTTTCCTCAAGAGTAAAGTTTATAAACCTGCCAAGCAGTTTCTAGAACTCCTATGAAATAAAGTCAAGTAATATCCAAAGCATCAGCATTACATGCTTTCTAGACTCTTCAGTTTATTGTACTACTGTTCATCAATATCATTAATTTGTTTAGTGTGGAAAGGGTTCTATCTTCCACGATCAGAAATCTTATGCAAGCTACTAAGACTAGAATTAGTACTTTGATCCCTTCTCAAACCAAATTTACTATATAATTAGAGAGGACATACCTTTTACTTATACAACATGTTCTTAATGGTCTTCAGATTACTTTAAGAATGCATTGTTCTTTAACATTCAAAGACACAGTTAACAACTTCCCTAACTCTACACAGTTTCAATATGTTAAAAATGCAGACCTAGTATTGATTAAAAATTGAAACTTGAAAACAAACAAGTATAGTTTGTCAGTAAAAAAATCTGGCATTCAAATTCTACAAATATACAAGTTTTCCCATCTCTTTTTGAGTATACTCCTGTGGCATGCAAAAAATGGTCAGCCTTCAGCTTCATCCAGCAAATGCATACATGAGAAGCTTTTTCAAGATGAAATCTTCACTGAAATCAGAAGAGGGAGTATAGTTTCAAGCAAGAGTTATTCTAAGTCAAATGACCAAGACAAAGAGATATCTAACAGATGAAATTTCTGCCTGAAAGAGTGTATAGGCTGTACGAGCACTATCACTCACTCAGAATAAGTTTAGTTATGTATCTGAGTTCTTTTTAGTCGGCATTGTTTTCACAATGATTGTCTGGACAAGTTACACAAGATTACCACCTACTCTTACAAAAAAATCTTATAAATTTTCAAGTTTAATTCTAGCAGGAGAGAAAAGTATAGAGTACATTTAATTTACATAGATTTATTTGAATAATACCGGTTTAATTACATACTTGATGAAATGTAAATGTACTGAACCACTTCAAAATTTCAGGTGGATCGTTCCGAAGAGTATTCACAGGTACTAATGGCTTCAAATGGCACTTGAAACCAGTGTCATTAAAGGATAATAGACATGCTAACACTATCCTTTGTACACTTTGAACAACAATCTCTGCAGACAAGCAGGGACGTTTAAATAATTTACTACTTCTTCCATACAAATTAATCATATCTTGTAAAAATAAACTCAGGAGAAGCAGATAAACAAATATCTCTGATGATGAAGAACAATAATGCCAAATACAGAATAGGAGAATTCGCAAGTATAAAAATACAGGTATTATTTTCCATTTGTGCATCTTCAGGTACTTCATACCACATGCCATGGGGAAGAGCAAAAAAACGCAAAACACAAAAAGAAATCTCTTAGCCACTGTCTTCTTAATGGAAATAACAAACAAACAACTATGTTTGGGAAGTTTGAGAAGTCACTTATGTCTTTCACAAAATTTATTCAGGTTTTCCATACTGAAACCTACATAAGTTGGTCATATAAATAAATTAAAAAATCTAGGCTTTGATGAGTAACTAACACATTATTTGTAGATAATGCTACTTGTTAAACAGGGGCAGCCAACAAGCAAAGAATTTCTGAACTTCTGAAAAAAATCCTCACTACCAGCTAGCTATCTTCACTGTGTGCTGGTAGAGAAGCCCACCTTGCCACCCTGGGTACCCTCAGAGAGCTCAGCCCTAGCCAGGCAATGGCAAGGTCCCCAAACATCTTCCCAAAGCCTTGAGCAAAGAGGTTCTTCTAGAGAGAAATCTAGGGGAGGAGAAGCCTAGTGACAGCTACAAAAGATGACCAAAGTGGTAGTTAGTTTACATAAAACTTCTAAGTCAGTGCTGTATTACTTAAATAAAATTCTCATCAGTAAAACCAAATCCTGAAAGGAAAAGGAGGGAAAGAAAAATCCACATTGTTTTATAGGACACGCTGTGATACCCAACAAGAATAAACATTCCAATAAAAGCAAATGACCTTTCTGAGCTTTGGACAGTCTTCAGTTAAGGAAGCTTTGTTAGATTTAAAAAAAATCCCACTTGTATGTATGAGTTGGGTCTTTACCCTCTTGTTATGATTACAAAACCCCAATACTTAGACATGAACATCCATAAGTAGCAAAACTGATAGAAAATCATCTATGCACACAGGAGGTGCTAGAGGTAAGTAGATTAGGTAGATGCAGTTTAGCTAAGACAAGTTTGGTCATTGAGGACAGATGAAAACTTGATGGGGAAGAAAGGGAACCTAGATCTAAACTATTTTTCCTGAAAATGAGCTTTGACAGAGGCTTCCCTCACAACTGGTTTCTCTCACACTGGTGAGTTTCTAAAAGTATTTCTAGATCACCGTCGAGAAATTTGACCAGGAAAATGGAAAAAGCATTTTACCTACTACATTTTATCTCTATGTAGAAGTGTCAGGAGTTAAAGTGTTAGCAGCTGGTTACCTCTGTTTGATCAAGTTAATATCTAGCACTGCATCAAGGCAAACAGCAGTCAAGATAATAGTGCCTACAAAAGTCCAAGCAGAAGACCCTGAACTCCTGGAAAAAGAAAAAAAAAATATTCCCTTTATTCTTCCAAACTATTATTCTGCAAAAGGAATTACAGACCATGGAAGTAGAGAGGTAAACTGCTTCTTGCTTTTCAGTAAACTGTCAGTTGAATCAAAGATGCAGAATTGTTTCTAAGTAAACAAGTTAACAGAGGAAAGGTCAGATTACTAAAGAATAAAACTGCTAAGATTTTTTCTTGTCACTGAGATTTAGCAGAGAGTTTTATATCTTGGGAATACAGAAATATATAATCACAGACAGGAAATCCCTTGTGAACAAAGTCTAGAGGTAAGGAAAAAAAGGAGATAGTCACCTATTTTGTTTGTTGCTTTTATTTATTGTTTTATCTTGGTTAAAATAAATGGAATATTTAACTGTCTCACAATACAATATCTATATATGGGGAAATTAGTAAAAAATAATTATTTTGGATAATGTTAATTTTTTTTCTGTGTGCCATTGTTTTCTGGATTAGGTTTCTAATTCAGAAAATGATTATTAAAAAACCTGTCCTGAGCATGAAAATAAGTGTTTATTCAGTATGAAGAACTTCTTAGTTTTCAAGCCAACAAAATGTAAGCAGAATTCTCCAAAAGACCTATTTATTTTTCTAATGTATTTTAAGTCCTGATATTTTATATATAGAGAGGCAAAGTTACGTGAGGTAAACACCACTGACTAGGCAAAAAGACACATACACCCCATCACGTTATTTATTTTGCAGTTGCATGAAAAACATAACTATATAAAGAAACCTATGAACACTTATAGACTGTTTCTAAGATTAAAGCCAGGAATGTTCGTCCTCATTGCCAGATCTTCCTGAAGCCTACCTGCTGGAGAGGGGGAGAGAGGAGGCATAATGACACCAGGGCAGCCTTGTTTTGCCCTTCACCCCATACCAACAGTGATCAGGTCCTCCACTCCTTTAATTTCTCTGCATGCTATAGCAACACTTATAGAGGTGAAGTGGAGAAGGAAGAACGGAAGTGGAAGGAATTAACCTGTTTAGGGCTGGATAAAATTGCATAGAGGGAAGATGGGAAAATATGAGGCGATGGTCACCTACCTACTATTTCACACCACTTCATGTGTTTAAGGATCTGTAACTGGTCTCTAAGACCAGCACTCACAGGTTTGAGGCAACACACTGACAGCAGAACTGTAGCTCCATCTAATTGCAAATAAGACAGCTGGGTAACAATCTCACCAGTTATTCACAAAGCTGAATAATAAGAGTCATGTAGGTTTCTGGTGAATGTGCTACAGATTAAAGATGATAATAGTTTCTTTGAAGAAAGATAGCAGAGGGGTGGTGGTGTTTCTTTTATTGAGGTATTTGGATAATTGGTCTTTTCCAGCAATTAACCCAGAAATGTCCTATTTTTCAGTTAGACAAGAATCTCATTTGCATGTTCTCAAAGACAACAGGATATTCTGCTTCCTGTGGCTTTTAAATAGGTTAACCTTATTTGTCCCTGCAAAAATATTTCACTTGTACTTTCAAACAAATTGCCAGAACTTCCCTGCAACACAACAAGGCAAAAATGTATCAGATACAGGAGAAGAGATGATTGCAATCTCCAGTCCGGTACTGAATTCAATTTCCTGCCACAGCTGCATAAGAGTATTGGGATGAAGGCAGGGGTGCAAAGATTTAAAGTTAAGTGGAAATAAAATCTATCCATATCCAGGTTTTGCTTATAAAATATGTGCATATAAAGCCTTATACTTTATACCTAAAATTCAGGATTCCAAATCCAATAGCTTCCTCTGACAAAAATTTACTCAAATAGTATTTTCAGATCACAGAACCATTAAATAATGCTTAGTGCTCCCAAAATCTAGGTCATATCTAAGTCCATAACCAAGCTTTTTCTTCTGATTGCAGTAAACTAAACAACGTCCCTCAAAATTTTCCTTCTCTTTATAGCACATTTGAAATACACAAGGAGAGGATGGTAGAAGGATGAATCAGCAGAAAATTCTCCTGCCTCCCCTTTGCCAAGACTGTAGCAAAAGTATCACTTTCCTGGGGAGAGCAGAAACGACTTGAACTTACCTCACTGTACCATTTGCATTTAAGATGTTCTTGCATGATATTCTAAATATCATGTGATTAAGAGACCTGGAGCTATACAAGCATTTCTTTTTTTTTTTTTTTCTTCAATGTCATTAGTATTACCTTTACCATCTCCCAGAGGTGCTACCCTAGTTCTCTCAGGTTGTCTTCAACTATTCTCTCTCTTATAATGCTTCACTTTGAGCAAAAGCATTAACAATTGTAGTTATTCACTGCATTATAAAATAACTGGTTATGTCACGTTTAAATATGTTGTTTGATTTTCCCATTATGAAAGATTACTGGGTAAATGGGAAGGAAAGAAGGAGGCATCACTGCTGAATTGTCATGCATATGTTAAACACAACCTCCTCTCCCCCCATGATTGCAAGGCCCAACAGGTTTTCCTTCTGCTGAACTGGGACCTGTTTAAAGCAAAATGATACATTTAAAATGATTTCCTGGTGGATTCGATTAGAGAAATAAATTAATGACTGCTATTAAATAAAACATTTTGGCAGTGAATGTTATGGTAACTTGATTTGCATAATTTAACAGTTGCAGGGACTTCGGGAAATAACAATGTTAATGAGCACTGAAAGTGTGCAGTAATGAAAGAGCAGATTTTACCATGCATAAGACTCTCCCTCATGATTTTATTTTGAGGTAATCTTTTCAGTTCTTAATTACGTTTGTAAATAAAGGTTAAAACAATTTGATGTCAACACCTCTTGTCACTTCATTCTGCTGTTTTTATAGATATTTAAAAGCTTCTCTTCTTACCTCTTTTCCCTAAAAGAAAATTAAGTTCTGCATATAGATGACAGAGAAATCCTCACACATGACAAAATTAAAAAAAAAAAGAAAAAAAAAAGAAAAATAAACATTAAAAATAATAAAATAGGATTTTATTGTTTCCTGTCAGGCAAACCCTGAGGAAAGCAGATATTTCATATAATTAGGAAAACTCATTGAAATAATGACCACAAATGATTCACTTCAATATTTCATAAATAATTTTTAAAAACTTGGATTTCAGTTGCAGTTCATAAATTCCACTTTGTTTAAAAAAAATAATGGTAAAAAATTGCATAGAATAATACCTATGTGGCAATTCCTAATACGATTTTTAATTTTTGCATGTTCACAGCAATTGACCGCTCTGGATTATTCTGCTCCAAAAGCCATACTATGGGTCTTTTTTAACATCCAGTCTTGATACACACCACCAGATAATTTGAGTTTGCCCTCACTAGCTGATAGAGAAAAACCAGAAAAGATCATGGCTTTGCAAAATGTTTTTAGGCTAGTCAACTCCTCCATTAACATGTAAACAAGCAGATGCTTAGTTTCAAAGTCCTGCTTTCACTGGCATAAATGAATGCAGGTACACATACACCAAAGTGTGCTCTACAGGGTTTCAGTCAAATCTGAGAGCTCCAGTTTAACAAGACAACGTACGAGGAACACTGCAGACACTGCACAAGCCAAGCAAAACAAGCAATCTGAAACGCTGTCACACACAAGCTCACTATTATTGTTGCCATAGTGGTTCCACTCGCTCTAGCATAAAGAAACAAATCCTGCTATGGTGGACCATATGTATCTTCAGAGATTATACTGATTATTTCCACACAAATCCACCCCTTACTTTCAAAATTAAGAAGCCAAAGATAAAAAAAGAAAGGGGGGGGAAAAAACCCTGCAGCTACAAGCTTATTATTAAGCCTTTTGAATGAAATTTAATAGACTAAAAGGTACAATGATGAGCTTATGACTACAGTCCCTCTGGACTGGACTTCTGAATTAATGCAACTAATGTGCTTTTTGCTTTATGGAAGGCAATCCAAGCTAATCCCTCTAAAAATGAGGTACGGTAAAGGTGAAGTCATGGACTACAAGAGATAATGCAATACAAAATGTCTGTGTATATAGTTAGAAAAGTAATGTAGTTATGACTGTCAAAACAACAAATTGAAACAAATAATCTATCTAGATTGGTATAAACCCGCTTTATTACAAACATGTTTACACATGCAACCACAAAAACTCAAATAGGTTTCAAAACTTTTAGATTATTATTTTTATTTTAGTAGTTTAGTTCAGTGAAAGACCCTGGGTGGAAGCAAAGATTTCACTGAGAGATAACCCTAATCAGCCCACTGCAGAAAAAACACTGCTTAGAAAAGTCTCAATGGCATCATAAAGAAAAGTTAGATGTTACTTAACAGATTATTGCAGGTGAAATAAATTTATTAGAAGCAATATGTTATTGCTAATTTCACATCTCTTCCAAAAGAAAAGACAGAGTGGTTTGGTTGGGTGTTTTTGCAGTACACCATTAACACCTGAAATGGGATGCAGCTGCCAAGCTGTTGGATGTTGGACTATATATGGTCACAAAAAACCCACAATCACAGATTTGCCCTGACATTGTGTCATTTGCTCTGACCCACCTCCTTTGAGGTAGCTCTTCAAACAACATGTGGATATGCGTGCTTCTGTCACTCTTAAAAGGGTTCAAAGCACAAGCATAAAAAGCCTATGCAAGCAGAAAAACTGACCTTCACCTTCCCATTCTTCTATTTTCTGACCTTTCTTGTCCTGCTTCTTCAATAGAAAAGAAAACTATAACAGGGTTAGAAACAGAATGGGGCACAGACCTCGATGTGGCATTTAAAGTAAAATCTGCTGGATTTAGTATGTTTCAAGAAAAAAAGAATTGTCTTCCAGGAATTCACTTTTCAATGTCCTACCCAACAACGAGATATAATTTAAAAGCTGAAAAAGAACACTAGGGTATTCTCAGTGTAACTAGAGTTGACTGCATTCTCTAGCAAACAATTTCCTTTATGTTTAGACCACTAGCAACTCTCCATCAGATAGCTTGTAAGTTATGTTGCACACATATATGGCTTCCCTCCCCTGCTCAAATAATGCAACAAAGGTTTTTATTCAACTTTGACGTAAAATGTTCTTCCCTATGGACATTCTCTGCTTCTTAGAGTTGACATTTTTCTACCCTACATCACCAGGCAATAAAATACTTTTTGTGTTGGAAAGGGATGATTGGATTTTTTTTTTTTTTTCAGTAACTTAGGATCTTTCTACTTGTCTCATTGGACAAAGTTGTTTTTTTTTTTTTTTTTAAAGACCTCCAACCCCCCCATTAAATATTTTAACAAACATTCAGTGAAAAAAGGAGGTGAGGGGAAAGCACGTTTGAAGCAAGGAATTACTTTTCCATTAAAAATTCAAAATCTTTCAAACAAGTACATAACATTCTTAATAATGTCACTGAATCCTATAAAAATTATTTCAATACAACCTACTTAAAACTTTTATGCTATAGAAAGGTTTTTTAGTTTTCATTTGGGTCTTTTTAAGTTACTTTAAACACTGGAAGAATTTTGATTCAGTGGAAAGCATCTTTAAATAAAACGTTCACATATTTATGTACGTGCACAATCACACGCTGTGATTTTGTCTGCTATACAAGCTTCTCCTTCACACCAGTATTAGTTTTGCAGTTGCAATAATCTATAGCCTTTAAAAAACCATATATCCAATTTTGGTCTATGTATGGTATTGAATAAATGTTTCCCTTAAGCAAGCAAAAAAAAAACAACCCAACAACAAAACACAAAAAAGCCCAGAACAAAAAAAAAAAAAAAGGAAACCTGGGTATCCTCTAGCTAATTCACAAATGCCTTGAGTTAAATATGACTTTTACAAGTACAGACAATGAACTTTTTCCACATAAAATAGTGAGGCCACTGTAGATAGAGTGCCAAGCCTTGATTATTTAAAAGCTAAGAGAAGTATCACCATTGTTATATTTTTCAATAAAGCAACAGAAGATAATCACAATACAAATAAACTGATTTCATTTGGTTTAAAAGTTGAACTGCTGAAAAAAGCCACTTTAACGGAGAACTATTCTACACCAGCACAACCTTCTTTAATTGCATCCAAAAATACCATCAACACAAATAACGCTGTTGGCATAGGCTAAGCACGATAGATATGCTTAAAATACTATGGCTGTATTCTTTAATCTAATATATATGCAAAACCTTCATAGAATAAAGCTTTACAATGACAAAACTCCCAAACCTCTCCAAAAGGCATCAAAAACCAAGCAGGATCATAAAATTTCATTTCAAAGCCACAACTAAATAGATGATGCTAGAGCATGTGCTCTTAATCCTTTCAACAGGAGGATTGCACACATAATGCCATTCCCAGGAAAATGCCAGAAACACAAAAGGAAGTTTGTCCCTCCTGCAGTCCACTTCCTCATTCATCATGAGGAATGCTGCTCAGCTGCCTGACATAGCCTCAGGAGGCAGTAGGAGGGCTGCTAAGGCAAAACCCCCCAAACAAATAAAAACCCCAAACAATACATTGTAGAACTCACATGCTCCCCATAGAAAATGTCACCCTTACCATCTAAAAACCAAGTTCCAAAAAACCAAAAATTGTTCATCCTTCCTTTTCACCCAGCTATGACAAATTAGGAACAGTTAGTGCACAAAAGAAAATTCAAGCATTCATTTTTACTGTGAAAGAAGTAATGTCTAAATGTTCAAATTAATTTTTTTTAGACACACATGCAATTTATAAGTAATATGCAATTAAAAAGTGCATACAGCAATAAGCCCAAGCCACTAGCAATCAGAATTGTGCAACTACAAATCAGTGTGAAATAATGCTAAAGGAGATGAGGAAAGCAACATTTATTTCTATAACTGAACACATGACATTTGGAGGATGAGGAACTGAAAGTAAGCCACTTCAGCTAACAAATTTCTGCATTGCAAGACCAAGCACAACATAACAAAGCTAATGCTAAATCACAGTTACATGGGTAAAAATGAGTCAGGATACCTGCAAGCTGTACAACCGAGCAGATCTGCAGAGGACAGATCATCTTCTGTGTTCAAAAATACGAGTAACTTAGGTAAGAGAAGGAGCATGTGTATATATACATGCAGCCTTCCAGAAACCATCCACTGCAACTTATGCAGCCAGCTTAAGGTATTAAATTACACACAGCTGATCCCTATATTCACACGATGAAGAACACTTACCACAGCAATTAAATGTGTCCCCAAGTCATGAAGAGAAAGCTTCCACTTACCTAAAAATGAAAAAAAGAAAAGAAAGAAGATTAAAACATATCAGAAACTCTGTGTTACAGATATGACATTTAGAGAAGGGCAAGAAATTTTTCTGCATTTAGTTTTGACTCTACATTCCCCCCAACACACACACATTAAAAAAAGGGAAGGAAAAAATATAAGAGTTTTTTCTGCAGGGGATAAGAAACTATAGCAGTCTGCATGCATACTACAAACAATTAATCAATACACTTCTTCATCAATAACCCTCTTATCCAAAATGGCACAAAAATTCAGAACACCAGAAAAGTGATATATGATTTAGGGTGACAGGGAGAACTGAGGTGGGTAGAAAAACCCTGCCTGGCAGGGATAGACAGAACAGCTACTGTGGTCAGTTCTCTGACCAGCCTCAAGCTCACCCTCCTAGTGCCTCCTGAGGCTATGTCAGGCATAATCCGTCTGTCTGAGGCAACAGCTGAAGTTGCCACTCAGTCACTGCACACCTGAGGCAGCTTCACCCCTTCTGAATGGGTGGATTGACTTCAGTGGCCTTAGTCAAGCGCAAGTGAAAATCATTATAAACCCAGCAATTAATCCACTTTGCTTTAATAGTTCTTAGTAACTGGAGTGATTAGATCAGAAGTCCTTCATAATTCGTTATCTTTGTAAACAAAAACTGTGATAATAAAAATTAATTCAACAAAATATGAGATGAGGTGGTGTCTGAAAGTTCCTGGAATATGGGATTTTAAAAAATAGAACATATTTTCTCCACTGTAAATGTGCACATAGACATTCAAACCCTTTCTAAATACTAGCATGTATTATCAAAAGAAGGGTAGTTTGAGGGCACACCACTGTTCAACCACACAAAATACTTAATGCACAAAGACACTTAAAAGAGAGGTTAGGAGGAAAGAAAAAGGAAAATAACAAAGTCCCTCATTTAAAATTGATACCACCTTTGAACTGCACTGCTTCTTTTCTAAATTTTCCATCATATGAAGTATTTGTATCATTTAGAACACAATGTTGCACATTTATCTCAGAAGATTTTAAATAGTTTGTATGCAGTTGTACCATTCCAAAATACACTTAAAGAGCATAGTTTTGTGGGTTTTTTTAAAACAGCAAGAATAGTCCAATTAGTTTGGAGACTGAGATGCCATCTAATCAGCAGAAGGTTGCAGAGCCCCTTTCATCATAAAACTACAGAGAAAAATGGATCATGTACCATGCCCTGGGCCAGAGCTCTCCGTCACTGGACAGATGGGGGTACTTGTCCAGCAGCTCCAGAGTGGACTCAAAATACGCCCTAAACCAATGCTCAAATGGGACAAAAAAATCATATTCATGATACAATTTAAAAATTAGGATTGGGAACATAGAGCATAGGTCAGATACTGTTTCTAAGGTAGCTCTTATTTCTACCATTATCTTACTGCTACAGAACAATTAGAAACCCAGAACAACACCTGGCTTGTAACAAACATATATAAGCACTAAGAGTTACTCAACTGTAAGCAGCAATCCTGGAAAGAGTTACCAAAACATTTAACTGCGGTGGCTGTCAGAATGATTGGGTGGCATCTGATATAGTTAGGAATCTCAAAATTCTGCTACTGCTGTTCCTCCTGTGCAGGACTGCACAGCAAGCTGTGCTTCCCACCTCCATGTCACCCTGCTGTTATATCACCTAAAGATGATACGATGCTGTTAGAAAAATCCCATATTTCACTTTTCATTAAAATGAGAAAATTACAAAAAAGCAAAAGCATCTACTTTTTGCCCACTTTAGTTCTAGTAGTTAATTACAAAGCTTTTAAAACTCTGTCCTCCCTCCAAACTATGACACATTGCAGATGTCCTTTTACTACATATATTAACATACAGACTACTCTTTATGACACCTTGTGTTATCCTCCTGTTCATGATTCTATTATTTTAAAAAAGAAAACAAACACAAAAACAAACTAACAAAAAGAAAACAAAAAAAACAAACAAAACCAACAGCACATAGGTACTAAAGGTGCTACCATCAAATTCACTAATATGAACCATTACAGCTGTAACCAGAAGAGAGAAGCTGTGCTGCAAGATAAGCCCCTGGCATGAATGGCTTTCTGCCAAGTTTCCAGACTTCAGTCTCAGAGGAAGATAAGGACACCTTGAAATACCAGATCAGAAAAACTTGTGTGTGAAAGTTAACCTTGCCTCAGAGTCACTTCAGCTTCAAGTCTACATACTTTATTAAACTGGGATTATAGAAAAAGAAAAGCTTAGTATGCTATGCAATTAAGGCTATCTTTTATTTCATTCTAGTTAAAAAGAAAGCTAAATCACTGAAAATTATAGCTATTGCACATACGCAAACACAGTCTGTTACAGCCCAGAAGCAAAGTAGTGCAAGCAATAAACAGGCAAGTTCTTCTTGTCTTAAAATTTTTTCCATCCTACTGCCTGTAACACAGCTAAACCTGTCAGTATCTACATACATTTTATCTTAAATAAAATCTGAAGTATCCTGAAGTCAGACTATTCCTCTTCTACCACTTCAACCCTGAGCAGTCCGACACCAACACACAGGACAATGCCTCGCTGCTAAGTACTGCACATAAGGAAGACAACACAACGTTTTTCTTTCTAGCAAGCTCACTCAAGAATATCTACAAACCCTTAGCCTGTATTGCAACCAACCATTTTTATTCTCCTTCATTAGATTCAGTTTAAAGAGATTTGTTTCTGCACCAACTGTGGTGAACTCACAAAAAATGCCTGTGAGATGGAGATAAGCCATGACCACAGTTGCTGCACTATTAGTTTGCTTGCATGGTGGATGTTTTTGTGATTATAGTTACTCCACGATTTAACGGTAGGAGGCTAATGGAAATGTTACTCGCTACAGCAGCAAGCTAAATCAGCTGGGGAAAGGAAAAGAAATGTGTTTACACTCGAAGATGTCACATAAAACAGTTGGAAGCTCCCACCCCTGATACCAGAACTGGAATGCTCATTCAAGGACTCATCTACGTTATTATATGCTCCTTCACACTTAGAAATCTATTAATTTACAATTAGTTGCATTGATTTTATAGCAGATTTGTAAGTTCTGTAGTAATTTATGGACTGCTGAAGAAATTAACTATGCCTCTTCCAAAGAGAAGAATTATTGATAGAGAGACCTTGGCACGAGTTATTGAACACATAACCAACAGTCTGGGTTTTCTGTTGTAAATTCTGAATTAATTACAGCAGAACTGATAGGTAGATTCTATCTGTTAGACCAAGAGTTTCTTCACTGACTACTCATAGCAATCCCTCAGCAGGGATAAAATTCCATCATATTTTGAGAGCTCTATCAACTGTGGCACTTAAAAAATTGACAGTGGTCCAGTGGTTGAGAATGGACTCTTTCTAGAACATACAGTGCATAAACCATGAGGATTTGTTTTCTATACCAATGCTTGACACTTATTTTTTTAAAATATACTTTGTAAAGTTGAGGGGTAGGGGGTTATGTTTGTATATTTTAATAAAGTATTAGCTGTTTTATACAATAGGCTTGGGCATACTAGTTCTGGCGTACTTTTGCAATACTTCCATACGAATATGAAAGAATATACTTCTAATAAAAACTAAGTATCTAATTTTTCTGCTTTTCTCAGTACTTTACCCAGTGACAGTGTGAACAGAATTAATGTCAGTGCTGGGTGAATCACTTTCAATATAAAGCTGGTCACTACATAAAACACTTGATTCCTGACTCACAGAACTTAGCTACAGAAACATAGTACCAGTGCTAATCATAAAATCTCTGCCAAATATTGTCTATATTTGAGAAATCTTTCATTTCTATGTATATTTTCTTTAAAATCAACATTTTTGTTTTCACTGACAGACCTCAGTAAGTTACTGAGCAAAAATTTGTAAATTCTCTGCATCTGCCATCTTGGCACCTACATGACCTGTTAATACATACCAATACAAACCCCAAAACACCAAGCATATACAACTTGCATACACAGATATATTTCACAGTGGGAAAAGTATCGGTTGTGCAATGTTGGTGCTGAAATTTTTATCTCTGTGCAGCACCCGCTCAGTGGACAGTCAGACTTAATCTTTGTGAACTTCTGTGTTAGCCTGAGTTGTATTCATGGCACCCCAACAAAATCCTGGTAGAATTGTATATGTGTCGTGGGTCGAGGCAGGATCACAACACGGTTTTCAGGATACTAGCAGCTTCATTACAACAGTGCAGCTACTCTTATACAGTTCTGGACAACACATGTATACGCACCATTGGTTTAGCACTAACATAACAACTCGTGATTGGACACACAGCCACATGTCTAAACACTATAGGTGGGTTTCCTGATAGGAAACCCATTCTGTGTTACAGTCTTTACTGTCTGTGGTTAACCCTCTGCCAGGTGTACAGTTCCATCTTCGATATCTTAGCTTACAGAGAGCCCAGAACCAGCTGGGCTCCCCCACATATATGCTTAGTTATATGCTGTTCAATCACAGAAGAATCTGTGTGGTGCACAAACTCTCATGAACTCTGAACACTTCTAAGAGGTTATATGTACACACACATGCACATACCCAAGTCAGTTGTGCAATTGGAAGCATTGAAGTTATTTGCATGCAGTCAAATGAGATGAAACAAAGCAGATGATCCACAGCCAGGGACATTAGGTCTCCATATGGCATTCATCAAGATCTTGAGTACTAGGTGAGGCAGTGGCTTACAGGGGGTAGGAAAAACAGGGAATGGCATGCCTTAATTCTCACGGAAACAGTGCATGGGGACCCTGCACAACCGCATTATAATGTCTGAGCCTCTGACTTTGCAATGTTCTTTTAAACTGACTTCGTAAAGCTTTAGAGGCAGGGATGAACTTTTTGTTAAAATGTAACGTATTAGCCCACTGGGGCCTTAGAAATATTGTACAGTGCAAACAGTGAACAAACCAGTATCTTTTCCAATTATCTCAATATTCCTTAAAGCTAATTATCACTAGAAGTCTTCTGTGTAAAACTGAGAGCTGCTTGAACATGAGAAAATATAGGTCCTAGAGATACAAATATTTTTTCCTAAAATATTGTGGAGCTTACCAACTAACAATTTAACTTAGACTGTGATTGTCAGTTCTGTTTCAAATGCAGTCCCACCTGTCCCCAGGTTCCTTCTTTTAGCATATTTTTACCATAAGCATGTGAGCTAACTAATAAAATGAACATGGTAGAATGGTGGAGAAAAGAGATCTCTTGCTTTTAATAAACTATGTCAATGTGCTAGATAGAAGACTGGAATTTGTACAGTCCCAAAATGATGTCCCCAAGAGTGGGAAGAGAAATCAAAGAAAATGTTACAAACAAGCAAAATCATCGTCTAACTGGACATCAGATATTATCTCCATTTGATGAAGCAGCCAATTCTAACACAGATGTTCTTATGACACTAAGCTGTAGGCTGAGTGCACCTATAGGCAGTTTGTAAATGTCTTTCACTGAAAGCATTTTCAATTTTTTATTATTTTTATTAAAGGCACTGCCTAAGAGATTTATCTGTACAGTGGAGGCGCAGACACTCAGTTACCCCAAATTTACATTCCAAATGCTACCAGATAATGTCATGCACTTGCATTATGCCAGCCTTGTAAACCCTCATACTATATTTTGTGTCTGAAAATTTGTGAAGTGTAACATCATTTGACCGTCTCATTTCTTAGCAGCACACAGCCCTGCTTTTCACCATCATCGCCTGTTGTCATGCTCCCACCTATCTCCATAACAAATGAGCCCTCGGTGTTTACTCTGATCAAAATTCATAGCTACAGCTAACTGCTGTGGTTCTGCACTCATCTACAGGAGTAAAACAGGCTGTGGGTCTGATTAGCAAGCAGCTGGGCTACACACTGCTACTAAAAAATTGTTGCTACTGACAGTCACAGTTCATTTATGCCTCATTGTGATAGATGCACAGAAAGTCATGAAGAGAAGGTCAGGAGCCACTTAGACATACTTAGACCATTAAAATGGGCAGTGTGAACCTCCATAGGTAACAAAACACTTACAGTGAAACAGTAGAGAAGAAATACCTCGAAACTCCAGGTTTACTGTGTGGTAAAACATTACCATACGTCAAGGACATCACACTGCAGATAGAGTCACTCACTAGGCTCTCTAGTCACTCCAGGCTCATTAGAGCAGGACAGAGACAAAGACAAAGCCAAGGTGTTTGGTCTGTACAGGGGAGCTAGAAGTGGCCTAACAGCTGTAATCTACTCAAGAGCCAAGGCAGGAGATGTTTGCTTGGCAGGGGAGCTCAGAGACATTCTCTGCTGTTGTAGTTTCTCCTAACCTCTGCTTAAAATTTCAGCCATCCTACGTAAGTTCATCCATTGCTATTAGAGAACACATCCCCTTACTATTCATGTGATATAGGACATAGAGTTTAATTAAATATCTGCACTGTTTTTCACTGGGATAGAATTAATTTTCTACGTATCATTTAGTATGGGGCTGTGTTTTGGATCTGTGCTGGAGACAGTGCTGATAGCACAGGGACGTTTCCGCTACCGCTTAAGCATCAGAGCCTTCTGTGCCTCTCAGTCCACCCCATGAGAGGCTGGGGGTGTAAAAAATATGGCACCATGCTCAGAGTATAAAACTGGTGGAAGAAGAAGGACAGAGAGGACGTTTGGAGTTACGGAGTTTGTCTTCCCAAGTCACCTTTATGCGTGATGAAACCCTGCTTTTCCGGGGATGGCTGAACACCTTCCTGCCCATGGAAAATGGAATGAATTCCTTGTTTTGCTTTGCTTGTGTGAGAGGCTTTTGCTTTAATAATTAAACTGTATTTATCTCTACCCGTGAGTTTTCTTTTGATTCTCTCCCCCATGCTGCTGCAGGGAGTGAGCGAGTGTCTGTGCAGCGCTGAGCTGCTGGCCAGTGTTGAACCACAACACTGTCCTAATTAAAAACTGAGTCACGGTAGTCCTCTAAGGGAAAACAAAGCTACCCTGTGGTCGGCAAGGCACCTAGAAGTGAGAAAGGATATTGCACAAAGAGACAAGGAGGTGGATGAGAAGACTGCATCTCAGAAATATATTTCCCAGGTATGTTGGGTTTGGAGGGAGGAACAAAACACAGAGCTTTAGGAAGGAAGGAACACAAGTGCTCCTAGCATATACTATGTATTCCTTTCACATACCTAAGCACAGAAAATTCAGGAATGTAAGCAGTTACATAATCAAGAAAGGTCAACCTCTAGGAGAAAAAGCGCATGACACAGAGCTTAGGATCAGGAAAGAGGTGGAAGGCTGAATCAGTAGAATATTGTTTTCAGGGCAAGGAGCTATTTACATGCATCACATCAGGCTGTGATGTTATCTGTGAAATGGCTGATAGCCGTGGCAGTAGTGACCACACAGCACTATCTTTTCAGCTCTGTGTGAGCCCAGAGGTAACAGCTCTGCCCCGAGGGAACAGACCAATTTCTGGAACCAATTGCTAATGTGTATTTAAGGAGGGCAATATACTGAGCTTCACTACAAACATCACAAAGATTAAATGGTTCTTCCGATGGGCCTGTAATTAAGATCACGGAAAAGGAGGAGGAGCTAACTTTGACACCACAAAACTGTAAGATTATCAAGTCACTGAGCACTGTGGAAAAACAAACCAAAGACTCTCCAAACCGACCTATAAGAAGCTATCAGAAATTTACCTTTCCTAGAGCTCAAGTCTGTTACCTCTGCCACCTGCCCTATATAAAACTACAGACCAGCTTATTAATTCCCTCAGCTCTACTCTTGGAACAATAAATGTAACACAGGTAACTGCAATGTATTGCAATGTATTGCAGCTCCCTTCTTTTATCTAGCTTCTATATAGTATTAATATGCTCTAAACACTGTTACTTGAATTTAAAATGCAGTTTGTGGAACGGCAAAGGGCACACGTCCACAGAAGAAAACCTGCACAACTCTAAGACTTTACTGTCAGGAAGCTCCACTGAAATTATCACCTGTAAATATTAAGAGCATTCTATATGTTGAAACTTGCTATTTAATAAATTAGTGTGTGTACACATTTATATATACACAGCTACAAAACCATGTTATTTCATTTCCTCACTTTGATGTTTTTAAAAGAATTATACTAAATTTCTACAAATTTTACCTAAATGTTTACTGTATTCATGAAAGAGTCAAAATAGTGAAAAATCAAGACCATACAATAAAGAAGATACCCTGCTCTTATATTATCACACTATGTTTCTGAATACCCACAGTTGCAAATGGTGTTTCCTTCACACACATTCTAGGTTAAATAAATGAAGCCACATGAGTCCTATATGTCAAAATGCACAGAGCTGAGATAAACAGCTTCTCGCTGAAGATTTTTAAAGTAATAAATTTGGAATAAAGGAAAGGGATATAGAGGGATTCATTATATTTTTTTACCCCATAAACTTCAGTTTAGAGAAAACTAAACACATAAAACAAGATTACAATTTTATAACTCTATCATATACTATAAATTAAATCCTTGGAACTCCTTCTGCTTTTCATTTTTGTGTCAGCTTATGCATGACAGACTGCAATACCCAACATCTGAGGTGTACAAATTCTCTGTCAGTATAGTAGCGTATTTTGCAAATACTATTTTCCAAATGCAGATGTTTTGAATACACCCTATGATGGTAAATACTTCTCAGTAAACCTCCTGATTAAACTATGCTTTGACAGCTGATAAAAATTTTAACCCACCAGTTACCACCTGGAGTATTCATTCTGGAGATGGTACCAAGTACCTTGGTGGCAGGAGGGATAGAAAGAAGCATACCAAGTGACTTGCACATGTACAAATAGAGAGCTACAGACAAGAAAATTGGGAAACAAAATAATAGGGTTGATAAAATGCTGGGTAAGACAACAACAAAAAAACCTTAAACCCTTACCACATCACTATTATTCATAACATGTTGGAACATACTGAAAATGTTTCAATCATGTTGAAAGCTACTATTCAGCAGCATACTCAATGAACAGCGTGCTTTGTGGATTTAGTGTTCATTCAGCATGATTCTGGTTTGCATGGTCCTGTCTGTGAGCTAAAACCCTCTATAAAGGTAATAGCTGGGTTTGCTCTGCAATTTCCTGGTTAATGACAGCAAGGTTTGCCTAAGAAAACACAAGAAGAACCATGGTGTATTGCAACCATATTTCACATAGAAGAATCTCCAAAAATCAAAGCAGCAGTCCCAACACCAAACAAAAAAATAGTAGTTAGGTACTCCCAATGCACAGGCAACACTATTCCCAATACAATACTTGCAGCTTTTCATCATAATACGCTAATAGTTGATGGCTGTAAAGATTTTGTTTTTATGTGATACCTTGTGGGGGAGCCCAGCTGGCTCTGGGCTCTCTGTAAGCTGAGATACTGAAGATGGAACTTTACACCTGGCAGAGGGT
>JAYRBT010000114.1:47869325-47879571 GCA_036023395.1 Myiotriccus ornatus
TGTGGCTGTGTGTCCAATCATGAGTTGTTATGTTTATGCTAAACCAATGGTGCGTGTACATGTGTGACACCCAGAAGCGTATAAAGTAGGAGCACTGTCGTCTTCCCGCCTCGACCGATGACAATACCTTACAAATGTCTTAACAATTTAAAAAACAAAAAAAAAGTGTGTACAACCTTCAAATGAAAAATGATACAAAACAAGCAATATTGCTTATTTTAATAAAATATATTGTCCTTTCATACAAATAACAAAAAACTGCTTTGTTGCTAAAGTTCTAAGTGGTCTGTGGCATAACACAACCTATCTATATTTTTGAAGAGCCAAGGCAATGAAATACACACTCTTTCCTACACATGAAGATGCTGTTAGCAAATATCAGCCCACCATTCAAAACGAATTTATGCCAGGAACTCATTGCAGGCTTCATGCCAGTCACTTGATGACCAATTTAGGGTACCTGGAAGAAGGTTTATTGTCTTCACTCAAGGACTTCCAAACAAAGAGGAGGCAAATAAGTTCTGAAAAGGCCATACAAAGCTGAGAAGAATGCTGCAAATTCCCCAAATTCTCATGGTGCATTGCCTGCAAAATTCTACACCAAACGCTGTATCAAGGAGTCATGATTTCAGGCTGTGCACGTACTGGGAAACAGAACTTTTTTGATGGGTATTAGGAGGTGCTGAAACAAAAAATTAAGGTATCAGTGGCTATCAAAAGGTATAATTTCCAACATAAGCAGGCTTAAAAAAGGTGTTATTTCAGTACATGAATATAAAAAGAATTTTGTAGGGCATATCAGGAACAAGAATTAAACCTTTACAGGAGAGCCTCTACAGGAAAATTTTCACATTGAGATGCCCACTGGGATTCAAATGTGAAATTCTCAACTTGTATTTAGACTTTCCTCAATATTATAACTTTAAATAAAACCTGCAAAATAAATCAGCTCATTGCAAGAACAAAAAGCCACATCTTCCTTAACTGTTTATCTAAGAACTGAGTCATAGTTTCATGAATTTTCATGAAGCCCTACAAGTTATAGCAACATAAGAGTTTAAAATTGAAAAAAAACCCCACAAGATTTGAATTGACAAGCAAAGTCATATTAAAGTGTAAGTGGTAATACTCCTGAGGCATGATATAAAAATTGATAAACACTGCTGACTCATATAGTAGAAGCCAGTATCTTCAACAAAACCCACTGAAGCAGCAAGTATAAGAATTTGTACTAGATGGTTAGACCCGATCTAGTCAAGGGCATATTGGCTGCTGAGGCAAAATAAAGCAACTGTAAAGGTGGCTTAATGCTTTACATCTAAATTCTGTTAGTCTGTCTAGCCCTGGTGACTCAGATTTGCTGCCTTTAAACGATTTGTTTTAATAATCTTCTAGAAACCATCTCAGCAACGTTAATGTGTAAGGAATTGTCAGGAAAACAATAAAAGCACCCTTTACATATTCGCTTATTAAAACACAACATCCAGGATGCTGGGGAAGTATCCCCTCAGCAGAGCACTCTAGAATGATGCAGCACTTTGGAACAGAGGGCAGAAGTAAGAAATGATTACTCTTCTACAGTAATGAAAAAAATCACTGAAGTCATTTTCAAGGAGGTCACAAGCACTTCAAACAATGGCATTTGAGTTCACATCTGTTCTCCAGTCAAGAGGACTCACAATTAATTATTGTTATGGCCATTTCCACATCTTCCTGTCTCAAATCTTGTCCTCAGTGGTTTCTAAGTTTTCAAGTAACTTAGTCAGATGAATATATAAGGAGAGAAAACATGCAAAGGTGATGAGTACATGACATCCTCCAATCTTACTAGGTTTTCTAATAGCTTGTCTTGATCTGAGTACTGTTGTGTTTTTTAGCTATCTGTATTCCTTCAGAGAAAGGAAACTGGAAGAAACAGAGAAAGGAAACTGGATAAACTCTTCCTAATTTGCTCTTTTTTTTTTTCTTTTTGTTAAATATATATATTTTTAAAATATGTCATGATATATACACAAAAACATTGCTATATTGTTACATTTTGATATTGAAATATTGGGAATAGAAATGGGATGTATTTCAGAAATCTCATTTCAGACCTTCCATGAGGGGAAAACAAAATAAAAATATAATTATTAAAATAATTCAGCTGAAAGAGATACTACGAAGGAGAGGGAAAAATAGGGAGGCACCTCTACCAGCTTTAAAGATAAATACTGATAACGGAAATTCTAATGGCCAAACCTGTAATGTGGCATTCATGTACATAGAAATGCATTGTTTAGGTCCACTGTATTTAAACCTTTATCACAAGCACTAATTTAGACCTTAAATTGTTTTGATTCACTGACATTGAAATGCTATCTCCAAGTATATGTTACTCAAAGCCTTATTTGAGTTTTTGTCCAGCATTTTCCTATTTATATCTTTTTCCCTCCTTTCTGAAATACTGTGACTTCAAAAGGGTATTTTACAGAACTTCAGTAGCTTAAAAATTATAGAGGTTAACATTTCTTTCAATTGTAGAAAATGTGGTTTGTATATAATTTCTAGCATGTCTGTTACAAATTGAGGCCTTTCAATAATATTTCCCTTTCCTTACATGACTTGCAGTTACTTAAGGAGCAATTCACTGTGTTCTCTGGTTTGATTCAATCATTTATGATATGTGATATGTCCCAGGAGTACTCTCTCCTGAGTTTTAGTAGCCAGTACACTGATATATTTGCATTCAAAACCCTATGCTTCCAAGTTATTTTATGTCAGAAATGATTTATCTATGTTTACAAAAAACAAAAACCAAAGATATGTAAAGAGGAAAGGGTCAAAGTTTAAGATCTATTTTCATTAACTTTTCAAGAGTGGAAAGAATTTTGTTGGTTTACTTACTTTTGTTAAATCTTTTGTCCTTCAAGCAGAATGGCTACTAAAGTAGTACTAAGGTGACTTAACATTTTCAGAGTGCTCTGACCCATTAAGTACAAATCATCTAGTTCTTACTTTCAAATGTGCTTTCAGTTGGTTGATTCTTATCTACATGGATAACCAGCGTACAGCATCATGTTGGAATAGTCTTGCATTGAGCTTGATTTCCTAATGTATCCTAATGTTAAATCAATCTTAAACTTTTCTCCAGCTCCTCAGTCTTCAATGCACAGGTAATCAGATCAGATTTGTTCCTCCTCTTACTTTTTATCAGTTATTGGAGTCAAGTCTAGGGGTAAAATCATTCCCTTTATTATTTCCATTTGTGTAGCTTTATAGCATTTGGGTATGTTTGAAGGACATAAAAAAAATCCTGTCATGCTCTTCCCTCTTATTTTCTTGTTTATTGCTAAGGACATCTCTCCCAGTGCTTTTAACAAACATGAGCTCGTCTCAAATTTTATTTTCATTTCTGTATTTCAGTCTGTGGTGCTGATATATGTCACTGGCCCTGATGGGAATATACTCATAGGGAACTAAAAAAAGACCCCAGCAACATACAGGCCTGAATAACCAGCTGTAGCAGTTGCCTTTAAATTTCTTTTACTGCTGCATCCAAGCTACAAAAGCATGCATTCTAAAAAATTATTTTTCCAGCTTTGTTGCTAATTATGATTAATTATTCTGAATGGTGATTCTCTTTGAGAAATAATGTAGATACACAGTGCAGCATGACACAGCCCTTTCACAGGATCAGTAGTTCTTATATAATAAAGGAGGCTACTGCAGCTTAGACTGTGCTTTCCATGGCTCACATTATACAGGAGAAAACTATGAACTCAGGATTGAGAATAATGTAATACTACTAGCACTTTTCATATAAGCTAAAGATCTAAACAACTGCATGATGCAAGGAAAGAATAATTTTAATATCAGTAAAAACATATGTGTGTATTTTCTTTCACAAATGGATGTTTGGTGTAACTGTATAGCTTTCTTCATATATTATGCTGTTCCATTGGTTCTATGGACATACAAGAGATTAAAAATAGTTATGAACATCTCAATATCACTTCAAAACAAGAACTTGACTGAAAAGGTGTTTTTAACCAGGGCGTTTATAGGTGCTTTAGTGTAATACTTGCAACAAATTACCAATATCTTATTACTGAAGGTAATCAAATGAGTATTACTTCAGGACATTTATGTACACATTTATGTAGAGTTTCTTTGAACACACTGAACTGAATTAAATCCTGTAAGATGCATCCCTTGATAGCCCTGATCAAAGAATCCATCAGGCCATCAGAATCTACTATGAGATGTGCTAGTTTCAATGCTATGCCTTCTCCAGTTCAAACTTGGATATAGCTCTTAGTATTCAGCAGCCAAAAGAGAGGCTTTCAAGTATGAAGGGCTGTTTTCACACAATAGCATGGAAGAACTAAAAAGAGTATATACAACTTACACTGATGTTGCTGACTTTAATTCCCCAAACTAGCTGACTGTATACTCAAGAGTAACCACAAGAGTAACAAGAACCTTTCTTATGCTGACTTAAGGAACAAGAAATAATTACTTTGGTGGTCATAAAAGTGAATAATGCAGAAGACTTCTAAATCCTACGAGATCAGTGAGGCTGATGGGTTGAATAAATTAATAACATTAACTTCCTTCCCTTCTCCCCAGGCATGTTTAGAGAGGAATCTCATGTTCATAAGCATTGTTATGGAATTTTGCATGTGGAATAATAGAATCATAGAGTGATTTGGTACCTTAAAGATCATCCAGTTCCAAGCCGCCTGCTGTAGGCGTCCACTAAACCAGGTTGCTCAGGACTCCCATCAAACCTGGTTCTCAACACTTCAAGGATGAGGCATTCACAGCTTCTCTGTGTAACCTGTTCCAGTGCCTCACCATCACAGTAAAGAATTTTTTCTGAATATCTTACCTAAACCTACTATCTTTCATTTTAAAGCTATCCCTCCTTGTCTTATCACTACATGCCCTTGTGAAAAGTCACTCTCCAGTTTTCCTACAGCCCTCCTTTAGGTATGGGAAGGTTGCTATAAGGAGCAAAAAATTCAAGAAGAGGGAAATATTTCTTTAGATCTTCACACAAATTTACTTAGGAAAAAAGTGATAAGAGAACAGCATGAAGCAAGGATATATCCAGCTATTGTACTGAATGCAGCATTCAACAGCATGAAATCACCTTACTGAGTAAATCCTAACAGCTAGTTTTGAGGCTTCTTATTTTTCAGCTGAATTCTGCACTCACCTTCCAGATTTAAAAGCTTCTTAATGTAAACCAAATTTGCAAAAATACCATCTGTTGTGGCATCCCTTCTCTTTTGCCTAGCAGGGAAAGTTCTGTTCATAGGCTATTTGTATCTCTCTTTTTAATCCAGATTTTTCTCTCTGCTGTCATCTGCCATTAAATGTTACATAAAGGTGCAAAACAATTTTCAGTGTGTGAGACAATGAGATTTTGTAAGTTACAGAGTAGGATTAGAAATTGCAATTTCCCTTCACTTTCAGAGTGCCTACTGTCAGAGTATGGTCAAACTGTTAGGTGGCTGCATCTTTACATAGACTGTTCCCTCCACGTCAAGTTTCAGGAGCTGTGTCACCAACTAGTAACATTCAAATGCATGTGACTCTAAAATCCTGCCAGGTATTCACTGCATCTTTAGGCATCCCACACATTTAGAAATCTTGTCCTCACTGCTAAAGCTATTTTTTAAAATGGGATATGGATATGCCAAGTATCAAAAGATGACCCTTAAAATACACAGTCCTTCTGGTTGTAAACTTCAGTCAAATTAAATTTCATTAAATGTAATCAACATCTGGTTTTCAGAAGTTGTCTAAAATTCAGCAGTTTCTTCTAGAACTCACTTAAAAACATTGTCAGTTCTCATATACAACAAATTCAGTTATAGTATAGCAGCATTTCTAAAGCTAGCAAATATGAAACCCACTGAAGGGTTTGAGATCAAGGACACATTTCTAGCTCTCTAAATGATCAAGCCTTAATTCTGATTATTATATTTACACTTTTTTCACTAAACTCCAGCCTTCTCAAAACTATGTAAAAAGATGTAAATAATTTAAGAACATCTTGCTTCATTGGCTAAATCTCTTCTGTAAGTGATAGCCATTTTTTTTTTCACATTTCATTGATGAAGAGTGCCACCTGCTTTGAAGATACACATGGACTGCCTAATTAGAAGACAGATATTTGCCGTTCAGCATTGATATACATTTTTCTAAGAACAGATTTATACACTTTATACAGCATATGCAAAATAATGAAGGAATGTTTGAAGACTTTGGTCCACCTTTAAAGAAGTGTGATTCCTGACTGTTTAATCTGTGTAAGAGAACACAGCTCTTCTTGGCATGTATTTCTTTTAAATTCCAAACACCAGTGTGAAAAATGGGCTACAACAAGCACAATTATGAAAGCTGCTTTACATCTGCGGGACCACCACCCAAAGCCACTCAGTCAGTGTAGGAGTAAGCCTGCAAATTTTATTCCATCAGAGACTACAGAAACCTTATATCCATCTCTCTCTATCCCCTTTCAAAGCAAGTATCTCTTCACTCACATTTTCTTTCCAAGGTGACCAGATGGAATCTGATGAAAAGAATTTACACTAACCACGGGAAAAAAAAAACACAAAAAATTTGAAGACCTCCTGTTGAAAAAATAAAAAACTTGCACAAAAATCAAACAACAAAAATATTTCTTCCAGCAGCAGGTCCCTTCTGCCATATGTTTAGCACTGCAAGTCTCAGTAACAAGATAATACATATCTATGCAGGATGGGAAAAGTGACAGAGATCACAAGAGCCCTACTTTTTATTTTTCTGACCTCTGTGCATTTACATTTTTATTCATATCCTAATGTCTGTTTTCCATAAAATTTAATCCAGCTCTTTCATAAAATGAATCAGAAAGAGAAAGATACGAGCAGCCATTTAATCAGAACAGAAAAAGAAAATCCTGCCTTAAATCATGTTATCAGATCTTTGTGCACTAGCTAATAATTGAGTAGATTTTGCAATACTGAAAAAATATGTATTTATGTTACACAATTTAAGACAATAAACTGCATTCCATATATTTTAAAGGCATGAATATTCAGATACCAATTCAGACCACTTAAGATTTGTCAATTCCCCAATTGTTAGCACTCATCTCCTATATGAGGTCTCCTTACATAACCTCAGCTGAAGCATTAGAAAATGCAATTCCCCAAAGCATTAGTCACTTCCAAAAATTTAGGTCAGATAAAATTTCTACCCATCACCATCAAAACTCTATTGCCCTGAAAACTCACAGGGATTATATTCTATTTCCTTGAAAAGTTCTACTGAATACAACAGAAAGCAAAGCACAATTATCAAACATTTACAAGAGTCTCATGTCTGCACATCAGAGAAAAAGTTCTAAGAGAGAGCTCTGGAAGGATGAGACCTCTCAGGTGATGTGTGTTAAGTGAGAAAACTATTGCACTGATTTACATCAAGTAGATTCCACAATTACTTTCTTTAATTGCAGTGTGTCTCCTCTCTACTTACCACCTTAGAAAAGCTAGAGCAGATTTGATAGTTGTCTGAAGTATGGTTTCTCAGAGAAATGCATATGAATAAAAGCAAAAATATTCCTCCCAGCCCTTATTCATTATTTTATGAACTATACATGCTATAAGTGACACTTGTCTGTTAAACCTCCCTTTTAAATTAGGTGAAAGTTAGATACAAGCTTGGGGGGGGGAAGATAAATTTTTATTATTATATTTTTTAATACGTAAGTAACAGGTAAAAGTTCATAAAACTCAATGATAGGTGATATCACCGCCTGTTGCTGCTAGTAGTAATGTAGAACTGGCAAATCGCATCATTAAAGGGAAAAAAAAACACCACAAAATAAGCCTTGTTGGTTGGTAGTAATCTTCTTCTGACACGAAAGAAGCAACTGTCTGTAATCAACAGTACAAAAGCACTACTAAAATAAGAACAAATCCAATTTAAACAAACCATATGTTTTGCTGATGTTAACTGCTCATAGGCAATCTTTAAATTTCTATCACAAAGAATCATAATGATATCTATGAAAGAAATAAATATTGTAGGAACTCTTAACTAGAGGACTCTTTTTTTGGTTATGCCAATTGCAACTGAATACCTGAAGTTATAACAAAAACCTTTTTTCAGCTGAATTTTGTACTCTCATAATCTCATCTGGCATCTTTGTAAATATGGATGCATTACCGACAAAGCAAACTTAAAATAAACCAACAAACAAAACTCCACCACTTTGAATTCTATAGCCTTCAACTTTATTTCTATCTCTACAGCGTAAAAAGTGCTAATTTAAAAAGGTGAGGGGAAGTGTGGAAGTGTAAGGATTGCCTTTAAAAAATCTGTTCTCTCACTAGCAGTTTGCTAGTGTCCCTACCAAGAAGTAAGACACACAAAAGTATTTTGAAAGTCTAGGTTTTAGTGCAGATTTTAGAATCCTTTGTTAGGACTTCAACTGAGACTTTTGCCATCAGACAAAAATTTCACTATCTATCTATGAATCTGTTTCTAGCTTGAGAAAGATCAGCAGAGACTAGATGCCAAGTTATATAATTACTTGAGGGAAATTATACTACAAAGAAGACAGAGAAAAATGTAGTCTATGAAAAATGTGACTGAAAAGACCAAATAATATTAATTTTAAAGCCCCTCTCTGGAGATGCACTTACATAATCATAAAATCTATAAATTAAAAAATAGTCTCAGCAGATCATAACTAAGTTTTAAAATGCATTTGCACACTAGAGATACTGGAGTATTTAACTATGACTTTCGTACTTCTGCTGCAACAACAAAGTAAAAAAGACGTGCTTCCTCACATGGTTCATCATGCACACAGAATTCAACTATGGAGCTTACAACTTCTCCTTGTAAATCTAAAGGAGCCAGAAACGTAATGTTAAGAACCTTTCTTTTTGTTAAGAACTGCTGAGGGATCAAAAGAAAGTTCAGAGATTAATATACCATCCGGAAATGAATGTGCTTTTGAAAAAGTTATGTATAAAATATAAACTACAATATACATACTATAAATGCACATATGTGTGTATATCTGTCTAATCTATCTATCTATCTATCTATCTATATCTCAAAGACAATTGTTAGTCTGTGAGAAACTCCTGATGAAGTTCACACACACTGAAAACTGATCTTTCTTTGTCTGGTACCAGCACCCTTGCACATAATTTCCTGAACCTGATGAATTTTTCTCCTACCCTTGTGCTACATGAATTGAGGCATCTTATCAGTGGGTCACTAAATTCCAGGCTTGCTTTTAATTTCCACTTGTTCCAATCAGTTAACTGTGAGTAAAAAGAGCAGCTTCTATTTAGTGTGGAACTTTCATTTTCTGCCTCATTGAAACTTTATTTGCATAAAGTCAGAAATTCACCTAAATAACCAAATTATCCTACCCATTCACGGAATCACATATCTGAATAAACTACGGGTAAATTGAGGTATTTTTCTACTCTTATTCTCCTTTGGTCTTTAAATTTTAAGGAAAAAAGCTATTATCTTCTAAGTGTTGTATTTTTTCCTCAGAGTCAAAATAGACTACTATCAGACTGCTTCACACAGTTCACTGGCACTATATATAACTTTTATATCCATATTGTGAAAGTTGAAAGCCACCGAAAATCTTCAAATGATGCCCTAGGAGGTGACAAACACGATTAGTAAGTATTGGCCCCCATAGTTTTCACGTAGGTTATGACAGGACACTGCATACAAACATTAATAGCTCCTGTTTGTACACTGGAACTACTCTGATGAAAACTTTTCTTTGCTGGTTTTCTTTTTTAAGGCATAACTAAAAAGTGCAATAGTTTTTACCATAGACCTTGCACAACATTAATCGTTTCTAGAATTAAAACATACTTCAAGCACGGAAATGCTTTGAAATTAAGTCATGTTTCTGTCAAAATTATCCTAAATTTAGTTTTTGGGATGGTAGTATCTGTAATGGTAACATCACATAAATTCAATGTTTTATGTGAGAACTAATCTGATAAATTTTCCTGTTTAAAAAAACCTCTGTGGCTCATTATACTGCATTGAAAACAATTTTCTTAAACACAGTGAGACGTACAGCACAAATTCCAGGCTACCTTCATATTATATATGTGTACAGATAATGTAATGTGATAAAAAAATACAGATAGTTCATAGTTTGTGCTCCATTTGCCCTTTTTATTGATTTTAAAACATTTAACTGTGGAGGTATTATGCC
>JAYRBT010000114.1:47888948-47915967 GCA_036023395.1 Myiotriccus ornatus
CCCTGACCAGGAATCGAACCTGGGTCTCGGCGGTGACAGCGCCGCGCCTTAACCACTAGACCACCAGGGGCTCCCACTTAATGACATATACTGATTCCATATAACATCCAGTTTATTTCACTTGGGTGGTTTTTTTTTTTTTTTTTTAATAACACTTCCTTCCAGCCTAAGAAATTATTCTAATGCAGTTAATTTCATCTGCAATGTGATTTCAGAATAAAAAAGCATCTCACCTTTTTTTTGACACATTTGTATAATCTTTAAACTACTCAGGACTCATTTCTCAGCCACCTCTTCCATCTAATTGACCAGATGTGCAAAAGGCGAGTAATTAGCACATTCCTTTTACTCAAATATATAACCATGACATTTTCTGTATTTAATGATTTCCAGCTCAGTTTTGCAAAAATAATATTTGGGGAATTGGACATGCTAGTTAGCTGCCATTTCGCTCCTCTTCCAGCTGCTTCCAGCTCTTTTCTGCAAGCAGAATCCTCCCTTCACATCTCAGCTTTTTAACCCTAAGGACTTGAACTCTATTTTTAGTCTTTGTATGAATTTCCAATCTAACGCATTTAAAGAACCTGTCACAGATGTCTAAAACCTTGGAAGTAATTAATAAAGTCCAGCTATTTCCAGACTACACCAAAACAATTTATCATTGCATGTAAAATGGTATAATTGAGTAATATAAATGTTTTCAGGCCAAGTCTTGCTATGAATTATTTAGTTCATCTCTCCTAATTAAAGACCTATTGGAGGATTAATGTCTTATAACCTGGCAAACTACTTTATTAAGTAACAAATTATCCATATAATGACCTCAAACTAAATTTATGTAACTTGAGCAGTAATTTGCATAAATATACAAAATCCACTGAAATAGAGAAATCTCCATTCAAAAAAGGAATCTGGACCAAATGTAAATCTATACTAGAAAAAGTAATTCACTGAATATCTGGGGTTTTTCAGCATTTACATAAATACATGTTTATAAGGACTACTTCTATGAACATAGCAAGATAACATAGTTATGCTGTGAAATGAAAGCACAGATTTTCCATTTCCCTATTGTAAATATGACTTACTTTCCTCTGTGAGGCATGCAACACACATGTATCCTGGTTGTAGAATTCGTATTAGAAACCTACAGCATATGCTATGCACCTGAAATTGGTTGGGGAAAGAAAACAGTGTCAGTGGTTGGAAAATTTAGGAAAAGATGAAATAGATCAATACAGAAATGCAGGTTAACACAAAAAGTTACTTATATGGGGAGGGAAGCAGTATATAATGCTATGCTTCCACAAATAAAATGTTCACAATTGTTTAGTTGGCAAAAATTGATAAAACTAAATATTTACAGAAAAACAAATAAAATAGGCTATAGTAAAAGTCAACAGTGATGTTCTGTAAGGTTCCCCTATGACTCCTAGGGCCCTGGCTGTCTGCATTTCCAGGATTGGAGGTCCAGATCTGATCCAGCTCAAATGTGTTAATGTGCCTTTGGTTTTTGAGAAAATTACTGAGTTGGGAAAAAGAGCTGTCTGAAAGAGTAGAAAGACGAGAAAATAAAAATTACAAATGGGTACAGTTGTTGAGCTGTGACTTATTAGTAGTGCAAGAATTCAAGAGGGAAAGGTAAGCTAACCTTCAAGAGGGAAAGCTGCACCAACACAGAAAGTTGTAAAATCCTAAATAGAAAAGCTGTGGATGTTAGTCAAATCAGTTGGGAATCATCAGGTCACAGAAGCTGAGCTGCCAGCGACAGCAGCGATGACAGAGCCGGTGGCAGACGGCAGCTCAGCAGCGCTGCGGAGCCAGTGCCAGGGGCTGCAGAGGCTGACCCTTCCCCGCTGGGCTCATGCCGGCCGGAGGTGCCGCATGCTTAGCCAAATAGTGCCAATGCTTATGGAAGGATGCTTGGCCTAATAGCTCATTAAATCCTACCTATCTTCTGTCTGTGAGTTAGACGATATGTGCTTTACGTTATACATATGTATCTTGTATCCTCTGCCTTTTTGTACCAACAACTGCACAAAGCGATCCAAACTGGCAAAAATCCCTGCTGCTTCTCTATTTCTTCCCCCAAATACATGACCTATTTCTGTTAGGCACAGATCAGGCTATGACTGGACAACTTTCTAAGTCCCAGATTTTCAGACCTTATTTCTGCTTTCTTTTTGTTCTGCTTTTACTTGGCCACAGTTCTCTCTCAAAATTTTTAGCAAAATGAAAACCAAGTATTAACTCTTCTTGTCCCCCTTTAATATCTGCAGAAGAAATTACAACCAGCATACACATTCCAGTCTGACTGGAGACAAAAAAGTGCTTTGAGGACATAGAGAATTTATTGGGTCTTTCTTTCTTTGATCCTGTAAACTCTACTGTAACACACATATCAAAGACAATGCTCAGCAAAAACATCTGTACTCATATACACTAAATGCCTGCAAGAAAAATGAAAAATAGCCAGCCAGAGCATCTTACTTGGTTTCGGGGAGAATGCCTGACGAAACATTTGTTACTGAAGAATCCCATCCATAACATACATGATTTTAGTATTTATCCAAATAAATACGTAAAACAGAGAAAAAAAAAAAATCAAACCAAACAAAAAGTCCTCCCTGACCAGGGGTTTAACAAGTCTCTGAATTACCTAACCACACAGAATTGCTTCTAAGGAAGAAGAAGCCCTTCAGGTAACAGTAGAGATGCCTCTGAAAATTGTGCAGTAGTTAAAAGCATAAAAGTTAACAAACCTAACAGAGTGGTCTCGAGGATTTGGTTTATTGTACTCTTAGAATACAGTATGGCTTATAAACGATTTTTAAAATTCCAGTAGGAAAAATGACAAAAAAAAAAAATTAAAGCACATGTCTAGCTATAAGAAAAAAATATAAAAACATAAGTAGTTAAACTACTTGATAAGTCTATTTTTCAAAGTTAGAATAATCATAATGCAAAATATACTGCAATTTCTCTTTAATGCTCAATAAAATGTAGAGAATATCACAGGCAATATAGTGCCTTCAACTCAATTATAACTGTACTATCCATTTCCTATTTAGGAATGTCTACACTTCTATCAAAATATCCCCTCATCTTTAGGATCCAGTAGGTCTGTATTCTGTGTTTGGTATGTGCACAAGCCCTTCTGCAGAGCTGAAGAAAAAAAAAAAGCACCTTTGCAGGGTTCACTTTTCTCAGTGTCCAGGTCTTCATATATCTCCAGTGCAGCTTGTTCTCTACACCAAGAGGTTTTTACAAGACCCAGTGGCTGATCTGTGTGCTGTGCAGTTTGCTTGAGCTGGGTGATAAAACACACATCTGCTTTCTCAGTTGGCATTTAAAACCAGTTATGGTTAAAACCTATACTGCTTCAGCCCTATCCCAAAAATCCCCACTAACAAGTTCTGCTGGGCACGTGGCACAGCACCTTTCTAGACTGCAATTTAAGGAGACTTGAGGTTAGCAAGTAGTACAAATGAGAACCAAAGAATTAATTCTGTACAATTTTAACTATTTCCAGAAGAACCACGCTGAGTTGTGCAACTGGTTACCTTCAGTACAGAGATTGTATTTGAAATACGTACATGGTGTGTTTTGGACATATTTTTGAAGGTTTGATCCTACAGTTCTGGAGAGCACAAGAACTTCTTGAAAACAGCAGGGGAGAAAAGTGACAAGACTAACTCTTGTGTTTTCTACTGTAAGTTGCAAGGTCAATGCTGATTTAATTGAGATGTGGGGAACAGAGTTTTAACCAGAAGCATAAAACAGAAAGATGCTACAAGATTTCTTCTCATGAAAATTTCAATTCAATCAATATGAAAGCTACACATTTGGATCAAAAATGGCAGGGAATCCTCAAGGACTCTTCTTACAAAGAGTTCACATAATCTCAAATCAGCCTTTGATAGCCTGAGAGAGATCATTTCGCGGCTTTAAAAATGTTGAAACACCTGAAAATAATCAATGTTGCTGGAACCTTCACTTTAATGTCACGTAGACATTTCTTACTATTTTGAGTGCTTCCATGCTAATTCTTTTCTTTATCAATAAGGCTCTTCCCAGGATTGCTATGAATTGTTTAAGTCCTAATGAGGGTACCTGAGGAAATACAAGGCAAAGGTAGAGGGCAACCACAGGACAAGTCAATATATTACAGTGATGAGAAGTTCGTACTGGAAAACTGTTTACCATCCTAGTATGTTTCTCTGCCTGTCTATATGTCTCTCTCTTTTTTGTTCTATAATACGTATTTTGAAGAAAGTTCTGAGTGATTTTTTTATTTCAGAAAGTAAATAAAAAAAAAAAAGAAAAGCAACAGAAAACCAAACAAGTGAACATTACTCAGGTAGTCTATTATACTGCTGAATTAAAATATTTCCCTCTGTAGCATCACCTCAGTTGGGTGTCTTTTCATAGCAACTTAAATTAACACCAAATTTGTTTCCACCTAACCCCATTTTAGAACAAATTATACAGATCAAAACAGGCCTCATACTAGCAAGTGAAGTGGTCTCAATACTGGAAAATTTATTTAAATTTGACGTGCGGGTTTTTGAATCAGCTTACAGTAACAGAAAATATGTATATAGTGTACGCAATATTTTACTACATTTTTATTAAATGCATTGTATATATTTAAATTTATAGCTCAAATTTTACTTATTTATTACATTTTTAATAGGAAAAAGTGAAGGAAACAAATAGAAACTAAAGGAATGATGGTTTAAATTATTTGAAATTTGTGAACTACAACATGAAGTACATTTAAATTTTATTACTGAAACACTTCTACTTTGCTTATATCACAGTTTGTTTTGGAATTCAAAAACACTGATAATCTCTTTGAAGAGATGTGCTCAAAATCTATGACTCAAAACCAAAACCATTTAAAATAAATAACTGTCAGGGGGAATGTGCATTAAAGTGAACATTAAAAAAAAATCTAAGGTGATTCTAAGATTATTTGTGCATTTTTCTTCCCTTGTGTGGAATTAATGGATATGCAATTTGCTTTGGTTTGATGTTCAGATTTAATCTACATCTCAGAAAAGGTTGTTCAATGGATTTCTGGGATAACTAGAACATCAGACCAAATTAAATCACTCCTCGGTCTTATCAGATTTCTCTACTCTTTATACATTATATATACACACACAGACACAGTTATATATAAACCCTCCAACTCATCATTCACTCTGCTTTCTTCCCTCATGATAACATCGTCATCTCTGGGTCCCACAATATGAAGCTATTGCATCTTCCCTACTGGACTGCAATGAAGTAATATGAAAAAGCTGTATGACCATTGGCCACGTCACCATTACCAGTTACAAACTTTATTTATTTATTTATTTTAGGAATGCATTTTGCCAGAAAAAGCAGCTTCCACATGGTAAATAACTGATACAACATAGTAGGGTTTCCAGATACTGCATGTGTTTGAGTCCGGGTTCAAAAGACTGAGAAATACTAGAGCTCCATTTTTTGGCAATAGTGTTGCCAAATTACCACCTTTTTAAACTGTAGAATTTACTACCTGCAAAACTGCATATACTTATAGCTGAGTCAAAATAATGCCAGAGGAGAATAAAACAGGAGATACATAGAAGATTTCAGAAGCTGTTACTTCAAATACAAAATATTTGTGACTTCCCTATTTTCCCAGGCCCTAACAATTTTGTTTGCTGTTGATTCAGAGCTGACTACTAGGGCTGAAAATTGCAAGGAAGGTTTGAATATGAGAGTATACACAGCACTATGAATCTGAATGAATAAAGCAATACAGTGATGGGGCACAGACCTAATATACTTAATTAAATAATAAAGAAGAAACCCTCCAAATAACACATGGACTTAAACTTTAGTCAAGATTTAAGAGTCACTGACCATTACTGATCAAAAGTATTATTGAAAGATAGTAGGACAAGATGGATAAATAATATAGATGGTGTGAGATTTTAATTTGACTGACTGCTTGAATGAAATCATTAACACTTTGTTAATTTGACAGGAGATATAAAAGCTCAAGATTTGACTGTGACAGAAAATATAGCTACAGTATGAAATGCCAAACAAAAGGGGAAAAAGCACCTCTTTCTGGCATGGAAAGTAGTTCCCCAAAAGTATCACCAGATTTAAAACATGACTACCAGAAAGTGACCTTCCTATTATTTCAGCTATCAAATGAACTTTTTCACAGCCCCAGAAACTAAGTGTGAACTTCCATGAAACCAGAACCGAGTGTGTCTCACATAGTTTTTAAAAGGCAGCTGTATAAAAAGATAAGTAGCAACCACAGTTAAAACTACCACAGAAAAGTCTCCCCGTCCCCAAGGAAACAAAAACCCCAACCCCCAAAAAACCCTTAAAAACAAAAGAAAACAAAAATGAAGAGAGCAGTTTTTACTACCAATCAGTCAGATCCGGGCATTTCTCATTCTTTCTCCTGCCCTTCCAGATTTAACAGTTTAGTAATTTGAAAAGTTTACGAATCAAGTGGATCATTTAGTCAATCCCAGTCTCAAATAACCCTCTTAGAGAGAGGGAGACCAGTAAGCGTCATATGAAGAAACTGTATTTGTTCTACAGAGGTAACGCAAATAACTGGGTTTTAAAAAACGTAATGTCCTACCGTTACTTCTCTATAGGCATGAAGCCATATGCAATAAGACAGAAAGCCAGACCACTTGGATCAATTTGGTATCTCAACATCTCATTTTATGGAATATTCACTTTAACGCTAATGTGGGAACACGAGGCAGTAGAAAGATTAATAAGCAGGGAATAGTGAGGCAGATACCCTTCTGAAGACATCAACCAGGAGGCATGAAATCATATGTATAACTTCAACTGCCATATAAAGACTAAAGTATTTGTTGTCCACTATTGAACTGGTTAAGATTTAAACTTTTGTAACTGGAATCTAGTGAAGGAGCTGAAACAGCTCCAAATATCATATTTTTAATGCTGGATAAGATGAAAAGCAAAAGTTTCGAGGAATATTCTTCCTACTGATATAATGTGAAGTTTCTTATATTGGACAAAGACCCTCTAGATATCTCTCATGTTCATTGTATTGTGTGGCTCTGTCAGTTCACACTTCTTTATTTGCCCTCAGAATTGTGAGGGCAATTACTAACATCCATGTTATTAATGCAGTGGGAAGAAAGGTAAATCCCTCCAGTCACTTAAGTGTGCCTATGCTACTGGTCCTGCACCAGCAGAATATGTGCAGGACCAGTAGAATAAGTTAAAGCACAAGAGAACTGAGAATTTGTGATTGGTGCTCTCTTTTTCTCTCACACATCCATCTTTTCTGTTCCCAAGTTCATTCTGCTAAATGAAGTGAAGAAATGTCCCTTCCTGACCTGTCACATAACTTCTCAGTCTGCAAAGATTCCAGATTTCCTGTTTGCATTTAACAGTATGTGAAATTACACAAGAGCTATAGGAGAACATTTAAACACAGAGAAAAACTGGAAGTGAAACACACAGAAAGAGGGAGCAGGTCATTGTCTTGATCCTTAATCTCTAATTGAACCTTATTACTACCCCTAAAAATAATGTTAAGTCATGTAGAATATTATAGAAATGTCACCTAATAAAAAATAAAATCCCTTTAAGAATTTAAATGGCAAGAGCCTTGAGCAGTTGGTGATAGGTTTCTCCCAGAGAAACAACTCATCTAGACAGAGGAGTCAGGATTACTGGAGCTAGCTGTCACGCAGCTCTGTGAACTTTCTTCATTTCTGTTAGCTGAGGGTATTGGCCCGTGCTGACCTTCTGTACTCTGCTCGAGGCAATCACATCAAACTCCCTTTCTGATGAGCCCATGTGAATGGCACTCTGCTAATGACTCTTCCTGCCACATTTCAAGATTCATGGCAGTTACATCCAAAGGAATTATGGACTCCATATCTTTTGCCTGCAATTAATGAAATCCTTTCAGTTCAAAGACCCTCAACTTTAATGCTAATTCAAAGGATATCAAAGTAATTGATAGTCTGCATGAATAAATCTCTGTGCTTTAAAATGTTTAACCTTCAAAAATCCCATCAATTTAGAACCATGGTGCCTCAAAATGGTGAAATCACTAATCAGAAGAAATTCCTGGTTGGTTAACCTACATTAGGAAAACGAGTTAATTTCCTTGCTAACTGATTTCATAGATTCAAACAGCAAATAACTACATCCTGCTTCTCCTATATGGAAGCTCTTACTTGACCTCTGCTTGGAAAACTTCTGCACAATGACAGTTCCATAGTTGGTATTTCCAGTGTTACTCCTGATTAAAAAAAAATCCAAACTAATTAGCATGTAACAAACAACATTAACAACATATGCTGGGACTGTAATGAACTCCTAATTTGTAAAATGTTCTCAAGGATGCTGTATTATTGATTAAAAATTAACATTTTCTCTTGCTCTAGAGCAATTAGTGAAAATGTAAGATAATGAATATTTATAAAGCTAAGGTAAAAATTTGATCATACCCTAAGACACCATTTTCATGCTTAATAGCAGCTAGCAAACTGCTGGCAAACAGACCATATGTATTAGGCTTTCAGGGTAGAAATTTGTTCATCACAGTCTGCTTTACAGTTGGAGCTGAGAATGCAGGAAAAGGGCAATTTCCCTCAAAAAAGCTGAAAGGCAGCAGCAATAGCACAAAATAAAGCACAAGAAGTCAAATCAAGCTAACTTCCAGTGCATATTACCAAGTCTTTCCCAAGAGGTCAAACTGTCAGCTTGGCTAACACCTTTGATAAAGTCAACAGCAATGGTAGTTACAGCTTTGCAGTTTTGCTTCAAAAAAACAGTATGTGCCTGCTGCGTCACACTCCTTTGCTAGGACTCCTTTGATGAAGTATAAGGCTATACCTAAACAATTTTATGTGGCTGGCAAAGGTAGGATTTGGCCCATTCATCACTCTCAGTAACAGCAGCTTATTTTTAGGAGCCGTTCAGCTAGCACTTTGCAATCATCAAACAATTACACTTATTAGCACATTGCCTTAATATCAACTTTTTAATGATTCCTCAGGCCAGTACGGATTGTCAACCAAACCTTATTTTTTCTGTTCTAGCTTTCATTCTCTTAACCCAGATTTCAGAAGTACAAAAAACTCTTCTATACTTATTGAAGGGATTGCTCCTGGACTTGCCATATGCAAGGTGATAAAACAAAGGTGTCAAACCTTGAAAGTAGGTATATATTTCAGATATATTCAACTCTCAAAAATTAATTCCACTAGAAGGAACACTTACAAGTAATTACTAATTCTAGAGCTGCTAACTTCCGGAAATCGCCAAAGAGGAAAATACAAATGAACAGCTGTCACTGGAGCTTTTCCTTAAAATCATGAAAAACATTATTACTGTGTAGCCCACAGTCATCAGAAACACAGAGATATATTAGATGGTCACCAGGCAGAGAAAGATCTGCCTGTAAAGGATGCTATATCCTGTCAAAGTATACACATATCCCTAGCAACCCTTCATCTCCAGCCTGAATGGAAACCTTGGTGTACAGGCAGACAGGTGAGTATGAAATGTCTTGCAAACTTCTTCTTTTTGGACCAGATGAGAATTCAAGCTCTTTTTGAGAGCTACCACCTCCATCTTTCCATTAGGCAACTGGAACTTCGTGTGTTGTGCTGAGAGCTCAAGGTATTCAGTTCTTAATCAAAAAAGATGCTTTTCTCTTTGAAGAAGAGTCTCACATAATAGCTGTGGCAGCAGAACCTGATGATCTCAGCTGTACTTACCATACACATCTAACTGCAGCCTTCACAGAAATCCTTCTGACAGCGAGGGAAAGGTTGTTAAAAGCTGTGTCTGTCACAAAGTGAAGCATCATAGAAAGAGGGGTGTTATTCTACACCTTCAACCTTTCTGGAGCTATTAAAGATATTTTGGGGTGGTAGTGTTGTTGTTCTGCTGGTTTTTCATTGGTTTGGTTTGTTTGTGTTGTTTTGGGGGTGGGTTTGTTTCTGGTTTTTTTGGGGTGTGTTTGGTTTTGGTTTTGTTTCTTTTTCCCTGCAATAAATAGGCTATATCTATAAAAATGGAATTAAAAAGAATCCTAAAATTAGGCTGTGATGTTCTCTCTCCTCCTTATTTACTAGCACCATAGCTCTCCTCCTCTCAGGAGAAGCCACAGTTCATGGTGGTTAAAATATTTACATCCATTTCTGACAAAAAGGAAAGATTCAGTGCTTTTATGATGTAACTCAAAAAAATTTTTGTCAGCACTTCTTTTTTTGCTAGTTAACTTTTAAAAGTATTAATAATGTAAGTTAATATGAAGGGTTTTAATTCAGTCCTTGACTGCAGAAATGCAGACTGTCAGAAATTAGATTCTGAATGACAAAAGCTCACTACATCATATGCATTTCCTCTTGTTAACTTCAGTAGATGTGACCTATAAAAGTTACTGCTTTGTATTTCGTTAACTCAGAAAAATAGGGGAAACACATAATGGACAAGCATTTTCCATCCAGAGGATTTCCGCTATAAACATTTTTTTTTTAATTTTGATAACATTTGTGGTAAAAGGCCTTTCATACACTTATGCTTAGTTTCAACTGTGCAAGCTACACTGCTCCTCTGAACAATTAAACTTAAACCAGTATGGACTAGTATGGATTAATCTTAAAGCAGTATCTTTTGTCAATAATAAATATTGCTAGGAAAAATAAAGTTTAACAACTTCCATTAAGCATTTTTCAGCTCATGTGTTTTGTAATATTGATAGCACTAACATACGGCCTTTGCCATCATGTCTAAATTAATCAGAGGCCATGTTCTTACCTTTGTTTTCAGTTTAAGTTTCGTTTCCTTTAAAATCTTGGTGTTTTTAACAGAAAAAAATAACAAGCTAGGAAAGGAAGGTATCTGATACAAAAGAACACTTTTAAGCAACAGGTGAATGCTCAAATACTCAAATGGTCCAAGAGATGAATCACAACTGTGATAATCAACATTATTACAACTAAGTCAGGTATAAAGCTGTGGCTGTTCCATAAATATTCCAAGATGGACTGAACTGAATGGTAATTGTACCAACTACTGTTCCTCAATATTGCCCCTCAATTACAGGATAGACTGCCACAGTTTCTGGGGGGTTGTTTCTGAAAGGAACTGAGTATACAAGCTACCAAAAATCCACGACTCCAGTCCTTTGCAGCTCCCTATGCATTTTGATAAAATTTGGAACACCATGAAAAAGCATAATGTAGTTGGCAAGTTAAATGTCTTTTTTTTTTTGGAAGTTGTCTTTACAGGGACAGAGTTACAATAAATTTGTAAATTTGCAGGCCTCTTTTTTCACAATCAGTGAACTATTAATCTAGAGAAATTCAGTACTGTATTCCAAATTCTCTAAGCTGTAATTTATTGTGTAAAAATTTTCCCAGCAATACAACTTAGACTGTTGCTTCTTACCTTAAAAAAAAAAAAAGCAAAAGAAGAAGAAGAAGAAAAAAAAAAAAGCGCAAATATGACTGTCAAACCAAAACAGGAGCTGTGCAAGTTTTCAGGAGATCTGACTTGTTATCGTTCAACTATATTCTACATCAGTATTGCCCAGGCTGTCTCAGTCCATGGGTTTTTGGTTCCTGGCTCTGACTGGAATTACTATTTTCTTTACTAATTCATGCCTAGAAACCTTCTGAACGAATTACTCTCTGGTCAGCATGAAAGGTGCCATATAATATAAAAACTTGCTTAGAGTTATCACTATTATAGTTAATTTATTGAGATAAATAAGGAATCCTTTGACACAAGTAGTATTTTACACTATAAAAAGAAAGTTATTTTGACAACAATCAGCACTATGGGTTCAGAAGTAATTACTGACATAAATCAAAAGATGCTGGAAATATTGATTATACATTCTCTGGCATCATATCTCTAGGATATGACCATCACATCTTTCAATGAAATCTTTCTAAAAAAGCCTGGAAACAAATATAGAATTTCAGGCTCTGGCAAAGATTAAATAATCAGTTAATGACTCTTTAGAGAAAACCTTTGTATGCCACTGCATCATCAGACTTTGAGTGATCCATGAAGTAATTTTTTACCTCTTTCTCAATTAGTGTAAGATGTTAATATGGGTTAAAGGGAGCTTTTCAACAAAATGAGAGAAATATGATAACTGTCATAGGGTTTCCTAGTTGCATTTTTCCCACTTCTGGTGAATGGAAGTTAAATGTCATCTCCACATTTAATGATTTGACTGAATTGGGCAGGAAGAATGAATTTATTACCAATAATCCATCAAGCTGTAGCTGTAATCACTGGAAACTTAAATCAGTTCTTCCCTGCTAAAACACATCTCCTGGGCTTGCTTTCCCCAAGCACATTGGCCTCCTGGAGTTTCACCCTGAAATTATTTAGCTATATTTTGTGTCTGTAAGCATTACCAATCCTCTTTTTCTAATGTGAATTTTCTTGTCTTACAGAATTTCTTAATCCTTTCTAAGAAACACGAGTTGAATTTGTACTGCCACTATTCCAGCCTCTGCCCTGGGTCAGGCACATTTATTTCTGTAGAACAGCCACCCATACCTTCTCAGAGAAGCACTTCTTAGCAAGGCTGCAGTAGAACCACATCAACAGGATGTACTTTTGGTTAGAGAACAGACCTGCTGACAACTGAAGTTTTATTATTGTAGATGCTATGCTTTGTAGAACCAGCCTCAGGGGCCCTCCAGAGCCACTTCTCACTTAAAGACACCCCAATGCAGCCCCGAGCTGGAGCGTTTTCTTAGAAAATAATTATTTACATAAAGTTATTTAAAAACTCCCTCTTCCTCTAGCACAAAGGTCTTATACTTAGGATGTGTGTAAATGTATTGGTACAGAAATACCCCGTTGTGCTTCCTCTCTGATTTTCACAAGGCTGTTAAACAGTTTTACCTGCAAGAGAGAAGTCACTCCCTTCATTGCTAAAAAAAAAGCTGTGATGATCACTGCCCTGGCAAGATGATACAGTAAGGCAATCCCAGTTATCTTAAAAGTCACTTCCCAATCATCTCAAAAGTCACTCAGATCTGTGTGCAGCACAGCAGAAATTAAACCTCCCATTTAAACTGAAAATGGGACCTTACAATATTTGTCTGAATCTGAATCATGAATGTATGCAGAGTCATCTGCCCTGGCTGAAAATAGACTTTCAGGTTGCCTACTATATTAGTTTTAACAGATTTATTTTATTCATTTTAAAGAACTCTATACTGATCTCTGCTACAAAGTATACATCTTCTTCGACTGTAGTGTATGTGCTTTAAAAGTAAAAAGAAATTAAACTGTAAATTATCTCTTTTTGATTCTATTGATTCTTCCCTAAATCTAGGAAAAACATGTTGCATACTATTTTATGTCTCCATTCTGAAATGATGACTTTTTATACCTTTTTGTCTGTGCATTAAAATAAATGAAATTTTAAGAGTAGGTCAAGACTTACTGATGAAACCCAGTTCATTTTAAAATGCAAGCAAATCAAGTTCATTACAGATGGCAGCCTAATCTGCTCTCTCCCTCATTTCACAGATTTGCTCTACTTCACATTGAATATGGCAGACTGTCCTTTTTAACTAGGGAAGTAGATGACATCTGTACTGTGTATAACATACCTCTGGACAAGTACCATTATATCCAGTTTTGGCAATGTCATCTACTATGGTGACAGTCAAAGGTTTGTCCTGAAGGGGATGGCAGCAACCCCACAACCCCAGCTGAGACTTTCCAAGGCAGACCTGGATGGAAGGAGGACAATTTCAGACACTAATTATTTTCTACATATGTACATGCACCAACCCTCCAAACACTAGCTTTCCTGTTTGATGCTGAGTAGAATTAACTATAAAAGCAGTTAGGTAGCTATTCATAGTAGATTATTGTATGAGACAGCATATTACACATGCCAAATTCACAAACAGACTTTTATGGCTGGTTAGGTCTCAAATGGTAAACAGTGCTTCCAACAGTCTTTGCAACTTTCTTTTACCTCTGATGAAGCAATCCTCTAAATCCAGGTAAAAGATGCCCCATGTGCATATACACTTGTGGTTTACTTCATGTAGACCCCTCTAAAAGAGGCAGGATCTGCATGATCAGCAGCTGTTCCGAAAGAAGTTCATGCTCTTGCAACAGATGGGACTACTAATGACAGTGATCAGAAACCATACTGAGGAATCCTTCCTCCCAAAATACTGATTTTTAAACAGGTACCTTTAAAACTTTTCAAATCAAAAGGCACAATACAGAAGTTACTTTGCAATTCTTCCTTTGAAATCAAAATTTGGTCTTCCTACATACAGACTGCCCAAGAAAACTTTCTTTTTCCTTTTCTGTGCTAAAATATGTAATGTGTTTTGTATTCATATTGCATTATTAAATTCCCATTAGCCTTCAGATCATACCTTTGGAGAAAGCAAAAATATAAATATGAGCTGTTTAAAAAAAAAATTTTTTTTTCCTTTTAATTTTGGGTATAAAATAAGAATGTCTATCAAACAGTTATAGAGTGCCTACACCACTGCAGGAGTGTTAAGATCAGTTCCACAGTACCTCTGCTAAATTCACACTCTGTCACATACTGCTCATTTCTGAAATACTCCAACATAAAATGGTTTCAGAGAAGAATGGGATCCTAGGCAACAGATTCAATCCAGCTCCAGAATGCTTTGAATTCTTCTTTTGGGATCATAAGTAAAGTTGATGCTGGGAATTGAAAAATCGTTGACAAACAATTTGTCTCCAAGATGCATTATGAACTGACTCAGCTGTTGCAGCCACAAAACAATAAAACATTCTGATGTAACCTACTTTGCTTTTGGCATCATGTTTCATACCTCCCTCTAGGAAACCTCACTTAAATCTGCAATGTTTGTGGATTTTCTTCCTTCTCAACATGGGAGAAACATCCTTTTCTCAGTAGTCCCAACCAGGACTGGTTGTATTAGTGACATATTGGTCCTGGAACAGAAACCACAGACCACCTTTTAATAAGGAAATCTAGTCCAATTCTTATTTAGACATAGTGCACAGATTATATTCTGATCTTGTTAACCATTCTACTCTTCTATAGCCATCAATCTCAACGGATGAAAAGAGTGCTGACACTAATAACTTTGTTTCTAGTTTCCAAATGTAGCTGAATGGAAGTAGAATAAATGTAGCTGAACTCTCCTATCCTGTTCTCATCGCCTGCAAATGTTGCACAGTGTTTTTGACACAAAGATTCTGAATATGCTACACTGATGTTATTTAACATCAGGTGCCTGTTTCTGTAGAACTTGACATTGCACAGGCTTCTCGAAATCAGCAGCTGTTCTGACCTGCAAGGTAATGCCTTCTAAAACATTGTCTAAATGTCCTATCCAGAAAGTTTTGGTTAATTCTTATGCACTTTGCGTGAAGACTAACTAATATATTAATAAACTATGAAGAGGTGGAAGACTAATTGAGTTCCCATTTTGCTGTACTCTCAGTTGTATCATTAACAGCTCTTTCTCAATGTCTTTGAGCACTGGCAATATGAAATCTAACTACTTTCAGCTTCCCATGATATCATATATGCAATATAATATGTATATGTTTAATATTGTATTCCACGTACACTTGCATGCATCCTACAAATACTGGTCAATCCCTATGCTTGGCTGTCTTCCGTATATCATGCCTACTATTACGGCCTACAAGGTTGAAATGCTGCTTATAACAGTAATTTTTTTTTTTTTTTTCAGTCACGGATCAACCCCTATCAAAGTCTGACTGCTTTCCTAAACCATCTGAGTGAGACCTTATCAACAAAGAACATAAATTTGGGAAAAAATTTGCCTTTGCTAATGAAAAAAAGGGCATTAGACTATCTCATTTAGCAGCATTTGGGCATTCTCTGCCTCTCTCTGGAAATTAAACATGGTCTTTGCCAAAAAGCAGAAGCACACAGTATAATAGGATAATATAGGACCTGTTGAGAGGTAATACAGTAAAAAAAAAAATCATAACCAGGTCATAAATGTTAAAATGCAAAAGGAAGTAAATGCCTGTTATTCATCTTCCAGGCAGTATTCAGACATTCATGAAATTGAAAGTTAATGTACCAGGGACTTTCATTATCTGACCCATTCTATACTATCCATTAGAATCCCATAGAACTGGAGACAGAGGACCAATACGTCACTAATACAAGATGGAAAAGGTCACAAAAACTAAGCATCAATAAGACATTACTTCTCTATTAAATTTCACAACACTCAGCAGAAAACACATTTGCTGAAACCAGAATGTTTTATTACATAATATAGCTAAGCTGAGAGAAATATATGTTTACAAAAGCAAGGGCATAATGATTAGTTGTCGAGTGAAAATAATTACTTTTTTTCCTCTGTTCCTTCATTAAAGACATGTTGTTTGTTTAAAGAAAAGTAGTGCATGGGTTTTTTGCTTTTTAAGGCTATATCTTACAATAGAAGTATGTTGTTCCTTTGGCTATAGCAAAGGTTTCCTTTCACACCACTGAAAGTACAATATTTACTGGTACATAGTAAAGTCAAAACAAATTTACTTTTCATTTCCTCTGGTGGAATATTTCATTTATTTACAATAGCTTTCAGTAAAAACAATATCACTACTACTGCAACATCATTTTCATGTAGAAAGATGAGGTACTGATTCCCTTGAGCTTTCTCCATCCCATTTCTCCCCTAATATTGTTGCTCAAGCCACTCCATATACATTGTTCTTACTATACAGATGAGAAAAATGCACAGCAGAAACTGTGATGTGCAAATAAATTACTATGAAGCAATTTATGAAAAGACTCTTAACTTTACCATTTGCTATTAGAGAAAATGTGTGAGTGTTCAGGATACTTAAGTGTTAGACCTAGTCTGTCTGTGAGGTAAAGCTCACTGTCAGTCATCTTGGGACTCACTAGACAACCTCGTTCCTTATGCTACTGTATCCAGCAATGGGTAAAGTGGAGGACTTGTCACAGTAGACTCATCCATGTAAACAAAAAGCAGACAGACCAGTGGTTACATGCTGGTGGACATTAGACCAGAGGATTTCATTCACCACTTTGTGACTCTGGGGGAATGCCACAGGAAAAATGATTACAGCTGGCCAAGTTCTACCTTGATACATTGGTTTAGTGCTTCAATGATTTTTCAGTGTCACCAATAAACACGTGGAGACTGAGACAAAACTTTTACTGTTTAAATGTAAACAAACACACCCAACTCCTTCAGTAAAACAATCCAATAAAATTATTTGAAAAGGTATAAAAGCAGCCTGTAGAGTGGCTAGAGTACTAAAGGTGTTTGTAAAGAAGACATAAAAATGAAAATACGATAACATTAAGAAAAGGAGACCATAGGAAGAAAATTTTCATTTGACATTCCCAGCAGTAGACTGGACAAAATGACACAACATACTACAGCACACATGATTTAAAGAGCAACTCTAAACTGGCCGGAATAGAGACATGACAAATCACTGCCATGTCCCTGTCTGCCCCCCCCTGCCCCCCAACCCTTCCCTTTTCAGTCATGAAGGTTTGAATTTCAGGTTAATTGTGCAAACCAGGGAGCGACTGAAGAAAAGCCTGACGTAAGGCTGAAGCCCTGGGATACAACTTTGCCTTTCACTTTCCAGCATCCATAAAGACACCAAATATTTTCAGTCTCTAACTGGAGATTTGCTGCTTCTAAAACTTTTTCTGTTTGGCTGGGTTTTTTTGTGGTTTTTTTTTTGTTTTTTTTTTTTATCAGAAGAATTACTAGAAAAAGTTTATTGCAGCTAAAGACATTCAGAAGTGTTGAGTGACAAAAATTAAACAAAAGGGCTGGAAGACAAACTATTGCCTTGCCTTCAGCTCAGCAACTCTCAGTATCTAGGTTTAAATTCCTTACCATCATATCAGAGGAAAAGACCCTCTTCTTTTCATTTGCACATGGAAAGCATGTGCATTTACACAAAATTAATCCCGCTGTTTAAGGAAGAGTTACAAGGGAACATTTTAGATATTTTTTACTCTTGCTTTGGTAAACACTTTGCAATGGTCTATGATAGAATTCTTATTTAGAAAGCTGTCTTTTTAACTGTGCAGAATCAATACTAATGCAGACAAGGTTAGCAGTTACTGGCTAACCCCTGTCCAAGCTAGCAGGCCCCTGAGGCACATGGAATTTATGCAGAATCCAAGTTAGCAGTGTTGAAAAAAACAAATCCCTGAATTCTTGTTACTTGATGTTGCCTCCTATCCAATGTGCTCATTGTCTTTGAGATAATAGAGAAGACAACCCAACAGTCCTTTCCCATCCAAATCTCCTGGTAACCCTTTTTTTTTTTTTTTCTTTTTTGGCAACATATAACTGAAAGCCAAAATCACAGAAAGAAACTAGGATGGGATTTTGCTTAAATTACTAAAGTCTAAAAGACAAGAAAGATTTACTGGGGTTTTTTTCCCATTTGTTTGTTTGTTTGGTTTTTTTACATTATTGGAATTTGTTGAATTAAAATATCTGGATAAAATGGTAGTTGTTTCTCTGTGCTCACTAACATTTAATAAGGGCTAAATTGAACAGGAGCATTAGATGATGTGACAGCTCCTCCTAAAATAACCAGTCTGAAGTCTTCAATTCTCCTTTGAAATAGGGTTGTTTTTCACAAGACATCTGCCTACAGGTATGCTATTCTGGAGTGACCACAACACACATGACATGTTCAGAAGACACTGAACTGCTATCAGAGATTTTAAATTTATTAATACGATACCTTGTAGTCAGCCTGTGCTCATGATAAACTTAGAAAACCAAGAGAACTTTTGAAAGCACTGCAATTCTAAAAGAATTACCTCTCTCTTAGTAGATCACAGTGCACCCATACCATATGTCTTTACATAAAAAGATCAGTATCACGGTAGTAAGCATTAGGACATGAAATCTATATTTTCCAAAAGAAAATGACAGCAAAGATAAACCAGCCAGCTATACTTAAATAATAGGGCAGGCCATATTGTTGTTTTACAGAGACAAAAAAGTAAATGACAAGTAAAGCTTTGATTTAGACTTAAAGTGACTGTACCTCCAAAAATAGTTAACCAACACCACTAAAAAAAGAGAAAAATCTCTTAAAATAGCAAGTCACTACACAACATGCAAATACAGCCCTGCACAATACAGGCTATGAAACGCATTCAATAAAGTCTCTCAAGATACCTATTTGTTTATTTGACATGCTTCCATGTATTACTGTCACAATTTACTACTATTTACTTTAATTAGATCCTCCTGTCAAAATTCATTAGAGAAGAATCAGGTACAATGAAGAGTAATAAATTATGTTCATTCATATGTTTTTAAACTATTCTACTCCTATAAACAAAAAAATGGTATTTCCTACCTTAGCTGCTACTTAAGCAGTCACAACAATTCCTTCAAAATCCCGTGTCAATCATAACTGAGTTCACATGATCTACTGCTAGAGCTTCGTTTAACAGAGCTGCACAGGATATCCAAACTGTAATCAAGTGCTGTGTTACTGAAGCCTATACACCTTTTTGTGAGTGACTCCGAAATTGTTGGCCAGCTAGGGTGAGACAGCCACTCCCCCAAGCCAAACCCTGCCCCCAAACAACATCATTGCAAGAAATACGAAAAGCTCCAAACTTTCAGCTGTGCTTAATTACCGTGTTTAAGGTCCTGAAAGGAGAAGGGTGGTATCAAGTCTCAGCCTAGTGGCTAGATAATTTGCCCAGGAATAGGAGTCCTGGACTTAATTCTCTCTCCATCTAGAGTGATTTCAAGGTAATTACATTAACAGCAGTTTTAGGGACAACTTGCTACCTAACTTGTCAAAGGAATGCTACCATGAAAATACTGAAAGTCTTAATTAGTTTTGCCAAGCTAGTGGGCATTTATGAGTATAACCATATTCATCCCAACTAGCAACTAATTGTTGCAAACACACACACACATCATCACTCTCTTATTTTACATAAATAACTAGAAACAAAAACCAGAATAGTCACAATAAAAGTGTATTGATGGAAAAAATCTTCCATCAAATTATAGTGTAACTCTATCAATTATGGCATTAAAATATTAATTACAACACATTTTTATAAATTACTACTATGATAATTCAAATATTTACCAAGTATTTAACAAGAAAAGTCATTGCCTCATGTCAGTCTATCTGAAATCCCAATTTTTATTTTGTTCATTCTTGTTTAGATACAAAAAAATAAACACTCTGCTCTTCTTAAGGAATATCATGGGTTTTTTTGGAGGGTGAAATAAAGAGAGAAATTCTCAGTCCTGTAGGAAATCTAACCCATTTTGTAGCTGATGGGAATTCTTAGATAGATTTCACTTAAGGATACAAAATCAAACTTATAATGGAAACTTGTACTTTAATTATGGTTAAAATATTGATGCCACAAGAGAAGGTTCAATATTGGACTGTTACTTGGGTTACCCTGGTTCTCAGTGATATCCATGGTGATATTGTTTGAACTTTCTCATCAAAACTCCCACAAATTAAATGGAAATATTAGAAAAAAAGGAAGTTAGAGGAGATAGTAAGCAAAGACAAAAAACTCCATTTCTGCCCTAAATTGGACCCTTACTTCAAATTAGAACCTGCAGGAAAGGTCAAGACCCCACAGTGCAGGCTGCAGCCCAGAGCACTTCTGGTACCCTCTCTACACCCTCCTTTTTCCTTGGCTACAGGATTGCCTTCCTGTCCCAGTCCCCCACCTATGACAGGACAAAAATGACATCTCTCTTCTGGTACTTCAAGGGATAAGGAAAACCTGCTGCTGGATAAGGAAAAAAAATGAGAGGAATATGGCTCATCACCAGGAGCTCCCTCCTACCATTTCTGTAAAATTGCTCAGCTCATAGGACACAGATGGAGCTATGAAAACTCCAGTGAGAATTCCCTGCATGCCAAATTGCAGATTTCATATAACATCCTTATTTAACTTTATCATTGTCTTCTAGCATTATGAAAAAATACTAAAATACCTTGCTATCCTTTCACATGATCTGTCTTCCATCAGTGGGCTGCACTCCAAGAGCAACATATGTGGGTAGGAAGGCAGAATCAAGATATTAAAAAAAAAAAAAAAAAAGAAAAAAAGAGCAATACAGATGCTGCTAGAGATAGAAATTAAAGGAAGAGAAGAAGAAAGAAATTAGGAAGCAGTTACATTCTTACGGTCTACAAGATGAGAAAAAGGTTTTTACTAACCTTTGTGTCTCATCCTTCTTCTTGGGCACGGAAATGCAGTATCAAATAGTTTCTGAACTGCTGAGAAGAGGGGGCAGCAGGCTTAAGTAAAGAGAAATAAATGGTGCCCTGAAGGCCTGCTACTTATCCAGGGTGCAGTTTCGTGTAACATCAGAGAAGACCTGAGGAAGGAGTGGAGGCCAGCATTAATTAATTTGATTTGGCCTAGATACTAGACTTAGCTGACTTCAGTTGGCTGGGCACAACTCATTTGTAAAAGGGTTCAACTGATTATTTTGAAAACAGAAATTATTTCTTTCAGAGAAGTAAAGGTAAATGGATGGAAATTAACCAAAGAGGGGAGCGGACAGGTAGCACCACAGAGCATTTCTCATACCCTTTCAGGTAAACTGGCTTAATAATTTAACTTTTGGCATCTGGGAGATTTTTCTCTAGGAAGAATCTTTAGCAAACAGCAGCTATAAATATTTGGCTTGCTTAAAGTCTTGGCAAAGCACATTTCTAAGAAATCCAGCTAAGTAAACAAATGCTCCAATTTTGAGTCAGTTTGAAACTAAGCACCAAATGGTGCACATACTGATCAAATTGTGTGCAGCCACCTAACTTATGCACGGCAATTAATGCATGTTAAAAAGTATTTGAATCATTTCAGGTGCCTTTCTGAGACCCTTCTGAAAATACAGCTTCCTATTTTATTGAATTGCTAATTCTTCCAAGTAGAAGACTTAATGCCAGATAAAGTCACGTGTGCATGCTAAAGCTTTTAATTGTGTGACACCTACGTTAGAGAGCAGAATAAAGTAATGCTGTCTGAATTAAATACTCCCAATGACAACAGGTTGGATGGAAATAATATCTTCTCCCCTCTCTGTGCTTCTACATGACAAAGATAAAAATAAGCATCAATCACACGCTGGCACAGCTCAGTTTGAGAAGACTCATCTCAAGTGGATGTGAATCCAAGTGCAAAAGCAGTGATTAAGACTCTTCAGTCTTCTGGGGAAGTGAGCACAAGGGATGCTGGCACCCTCCGTGGTGGCAGTATGTTTAAGGTGGCAGGCAGTATTAATTCTACAGGGAATGACTCAGCTTATTTCTCACGTCCAGAATTTCCATTTTATACAACTTCTGTGTGAGAATAGCTGATCCTTACCCAGTAAGACTGTATATGTAGAAAGCTTCCATAGTGTTAACTTCAGACTCAGTCTTCAGTTTAGGGTTACTGCCAGAAGAAAAGCTAACATTGGTTCTTAATATACCTTCCCTCACCTTAAACTTGAAGAGTCTGATCCTTACAATTCTGAAAACCAATCCATTTCACCCAAACAAATCAATCTCTATTTGCAGTCTGAGCTAATTTGTCAGAAATGCATCCACAAAATTCTTTTATTTGTCCTAATTCTTTTAGCTCATCTCATTTTCTCTTCTCCACCTTTCCCTGGCGAAGGAAGAAGATCTAATTAAGACTCCTGTTAACATAGCAGAATGATGGCTAAAGCCTTTGTTTGCACCCTTGCCAGCAGAGAATGATCGACATTAATAATAACCCATATTGTAGCTGGTCCCAATAGTTAAAGCAAAACAATGGCTAATGCAAACACAGGACCAGCATTTTAAAACGGACAGGGAAACAAAACAGGCCCACATATCTGGCAGCAATAAGAATCCCTTCACTGATGGATAGGAATAAATATAAAGGCTGATAGCACAGTAATAAAACAATGATGATAACCCAAAATTATTTATTACAAGGAAACAACACTACTGCTTGCTCAGGCTGTGCCATAAATGGAAGCTGACATCAATGGATGACTCTCAGCTAGAAAACATAGCCCATTTTAATTTGGGAAGTGTCATCTCATTTTTTAAGGTGAAAACCATTATCAGAGGTGACAATGATCTATAGTGAATCAAAAGAAATGATAAAACCCCATACTTAACCCCTCAGTCTTATACATTCACTACAGATAGCAACTTCCTTACAAACACCAAAACATCTTAGGAAGTTGAAAAACACCAACACTATCTTCTGGGAAATCAGTCTTATTGGGTTTATTAAAGAACTAGAAGTGATATACACTATGTTCTTTAAAGATAATACAATCAGCCAGTATTATTCAGAGAATGACTACCACTGAAAAATAGGGCACTCCATCAGAAAAAAAAAAAAAGAGAGCACAGAATAGAAACCTGAAATAAAGTAAAATTCTTATGAATTGTGTTCAACAACTCCTAGAGAGTCTATTCACCAAGGGAAACATTGCTTCTCACTATTACCTGCCTCAATACAGATAAACCTATATTGACATATTTAACACAGATAATGTGCAAAAGAAGCCTTACAGCACATCCTGTATAAGTTCTATGGCCTCCAGTAAAATGTTACCATAGAAACACCTTTTCCATAAGGAAGGTGCACTTTTGCCAAGGACCTGGGGGTAAACTTTCAGATTCCCACAGCAACTGTAGTGTCCAAAAGAAGTACTACATGTCAGTGTCTTTCTGAGCAGCATGAAGGAGAAAGAATAAAACGAAAAAATGCCCCCCAGTATTTTCTTCACTGGAACTGGTAATCATAGCTGGTAAATTTTCAAGGCACCTACCTGGAGATATAATAGTTACAAAGAGTATTTTGAGTTAGAAACTGTGAGTTGGATAATAAAGCTATGAAAAAATAAAGGATGAAAGTAGCACTGATTAAAACAGCATATTAAGTGGCATATTAAAATGAATAATCTGATAAACTCTCAGTGAGTAACACCTACTGGGGCTTTCTGTTTCTAAAAGTTAGGAGAGGGAGTGAAAATTCCCCAGATCTGCTTAACACAAAGAGAACTACAGTGCCAAAAATAACAGTCCTTTATGCTTACTAGATTTAATACTATCTAAGTCAAGAAATTCCTTTATATTCTGTCACACATTCAACCCCCATCACTTGCTGGGAACAGATCTTACCTGAAGAAGACACTCTTCATCAAAGGTCAAGAGTACAACTATGCTGAAGGAGGGCTACCCATTTCTTATCTTCCAGCAACTTTCCTATCAGCTAATCTAGAGCAGACTGGAAATCCTAACAAACAGCAAACTTTTATTCAAAGCAGACTATCAGATAGTACCTGTATGTTTCATGTTCTGCTGTGTAGGTCTTACCATGGGACTCATTTTATTCTCTTTGGATTTTTTTTCCCTCAGTTGACTACATATCTGGGGTATTTAAAAAATTTTTTTTTAAAATTGTTCTAGATATTCTTTTGTTATAAAGCAAGCTGAACAAGGAAGGGTACTTCCTTCAATAATGTGCATATAGTGCTCTATGTTCCCTTATAGTATGTCAAACTGTACATCTTGGAGTAAAAAATGGGAATGAGGGGAAAAGATGGACTTTTTTATTTGGGAGTTTTTGTTTCTTTTTTTATCTCTTCTCTTTTAAATATGCTTAAATATGATTGAACATTTTAGTATTCTGTGTTTAAATGTTTTACCTGTGCTTTAAAAGAGAGTGAAGTTATTACATATCATCTGAGTAGAAGATTAGGACTCATATAAGTATCTATTCTTTTCTGAAAGCAGAGGTAGAAAGAATATTTTGCCTATGTTAAACAGCTGAAATCAGATAGACTACCAGAATGTCCAGAACTCAAAGTCAGTCCCAGCAGCAGGTAACTCCTACCTAGTAGGGAAGAAAGTGATTGCTGGAGGCAAGGAAGAACTAGTGAAGTTTGGAAGAGAAGAGGCAGGAAGACAGGGATTGTGAGGATGTAATAGTGCCATTTATTCAAGAACTTGTATTTTTCTTCTTCTCTTCCCTTTGTGTACTATCTGCAGAAATACACTGAAAATAGGGAAGCCAAGCAGCAAATCAACAAAATTTGCTGCCTAAGAAGCATCCCTGGTCTTTAAGTGAGATGCGGCAACTTTTCATGAAGCATTACATGCATGCAGAAATGTTTTACGTACACAGACTGAAAGTAGTAGACAGTGGTTAGTAGTACCTACTAGCCATAATTTTTCAGTGTTAACTGTTGCATTAATTTGGTTTTGACAACCAAAGTTGCAGTCAACTAGTTCAGTTGTGAAAATCCTAGAACAGAGACAAACAGGTAGATGGGGTTTTTTAATTTCAACAAAACTTCTTAGAGGATAGAGAATACTGCTTTTGACCTGAGAGCCATAGTATGCTGTATAGTGTATGCATAGTATAGTGGAAAAATGCACAGATAAGGATTCCAGATGCATAAGCTGCAATACATGCTAACTCTGTGGCCTCGCCATAACTGCTAATAGGAAATGTTTTTAAAACAGGTCTCCCATCTGTAAAATTATCAAGGGTTCAGGAAATAATGAGAGTCAAATTATTAAATACAGTATTTTGCTACTGTAATTATCAACATTTATTTTTGTAGACTTCGTTTAAGAATTTTGGAAAATGGAGCACGCTGGGAAAGAGAATATTTCTTCCACTGAAACCCAAAAACTTCAGAAAATTAGGATATGGGTATAATTAACAGTACAGGAACAGTAATGTGTGCCTCAGCTGAGTTTTGACATCTTATCCTTTCTGGAACAAGATAAAGATCAAGTTCTGTATGTCTAAGTCAAAAAATGTGTATATTTTCTAATGCTGACTGAGAAATGCAATAACCCTTATTGTCTGTAAGGTAAATCCCTCAGTTTCTTGACCTGAAGCCTAAGATATGAATGTCTAGGAGACTGATAGAAAACTGCTTGGATGCTGAATTGGTATCTGTTAAAACTCTTACAGTAACTGAATTATTACCTTTCTGTGAATTGACTAGGGACTTTGTTATTCTCATCCTCATGATTCCACTGACCTCTTTGTTTCAGATGTAGGCACTTGTAATGATTATATGCCTGTTTTCTGAGGTCTTTGAAATGATCTTTAATGAGAACTTGGAAAGTAACCAGCATTATATCTGGTCATTGTCAAAGTAATTTGAGTTCCTTGAGAGCAAATACTTAGACATTCTCAGAAAAAGAACATTGGGATTTTTTTCCTTTATCTGAACTAAAACTAAGAATATATTTTTTTTAGAATAGCCAAATCTGGGCTGAGAATAAAATATTATGAAAAAGCTGAAAAGTGTCTTCATCTGAAAGATTCTGTCACTGTACACAGATGTTATCATTATAAAGTTGCTTATGCATTTTCTGTCACAATCCAGACACACAGTGCAGTTAGGGAAAAACCCAAAGACAGAAAGGTATTGCCTTGAATCAGTTTATACCATGACCAAATTTAAGACGGACTGGTAACTCAGAGAAACTAATATGGAAAGGCAAGCTTCCTTCTAGGATGATGAAAAACCATGAAACTACAGGACATAATTTTTTTTTTACAAACTAGGAGGCCCAGATTCTCTGAAGAAAAAGTTTTAACAGCTGGGATGAGTCAATACTGTGCAAAACTCTCCGTTTCAAAGAAACTTAAACACAATCCTCAGGAATCCTTCATGGGGGAAAAAAAAGGTTAACATTTCTGGCAAAAGTGATTCATGGAATTATAGAATCAAACAGGTTGGAAAAGCCCTCTGAGATCATCAAGTCTAACCCTTGATCCAACACTGCCGTGGTTACTAAACCATGGCACTAAGTGCCACATCCAGTCTCATCGTAAAAACCTCCAGGGACGGTGAATCCACCACCTCCCTGGGCACTACCTCTCTGTAAAGAATTTCTTCCTAATATCCAACCTAAACCGCCCCTGGCACAG
>JAYRBT010000114.1:47916067-47962000 GCA_036023395.1 Myiotriccus ornatus
TTAAAGTTGCCCACAAGAACAAGGGCTGGCGATTTTGAGACATCTGCCAGCTGCCTGTAGAATAATTCATCACCCTCATCATCCTGGTTGGGTGGTCTGTAACAGACTCTCAGTAGGATATCAGCCTTGTTGGCCTTCACCCTGAAGGCACTCAACCTTATTGTAACTGACCTCAAGTTCTACAGAGTCAAGAGACTCTCTACCACACAGAGCCACCCATCCACCTCTCCTACCTCACCTGTCCCTTCTGAAGAGCTTGTAGCCACCCACGGCAGCACCTCCAGTCATGCGAGTCATCCCACCACGTTTCTGTGATGGCAACTACATCACAGCTTTCCTGCTGCACGATGGCTTCCAGTTCCTCCTGTTTGTTACCCATACTGTGTGCATTGGTGTACATGCACTTCAGCTGGGCTGCTGATATCACTCCTAAACCTGGCTTCCCACCCTTAGGCTCATCTCTAGAGAGCCTGGTTTCAACCCCTTCCCCCTTCAAACCTAGTTCAAAGCTCTCCTGATCAGCCCTGACAACTTATGGGCTAGAGTCCTTTTGCCCTTGCTAGTTAGTTGAAGCCCATCTGACTCTAGGTACCATAAAATTTGCCTTATGGTTGAAAAAACCAAAATTCTGCCAGTGGCATCAATCCTTTAGCCACCTATTGATAATCTAGTCCCCTCCTATACCAGACAAAATCCTGTTTATAACTTTCTCAGGTGTCATCTTAAATCTGGTTAGATTTCCTATTCTCACTGGAAAGTTAGTGCCATGTCTCAGTACTTGCAAAAATTTTCTAGGCAAGAGGTACATACAACTGGTTGACATCTATTTGTTCTCAACAAACATAATTTCCTTGATAACCTGCAATCCTTATTTTACAGCGACTTAAATATAATTTTATCCTTTTTGAAGACAGACAGGTCCATGGCATTTCGGCATGAGCTCCATCAACATTTTTAATAGTTGAAACTACTCAGTACAAAGACTAGAAACACCTTATTATATGCCTTTTGCTATCGTAAGTTTTGCATAGCAAAATCTCATCAGTATTTCATAAACATCCTATGAATGCTTAATGCACTTAAGTATTTTTTATTCTGATGAGATCTCAGAATATAGCAGAAATTATTATTTGCTTCTGATACATGGCTTTGTCTCTTCTACTATTAAAATCCATCTCTTTTTATTCATTTCAGGTCTTGATATTACTTAGGTCATCCTACTTGTTATTCCTCCTCTGCATTGAGATTGACCCCATCTCTGCTTTATCAGCAAATTTCATTTGTGAGTCAAGGTCATTAAGGAGAATATTAAATAAGATTGTTCAATTGATGAAGTCCTCTAATATCCTTTTTCTCTGAAATACTTCCACTTTCAAGATAACCCATCATCTTGGGTAGATAAGGAGCATACATGTAATAGACAATGGGTCAGGAATGAACTCGATTGTTTGAAGCTTCTTACTGGAACAGCAATAAACTGAAACCTGTTAGTATTATCAAGGGTATTACATATTAATGTTACTGTGGTATTGGTGATACCTGACCTGTGTCTCATTCTGTAGCTCCATACATGGCCTGGCCCTTCGCTAAGCCACTGGATTTTGTTATGTCAAACTCATTCCAGCCTGGACTAAGTATGAGGACTGTACCGCAAGTGTGGCTTGTGTACACAAGCAAAAGGGACTTCTACCAGCAAAATGCCAAGTGTAGGGTCAGGGACTGCTGCATGGACCTGGAGGAAAGCTGGGGGGCCACTAAAGAGGGAGAGAGTACTCACTAACTGCAGCAAAAGATATGATAATAAAAGACAAAATCTCCCAGAGAAATGTCCTCATGTTCACAATAAAACCAAGACCATATGGAAGACAGTAGTGTTAGTGAGAAAAGAGAGAGACTCTTCAAATGTACAAAAAATGTTTCACAGCATCACATAATTTACAGCATCATGATTCTTACTTTTTACTATCAGTATTATGAAATGTTCATATGATATTATGCATGCTATACAATAAATGTCTGCAATTCTTACAGCTCTACTGAAGTGGTTTTATAGCTGCACAACAAAACATCACCCTTTGTCCTCTGGAGCTGACATGTTTGCAACTATTTAGCCAATCCATTGGACTTGACAGGCCAACTGGGTGAGAAATTAGACATGCTCAGCGAAGTTGCTTTGATAAAAACCATTGCTAGGCTTAGTAAGATTGCAGGTGACAACAAACTGGCACAAATAAAGAGAAACTGTAAAAAAAGAAAGAAACAAAAAAAAGCTGAATTGAACTTCTTCAAGCATATTACAGTAACGTTTGTGCCTGTTGGCTTATGCAGATTGGCAGAACAGTAAAAGCAGGTGTGGGGACAAGATGGTCCCTAAGTAGAAGGAAGGCCAAAAGGCAGCTGTGCAGGCTCACAGAGTACGCTAGAGACTTCTGGTCTGTAGTCAAACCGGGATGTAGAAAATTAAGAGAAAAGAGGCGAAAGAAAAAGCAAAATGGGGAACTGAAATAGATTAAATGTGAAATAGACCTGAGTAACCTTGATTCTAGCGCATTGCCTCATGATATATGGAAGTACAAATTGACTTTTGAAGCATGTTAGTCTATTTTATAAGGATTTATTGTCAGAAATTGTAGTTTGGCTGCAAACAGGTTACAGGAGTTCACACAGAAATTTGATACAGGCAAGTAAATTCTTGCATTTCTATTGCTCCTCCGCTGAGGCACAGAAGCCCTGAGCTGGCTTATAGTGGCTGTACAGACACATCCCAAATGCAGCCAGGTTGGCAGCTTACATATAAAAAGCTAACTTACAGAACAGCCTGATGGTAATCTTTTCCTCTGACTTAGTGTATTGGGTCAGTCTGAGGAATTACCAATTTTGAGTTAGAGTTAAGCTTTAAGAATAATTATAAATTTAGTTTTAAAAGCCCTTACAAGTACCTCTAAGAAAGATATCCATAAAATCCAGTTAAACACAATTTAATTTATTTGCACATAGAGCCTAACAGTATAATGGAAACAGAATTGTGCAGTCAATAGTCAAATGAATCAAGAATTAATCTGGGATTTTCACAGAACCTAGAAGAATTAGACAAGCCTCTGAAAATCTGTTTCTTAGAAAAACAGGCTTCAAAGAAAAAAGTCAATTGTCAACCAGTTTCCAAGAGTAGATATTGCATGCAAAGACAAGATGTCAAAATTCAAGGTCAGGATTTTAACTAGGTAAAATCTCTTCCACTAGCTATTTTCCTTGGATATTAATCAATGTGAGAAAGCAGTAACAGAAGTCTAGAAATGATCAAAGTGTGATCCAAAAGAAATTTGTAATGACAGCATCGAGAACTGTACCAGCACTGATACAGTACTTGATTATAAAATCCTCATGCAAGGGAACTTGAGATTTAAGGATACTTAGAGATTAAGGAGTATAGCTAAAGCCTGCAGGAACAGGTTAGAAACATATGCAACATCTCTTGGTAATTTCATTGTGTTAAAAACTATTATACTGATGCCCCTTTCTTTGGCCCTTCCTGGGTTACGTAATAGTATCATGAAGTAGATAAAACTGAAGAAAGTTTCTGTTTCATTTTCAATGCAGTCTTGCATAAGTGTCTTAGAACACTGCAGCTGAAAAATATTGTGTATAAAAAAGCCTCACGCATCAAAAAACCTGCATATTTAATTCACAGGAAGGGGGAGGTATTAGATGCTTTTTAGAGAAGGATATGAGTATTTTAAAGGAAGTCACATCAGCTTACCAACCCATACACAGTCCCAGGAACCCTTTTCACTTGCCTCACTCTGCAACGTGCAGTACAGCAGTGAGAACCTGTAACTGGTCAAGTGAGCAAAGATAAGTCGTAACAGGGAAATCACATTTGAATCCCATAAAGTAGAGGCAGAGAAAGAAAGGTTGGAAACTGCCTCCTGAACAGAGGTAATCAGTTTCTAACAGAGGGAAACGAAAATGTTCTGCTGTAAAAATTATTACTTGTTCTGCAACATAGCATTCAAGACATAATATTCTTTCTGTGCACTATTATTTAAGTTCTTCCTGCAACTGCATTAAGCATGATTTTATTAATCAACATTTTAATTTTATATGTTGAGATCGATTTTAAAGCAAACTGCTTATCCACAATAGGCACAATTTTTCAAGTTTTACAAATTTCCTTTTCTATTTCTTCTATTTTTACCATCTACGTAAATGAAAGTAAATGAAGTAACAAGCACACTATTGACCTCTGTATGAGAAAAATCTAATGTGTAAATTAATAAGACATCCTGAGGTTCAGTAAGTAAAAGTGACATGAAATTCCCTTTTGCTTTTTAAGCTAATTATCTAATTGATGCATTTGCTTCATTAAGCTTTAGGGTTTTTTCTATTTTCAAGTGGCAAAATGCTAGCTGACATGCATTTTAAAAAGGTATCACTTTCAATGGCGTAACACACATTTTAAAATGGTGTTTCTTAGAACCTTTCAGCAAATGAGGTTTCAGTTCTGATTTACAACGACATACTGAACCTCTTAAAAGTTGCACAAATACTATTCAGAAGAACAGAAACTGCATTATCCACCTTGAGCATCTTGACAGTAGTTGTGCACAATAGAAGTTCTTTTCCTCCTGCAAGACGAATGGACTTTTAAAGTGAAGTTAGAAATTAGGCAATCCAAGTTATTATACACAAAAACTACTATGCACAGTTTTGCAAAGGAGAAAAATTAGTACCAGATAAATGTAATCATTATAGCCAGTAAAAGAAACTGAATCATGTGTGAAAAGCCTATTCTCTCATAACAGGTGAAAAGTCTTTTCAACACGAATTAAAGTTAATCATATCAGGAAACAACACGTATTTAATAGAATAATATTTGAGCTGTCATAGGGGATATTATTGCTTTTCCACAACATTGTTCTTTTTGTTGAACTTTATTAATAATAGTATTGAATGCAATCATTAAATATATTTAAATTACATAGTAGCACCACACAGACTATTGAATCTGCTAGCTAAAAGCTGGATTTAAACTTATCAAAGAACAAAGCAGCAATACTGTTTTACATGTATTTGGAGAGGTATGTTGCCTGTTCTACATGCAATTTATTATTCGCTCTGCCTGTATCATTAAAGAGGATTATGGCTACTTTACATTGAAGTTTCTGTCTCAGAAGCAATCAGAAACAGAGTAGAGCATAAAATATCTTAGATTTGAGGAGAGAAAAATACTTGCATGTAATTAATGGAATTTTTGGTCAGCCTTGGGTAACTGCTAGTAGAGTCTATCTGTATCAAGGCAGACAGGTTTCTAGCTACAACTGCCTTTTCCAGTTTCCATAAACAACTTCATAATCACACAGGATGGAGCCAGGTTTCACAGCTATATTAAAGTAGCTGGAGTGGGAACAGAGGTGCTAAACGATGTCAGAATGCAAAGAAATACTATTTTGGAAATGTGACCGCCTATTTGAAAGCTGCATTGACTGTTAAGCGGAACCTAAAAGCAAGAGAATGGACACCTGTTTTAAATCTGACTCTTGTCTAACATCCTCTCTTAATCTATGTGCACATGTATTTGAAGTCTCAGGGTGAAAGGTAAAGACCTTACTTTGGTATGCAGACCAGAGCCTGTTCAGGAAGATGAGTGTTTAAAACAACCTTCCAGCTGCAACATGGAAGGACCCATTGCCTGGTTAGAGATTTTTTTGAGGAGTCTGTCTCACTACTAGAAATTAGACTTCCATTATGAAGTGTTGTTACAGTGTGTGGTGGTTTGACTCTGGCTGGATGACAGGTGCTCACCAAAGCTGCTTGATCACTACTCAGCTGCACAGAAAAGAGAACATATAATAAAGGCTCATGAGTTGAGATAAGGGCAGGGAGAGATCTCTCAGCAATTATAATTTCAGGCAAAACAGACTTGACTTAAGGAAATTATTTGAATTTATCACCAAACGAATCAGAGCAGGGAGATGGGGAATGGGGGTGTGCTGGTTTTGGTGGGGGTAGAGTTGATTTTCTTCAGAGTGCCTAGTATGGGACTCTGTTCTGGATTTGCATTGAACATGGTGTTGATAATACAGAGATTTTTTTATTTATTTCATGATCAGTGCTTACACAGAGCCAAGTTGGTGAGGAGATTGAATGCTACGATCTGTTCATCACGTTTGTTCATGCTGATGACTCTTTTCTCAGGAAGAGTCAGTCCTTCAAGGACTCCTCCAGTGTGAGTTCTTCCCGTAGGCCACAGGTCCTGTCAGAAGCCTGCTCCAGCATGAGCTTCCCATGGGATCATAGCTTTCTTTCAGGCATTCACCCTCTCCAGCGTGAGGCTCCTCTGTGTGCTGCTGGTGCATCTCTGCTCCACCATGGACCTCCATAGGCTGCAGGAGGATATCCTACCACACCATTTCCTTCACTATTGACTGCAGGGGAATCTCTGCTCTGGCTCCTGGAGCACCTCCTTGCCATCCTTCTTCACTGACCTTGGTGTATGCAGAGCTGTTCCCCTCAGATTCTCATTCCTCTCTTCACTGCCTACATTTACCTCTGTGCAACAACTTTTTTTTCCCTTCTTAAACACAGGCATTATTACCATCACTGATTGGCTCAGCCTGGACCAGCAGCAGGTCCATCATGGAACCGGCTGGCATTGGCTGTAGGACACAGGGGAAGCTTCTGGCAGCTTCTTAAAGAAGCAACCCTGCTACCAAAGCCTTGCCATGCAAACCCAACACACACTGGTTCAAGTTTCTTTAGCAGGTTGTGTGTTATGGCAACAAATATGAAATCCATGTAGGTAAACTTTTGGTGATTTATTTGTAGCTGATTTGTAGATTTTGCTTTGAGACATCAGAGGAATGCCATTGAATCCATTATCTGTTTTACCAGGTTTGATCATGTCAATGACTCTGTTGCCTTTGATTTCACAAGTAAAATAAGCAGAGAATATATGGAAAGGAGTATGTAGCTGATATCTCCAAGTTTCTGCCTTTACAGATTTCCAAATTCAATCTCAAAACAAAAAACTCAGAGGGCTGTAAAATACACACGATAGGATGATCTAATGCATGGCTTTAAAAAAAGTTACAATAGCATTAAAATGGTTGATGTTGGAAGAACATAAACTTCTTTCACCAGATACTTCATTATCTTGACTGTTCTCTTTCCACAGACAGAGCAAATGGCCATAATTGTCCACCTTTCTGGGGTGCTTCCCAAGTATATATTATGGTCTGCGAACACTATTTGTCTGGATTAAAAGGGAGAATGGTACTATCAGGGATTTGGTGACCCACTGTGAAGGAGTTTTCTGCTATTTCTGAATAAATTACCAAAAGTGCAGTTGTATTCTGCCCTGTATTGCAGCATTCTTTGCTGTCTCACCTAAACCTCACAGCATCTACACAATCATAAAAGACAGAATCAGGTTCTGCCACTATATTGAGTAATCAGAGAAGTATGAAGAGTCTTAAAAGATGTCAGAACATAAACATTTATTTTGTTTTAAATATTGGATACCTGATAAAAGCTTGCAGCCCAGTTGAGTGGGTGGCTAAATCTGTGATATGCTTAGAAGAGTAGAACATTCACAGAAGCCTAAAAATGACACACAGAAAAGACACAGCAATAAAATTAAATAACCAAACTAAATAATTAAGTAACTAAATAAATCTGCATTTCCTTCTATGCTTTGTGGCTATTATTAGGATAACAGGTTCCAGGATAAACAGATCCCCTTCTGAATAGAAATTAGTCTGTGCGACCACAGGTCTAAGACTTAAGTCTGTATCAGCACCTATTTTGTACACAGTCTTTTGCTCCTGGCTTTGGCTTTCCTAAACCCATCCCTGTGCACTTGGATGATGCCTCTATACCCCTGCTGAGACAGCTACTCCTGTTTCCACCTCTTGATTGCTACCTTCTCTGACTATATTTGGGTTCTGTCAGGACTTTCTTGTTAATCCACAGAGGCTTCTTGCTAACACTGCCTCACTTTCTGCATATCTTGACTGCATCATCATCAAGCTTGAAAGTGGTGGTGCTGGAAAAATCAACCAGCTCTCCTCTCCTAGACACCTCTTCTCTCCAGGGTCGTATCACATGGTATTCTTCAAAGAAGATCCATCAACATGTTCTCTTGAAGCCCAGTGTTGTGATCTTGCTTTTTGCCTTGTTAAATCATTGCAAGATCCTGAACTTCTCTATTTCTCTATTTCATGATCGCCCCAGACAAGACTGCCCCTAGCCTTCAAACTCCCAAGCAATTCTTCTTTTTTGTAAGTATCTGGTCCAGCAGAGTGTTCCCTCTTGTTGACTAATTGATAACTTTTGTAATAAATGAAACTCTTTTATCCTTCAATTTACCTCTTTTTCCTTTGTGATCTTGTCTCTGCTCAGGAAAGCTTGAAAGGCAAAACCAGAAGAATCATAAAGAATGAGAACCAGGGGACAAAATGAATTATAAAGCAACAGTCAGTGGCATGGTTTCCTATTTGAGCATTCATGCAGCTCTTGAAAAACCAGCATACATTAAAGTACAGTCAGGCATTTCCTTAGACAAATTCATCTCCAGCTTCCCAGCAGGCTTAAAGTAATTTTTTCTAGCATCTCCTATGACAGGTACTCTGGTAGTATGCCTAAATTAAGAAATAGTGCAATGGGTGATACAATGGTGTGCTTATGTCTGGTTATTTAACATGACATTGTGTGATGAAGCTGTTTGTCTCCTAGTTTTATGTGACAGCAGCATCCTTTCTTTGCTCTATCTCTTGGACACGTTTAGGAAGTCAGCTGTGAAATTCATTAGCACTCAGTCAAATTCTGCAGTTGACCAGACGGCAAAATACAGTTCAGAATTCAGTAAGGTTTGTGGTTTGCAGGTTTATACAGTGGCATCTGCCAGCCTGTGTCACTGTACTCAGCAAGCTACTTATGGCAGTCCATTCAGACTGCCATTACATTTCTCATTTTGATTCTGCACTTCTAATACCTTCACTTGCAGTCCAAATTATGCAATGCATTAAAACATCTTTTAAGTGGGAAACAGGTAGGCAACAAAAATTAGTTTCAGTAACCCTTGCTGTGTGGAAATTGAATGATAACACCCCCCACAGGGGTGCAGAGATCTACAACTAATCATATCCATTCATATCAACCATTCACCATTCAGATCCTGGACTATATGTAAATACCAGGCTCCCTATAGTGTATCTAATAATTTGCCTATGCTCACTTTTAGCTAGCATTATTTCTTCCTCAAAACAATTTTATAAGATTGAAAAGTTTGGTTCAAATAAGATTTTAAATTTTGTGGATAAAAAGACAAAGTATTTGGAGTTTAGCACCAAGCACAACATAACTAAATACCTTAAATGATCTCTTCATTAAAACCAATACAAAACAGAGAAAAAACATGTACCACACAGGATGAAAACCTTTAAACATTCATTAATCAATCATTTAACACTGCTGTATGTGATTCCTTTTTACCAATATGAATTTAATAAGAGAAAACTTGAGAAGACTTTGGGGCCTAGGAGGAACTTAGCTACATTGTGCAATGCCTCCCATACAAGGCATGACAGTAAGTTGTGGGTGCTAACATCAGAAAGAGGTTTGTAATTCAAAAGTTGTATGTGTACAAGAATTGCATACATTTTATTGGTGTGGTAGGGAGAAAATACCCAGTCAACCACCTTCCTCCTATCCTTTTGCAACTTTAAATCTTTCACGCTGATACATAATGACAGAAAATCCAACAGATTTTTCCTCTTTTCCTTTTTTTCTTCCTCCTCCCTAGTATCTCTGCTATTGATAATTTCCATGGCTTTTTGTTCACTTCAGATAAAATAGAATTTTAGCAACTTGACCGTAGAAAGAAACCAATCTCACAATGAAAAATATGTTACTTAAAGATGCACACATGCAGACACACACATCTCTTAACAAGATGCAGCCACTGCATCTAATCTACACATTAGCAACCCTGTCACGACCAGCTTGCTCACATGTTCACTTCTCCTAGTTTAACTTCTCCACTTCCAGGGTAGATGTTTCACGATATGCTTTCACATAGGCAAAATATTTATATGTCTTTCACGTTTTCTTTGAAAGATTCCTTATCTTTCACTGACCGAGTCAATGTAAAGTTTTTCCTGAAAATATTACAGCCTTTTTCCCTGCCAGCTCCATCTCACTCCTGCCTATTCACTGCTAAACACAGCCACTTCCAGGTGTGTTTGAGAAAGTGGAAAAAAAGTAAATCCACGTGTTGGTGTGCTGTATATCACTTTTACTATGCAAATGATTGTTTAGAAAAGAATAAAAGGCTGTAAATATTTTGAGAAGTGGGCCCCCAGTGCCTCTTCAGGATGCCAAACGGCACCACATGCTTTGTAATTATGTAATAAGGAGAATACCAGCTGGTTTGAATCGTTCTCAGGGGCTTTGGATGATATCGAAATGCTCGGCTCCTCCAGCGAGAGCCATAATCAAGCAAGTAATACCGTAAAGTCAGACCAAATTGACACTGAGTTGTTGGCTCTTAACACACTTGAAACCAGATGTTAATGCTGTACACTGTGATTTTAAAGTTTTTCTTGGCTTTTTTTTTCTTAGATAAAGCATTATTTCTGTGACAAAACAGTGCTCTTGTATACAGACACTCCCTCAGAAGCCGCATTTTATATTTTCTGAAGAAACGGATAGCCAGATGTTTATTTTCCACTGTCATGGCAAAGAATGGAAGGGGTATTTGCTTTACTGTCAAAATGGTGTTGGGAGGCAACAGCAGAGACATTGTTATGTATTCAGCATGACAATAGCTTAAAGTCAAGTCTTGGGAGCAAAACTGTCCATTCTTACAGTGTCACTAACTAAGAAGAAGTGATAGCTTCTTTTCATTAACATGTAAAAATAGGCAAGCATCTCCATTAAAAAGTTTTTGCAATGTTTTTCCACTGCTTTACAAAGCAGTAGCCACCCAGAATTTCTCCAGAGCTTGTGGTCTTTAGATCTTTACAAAAATGTATTATGAAAATATATTTTATCCATTTTGTGCAATCTAATATAGAAGCTGAGAAAGGCTGTTGGTACAACTACCCCCCTCCTGAAGCATCACAGTTAAACCACTCTGTGCAAAGATTGTCTTCCTTTATCATTTTCTTAATAATATTTTACAGCCATGCTGAGACAACTTTCATTTTTTATGACAGGGCAAAGAGTTCCTTCCCTTTTCACACCATACACTCCCAGGGCAAAGACCCTGCGAGCCAAAGAATGAATCATGAACCCTTCATCATATTTGCTATGCCTTTGACTGTTAGTGGAGCTCAACTTACCTAGAGAGGCTGCTCTTCTTTCTGCTTATAGTAGCAAGCTAAAAAATCACGTGTCACCTTCTGCAGGTGTCTAATTCAATAGCAGGATTGTCCTAAGAGAAAACTCCACTTGGCAGTACGGAGTGGAGGCCCAGCAATCAGGGTGCAGCTCACTGCCTGGGTGCTCTGCAGCCAATCCTCCTCCACAACCAATGAATCTTTTACACAATGCCCTTGCAAATCCTATTCACAATTTATAATGTTCTCACAGTATTAGCCAAAAATCTGCCAAGCCTGAAGGACCCAAGAATGGCTGCCATGTGTTACACATGATCGTGAGATCACTCCAAGTTGCTCTTCATCCCTATTCCCCTCCTCCTAGACTTACCAGTTTGCCACTCTGATCCCTTGACAGCCATTCTGCTGGTTTTAAGCTGCTTTGCATGCTGCCATCTGATCCAAGACGTGGGAAACAAAGACTGCTATGAGATTACATGTGCTGTTAGACAAAGCTATTGCATAAGGGATAGAGTTCAATAACTGCTTGGCTGAAAAAAAAAAAAAAAAAAGAGAAATGCAAAAATGTCTTAACTGCCTCCTGTGCATTATAATATCCCAAAGTGAATCACAGCGACATTCCCTCCCTGAGACACTAGTATAGCATAGTTTTTGTATAAACACATAGCAATTCTTCACCAAAAATCAGTATAATACCATTTATCCTCTTGAATAAGCACTAAAAACTGTTTTACATATTATCAGTATCCTCCTTCCAGATAGCTGTGTTAAAACAGCAAATAGACAAGCCCCTAGGTAATAGGAATAAACACAACCAATTATGTTATCAATTATTCAGATGGATAACTACTTTAAAGAAGACAACACAGCTGCTTTAATAATTAATAATATTTAGGACACTAACAAGCTACAATGTCAAATAAGATTTTTACAGCCTACTGGGCAAATATCTTTGGAAGGAACAATAAAAATAAAGGAGCATATCAGAGAGTTCTAAGTGGGTTATAGAAAGATTGTATCAGTATTTCAGGTTAGATTTTCAAACTACTTTCCACAATAATCTTCTATCTGAAATAACCTGTTCTAAAAAAATACATGGTACTCTTGTACTTCAGCAGTTAATATTTTGTCTTCTATTGGGACTATCTTTATAAGATTCTTTTTTCTTATCAGTTACATTATTTTCAATATATAAAAAACTGATTTTCAATCCTTCTTTTCCCAGTAGGAGTCTATATTAAAATGGAAATTTGTTGGCAATGGGTGCTGAGATAAACTTCTTCTTGGAGTTAAATGGAATTCAAAAAAAAAGAACTAGAAAATGTCCAGTCAGTACTTGTATGCATTAAAAAAAAAAAAGTTCCTTTGGAGGAAAGTAACACAAGCATATGCAGTTGTATTTTTGAACTCTACTGTTCTTATCTATTAGTTTTTGTTAGTTCCATTTATCCAACACAGAGAAATAAAATAGAGATTTTTGCCCTGAAGAGGACTCAGAAATTCCTTTACAGGAGTGTCCAAAGTTAGACTACTAAATCTATACTTTGATATCCAAGGGGTTTGGCTTTTTGGCATGGATAACCAACAGCTCTCTTAGAAGGCATTCATCGCCTGATAAAATAGCTGAAGGCAGGTTTTTATTCCAAGAATCTGAAAGAATGGAAGAATCTCTTGTATCAATTAAGATTAAAATCATTACTATAGACCTGTGTCTTTTCAAGTCCAAGATCCTGTGGAAGGTTCGATACACATAATTTCAAGAATTAACTTGAAGCTGATGGTGGCATCTGAGCTCCAGATTTATTGCTTATATTTTTTCCTCTAAAAGCTAGTTATCCCCCAGGTTTCTTTTCTAGAATCTTCTCCTTCAACCATGGTTCACTATTGCTTATGATTCAAGGACATGACTGTGCAGGAAATTCATCACAGCAGGCTGGATGGGTGTTCCATTTATGTTCGGAAAATCGCAGACTCCACAGTAACATGTCTTCAGCCCTGCCCCAGCACAGTAACTACACAGCAAACAGCTTCTCAAAAAATATCAACACCTGACTTCCAGAGGGAGCAAAAAGCAACATGATTTTCAATTCATGATGTGATGCCTGGCCTACTGATACAGGCATATTTAGAAAAGGATTTGCAAATGGAGGCAATTCAACTACACTGAATTTTAAGGTAATAAAAGCTTGTTTCAAAAGACACACGCAATTTCTATGTCAGACCTTAACTATCTGCAAGAACACTGTGTGTTTTCTTTGGCTAAACAGATAAATATGTTTGCTTTGCTAAAATTTATTTTATTTTACAACAATTGTTGATATTGAAAAAAATCCTTGACTTTGGGATTTCTTTTTGGAACTGCTTCTCTCATGATTTTTAGAAATTCATTAAATAGTAATTCGAAAATTGAATGCAAACAAAAAATATTAAGTATGTCACTGCTTCGGTAAACCTAAAAATAAGCAATGTTCTCTATTCCAGCACAACTATGCAGAGACTGAATTGGAACAAATAATAGGATTCAACTCCATGACATTTCTCCTATTCTGTCACTACTTGCTCAAGGGCTGTTTGCAAAACTGCAGAATGATAAAGTTAGGGGAAAATTATTTAGTAGGATAGATATTATCAGAAACATGGGGATGAGATCTAAGATCAATCAGAATAAAATCACAGATGGCAGGTATACAGCGATTATGAAAAAGGCTTTAAAATACAGTAACGCAAGAATACTTAGCAACAGTAAAATCTTCAGTTATGAATGTAAATAATAAAACTTCATAACATCCTGATGAGGCTGAAATATTCAAGTAATACTTGTATTTACAGAAAGCAGGATGTGGTACTCATCATATGAGAACGATAAAAGATTTTTCGTTGTATGAGTAACTTAAGGGGATAAATACCTAACATGGACTAGGGGTAAGAATTACTCAATCAGCTTCTTTTCTATAATTTTTCCACCACAATTAACAGTTTTTATATAAAACCCTTAATACTCAGGCTACTTAAGCAATCTTGAAGCACTCTAACATTTCAGTATGCAACAAAGGCAAACAAAGAAGTATGAATATTGTGAATGATGAAAGAAAAGATTGCCAAAGATTTGATTTCTAGAGGATGGGAACACATTTAAACACTACATTTGTGGTTACATAATGAAAGACTTGGCAGCCATACCCAGTTCTACTATTTTAGGAGGTTATAAATTGGTAACTACAAACCTGGGATATTCTTAGAATTTTGTATTGGTTCAGCTGGAATCACATTAACTATTAACTAAGCAGAAAATAGCGCAACACCAGACAATACCAGTAAAGTATACGTTTGGCATACTAAGTGATCTAAAATTATCTAATAAAATCTAATAATTCTCACAATGCTGAAAGTGTAATTTCGTAAAGCTGAGTACTAGAGATGATCTCATTTAACATTTTTTAAAAAAAATCTAGAAGTAAATAAAAACCCCAAGAAACAACATGGCTTATTTATCCAATTACACAACGAATCCCTGTAAACTCAGATATAGAGAAGGAAATAGTGCACAGAAACCAGTTACTGGGCAGGTAAGCACAACTAGGAACTGAAAATACAGGTCTCACTTAAAGAATAGGAGGTTTGAACTCTGGAAAACAATGAAGCTGAAAAAGACTCAGAGACAACAAAAACTCCCAGGATGATGTTATGACAAGAAGTACTAATGAAATTCTTGGGCATGAGCAAGAAGTATTAAGAATTTGGTTATGATATTTCTATGTAAAATATTCATAATAGTTCATACATCAACATCAACAAATTCGTAATATCATACATCAACAAAATGACTGCAAGATGATTTAAGCAGCTTTTTGATTTTTCCTTATCCTCCTCCAGTGCCTCTATCCCATCCCATACCTGAAATGCACTATGACCTCACACAGCAATTCTACAGGTAGGAGTCTTCCCAAAAATAGTGGGGTGCACCCTCCCCACCCCATGCATTTTCTGAACCCCTGTATGAAAAAGGAGAACACAGCCTGGACTCCTCAGCTGGAAACCCACTGGGTCAGGTTGCAATGACCAGTGCCAGCCCCTGAAAGAAGAAAGACCTGGAGCCAGATGGTTCTGATGAGAAACTGGCGTGGTGTTTTAAGTGTGGGTATGCAGAGGTACCACACTAAGCTCGGGTGTTTGGCACTTCAGTCCTCCTGTTTGCGTCCACTGAATGGCACCTCCATCTGGAAGCAATAGGTAGGGGAGCTTGGGAGAGTGCCACTGTATGTTTGCAGGATCCATCCACACTTGCTTTTCATGATGAGATAATTCAGTATTAGCTGCTCTGGAGGAACATCAATGTTTGTCTGACTGTTTAGAAAATGGACCACGTTCAGGTAAAAATCTTAACAAGAGAAAAATCTATTTGAAAATTAGCCATGTTTTACAGGGTATCTTTTCAAATTTTCTTTCTGAGATGGGAAGACATAGACTGATATGAAAGCTTTTTAAAGATTAAGGTAAAAACATATTTAGGTATTCCTATAATTAATGTAAGACACTTGGCATTTGCCTTACAGATCCCCTTGAAATATAACAGTAACTTTCCAGAACCATCATGTATATAACAAGTGAAGTCAATGACACTTCCCATCTGACTGCAGATTGTGTGAACTACCAACTATTATGATCATGAAAGTCAAGGAAATTCCCCCTCAGAAACAGGATACTTAGATACCTATTCCTAAGTCACATACAGACAATGTAATATAGAAGACACTTGCCAGATTTGAGGTCTGATAGGTATTTTTAATTCTCTACACTTGTCCCCCCATTAATGCCTTTAGATTCACCCAATTAAAAATGCCACAAAAGTTTAAAGACTTATAAAGATTTACCCATTTAGAAGAGTTGCTTTCAGTCAGAACCATTAGCATTGGAAGAAATAATCCTTTCTAATTAGGCATTTAGATATATTTTCAGAAACAATGATACAAGCATTTAAAAGCCATTAAGTGAACAGACAGTGAATGAGGCCTCTGTTGTTTGCAGTCTTATTTACAGTTGCAAAACACTGCATTTTTATGAAAAAAACTGAATGAAGATGGGTTGGTGGGGAATTGACTGTAACTGTTTATAAATTGAATTAAATTCTGAGGTAGCATCCATTTTAAAGTCTCTCTTCCACTTTAATCAGTTTCTTCTTTCGCACACAGAAAGCTTGGTGAAAGCTGGAGGAACTGAAAGAAACCAGTACAATACACATTCATCTCATGACTGTAAGTGATAACCTTTCCTCCCACCCCAGCTCAGAGATCATACTGCTCAAGAAGCAGGATTTTAAGGGCTTTGATAGCCAATATTTTAGATGTTAGGCAGATAGTATCTTTTGAGCACCTCAGCATTCAGGCTGTGCACTGTCAGAAGAAACATCAGAACATTCCTGCGGCATTTCTTTGTTGAAAAGGCTTTATTTGTTAATGCTCTCATAGATTATTTTGCTTCCAGTTATAAGTGAAGTTATCCAGCGCCCAAAGAACTCGTCTCACAGTAAGAAATGGTTCAAATTAATCTTCTGAGCCACCAGCTCATCCTGTAGCTGGGGACTTACTGCAGCACATGCAACCCAAACTTTTCAGAAGTGCAATTCTATTCACAGTGGGGCCCTAAGCAGGCAGCTACACTCTCTAAAGAGAGCAGGAATGTCCTTTTATGCCAACAATACACAATATGGAAGCCACAAATGAGAATGAGAAATGTAGGTCTCACCATTACAGCACTGCTGCTAAAAAAAGTAATTTTCCATAGCTTACATTCTGTATGACTGAGAGGGAAACCCAAAAAGAGAGTGAGGTGCAAAAAAAAAAGAGCTAGCAGAGTGATTCTTAAAAGATAGAAGGTCTTTCAAAGGAGGAGAAAATGTAGTGCCCTCTCAACTGTGGAGAATACAAGGGCTGGAAAAGAAGAAATCCCAGTGAGATAAGACAGAAGGTTACAGATGAAATACACTGAAGCGAAGCAAGCAGGTCATTTTTAGAGCAGAAGAGATTTTGAGCAGTTCAAATATAGCAATATACATATGAGAGACAAAAAGAGGTGTATATATATTGGGTAGCCATAAGATAAGGAAAGAAGAAAGATGTCAGAAAGAGCCATTGATAGAAAAACTGTATAGAATATATGGGCAAGTCTGAGGAAGCAAATTCAAGAAACTGGTATTGAATGGGATTTTTCCACTTCAAAAGGCAGACTATATACTCAAGAGAGATGCCAAAGATACACAAGATTGGGATGAAGAATTTGAGTGAGCCTCAAGAAACAACAGAAGCTAAACCAGGGATGCAGTACGTGAAAAGAAATAAATGAATGTTGTCAACCAGAGCTACAAAGACTAACCATGACATCCATGACGAACGGCAGAACCAACATTAACCAATCTAAGCCTCCTAATGGAGCAAATAATCAAGGCAATATATGAAGAAATCTTATTTAACAGTAGTTAACCATATATTTTCTCAGGATGAACATCCATGAGTTTCATTAACTTCAAGAGGTTTTTAGCATTTCCACCTGCTATATTCTATTTTTTCATATGCTGTACACCTGCAGGACAAAGGACGTATTAACAGCGTTTAAGTATGTACGGCTTTCTCCAAACACTTACCTCAAATTGATTACTGGAGCATATATTTACAGCCTGTCTAAGCTGCAACTTACTAAAGGACTCAAAACAAACTTGTAATATACTAATAAGCAACATTACATAACATTACACTTATTTTTGTCATAAGACCTGCCAGATAGCAGAGATACACTGTGAGACTCATATGAAAAGACCAGTTACTTACTTCCACTGAACAGGAAATGACTTAACATAAGTCATTAATATACCCTTTTCTGGGTTTCCACTTGTAAAGCTGTCACATTTTGCGTGATCAGAAAGAAAAAGCCACACAAATTCTTTGGAAGAATTTTTTTTCCAATGTACTTACTCAAATACGTATCAACTGTGTTTGGAAGTACTCATTTTGGCAGATATCTGTGAAGTTACCTCACTTAAGCTTATGAATCAGAAACTGAGATCGTTTTACTCCTGATAACTCAGGCAGCTTCAGGGATTTTCTACCAGGAAGCTATTACTGCACTTTGCTCACATGTACCCATCAACCTCAATCACATTGGCTGGTGTATTTCTCCTATTTTGAACTCCTCCATTTTCACTTTATCCTATTTGGCTTTTGGGTCCAGGAGTTCAGAAATGCAATTTCTTCCTTTCATCAATTCAGAAGCATCCTGTTTGTTCAGCTGTCCCCATCCTCCACGAGTGATTCAACCTCAGAGGTTTTAAGCTTCTTTCTCATGCAGGACAGCACAGTACCTGTGGGATTTGTCCTTTGTATCTTCACAAAACTCAAAGCAATACCAGTGAAGAAACACATCACAGATTTGTCAGTGTTACTATATGGTTGTTTGTGAAAGGTGCTGACAGCAGCACAGTTCAGCTCTCTGTGCCAGCCAAAGACGCTTATTATTTGTTTTCATCTGCTAGTACCAATACAGGCCATGTTTTGGGACCATCAGAGAGAGAAATATCCTTGAAATAATTTTTAGGGTGATTTTAGTTCCTTAGGTTTAACACATTAGAACTTGGACTAGAGTAAAATTTTGTTCTATATCAAGAAATACTATGGCTGGTGAAAACCTGACTCATTTTACTGTTCCAAACCTGCCTTCTGCCAGCTTCAGTTTGAGCTGAAAAGGAAGAGGTTCTCAGCCTGTCCAGGACACTCTTGGTCCTCCCAAGTATTGACAGTGAGCTCAATGCCTTCATTTTCTATACGAAGTTCAGAATTTTTTCTATGTGCATCACTTTATATCAATTTACATTACATTTTACCTGCCATTTCAGTGCCCTGTCACTGATTCATGTAAGTTTCTCTTATTGTTCATTGCTGACGAACCTTGTCATTACCTCACTGAATTAATTTTAATATCATCAACAGATTTGCTCTTATGGTCTTATTTATATTCATTCCCATTATTTCTATTTTTTGGTTTCTGCCTTTTATCCACTATCTGTCTGTGGAAGAAACTGTATAGGCAGCAACTCTTTAGTCACTTAATTTCCTTAAAACTTTTGGGAAGGCAATCTTTTTGAAAGCTATCTGAAAATTCCAACAATCTCCTTTATCCATGTACTTGCTGAGAACTCTGAAGAATTCAGTGGCTTTGTGAGACAAGCATTCCATAAAAAAAAATCACCATGAATGTTCATCATATTTATTCATGTGTCTATTATTTCTGTTTTTATGACAGATTTTACTAATTTCCCTGAAAACTATATTTGTCTGTTACAGACTGACAGACTATAGATGACAGGCCTATATTAACCCTGACTTCCCTGAAAGTCTTTGAAAACTGATGTCACTTTTCCTACCTTCCAATCCTCAGGTACCAGAGTGGTTTACGTGATGGATTATAGGCTATTGTTAGTTACACGATAATGAGGAATAAACACCTTCTAAAAATAAAACAAAATGAGTGATTTACAGCTAATGGTATGTCTAAAGGATTCAGAACTGTTGTTCTACTTTTTCTCAGCTGCACCTGACTGCTTTTGTACTTTATCCACTTAAAACTGAAAGTACTATTCCTTGCAATTTTGCAAAGATAGAAATTTTCTGATTTACTGATTATGACCAGAAACTGTTCTGCATGTAGTACCTTTTAGTATGTCTCCTTTACTACTGGCAAAAGTAACTACAAGAACACAAACCTTAACCAATTCCTTCCCAAGAATTCCTGCTTAAATTTAATTGGCTATGATGACTCCCTGTTGTTTCCAGACATGGCATAATTTGGTTCATATTAATAAATAACTAAAAATATCTACATTTCCATTAGAGAATTGTTCAGTCATGAACCCTCATCATCTTAAGGGCTTCAAATGAAAGACTACAATGGATACGTGTCATCTATGTCAGTGTTCCTCGATAAACACAACTAAACAATTTTGTTCTCCCATCTTAACAGCAACTGAATTTGTAAGGCAGTTGGACTAGATGACCATTTGAGTTCCCTTCCAACTGAAATATTCTCTTCTATTCTATTAAACCACTGCTACTCTGGCTTACTTCTAAGAAATACAAATTTAAATTATGTACAGAAAACATGCATTAGGCATAATGCAATGCTATCTACAAACGTTCATACTAGACTAGGCTACTCTACAAAACTGCTGTCAATAATATATCCACATAAAACAAACCATGATATTTAATATATTGAAAACATTCTGTAAAATCTCATTTTATTCCAGTTACAAGATTTGTCTCTAACAAAGAGACGACAAATGGCACATAACTAAAACACAAACACATTTTCTTCCAGCTGGATTTGAGGCAGGTTCTCTATGCTTCACCAAGCAGAGAAAGATGGGTTTTTTCCTTGACAGACATAAGCAAGGAGAAGCTTTTGTATATGTCTCCTGACAACATTTCATCTTAATACAATCAGGTCACAGCAGCTACTGCAGAAAATTGCTCGCAGTTTGCTGGCACCATGGGAGACCATCATTACTGACAAGATTGAGAAACCCATCAAAGACAATTCAGGACTCAATCTAACTGTGGCATCCAAGTGCTGCGCTTTTTTATTAGGGCTATTTTCTTGCATCTCTTTAATTCTTATTCATGTCCGTTGGTCCTTGGCTCTCATTGCAATTCAATGCAATAGAGGCTTCAGCTCAACTGAATTCAATCTCAGAAGTCATCAAAAACTAAAATTTATGTAGTACTTTTTGGAAAACCTTATGACAGCCACCAATTCAGGTGAGGAGATGCAATCTCTTCTTCAAAAGGATTACAAAGATGTTCGCCTGATTCCTTCACAAAGGAAACCCACAGAGCAGCCTATTCTGTGTCACGTTGTGATGACAGAAGTCAATTTCTCTGCAGATGTTTGGCAGAAACCAGTTACCACCTGTGTCAGCAACTTTGGTAATAGGTTTGTTTGATTGATTCAAAGTTATCTATCACGTGGTAGTTTTTTACAGAAAAAAACATTCTCCCTTCAGTTTCACAATCACTCACCCCAAATCAGACTAAAGCCATCACTGCTTTTAGTATAGTGTACAGAAATAGTCTTTTGAAAACTTAAGACTTGCTGAGCTTGTAAATGTCACACAATAACCAGTAGAAAACAAGAATCAAAAAACACAGGTAATTGTTCTCTTTGAATTTATTCCATAATGCTTGCCACTTTCTTTTTTACCTGCAATTTGATTTTGAATAAGGTTTGGTTTCATAAGGCTTATATTGTGGAGGACCAGTGGTCTACACAGTAGATAAGAAAATCTTAACGCTACCCCTGGAGAAAAAACTGTGAATAAGTTCCAGACTCTTTACCTGCTTCTTCTTTCAAGGTCCCCAGAAGACAATGGCTCCAATTTTTCTGTCATCCAACTAGACCAGCTGTGCCAATCATTCTGTCCTAAGAGTACAGTATTTACACTCCAGAGACCATATTCCATTTTATAATAGGGAGAATATTTATTCAGCACAGAACAGGAAAGTGTTGAGTCTTTTATACCTTACACAATAGAAGAAGCACAATGAAATAAGGCCTAAAGAATCGGATCTGATAGTTACTGTCTATAGTCCAAAAGCAAAGTAATTCTAAGAGTTACTAGGAAGATCAGACTTTCAAAAGGGATATTTCTCAGATGGATAAAAACTATAAACTGTGACTAAAATTCGGGCAAGCCCCATTAGAATTCAATCTAGGTTCTACAGATCTTCGTTAGGTGAACACCTAGCAATCAAACCAGAAAGGTAAATAAAAACATTTTTCCTTTAAAGAAAAAGCTTGACAATTATGTTATTAATGTTAGTATCCTATGTTCACTTGTGAATTTGCGAAGTAGAATGAGCTTACTTTTGTCCTAACCAATTTTATGTCCAGTTCTCAAATAGGACGCAGTGGACTCCATAGGCTACATGTGATGATACTTTAAAACTATGACAAGAAAATCAGTGGGCTGAGCACAAACTTATTAAATTTCAAAGTTACAAAATTAACTGTTCCTTAACCCAAGGGCAACAGAATTATATGAATTTTCCCATTGGAAAGATCTAGTATTTGTCTTTTAGTGTGAGATGTGTCTTTGTTTGATACTCTATTAATAGAAAAGCAGTGACAGAAACTGGTCACACAGCACGATCTAGCTAGCTGTGTAATAGTGGCTTTAGATAGCAAATGTACTACATATGATGCTAAATCCACATTTACACTGCATTTCTGATCATTGCAGCAAACAATGTATTTATAAAATGGCACATGATAAAGCCGTACAGAGAGTTTCTTCTCTACAAGTCTTTTCTACAATACGGTTCAACATTCTCACATTCTTTTCTTCAAAACCACTTACAGCACTGGGACCTCCACAAGTCCTTAATCACAGGAGCTCACACATGCTCAGCCCCATCAACTATTGCTGGACACAGGAAGATAGTAATAGAACCTAAGCTGTTTGGGTTGGACAAATAACTTATGTAGAAGGCTAACAAAACACTGAAATATATTAGGTAGTTGTGGAGTCAAACCTAAAATTGGGTTGCTTGAGAAACTTTTCCATATATTGAGAAGATTAAAAGAAATGAATGTTCTGTCCTTACATGTCTTTAACTGCTAACTCTTCCTCACAGCAACAGAAACTACACATGTGCTGGACTTTTTTCCTTATTATGTTAATCCTTCCTAATCAAAACAAAAGCTCTGGAAAACAATAACCTAAGAAAAATATGTACAGAAAAGTGCCCTGCCCACATATGAAGGAATGAAAGGAAAAATATTTGATTGTGGAAGATATCCTCCATTTTAGGTAAATGGACATCTTGAGTTCATTCACTTTTCAGGTGTTTATTAAGTAGTTTATTCCCATCTACTACCTGTGAGATCAGAATAACACCAATGTCACGCCTCTATTAATTGAAGATAGTTTTGGTTGTCTTTTTATAACTTGGCAAAAAGATAGTAAATGAAGATAATATAAAGATATAAGGAAATAAAGATAATAAACCACATACATTTAGAGTAGTGAGAGACTGCCATCAAAAGTATTCAACATACCTAGTTGCTCAACTAGAATAAAGGCAGTCTCTCTTTAACACAAATCTAATTAAAAACAGCTTACATGGAGCTTCTCCAGGGTATGCTGAGACAATATGGAAAATATGCATATTTAAAATCCCTGGATTTAAATCTAGCAGAATGAATAATGCAAAAGAATGTAAAAGCACTTTCAATGAAATTTAGAATTTTAATTATTTTTATCTCTTTTGCAGGTAGGGTCTTAGGTTATTTGGACACATTTAACAATTTTATCCTCGGTTTATAAGACAAATTTTTCTAACTGGGCCACAGATTACTCAACACTCCAGTTGAGTAATTTTGCTGATACAATCACAAATACTGTGTGATAGAAGAACTGAATCTTTACATAATTCTGTTCATTCTTGGAAGACGTAGGAAGACCTTGTGATGAAGCACATGCTCCATTAATCAGAAGTGACTGAAAGTGCACATAAGCATCTGTCTCAAGCTATCTGAACAGCAGTGCTATCTGAACAGCAGTGCTATCTGAACAGCATCAAACATCAGGAAGAAAATGAAATTACAGAAAATAATCTGAGCAGCAAAGATGGAAACTCTGAATATATGAAAGACAACTGAAAGAGACCTAAATCACAATCTGTACTTTAAATAATGGGTGCTGGTGAAGAGAAAACATGCAAAGAATAGTCTGATAGTAGCCCATTCCTGTGTTCTTGATGCATTTTGGCTGGAAGTCATGCAGAGGCAGCTAACTGAGCAAGTGCATTGCATATAGCTGAGGAGAGTCATATTTCACGGAAGACCAACATTTGTTTCAAAACATATATGTTCACTGGGTTACATGTTGTATACTTGACATTTAACTTTAAATTTAATAGTCTGCTATTACAGTAATTTGCAATTTGCAACTACAACTTCCTAGGAAGCCATCACAGTAACTTTCAGAAGTCTAAGCAGCAGGTTAAAGTGCTCGGGCTGTGATTCTGTGTCTGGTCTGCCTAAGCATTTGATTATATCAGGAATTTATGAATGCTTAAATTACATAGCAAGGAGACGATAGGTCAAGGTCATACTTCTGTACTTCACATTTCTGATTTTTTACAGAAACAAAATATGCAGGGCAGCTCTCCAAAGTTTTACATGTCATTCAATTCTGTTGCTGACTCGCTTAAAAGCTTGAACTTTATCCTCATGGAATGACTGAGAAAATAGTGTGAAGCTGCATTTTCCTTGATAGCTCAGACCTCATCAAGAAATGTCCAATTGCTGAGTCAGTAAGTTTTTTAAAAAGCTCCATAATGCAGCTCTAATACTGGATTACTTCCAGTCTACTTTTTTGACCCTCTGTTGAATCCATTGGCATGGATTTTTCAAACAAAGCCCTCACTGCCTGTCATTAATCCTTCTGGGTAGGCAAATCAGTAAGCCTTTTAATCGCTGGGATTGATAGAACCACTCCTAGAAAAGCATCACAAACCATCTGCCAATTTCACAACTATCAGTTCCATGAGTGAATGAAAGTACAAGATAAACAGCATAGTACAGAATGTCACAGCTGAATAAAAAATTAGAACCAACACAGGAGAAATGGATTACTGCTTTATTGTACTACAATTCACAGAGCAGTTAAATCTCAACATATCATTCCTGTTACGATAGTCTTTGCTCCAAACTGCAAGTCTAAGCACAAACACATTTCTGTGTATTACAAGAACACAAGAATGTAGTCAGGTACCTAACAAATATGAACATAATATATGTTTTCACAGGCTACCTTGCTCCTAATGCCTACAATCACACTTAATATGAAGAAGCACCTCAAAATAAAGACAAGCCTTTCTACCCTTTTCACTCACAGATGTTGCAATTTGTGTTCTACATAGTTACATAAAACCAAAACTGCTCAATGGGATACGAAATACTCCTTCAAAAGGAAGACAAGCCAATCCCACAGCAGAGTAGTTGCTAAAACTAGGTACAGAACTAAACCCAGGTCAGGTCTCTTCTGAGACATTTGAATATGGAGGGTTGCAATGGAGACAAGGAAAGGTCACAGTCCTCCCTCTGTACATATGGATTGGAATAATTTATCCATTTATTTTCATTTAACACACCTAATCCATCTTTAGAACAACCCCCCTAAACTACACTGTAACCTGAAATAATTGGCAAGCAAAGAAAATCCCAAACGAATGTGTCTAACCATCATCACAAGTCATAGGAATCAATCAACCAGAAAAACGGAAACAGTTTGGAGCTCAGCTCAAAAGTGCTGGCAACAAGTCTTCTGGGGCTCCTTCTGAGTCTCTCTGAACCTTGTAAAGATCAAGCCTTTCCAGGATAAGTTCAAAACTAAGAGAGCCAACTATTTAACAACTGCAACCAGAAGAAAAGGCCATCAGTAAATACAAACTGTAAAAACTGTAACTGCTCTTTCCCTTTCTCTTCTCTTCTCTAGGGGCAGAGATTTCCACCTCCAGAGACAACTATTGCATCAAAAGTTTAGAAAGAGAAGTTGATTGGGCATTAACCCAGATTACAACTGGCAGATATAAACTGGCAGTAGGAAGAGAAGACAGTGAGACGGCAAAGACTCTCCTGCTCTTGTTTGGCTGCTTCTCACCAAGCCCCTGGTGCTGCCAAAAGGACCCCCTCACCCTCTCAGCTGGGCAGGCTCACATTCAGAACTGTTGCTCATGTCTTAAACTGATGCTCAACCAACGACAGGTTGTGAAAAGGAGAATAAATAAAGAAGCTGCTGGTGAACAGCTTTGCTTGAATGTTGAGAAGGAAGTCAACCTGACTCTGTAGCTTCTGGATGGGTTCCTAAGCAAAAAGCAATTGGTAAAAGGCAGAAGAGGAGACAGACCTGCAGCCCAGCCTTCATCAGTAGCATGTGCATCAGGAGCATGTGGCAGCTTCAGCCACACTCCATGAGGACCTCCACTGGCTCTCACTTTTCTGGGATTTTCTGAGGCACTCACTGGATTGTGCCCTTCTGAATACTTAGGGAGAGGATGGCCTCCTTTCTGGACCCTCAATTAGAATGGGCATCAGAGGAATTGGAAACACAGGTTTCCTCCATAATGCTGAATACAGGACGGCCAGAAACTGCTCTATTTACGATGCCATTGCTCAGGACCCTCCACTACAGCTGTGTCTGAGGCAGAACTAACTGGAGAGGCCAAAACAATTCCTGGGGCTGTTTTTAGGAGCAGTGCGGGATCCCTTAGCCAAAATGATGTCCTGGACCTCTTGGCTATCTATATTGATGTACCCATAGAGAGCACAAGGGCACAAAGAAAGTTCTTACTCAGAAAAAAATAATCAAAATCATTAAAAAAGAATTTTTTTGTTAATATTTTTTTCCTAAAAAGCACCAAACCATTGTTTGTTGGTACAGTGAAAACACTTGGTCAGTGCTTTCAAATTTGGATGGCCAAGTTGTACAAAAAAAAAAAAGCTGCCTGATTAACAGAAATGTAATTAATTAAACTTCTACAATTTGGATCCTTTGACAATGAACTTAATTGTTTTTTTCTGATGTGTAAACATGGACTTAGATGTCTTACTTAAGTATTCCAGTAAGACAATGCCAGCATGACTATTCAATATCCAAATAGATCTTAATTAAAATTAGTTTATCTAATTCCATTTCTTGAAGAAAATTTTGCAAAACTCATGCAAATCCTAAACCCATTAAAAACTGGTGATATTCAATTAAAAGTATCTATGATTCCAATGGCAGAAGTGATTCAGAAGGATAAGTGGGGACTTCGGTACAGAAGTGATCCAGAAATACATTTATTTATTGGCAGCTGTGTTTGAGAAATCAGCACAAAGCAATTAAGAAGAGAGTTAACTAGATGCTGATCAGCTAATACTGTTGGACCTATTTATTGCACATGACTACAATTTTTAATAACAGTTTGTGTTATTTTAAGTTAGGTTAACTTACTAGGTTTACATTATTTATTTATTTATTGTCTTATTGTCTACATCAGGCAATTCCTGGAAATTAATGATCAATGAGATAAACAGAGACCACTGTGAAGTTTTAACCTTTCCAGATTACAGCAGTACCACTTAAAGGTAATTTATAGAAGTTTCTGCTTTATAGGATATATGCTTTGTTGAACTGGCTCAGCTGGCCTGCTCCTACTGGAGTAAAGGCTTTGATACATTCATGGAAGGACCAAGATATCACCTGCCTGAATGTTTGGCATCATCTCTTGAATCTTAGAAGTCATAATTATTGTTAAATTCTGCAAAATATTTATATAATGAAATCCAGAAAGTTACAGTTTCCTACAAGCAGGCTCCCCAGGCTTCCAGAACAGTCCTTCTACTTGTATATATTCTATCTATTTGACATTTTCACACTTCATTATTTGAATTTTCATAGTTAAAGAAAAAATGAATACATGTTGCAGAGTTCAAGATCTGAAGCACAGAAGGGTTAAAGGCCAAATCAGCTCATACGCAAAAAAAGAGAAGATTGATTATCTTTGTAGACAAGGAGTAAAAATGTATTGCTTTCACATTAATACTACGGCAAAATGTAAGGCTTTCACATTAATATTGAGGCATGGCTCTAACAGTGGAAACTGGGCTGTAGAATAAGGTGGTTTGCTCTATGGTGATTGTAACAGTTATATAAATTGCAGAGACACAAACCTTGCTCTACTACCAAGCCATATATCAACCAAGTCTTGTCCTCAACTTAGGAAGGGGAGGGAGATACTCAGTGTAGCTTCATTTCCTATGCCAGGTTAAATCTGCTCTACAACTCAAAGAAGCCCTCCTGTCCACCCATACATTTGCATTCCTGTTTCTCCTCCTTCCTTTGAATCAGGATATAGTTTCTGCAAAGGTACTAAGCCTTGAAAAAAAAATAAATTAGACATAACACTAATTCTGATCTAACTTGAGAAACTAAAAAACCTGGAGGAAGAACAACAGTCAAAGAGAACACATCTTCTGTCTGTTCTGTGTAAAATCCCCACATAGTCCAGGAAGAAAGGAGCAGAACCAGAGTAAGGATAGGCAGGCAGCTGTGCAAGACAGCCCGTGCCTGCAAACAGCATCCTGGTCTATGTCACTTGTGGTCTCGGCACTTTCTCAAACTGATCTAAGTCCATGCTGAATCTGTAAAGGGCAGTTCCTCTTCTGTCTGCATTCTCTGATTAGTGTTTCTACCTTCCTACCTTCCACCCCCACAGTTAAGCATCTAATTAAAAATAATTTATTTTAGTCAGGCACTTAAATAAAAATAATGCATATAGTTTGATATCCCTACTTCCTGCAGTGAACCTCTACAAAACTATGATTAATAATCACTGCCTTCACATCTCAAGAGAGTGCTATGCCTGTAACTCATGATTACTATTGAATAAAGTTACTTAGATGCTGAAAGAGTTCATAAAACCCAATACAGTTGCTTTGTGAAGTCTAAAGCCCTTTTTTAAAACCATGAAGTGCTTTTCCCCACAGTTACTGTTAATATACTTGAAAAGTACACAGTCTATTTTTATGATAGAGTATTCCATGATAGAAATAAGGAAGTGAAGATGAAAATTGCTATTAGATTAGAATCACCATAATCAAGGACTCATTACAATTCAAAGGTACCCTACATGCAGGCATAGATGTATACTTACATTTTACATCTTAAAGACTAGTGAGGGGGTGAATTTTGTATATCAACTCTTAATCCTTTGAAAACTTTCAAACATACCCTTACAGTAATTGTATGACCTTGTAGGTTTGTTCCATTTTACCTTACAGTTATTTGCAATTGAAGATTAGACTGAGTAAAAGAACCATCAGTCAGTGCAATTTTAGAGCATTTTAAAGCATTACATAAGCAAGAGTAAACCTGCTCCTTTCATTATCTGAACATGAATACAAAGTGACACTGTGGCAGCTACAGTATACTTCCTTTACCTTCTTCATCAAGGCTTTCTTCTCAGCTTTTCTCCATCACTCATGTACTTCCATAGGCTTTTAAGCAAGCTACTGTAAAAACAAAATTATCTAGTCAGTCCTCTCTTAGATAGACATGCATCTCACACAATCAGATGAGTCTGCCCACTGAGCCTACCTAGTGACTAACAATGTCTTGCAGTTCTACCACTCTCAAATGCACTATAATTTCTGGCATCCTCAAAATGAGGAGGCTTGGTCATCTTTGTTAGTCCAGCCAGAGTATTTCCTACTTTGTCACTTCAGATATTTAGATACAATTCCCCAACATGTATAGATAATAGAACTGGAAATAGGCTCCAGCACTGCTCTGTGATCACTTATTTTCAAAGCTGTAACTAATACCTTGTCTGGTGCATTTGGCTCACACCAGGTAGTACTGGTGTGATTGGGTAACAGTCTGGTTGTAGCAGAATGCAGGGGCTGTTCTGAATAGGCTGTGTAGATGAGGTTGTGATATTTTTTTGAGGAAAGAAGTTTGCAATATGGGTGTGAACTCTGTTGTGCTACCGGAGCTTGGGGCCAAGGAGTGGGGCCTTGCCCATAGACCCTGTCCCTGCACAATCTACTTCCCTGCAAATTTGCTAAATGCCTGGAGAAACATGGTAAGAAGGCAAATAATTGAGTCTCAGCAATCAAGTTTCTTAACTACATAATACCTCTGTCTGAGCAAAATACATTGGCAGCATCAGACTCAAAGAACCATAAAAAGAGTATACTCCATTTGCTGATGAGTTTCATTGGGTGATGAAGCTATGCCAGCCTATGAGGATCTGGCGAACTATGATTACTTTTCAGTGGAGAATTTCAGGGCTTTACCTTCTCCATACTGCCTTCCCACCAACATCTACACATACATATTCCCCTTTATTTTCTGTGAAGAGTGATTAATAAATGAGCAACTGTCATTGTAATAGGAAAATGTGTCTCAATGGAAGGCCTTTCATGGCACAGTGACCACTTGGAGCCTGTCACTCCAGTAGCTGCCAAGCCATCTATGACACAACTGCTGCTGTAACCCACTCCAAGGGACAGTGAAGATGACACCGCAAATGAAGGATGCATTGCAGAGCTAAGCCCTTGAAATAAAGTGGCAGTTTACCAATCTGACACAGTTTATTGCTTTCATATTACTGAAGAGTTTTGTTCAGAATGTTGTTTTCTTGACCTAGGATTCTTTTGAAAAGTATTATGTTTTCTTCATTAACCTTTCTTGATATTACTCCTTAATCATACACATGTAGCTGGTTTATTAAGTGCCTTGCAGATGGGTGACACACACTATCTTCTTTTTCTATGCTTTTTTTTTTTAATAGAAAATAATAAGACGTTCTCTAGAAGAACCAGTAACAAAGAACAACCTTGTATCAGTCTTATGAGTACAACAGAAGCCAGCAACTCTGTACATTGATGTGGTCAGAAAAAGTTCTCAAGAATTGGTTTCTATTTTAAAAATTCCTCTCCATTTCTTTTCTACCTTCTTCATCTTCTGTTATACTTCTAAATAAACCCTTATAATCAATACATCATTTTGCTCTTGCCTTTGAGAAACTATACATCAGCTGCAAGGGAAAACACTTGTCAGGGTGCTTAAAATCCTCATTTTAGAGCAGCTAGACATCTGAAAGTACACATATACACTAACCTATTAGCATGAGCAAAGAAAAAGAAAATAAAACTTCCAAAATTAAACCTTCTAAAAAAGTAAAAGAAAAATCAAGCTCAAAGATCTAATTATTAAACTATGTACTGTAACTCAGGCAAAGGCTGTCATGAATTCCTGTATTCAGTAAATGAATATAGATTTTAAGGATCAGTTGTATATCTTGCATACATCTTACCACATGTATACTTGCCTAGCAAGTATCTGCAGTAATCGAAGATGCTGCTGTTCCACAGCAATATGTTACTGCCTTAGTGCTGGAGGTTACTGCACTGACCTGCATTCTTCAGCTTTAGTGTGAAATCTAAAGTTTAGCCCAAGCCACAATTCCATGACAGTATAAAATAAAACCATTTAACCTTGCACTAGTTAACAAACACTCTTATGACCTATTGATGCATCTGTCCAGCAGGAACAGACAATTGGTAGGTTGTTTTTAAACTTTTGCAACTGATTGCCATGGGACATGAACTTAAGATTCTAACTGTTAAAAGCTGAAAATTAAATACAAGCTTAAAATTTGTACCCCTCATTTTCTCCTTCAGAAGACAGGTTGCTCTCTGCAGCACTTTTTGGTCTAGTCTGCTAATAGGATTGCTCAAAAGTCTTGCACTGGTACTTCTGATCTTTCTATAACTGGCCCAAAATTAATACCCAGGTTCAAACCTTCTCATGAGAAAAAGAGTTTCCTTTTAAATACAGTCAGGGTATGAACTTTATTACTCAGTCTTTTCCTGCAACAGGCTCTAAAAAAACTAATTTAAACAACGAAAGTTGACAGTTATGGTTTGCCCTGAGGCAAAAGCCCTAAGGAGATATAGGTTGCAGAACTAAAGCTGTGACATTCCGTACAACATACATAACTGCAAAACAAAGGGATGGAGGGAAACCATCAAGTATCTGAAAAAAAACCCCAAAATTTAACTCCATTCTCTGCATCAGAAGTTATCAGTAGAATACTACCAGTATACAAAGTTTACATGATTGAATTCAGCACGCATCACATTCAGACTATTGCAAAAGAAGATGCTTGTAAACATGTTCAGAATTATCTGAAAAGTAGCTTAGGATACAGTTTTCTAATAGTCAGAGTGGAGAAATGTGCTAGTAGCCGGGGGCATGAGGAAAAAAAAAAAAGCAATTTTCAATTATTTATTTGGTGACATCCTACAATATTACCTGGTTCAGAAATTATTATTGTAAATACCATCTTGTACAAACAATTAACAATCTCCATGCATTTGTAAAATGACAAGTCACTTCCAGGTAGCCTATACATTGCTTCCCTAACATTTACATATTACTGTGAAACAAAGACATCTTTATAGTTAGAGTCAAAAGCCTGAAGATGTGGAATGTATGTGTCTGAGGAACAGAGTGCACAGATGTCGTTTGTGTGCAGTATGTGCTGAATTTCAGGATGTGATAACCCCAGACACTCTCTGGATATACTTAGCAGAAAATAGTCTAGATGTAGTTCTATCATATGCTATCCATATGCTTCTTATCTATAATCAAACATAATTAACTAATTTCATCATAAAATACACTTGTGGAATTTGGTGAAATAATGCTTTTAGATCACGGCATAATGAAAGCTGCCTTCTATGCTCTCTTCCTAGGGGGCACAGGACAATTTCAGTTTTGAACACCACACAGTTGGAAAGTTTCTTATAAGTTTTCTGAGAGCAAAAAATGCATTCTTGTTCTGGTACTTTATGGTTCTGCGTCCTCAATCATCAATGTAACTGTCTTTAGTGAAAAGATAATATGATTACAATGACTGATTTACAACTGAGGACAGTGGGATCCTCTATTTCCAGAAGAGACTGCCCTCTTTTTAATGATAATTTATTAAGTGAGACATTAAAAAAACCCAGCTTTTTTCAACCCTTTTATATTGAGCCCTTTAACATCATAAAGTAACCGAACTGACAGTTTCAGCTTCCTGTGCTTCACCAGAACACCTCATTGATTAAAAAGAGAAAAGGATTTTCTCCAACAGGAGAAAAATCTACGGCAAGTTCTCCTGTTTTTGGCCTAAGTCCAAGGATGCATTACTCAGTAGATACTGCATAGGTGCTCATTACTCTGTTACTGCATTTTAAGAAGTTTCAGTAACCTCTTGGTTTCATTACTTTCATTTCTACCCCCTTCGTTGTCATAGCTCTCCATCTTTACTCTCAGTGTATAGAAAACACACTAAATGAAAACACCGACTCCTGAGCTGTTTGTGCTGTATTTCAGTATTTTGGCATATGTCTGTTTCTGAAACAGAATCTTGGTACTCTAATTATAGTCACAATCAGGGAATATTACCTTATTCCTTTAAATAAATTATTTCACATTGCCATGTTTTATGTCAGACACAAAATGCAGATGTGGTTTCCTAAAGGAACATGGAGTGTTTATATATCAATATGTGTATATTATAACTCAGTGCTCTTTAGGTCTTCATAACACACAGGATCTAGAAATAACATGAAATCAAATAAGCAGCAAAACCAGTCTTGACAACAGAGACTACGTTTTCTTTCCCCCATCTCTTTATCCAAAACCCAAATCACGAGCGAACTGAACATTTTTTGAGCTTTGAAAACTTAGCTAGCCTTTTCCCATCAGCATGTTCTTTCTCTATGATCCACAGATCACAGGAATATCAGACAAAATACAGCTTTTGTGGTTAGATTGATGTGAAACAGAGAAGGTTTCTTTTCAGTTGTGCTGGACTGGTTTGTGGAGTCATTATGTTCAGCAACTGAATGTTCCTTTAGATATCTGCAAATACATTCAAATTGTTTGAGATTCTTCCAGAATTAACACTAGGAAAGGAAACACTTGCTTTCTAGCAAGTGCCACTTTTATTAGCTAACAGCTCCATTCAAAAACTATGAAGAACAGCAAGACCTGTTTAATACAAACCCACAGCCCAGACCACTACCCACTTTTCTTTTAATAAAGCTATTACAGAGACTTTAACAGCCTTTTCAATATGTGACATGACTGACCAAGATTGGGTCAAAGCCACCTTAGTATCTTTAAGGCACTTCTGACCTGCTAGTTCCTACCTCTATTGAGCAAATACCACAGTACAGCTGAAGAGTTCCTGGAAGTGCAATTTGGAAAGTCATTCATTTATGACTACAGTCTTAAAATTCCTCTTATAGGGCCACACGAGATGTGTGTGGGATACCAGACACAGACAGAATACTTTAGGCAGTGAGGGTTCATGAAAAAATGTGTGACTGAACTACATCCCAAAACAGAGATCTGCTAAAGCAACGTTGTGAAGCTTTGACATACAGCTGACATGTTCAGTCAAGTCAGTAACTTTTCAAGATTCTCCTTTCAGAACAGGCGCTAAAACCCTGTGAGTGCCTTCTTCAGTGAGAACAACTAGAAAAACACTCCAAGATCACAGCGTGATCCTGTGTACAGAAAAGCTGGATAATGCACCACCTCATATACAATAATTCTTCTTCTACTCTATGGATCTACAATTGCAGATTTCTTCTGAATCACATACCATGCGGTAATATAAATGACCAACTGTCCACACCATATTAATAAAAGAGCAAGGCTGAACTCTCTCAAACTTACTCTATTTCCTTAATTAGCACAAAATCTGTTCTCTCTCACTGTTACAATGCATATTAATGATATATTTCATTCATCAACTAATTTATTATAAGACTTTTATTTCAAAAACTGGATTCTGAAAGGAAGATTCACTGTGTTGTTTTCACAGTTCAGGTTTTTGATCATCTGATAGTCAGGAAGCACAGTTGGAGACGCTTTGTAGCAGGAAGGTAACGAGGGACTTACCAAATCACAGGATTTATCTGTAGTTAGTTGTGCTATCAATAAAACAACAGAGCTCCTGCTAAGGAAGCAGTTTGTCGGGGGCATGTAGCACAGTAGGCACACCATGTCTGTCTTTAAAGGTGACCTGAAAAAAATTATGTTATACTGCTGAGCTGTTTATTATGGGGCCTGTTCCCTTTACAGCAGAAAGCATGTCACACTCAAAAATTACTCCAAAATGTTATTCCAAAAACCCTTGTTTGAGAAAACCTGCAGGAAGGGCGTAGCATTACACAAAGAAAGAGAGTCAGTAGATATGCATGGTAATGGTGTAAGCAGACACCATGCAAGTTCACACACTGATAGATGACAAACGTTCACCAGGGAATGATATCACTAATCTTTTGCTATGCTCTTTATTGCTTCATTAGTGAAACATTTTAGTAAGGCCTATTGCGATAGGATAAAGGGTAGTGGCCTTAAACTAAAAGACTGGTAGATTTGAACTAGATATAAGCAAGAAATTTTTTATGATGAAGGTGGTGAGACACTGAACAGGTTGCCTAGAGAGGTAGTAGCTTCCTCCCACTGATGTAATATTAGGTGAAATGACAGTAGCTTTTGTAAACAAAGAATAAAACATGTAAATAACTACAGTTCATCTATCTTAATTTGCTACCCAATTCTTCATTAGTTTAAATTCACACTACTCTCTTCTTCAGATGAAGATAAGTATCTTCACCATTTAGCCTTTAATTTGCTCACTATTCTACTATCTTCTCCCCTTCAATAGGGATGGAAATATTAAATGATTTTTAAAGATTAAATACCTTTCATATGCATACGTATGTAAAAATAAATCCTCTCCCAAGGGTATGGGCAAATTGTTTAAATGGCAGCTAATGTATGCTACATCCCCAACTGAGGTTTGCATAGAGCTATGTTCCACTTTACATTTTTCCTTTTGCAGAGAGATAATCTCAACACACTGGAGAAAAACAATTTAATTGCCAGAAAGTGTTAGGATAAATACAACATGATCTTACCAGGAGCTACAATACGCGACTTTTACTTTGCACTTTGGCAAAAATTTCACCTGTCTTTGAAATGAAAAAATGAAATTGTCTGATGAGAGCATATCCCTCCCAGAATATGGCCCTCTGCACCAACATCATACAGTTATGAAGATGTTTTTTCTCCATTAGAGCATATTTCCTGTGTGATTTATGACTGCAAAAACCTTTTCAAATTAAGATTTGTTTGATTGTCTGTTTCTATTAAAGGTATCATAATAATGTTTTTCCATTTTCCAAACAAATGTTCTACACAGCCTAGCATCCACCAGACATGCACAAGAATGTGACAATGATTAATTGCTGTTGCTGAATTCTTTATTTCCAATAACTAATTTAAGAAAGTCACTGTTTTTTAATAACTAAAAGGTATAAATTCTACAGGGTATTTTTGCTTAGGTAACTGATAAAACATCTTCATATAATGACTGTAAATTATGATTGCATTATATAAATCTACCTCCTCTGAAGTGTCCTGTAGGACACGGCAGGATAGGCAGCTGCTGTCCACTGAGGTATAAAATTTATGCTATGAAGAACAACACATCACCAGAGTGCCAGAAGTTCTCTGAAAAAATATAATTTTTTTTCTGCTTTAATTTTATCTGGATGATAAAGTTCTGACTACATCATATATAATAGAAATAAGTTATATATATGGTTGTTGAGACTCACTGAATATCATCTTCCCATAGGAAATAGCAAAAGCACAATTTGGTTTGGGTTTTTAAAAGCAAATTAGACATAACACTGGAAAATTGCCTGTGGAGAGTAATGGTGCAGTGGGAGACAGGAGGACAGGTAACTTAACAGAATTTTCCTAATATCTAAGGATTTCTTAACCTCTGGTCCTTCCTTAGGTAAAACTATAATCAAACGCATACAAAGTTGGAAGTGATTGTAAAAATAAATGGTAAACTAACTCTCCATTCTTAAAGCAAGCTCATGAATTCCTTGCTTCCACAGAATTCTTTCTTAAAGTTGAAGCCCACATTAGAAGATGAGGAAATTGTCTTGTGTAGTACCATATGTTATGGACGCTTAAAATGCTTCAATGTTTAGAAAACAATTTGGTTCTATGATTTCTCTAGGCATGACCAAGTATTTTGGAATAAGTTATGGGAAGTTCTCCTAGGCAGTGATGAATCCAAGACATAGTACAGAGGGGGTAATCAGACTTTTTATGAGAGAGGTTAAGAGTTTGGTTCCACCGTTTCATTCATCTGTAAACCACTAAATCCTCCAGAAATTAATTGTCAGCAGTCAAAAGATGCTGATATTTCACCAGGTTTTAATATCCATAGATTTATATTAAATTTTACCTTACAGAAAATTATAGTCCAAACATTTCTGTTTATAAAGGTCAAGATAACTTCCCATGCAAACATAACCCTGAAAGAAAGACATGTTGAACAGAAACGATGTTCCTTACTGTATATTTTACTGGGATTCAAAAGTGACAGTATTTCAGTAATGCTTGTATGTATTGTATCTATACAGTGTGAAGGCAGGGTCATCATTTATTCATGATGCACTATCTTTAGTTATATCGCAGCTATCCTTTATAATTGCACAGAAACAACAGGAAATAAGGAAGATACAAGGACACTGCCACAGTACTTTCATCATACCATACTTAGACACCTAATTTATACTGGGGAATAAAATCTCTCCAGACTTTCTATCCAAGTAACCCTAAATCACTTCTATGCATGCTACTACCTGTCATTTTTTTGTCTATACAGGATTTTTTAGTTTATTAAAAAAAAAAACCAAACACTGAGAAGTTCCCGTATAACAGCTCCTCCCGGACAATACATAGGGCAGCAGAGTCCTTGTGTGTGAATATGCAACTGAATTTTAACAGCCCTGGAAGAGACAACATAGGAAGGGTTAAGGACTCCTAGTCTATAGGTCAGTACACAAAAATATTATCCGCCAAACATGTAAGTGCTTCTCAGACATACTTTGAATAGCATTACTGTATTACTCAAATCTAACCACCAGAAAGAGAATTCAGCTAACGCTGTGAGAAGGAAGTTACTATATTTTAGCATTCTGTTCCTTTGGCAATTATCATGGGAATTATTCAGTGCCAGTCAGTCATGTCTTTCAGGGACTGAAAGTCTTCTCGGATGTGACAAAGGCATTGTGTTACATTATTTTTGTACTGTAAAGCAATTTACCAGGCATGGAGCAGGGTAGTAAAAGAAAATTACAGTAATTCTCAAATTGACCAGGATGAATGTGCTCTTATCTTAAGTACATACTGAGTATCACTGAAAGGAGAGGTCTGAATTCCAAACAAACCTTGACATGCCTCAGCCTGCAACTGAACACATGCTCCTTCCTCTTCCGTCTTTCTCAAAGGTGCTATGCTGGAGTGACCACAGGCTAGACACTTTGCTGGGGTCAATTTTGTCTTACTCCAACAAGGCTATTATGTAGGAAAATTATAGTTTTCAAATTCCTGCAAGTATAAACACCACCTTGTTTTTGCAAATAATAATAATATAATTAGAGGCTGTTATAAAATAATCAACTCTGAACCGTGATTTTGCATGTTTTCACCAAAAATTCACAGAGTATAATTTTAATTATTTTTTCTATCATTCAAGCAACATTTCATGGAAATGTTTTACCCAAAGATTCAGAAAGACCTTGAACAGTCACAATGTCATATATGAATTAACCGTTCTTGCATGTACCTTAAGATTTTACAAAAGAAATGTGCTAAAAGCCTTGAAAATGACATAGATAGTATTTCATGTCAGTATGTTAGCAGAAGTAAAAACTAAACCAAACAAACAAACAAAACCTTTATAGCCTAAGGAGTAATTTCAAGAGAGTAGCAAGGCTACTTATGTTGGTAATAGATATCTTTCAACAGTTTCTCAAGGACAAAAGCTTGGGGTTGACAGTGGACAAAACTGTGAGTATATCATCTTGTACAAAGGAACTAAATTTATGACAAGCCACTCATTAAAATTTTAAATGTAAATTTTACTTTTGCTCTTAGGAATTTACTTGAGCAAGGATGTTCCACTGCCACATCTTCCTTTCCTGTTTAATCCAGTATTGAAAATTCAATGAAAGACGTGTACCTAGCCCAAATTCCAGGAGTTAACTGGAATGACACTTCAGCCTTGATAGATAGGCCTCTACAGCTGAGGAATGAAGCAGCTACACAAAATATCAGATGGAAGGAAATATTATCAAAATATGAAGTTTTATAAAATCACTAGAAAGTAGCAAATTCTGAATCCTTCAATTTCTAGGAAAGCCTAGCAAACTTACTCAAGCATCCTATAATTTGCATCTATAACTTCATCTAAATTTAAATATAATATGTATTTTCCTCAAAATTGCATAAAGTTCAGAATAGCAAAGCAGTCCAGAAAGGTACTTCTCCACTGTTAAGCCCTAAGTCTCCTGGTTTTAAGTGGGAATTGAATTGATGACAACAACAGTCTCAGAAACTGACAGCCCAAGGCAGATCTCCCCAGGAAATAATAGCCACAGCTTTTCCTCGTGCTGACAAGCAGCCAAAAGAATAGAAAAAAGAGTCACTGTGAATAACAGGAAATGGATTTGAGCTTTAAAGGAGAGATAACTTAAATATTTGTACATTTTATAGTTACAAAGATACTGCATGCACTGAAAATAATTTAAAAACACATAAGTAAAATTACAGAAGGTAGATTTGAGAAATATGACACTGAAAAACTCTTTAGTTTGAAGGGAGTTTTGCCATTACTGAACAGAACTAAAAATTTTATTGAGTTAAATTTATAAATATTCCCCTTCAGTATTAAAATCAAAAGTACAGCACAGCCTGACAGGTTTCCATCTCTTTTTAATAGCAATACCGGGCAGCAGCACGAACAGGATGTTTTGCTACAACACTAGGCTTAATTTATTTACTAATAAATTAACTTTTCCACAAGTATCTTGTGTTGTGACCGAAAAAAGCCTGACCTCTTGCCTACTTCTGACAATGAATTTCCTGTAAAATTTAGATAAAGTAGAAGAGGTGAAGTTTTCCATGTCAGCACTCTAGGCTATTAAAGCAGTGAGTTTGCTGTTCACCATCCCTGCAGTGGCTCCCTACATACAGCACAGGGCAACCTTGAAGCTGATAACACAGCTGAGTCTGCCTAATCCTGGAATAGCAAGATGAATTCTTAGAATATTTTGATCTGTATGTCTGATGGCAGCAAACATGGAGGAACCATCAGAGGAGCAAAATAAAATGCTGTGTGAGGCTACTACAGTGCACTGACCTTCCACATGGCAGTAAAAATTGGTTTTAATGCCTTGCTGTGCTTTTTTTTGGGAGCATTTCATAACCAGTAATTTGATTTTAAAATATTAACACTTTATGCATTTATGATGTACATATATTAATTAATATTATTGATTTAAGTAAAAGCTTGGCCAAAAGTTAAGTTCTTAGTACAACTAGACACTTGGTTGTCAGCACATTCCAATCTATGGCCACATGGAAAGAACTAAGCATTGAGCAAACAGCACACCCTCCCTTGTTTTCTACTGAAAAGGACATCACAGCACGATGTGGTGTATGCACACAGTAACATACTATGTTCGCTATTATCCTGTTCCTTTTGCATGTTATGCCCTTTCTCTGCCTTGCCTTATTTGGTCAGAAGTGTAAGCTCTGAATGGACCTTCACCAAAGCGTTTTCTTTTCTTCTTCAGAATCATTACAGCTGAGCTGTCCATTAAGGTATTTTTATATAAAATGTGGAAAAACTCGTGTTTGATTTCCTGCACTTTCCTTTTATTTTCCTCTTTTTTTCATGTCTATCTTATTAGAACTCTTCCTTCATTATAACCATATTATTTTTTTTCTTATTATTTTCCTTTGCTATGCAATTCTTTACTGTTCCAAACTACCATTATTTCCCTGTGTTGCAGTTTCTGGGCCTATCACTAAACCTATTTCTATCTCCCTCTGTGTTTTTTGTGAATATCCCTGTTGTCATCCAGCATGGTACAGCTCCTTCGTTTCTTCCATTAGTATTTCTATCTGACACTCTGAAAATATGACCCCACTTTCACATTATTATGTATTTCTCCTACTTTTTGGTTCTCCCTAATCTAAACCAGACATCTCTAACAAACTTAAAAATAACCCCTGAATTTCATGCTTGAACTTGGAACTTGCATTTACCATGGGCTAGAATTTAACTCTTTTTCTTATATGACTCCCATGATGGCTACATAGCCAAAGAAGAAATGTACCTCAGCAATCCCTCAGGGGAAGTACAAGACAAAAGTCCTTCTAATGAGTCCTTCTCTTACTATGCTATGGTACAGCACATTCTGGGATATCCCATGGTGGGCACAGATAATTAAAGTAACAGACAATTCAGTAGGACACAACGGGGACCAAATAAAGTAGTATGCACATTACTTAGCAGGCATTACTGAGTGAGCCATGGATAAATTATTTTGGGATACAGAAAGAAAACAAAAAGTGGACACCCTCTGGTGTACACAGAGAAAGAATTTATATGAATATAAAAGCGTCTTCTTCAAGCTGTGAAACATGAAATTACACTAATGGACAAGAGCATGCCCTGTCCTTGTCAGATTTTCCAAATAAAGGAAGAAAAAGAGCTTTCACTTCTGTTACTGCTTTTAGTGCACCGAAAATCACTGACATAATCTGGAAAAGGACAACTTATGAGGGCAGTGTCCTCATATATATTAACTTCTGTTCTCATGTGGCTGATGAGAATAATTTCCCAGTGACACAACTGGAGGTATTTTCAGAATTGAGTAAGATGCTGCTGCCCACACAATTCTCACTCCTGATTCAGAGCACGAACAGAGTTCCTTGAGATAAGGTCAGAGAAAACACAACATTCCCAGAATTCACCTTGTGGCCTGGCAGAGAGTTAAAACTTGCTACGTTTACTGTAAGGACTTCACAATTGTCATTTAACAGCTTCCATATTTCAGTTTCTACAATAGAAAGTAAAACCATCAAGTTGAAAACTTGTGTTTTTACAGGCTTTTCAGTTCAAGAATTTTTTTCCAACACCTTGAGAAATGCATACTTATCTATGGCAAATATGTATCTTTCCTCTCATCTCCCTTCTAATATATAACTGAGGAATAATACATGTTTCTGCTGCTAAATCTTTTAAGCACATGTGAAAAAAACAACCTTTGAATGCGATAATACAGTACATACTTACAAGGCCCTGTAGGCTTAAAACACATGGTAAACCAAGCAGAAGGAAATCTGGGATTGGATTTTAGTTTATTTTGGTTTGTCTTATTCAAAGGACAAGCATAGTATTATTTACAGGCTGGGACATCTGACTTAATTTCATTTCTTGTTGGCTAGAAAGAACAAATTGCTTCATTTCTTTTTCAGCAACCTAGAATTTGATTCACAAATCACAGAACAGCTGCAGCACATTCAAAGATAAGCCTTCAGCTTCTAAAGTGAGGTCTAAAAATGTAATGAGTCTTTCCTTGTAATGAATTTATATTCTCTTTTTCTTAGTAACTAGCACCACCACAGAGACTACAGAATACACAGTTGCACCAGCAAAGCATCAGGATTATTTCCTTTCAGGACTTAGTTCAGGTAAATATTAATGAACATGTGTAAAGTAAGAAGTTGAAGAGTCTAGTTCAAAATAGAGCTGATCCATGACACAGTCTGTGTGTATGACTAGCAGAAAACAAGCATGAAAAAATAAAATTTTTTAAAAAGTGTGGAAAAAACAATAAAGTATATATCTTTGCAATTTATCCTTTGGTAAGTTCTTAAACTCTTAGGCAACAAACTAAGTGTAGAAAGCACCTGATGAGGACTACCTCATAAACTTAGAGATGCACTATTACTAAAAGAGGTCTTTCTGAAGTATTTCTTGCTTTCTAGTGACTTACACTGAAAAACTTAGAGGTACAAAAGGCAACCATGTACTCCAGTTCTACTGAGAAAGGCTTTGGAACAATAGGATCATTTAAGAGAACATTCTTCGAAAAAAATTCACAATTCAGTGAGTCTCAGACAACCAAGGCCTATAGGGCTCCTGAAGTATTCTTTGTGTCTTTTATCAGGACACCAAGAATAGTTGAACTGCTTATGTAAAGAAAATATCTCCTTTATCATCTTCTGTAAATGGCTCAACGTAATGCCTATTTCTGTGACACTGGCGACAGAAAAGTGACTGGACAGAGCACTCTGGTTTCTTTTCAAATACAGAGATAAAACAGAACCAAATCATCCACTCTGTATCTGCAGAGTGTCATTACCTCATTCTGTTTCAAGTGGAATTGGAACTGTCATATACCTGAATTTCATATATTTAATGAAGTTTAGTAATACAAACTTCATCACAGAAGTAACTCATAAGTAACTGGTCAACATCCTAAGCAGCTTCAGCCACGATATGTGATTTTTGAGGTTGTCCTGTGCAGGGCCAGATGGACTCTATGATCCTTGTGGGCCCCTTGCAACTCATGATATTCTATGATGCTCAGCACTGAGCTACGTGGCCTAATAAGGGAGGACCGGTGCTAACACCAAACCTGTGGAAATCACAGGTGTCTGTGTCTGAGATGCTGCAGAGGCAAACACACCAGAGGCAACATAACCATTGAGAAAAAGAAAATATTCATGCTTACAGGCACAGGTCTTGGAATAATGAGCCTAGGATCAAGAACAACCCTTGACAATAGCAAACTTGAAGTTTATCCTGCCTTCTCAGGAACAGATAGATCCTCTAGCAGTAATAAATTAATTGCTCAACTGTGTCCAAAGCTGATGAAGCCACAAGAGTGTTTGCAAGCTGAAGAACTTGGCAGGCAGGCCCAAAACCCAGGGGACTAGGGATCTGCCATAGTGACTAAAGTAGTCTCTTGTAAAGGGCAGTTAGGAGGGAGAACCTAGGTGTACAGATAAATGTAAAGTCACTTCCTCCCAAAATACCAAATTTATAGAATTTTAAAGAATAGGAGAATTAAAGTCCAACCACAAAATGAGAATGCAACTGTCCTTCATGTAGGTAAGCTTTGTCATAGAAGAAACAGAGCATGTGGCCAGAACTTGGTCTCACACTAAGCTTGACTTGTTGATCTTCTGTTGTCATCAACAATCATATCTTCACTATAAGGTACTCTTACAGTCTATGTGAACATTCATCTGAGAACAAACAAGTATTTGAAGAACAAATAGATTTACAAGTCAACTACACAAATTAGCACAACTGAAATGTAGTGACTAACTCTCTTTGAAGTTCTCTCTCCTGAGTGTACATTTTACTACAAACACTACCGTAGTCTCATAATTGATTTGTTTTCTCAGCTCTTGATTACTATATCCTGACACTGATTCAACAGGGTTACTTCAAGGGAGCATTTTAGGATGATCTTAAAATATTTTGTAGTCTCTGATGCAGGTCTACTTTTAATTCAGCTCTCCTTGCATAACTTCCTCTCCTGAGCTGACCAAAAGCCTCCAGCTCCTCTTTTGTTGCTTAGGTAACTGGCAGTAAAAGTCCCATTTGGGAATCCTAGACTATGTACAGTACTGAAGAACATCTCAGAGAACTGTCAATGAGGAAGCCCTCTGGATTTGGCTACGTGATCATACCAGCACCAGCAGTCACTGAAGTAGCAGATGAGACTATAGGACAGCACAGATGGGGACAGACCATTTTTTCAGGATCTTTCCAGGACACTGTATCTTCTGTCACAATGCCTAGCTAGGACTAGCTTATCAGAGATTCCGCAGCCAGTACACAATTAAATTTTCTCAGAGGAAGTAATTTGTCAACAGAAAGCAAGATTTTACATAAGCAGGGGTAATCTTATGCCAGGAATTTTCAACTATAGCAGCATCCATGGCCACAACATGTACAGTAGTACCCAAAACAAATCTAGTCTCATGTGCATCAATCACACATTAACCAAATACAGAATTTTTATAGACATTCATTCAAAGAAGAAACAATACAAGAATTGGGCTGCCCATATAAATAGAGTACCAGAAACATCAGCCACTGGTTATTAATGTTTTAATAAATAATTCATACTTTCTCCAAAACAAGATGTAATTAAAATAGCCCCAAAATGTGACAGTGGAACAACAAAAATCTTAAAGTATAAAATAAAAAGCTATTAAATTTAGAATTGAATAAGAAATAATACTTGTTCAAAAAACACCACAAGTCTGCCACAAGGCTTCCACAGACATTAGCATTAACGCAGGTATATACTGCATATTCTGACCTTTAAATTTAAACTACCTAAGTCATTGCTGATTGTATAATGTCCACAAGGTGCTCCTTTTCTCATTCTACTACTTTCCTGAAATTTAAAGGAGAGGAAAACTAAAAGAAAGGAAGAAGGAATTAGACTTGGAAATTTTGGGTTTTCCTCTATACTTCCTTCCATGCTCATTTTTTACTATTTGCATTTTGGATATTTTAGATATGTAATTTTGCCAGACCTCCTGAATGCCGTAGAAAGAATTATGGAAAGGATAACAAATAACATAAAAAGCAGATCTATACACAATACTTAAGGAAAGAATAAATATTGTAATCATGCTACATATTAGTGTGAACCTACATAGAAAAAAAAACAAGTAATTTTCCATTATATCAAAGAAAGTATATACTTTCTATGCCAAAATTCTTTTCATTCAGAATGCTCTCTCCTAAGTAAAGTCACAACTTTGTAACAAATCACACAAAATTTCCACAGAAAAATCTGTTTTTAACCAGTTCTAGAATTACATAATCAGTGCTGCTCTGGAACCACAACAGACACTACCCATATCTCTAACAGTTTGAAAGGGCACTGCTGTCCTTTCCCTCATACCTCAAAGCAGGAACACTAGCTGAGTGCTGCAGGTAATAATAATGGCCCGCCTTCGCGAACAAAGAACCGGGGAAGGTCTTTACACCTTCCAGCCTGCGCATTGGATTTTTTA
>JAYRBT010000114.1:47962678-47984902 GCA_036023395.1 Myiotriccus ornatus
CTCAGGACGTAGATGGATTGCCTTATAGGGCTAACGAGCTCCATCTGCCCGGGGAGTGGCCCTGACCAGGAATCGAATACTGTTAGATAAAACACAGGATGGTTTTCCTTTTGCAGTCAAAGCATTACAGTGATGAGGTTGTGGGTTTCAGATGGCAGTATTTAACTATGAAGGAGGTGAGGGTAATGGAGTAATATGATTAAATAAAGTATATGTTGTGGGGTTTTTTATTGATTTTGAAAGCCCACAGTATTCAGCAGAGGAACAATATACATATGGATAGAAAATTCTGTTCATAAGAAATGTTAATGCATCTTATTACCGTGACAGTGCAATAGCATGCCTTTGATATTATTAAATTCACAGCTTTGATAAACAGCCTACAAATTACCTCTTGAAGGGAGCTGCATAATAATACCTGAAGCATAAAGAGAGGAAATGGAGTTTAATTAAGTGTTGCCCAGCTAAATCACACAGAGAAGAGCATAGGGAGGTAGGAAAAATACTGAAGACTTCAGCTCTGCAGGGAGGTGGCAAGACAGAGTGGCCAGGCAGAAGTCTGTATCTGAAAATATACTGAAGCTATAGTGGGTTACACATCATCAGTTTCTGATGAACAAAAGCTCCCATTCCTATTCCTCCCTTTTCACATGCAACATTCATTTTCTCCCTCACAAAGGAGAAAAGGAGTATCACAAACCAAGGGAAAATTAGTAAGGATGAACTGCATTAATAATAATTAATATTTAATACTGAAAAAAAAAAAAGAAAGCTGTAGTGCAATGTGCATTTAGTAGCCCAGCAGAAAAGTCTTGGGGAAATAAAAAAGAATACATAAAGACAGATGGAACCATCATGGAAAAAATGTGCCAGTCTTATACGAGGGTTGGAAAGCAATAGTACTCAAATACCTTTAGCAGAATTGACAGAAGTTTTAAATTAAATGGTCAGGATTGGCATGATGCTAAATGCTAACATCATACACAGTTTTCCTTAGGTATCGCAATTAATATTCCAAGAGTACCACCTATGATCTAGAACTATATAGCTTAACACTAAAATAAAAAACAAAGTACCCTTATATTTTGGAAATTATACATCTTTGGAAAGTATAAAATTTTTTTAATTTTTTAAGAGTGCAACTTCTCTAGGAACAGGTAGATTCATGTTGCCCTGTGCTCCAGCACTTCCTGACATCCCACAGGTTACAATGAGCCTGCATTCAATTTTGTCTCGCTACTAATAATCCTTGACTAACACCATTTCATAGAATCCTAGAATATCTCAAGTTGGAAAGGACCCATAATAATCATCAACACAACTCCCTGCTCCTTGCCGAGCTATCTGAAAATAATTCTTATGACTAGAAGCGTCTGGATGATGCTCTTTTAGTCATATGGTTCAGTTCCACTGCCCTAACTAAATAAATGAATTTTCAGAAGCAGACAACACTTCTAACAGCCTCCTAAATTTAGTGTCATTTTCTAAAATTACTTGTGTAAACAATAATTCAGTCATTTGATAGGATACACATTTCTAGGTTTTTATGACTGTGAGAAAAAATTACAGCTCTTGTCTTTCTCCACTCTGATTCCTAAACTAAAACATGCCTTCAGTAAATGTGAGTATACATACAATGCCTAATAGTTCAAAAGTGGAGTCCAGACACAAATTTATAGGGACTGGTTTCATAGAAAGACCACCCCAATAGCAATGCACACTAATAATCCCATCAAGCTTGCACTGAAGTCAAGGGCTCCAAAGCAATGCACTTGCCCTTTAGAAACAAGCACTGACAGATATTGTACCAACCCTTGCAGGTTTGCCTTTTGCCTAATTAATGAATAAAGGCTCTTTAAAGTGTTTCATGCAACATAATCCCACAGAAATATTTCTTCAGAGAAATTTCATATTTCTTGAGAAAATAGTTTATCCAAATACTAACCTAAAGCTCCAAGAAGGCAACTGCTCTTGCTTCTGTAGTGATACTTTCTCTTAACTGGAAACCGAGCAGTCAAAACAGAAAAGAAGTTCAGCAGCAAACTGCCTGTGCTAATAATAGAGACAAGGCATCATCTACTAATTAACACACTAACAATTGAATATTGATTAGAGTTTGTCACTTTCAAAATAATTGAATCCATCTTGCTTTTAACAGCCAAGAGTGTTAAAGACTTTTAATAAACAAAGGATCTTCAATTCAGGAATGCTTTGTCAGCTTTTCTATTGTGTTCTGCACAGTGAAAGACACATTCAAAATATTTCCTCGTATTTGATATTTTTCCCTTTTTTTTGGTTCCCAAAGAGAAAACACCTGGGATATCCTGAGGGCGTAAAATTTATGCATACCACCTTTTTCCCCTTGTACAAAAGTAGATCCAAGTACAAATGATTTAAGAGCGTTAAAACCTGATAATACTACTAAATGTTACACTGTTTACTGGAAATTTAGGATAAAAGTGTAAGGGTTGCACAGCAGCTACGAAAGTTCAACAACACAAAACAGAAGGGGTTTTTTCTGTAGGATTTTTTTTCCCCCACCAGTTTCATTTTTTGCGGGATTTTTTTTGAGTCTGAATTTTCAAAGAGATGGCTAAAATATAAAGTGTGCATCTACCAAAAGCTTTTAGGTGATTCCATGATAAAATCAATTCCTGAGAATTATCTTGAGATAAACTGGAAAAATAATGTCTGGGAAGGTATCTGGATGGTTAACAGTAGTAACAAGGGTATAATACTGCTCCTTGCCTGGAAACAAAAAGGCCACTGATCTTCAAATGTTTTCTTATTGGGAGTGAGAGGAATGTAAAGAGATGACACAAAACCCAAGCCTAAACAGGAGAACTGAAAGTAAATGGAATACTGTTCAGAAGTATTTCTTTTGAGTGATTTTAATTCTTCATGAGTGCCCTCAGTTTCACACGTATATAGTACTTAACACTCAATGCCTCACAAAACATAGGATTGATTATAAAACAGTTGCTTAAAAATAGTAAGTGACCTTTCAATGTTCCACCTGGTTTTCACCATTTCATGTTTACAAGAGAGGTTACTTTATAAGTTAAAAATTCACATGTGAGAAAGTATCTATGTCATATATATATATGCACATGTGACTTGCCAAGATATATTTTTAAGGATGGATATTAATTTAAGGATATTAATTTTAATCTATAGAAATGGTGGGTTTTTTCTACAGCAAGTATTCAAAAAATGCATTTATTAAAACAAAAAAAGTCTTCCTGATTCCATGATCTTGTACTTAACAAAACAATTTTGTGATGTTTGCTTCCCAGATGCTGAAATTCAGGGCATTGGATAACTGCAACTGCCTGTTCTAAAAGTGACTTCTCAGTTCTATATTTTCCTGAAAGAAGTGCAAGAGCTTAACCGAACTATAAAGCATCAGAACCAATTTCTATGGTTGAACAGCAATTTTAGGTGTCAAAAAATGAAGCGTTACAGTTCAAATAAAGAAAGAAATGTATTTTACCTTGTATTTACAATGTATTTAATTGATGGGGAAGTCTATAGGTATTCCTTTGCTATTCCACATTTTTTAAAATATGGAAGTGAAGGGCCCTCTGCAACTTATGGAGCAGCTGGAGAGAAATGGTGATACATATTCACCAAATACCTCTTTCTCCCTTCCCAGAAGGATTCCTCTATGCTTGGGCAAATACCCCTTTTTCCTCTCTAGAAGGCTTTGTTTGTGCTTGGATTTTGAGGGAGAATATTCTGGATGGAAAAGTCAATTTTTCATTAAAAGTCACTGAAGCTGATCTTTAAATTGATGCCAAAAATGGTTCTTGCACTGCAACCTTTTGTGTCCGGATTCATCACACAGGGAATTTTTACAGCAAATTCCACACCTCCTGCAAAGCATGGTTTAAAATGGAAGCTCCAACACAACATTAGCAATGGCCATGCTATGATAAGAGAGAAGAGAATACAATAATTGTTATGGTTTGCTAAGCTTCACCTGGAGGACCTGGTGACTAAACGGATTACTTGCTGACTTTTCACCTCTGGGATTCCAGCCCTGAACTGGAGTGACTGAAAATCATTCTGATCAGTCAAGTGAAAAAGGACCAAAGTGAAATTAGACTGGTGGTTTCAGATCAGTTCCCTCAGCGCTGTACTTCCAAATCACAAAACCACAGCACGTTGAATGCTGCTAGCAGGGGAGAAAGTGAGAGGCTTTGAGGCTTAATGAGCATGAATCCAGCTGGCTATCCAGCTCGCAAACACCTTAACATAGACTATAGCCACCCCATACAAACAGGCACAAAGTAGAATAAATGACTGTGGATTACCATACAAATTAAGCAGGAGCAATCCCTTGCGAATGTGTATTGAAATTCCTGCATTGCATATCACAATAATATAATTGTTAATCATATTAGATTAGCTCTGACAGCCAGATGATACTTTAGTAAATGTTTAAACCAAGTCTGTAATAGTATTTGAATATTTCTATTAAAAAAAAAAGTGCCTTTCTATTTTTATTGTGCTCACGAACACTAAATAATCCTAGCATATCCCATGACCTATGTGTACAAGAATTATTTCAACTTAAAACTGGGAAAACTGGGAACAAAGAGATTGAAGTACTTTATTCATAGATTTTTAAGGCCAGAAAAGGACAATGTGATCATCTAATCTGATATTACACTTCCCACCATCTCTGTACAAAGCTGGACAGTGAGAATCAATCAAGAGAACTGCTGTTAGAATGCAAGAATTCAAGATTTCAAATCTCAAGCTCAATTTCCTGTTAATTTATAGAACTAGGCATAGAAATTTGCCTCAAAGACAATGTTTTACTGCAGATAAAACAGTCTTGCCCTTCGCTGCTGTCGTTAGCTGTAGCTCAGCCAGCAAAGAGACAAAATCCTGTATCTTACAATGAGACAAACAAGAAAGAGAGCTGGCATACATTAAACATGGACAGAAAGTACTCCATTAAATTACTGCTTGGAACCAGTCAGAAGACAGACCTCTGTCATAGTTTGAATAATTCAGGGCTAGTTTTTTTCTTTGGTTATTTTTCCTTTGTCTAAAATCATATAAGATTGCTTCCTTATGGCAGAACCTGCAGGAAATCCTCATTTGCTATGTGAACATGAGTGACAGTGTAGGTATAGAAGAAAGTGGGTTTTTGTGGGTCAGAGCTGAGATGTTTCAGAAAGAAGTCTCATGAAAAATGTTGTCTATAAAAATGAACATTTTTATTTATGAGGTTATTATTTGGGGTCATCTAGCACATTGTCATGATTTTCATTAAATGAAAAATCAATTGGGAAAAAAACAGACCCTGTGAATTTCTCTAGGGGATCAAGCATCATTCCTCACTCTAAAATGATGTTGGTTTTACACCTCAGAGCTTTTTTAATTCTCACATCAGAGCAATGAACAGAACAGGAGTTCTTATAAAGGAGCAACAGTGGTGCAACTTCTGTTTACAGAAGTCTCCGATATTATTCTCCTCCCCTACCAACAATCTTCCATGCTCTGTTTAATGACATTACAGAATCACATAGGGAATATTAACAAATATTCAACATTAGACTGCTGTGAAAATGTGTGAGAAAAAAATAGACTGAAACATCCTGTTTCATGTATGTGGAGGATTTTCAAATATGGTGGAGGATTTTCACCGCAGAAGGCTTGATTAGCTAGATATGATTGCAATCACTAATTCTCTTCTTTAGGGTCATATGTCTGCTCAGATGCCCAGGAAATTCCAATTACAAAGCAAATGGGCTGTGTGTGCTCCACAACTGTTTCACTAACGTAATACTGAAAAGTATTCCTAAATACTGTATTTGATCATAGCTCATACAAGGAATGTCATAGTTTGGAATTATTGGTCTTTGTTTGACAATAATTGGTTGTTAGGATTTTTCCTGATTTATTTTAAAATGGGTCACAGTACAAAACTGCTTGCAGAACTTCTGTAAAACTTATATTTAATGGAAGAGTATTCCAAAAGACCTTCTAGAAATCTGAAAACAACTCAAACACCTGATAGCTACATAGTAATTGGCACATAGATACACACTTCTCCAAATTAATTTAACCTTATACTGCAAGATCTTTCTACACCTACTCTTCAGCTCACTGCCTCTTACACTGTTAAATGGAGACTGTACTGGACTTCCTTTTTTGGGATCAGTCTTTGATAACTGGGACCTGGATTACTTACTATAGTTTACTGAGTTATGCTTCTACTGAAAATCATGTGGCATTATTTTTCTCTGGCAAGTCATATGGATTACATTAAAAACTGTCTTAATGAGAACCTTGGTAAAAACTAGTCTGAAATTAATCAGTCTCCGTACAGACAGACATAAGACAAAAGACCTGATACATTCTATCATAAAGGAAAGATCAGATTTATTAAGGGCATTTACTGCTATGCAAAATTTAGGGGTTAGATGCAAGTTAATTGCATCTGATGTTTCATCTATTCCATCACAGCAACTCAAGTGCTCTGCATTAGAAAAACACTACTATAGAAAATGATGTTATCTTTCTTTTGATGGATCACCAGAAATTGAAAATGGCTTTTTAAAGAGTCTAGAGGGGAACCAACATATTTTCAACATTCTTTCATCCTTTATTTCCCCAAAATGGATTTTCTTATTGATTTTGGAACTATCATACATTTTAGTTCATAGTGGTCTAGCACACTGAAACGCTGGTTGGGCACATCTATTTCACTAGTTCTCTGCTATTTAGATTTTGCATTATACAGTCATTCATCTCCCAGTGTGCAAGTCTACACCATTTTCCATATGTGCAACCTATTAATAATTTTAACTGTACTTTCACATCGACCCTTCTTCTTATCAATGTCGGTGAATCTTAATTAAAAATAAAAATCTGAAAAACTACCTAAGATTGTTTTAAGTAAGCCTGTAACTTTTTTTTTCAAGTCAAGAGAAGCATACTGATTTAATTCCTATTTTCCTATTTTACAATTGCAGCAGTATCTGAAATTACCACCGGTGCAACAAAATACAGCTAATAGGAAAAAAATGTTCTTCCAACATTTTTCTTCCCAATACACTTTCTCTTAAGCGTGGCTATCATTAAGTCTATTTTCATTCAAGAGCTAGCAATGAGGCAGGTACATTTTTCTCATTTAAATGCATGTTTGTATAAAGAACCATTATCTGTTGTACATTTGTACAGAAAATGTAGTTCTTGGAGCATGAACAACCGGAGCTGAGAGCTACTGCTTGTGAATCAGATGGGAGAGTTTATGTTAGAACAGGCTAACACTTCTGCAGGGCATTCCTAAAATGTCTAGTTGCACATTCTTCTCCCTGCCTGGATTAGAGATTGCAACCTGATACCACATCCAGGTTTGCATTTCTACAAGTTAGACATTGCATTCAGTCATCCTTCAGGAATGACTGTTAAGGCATTCTGAATTATTCTCTTCCACTTCTGCAGAAAAGTCATTGAGGGGAGAGAATGCAACAGCATCCTTGGCACCCTAGATGAGTCTGGACATGTAACAAAACCTGCCTCTTCAGACCAGGACTCAACTAATCCAAAAACACTTAGGAGAAAGAGTCTGTGTTAAGACTGAATCCCAGCTGTGATGTCATGCAAGTGTCCTAATCACATGTAACAAGATGTAGCAGAGTGAAAAATATTTAAACTAATCAAAAAATAGGATTGTATGATCTTGGTTTTCCTATATTTTGTAATCTCAAACTCTAATGTATGTTAATGATATATTTACCATGGTCTAAGTCTTAACATCTTAATTTTATATGAAGATTCATCTCCAAGGATAGAGTTTTTTATTCAGCTATGGTTAGATGGGAAGTGAATATATTCAACACCAAAGTACAGTAGTTAAAAGCAGGAGGCAGGGCAACAGACAACTCAAGGCGCTGCTCAGAACAACATCCCTTCCCAACAACCAACCTCATCCAGAGAGTTCTTAGCAAGCAGGAAGAGGAATACCTGTCCTTATAATAGAACAGTAACTTTTTTCTTTAGGGAGCCTTTTAGTTTATTTAACAATTCTCAGCTTTTGTTATATTAATATTACCTTTTGTCCTGTTTCTTTGCACCATGGGGACTGTGTACAAGCAATGGTCAGAAGCTGCCATTCCCTGAATCTCTCACTATTGTGATGAGGTTCTTCAAGCGAGAGCATAAAAGTTAGCCCCATTATGCTGCAGTGTCACTCCCACTGGGCTTGTGAGATGCATAATTCTCCTCTCTCACACCGCCCCCCCCATAAAACACATTTAGTATGCCAAGAGGAGACCATCTCCGTACCAGCTTTCTTTACTAGAAGGGCCCTTGAACACCCTTGAGTTCATTTATGCTGCTGCTATCGGTAAGGCATTTTTTTCCTCTTACTGGTGATTGTTGCTATTTTAAGGGAAATGCTGTTCGAAACAAAAGCACCTGTAATCACTGACACTTCATAAAGTGTCCTCAGGCACAAAAGCAGCCAAACAATGGGTGCCTCCTCATACATTTGCATATATTTGGTTTCTTTATTCATAGAAAGCTATTAGACATACATAATGGTTGTGAATACTGATATATAAAGACATGATACATTTAAATTAGCCTTTCTCCCCACCTCAGTAATACTGTTTGGAATGGGTATTTTTAATATAGCCCAAAGAGAAATTTCAACACAACTATGCTGTCGTGAACTGAGATTACAGTAGCATATCCTACAAATAACAGCTCAGGTTGGTAGATGTTCAGACATGGTCAGTCCCTAATGAATCCACATTTCCACAACTGGTAACATTAGACATACAATCCCAGACTGCAGGTGCTACTCTGAAAACTCTTAAGTCCCCCTCAGTAAATTAACAATCTTTCTTTTTAAATCACAGCAACTTTTTTTCTCTTTCCTGAGTGATAATACATTTTTACTCTATTAATTACCTCCTCCAGCTGGAATTTGCCGGGTTATCACCAGATAACTGTAGAGAAAAGGAAACCACAACTGGCCACGAGTTCTCTAACAGTAAGTGTTCCTAAATTCTCCTCTTCCCCAAACAATACCTTCAAGACTGCAGAAGGTAGCAGCACACAAAATAAGACTGTCAAAGTAACTGCAATGTTGAATCATCTCTACTAAAAGTAGGCAAAAAGTTTTATTCGGAAAACTTTGGCTAACCTAATATTATTATTTTTGTATCTGGATGAACTTCAAAATCACATTCCCCAGAACTACTGTAAGATTAAATAAAAAATAAAGGGGAAAACCAGAGTTTTAAATTCTTATGTATCAAATAGTCTTGTATAAAAGAAGACCCTAATTACAAATATGTAAAATATTAATCAACTTAACAAAAAACCAAAAAAATAAAAAACCAAACCAGAAAAATTGTAATAAATTTATAGCTTCATACAGCCTGTAAAAGCACTATCATTTTTTAGTTGTAATTAATTCTCACAACCCAAACAGACTCAGGGACAGTTACATTCATTTTGCCCTTCTGCTACCACCGGCCTTTATCTCAAACAATTATTTCACTTCCTTCTCTGATGCCTGCCCCCGAAGCAGTAATCACACTCCTCAGCCTTAATTGTACTGCATTTAGCAAGCCAAACTCTCTTTGTACCCTGCACATGGCAAGCTTTCCATTTTTTAATTACCCTAGCTCCACCTGTCCCAATTCAAATTCATTTTCCATGAACATGGCTAAGCAAAACTGTCAGGTGAGGTCCCTTCATCGTCCTGTCTATCAGGAATGCTCACCTATCTTTACTAAAATGCACTATTTCCCTGTAGCTAATAGCACAAGTCTGATTTATGGACTCAGCATGCAGATGCCTCTGATAGAAGGGGGTTTAGCAAGGGTTTTTTTCTTACATGTTAATTTTTCATTGAAGAAGTCACCTCAGTGCGGAAACTGCTGGCCTTTAAGACTAAAGGAAACAAGTCTCAGGACTTCTCTATTCCTAAAGACAGAGCATTACAGTCTAAGGCTGTGAAAATATCGTATCTCTTTGGCCCAAGGGCACGATGATGACAACAGCAATTCCTATAATTTTTACTATTAGTATTACTACAACTGTTGTGTGGGTTTTGTCAGTTAAAAGTACCTGAAAAAAATATGAACCCCACATTGTAGCCCACCACTGTAGCATTTTCATGCCACAAAATGGAGTTTACGTGTAACGTGCAGCACAATCGTACAGTATGAAAGCATATGGGGCCGTTTGAAAGCGCGAAGCCTGTGGGAGTTAGGTGGTGCCAGCGCTGATAGTGTCTTGTCCAAACTGGCTGCCAGGAATGGTATTTGAAGCTCACTATTCCCTGAGGTGTACCTGACCATTTTCTTGATGAGGGCCTAAAACCTTAACCGGGAGCATGCTAAAAATTAGAGACTGTGCTAAAAATTAAGCAGTACAGTCTGTACAAGTTTTTAGAAGTCTACATGTAATTTACAGGAATGATCTTGCATTTTCTAAAACTGAGTTTCATTAAATTTCTGTTATTATAATCTTCAGGTTCATCTGGTTCTTCCCATCCCACTATCTTAATCCTCTTCCTCTGTTGACAGTACCTCCTAAATTTGTGTCAACTGCAACAGCAAAGCAGTACAACTAGAATTTAATGAAAAATACTAACTCCATTAAGTTCTTAATCTTTAGGAAATTTCACCACTTTTTCACCCTACAGCCAATATTTTCTTTTTCAATATAATCCACTGTCACATCCTGTTAGCCAGCTCTTATGATTCCTAACATTCTATATACAAAGCTCTATCTGCCATGGTTTTGTGAACATTTTTTGTCATTCCTCCCTAAAAATACCTTGTACCTATGCTTGAGTATTATTCCTGACATTATAGATCCCCTCAAATTTATTAATTGCAAGCAGTTTTGACAAAAATGCAGTAATTCCTATTCTCGCACAGTCCACAACTCCCTGTGCTTAAAATAAGTGCAGCCTTACAGAGTAGCAAATCCAAGTCTTCATTATTCCTGTTACTACTGTTAAAATAATAACAAAATTGAACTTCCTTTTGACTTTACTTTTATATTACTGCTATTTTTAGCATGCTTTAGCGCAACAGCTGCAATATGTAGTAGTAAGAAATTATTTAGGTTTAAGAATTCTTGATTTGATTAAAAACATTCTCACCCTTAGAAGTAAATAGTAATAAATATCCTGCTATCAGTTCTTTACAGCCTGTTGCTGAAAGGCAAATGTTTTCTTTCCATCGCTTAGGTTATGAACACTTAGGTGATTACAGTATTTTTTAAAAATAAACATTCTACTTCAAAACTAACTTCTCAGCTATTCTGCCCAGCTACTTTCAAGGGCTCCTAAATTTCACATACCTCTAATATAAGTAATTGAAGAAATGAAAGGTGAAATTCAGCCTCTAGTAGAGCGAGAGAGCAGATAAGGTCATATACTGACATGGATATTTTACCCTTTTACATCAATAAGCTTGCCAAAGATCACTGGCTGAACTGAACTGGTGAGCTCCTGATTTATCCTGGGACGTACTCCATTTTTTGGCAGTTTAGACAGATTGGTTTTTTCAATTATTTGCTTTGTGGGAAAAAAACCTCAACCATATTTGTTCTATTTTCCCTATGAAAGGAATGGGTTCAACAGTGGCATGTCTCCAAGAAGTACTCCTTTCTTCCAGCAAATTTCCAACTGGAAATGCAGATACAGTGAAACTTTCTTACTATTCTATACTTGTTTGTGTCAGACACATTTGGAAAAAGATTACATAAAAGTGAATTTAAAGAATTTTGTGTGGGGACCTTTGAGCTGTTTTGGGTTTGGTTTTTTTTTTCCCTAAAAATAGAGGAGATGAGAAGATTTGTTTTTAATTCATTCTTGAGATGTATTAAAAAAAATCTATCTAAGAATATTTATTTTATTTTCTTCACCTCTTGTTCTCTCTTTTAAAGGACACAGTATAACAAAAACATTCTTATTAGTGTTTCACAGAATAACCAAACCCCTGAGCTTATTCTCCTCTCAACGACTTAAAGAAAAAGACAGGAGCTAAAGACTTCTTATGATAAAAAAACCTGTCTTACAGTGCAGTCTAATGAGAAGTTTATTTAGTATTTGTATACTTTTCCATTCATTCCATCATCCCCTTCAACTTTAAGAATTATTTACACCTGCAAGACTAGTAAAAAAGATGACTTTTAAAAGTTGTTCTTTGTCCTTTTCCTTTGCCACTACTTCTTGACCCAGCTTCCTCTATCTCTCCAGAATTAAAAGAAAGCCATATGCTGAAAACATGTAACTTGAAAACTCCTCCATCACTGGCAACCTTATGACTTGCACTGACAGAATAACATTTAGAGAAAAAAAAAACAACAGCTACTTTTCATAAGCACTGTACATCTCCTGACCTACCACTAGTATGTAGAAGCACAGAAAAATCTCCCAAGTAATCAGATGAATGTTCCTCCCTGTCTTCCAAAACCAACTAATTGTAGAATTCTTTTGAATAAGAAAAAAGTATTCCCGTGTTTACATATAGAGAAGTAAAACCACAGTCTATTTATGCTCTGACTGAAAATATCCCCATGTTTACATATAGAGAGGTAAAAACACAATCTATTTATGGTCTGACTGAGAACATCCATGTAGACAGATTTAGTTTCTGACAAAGCAATATGTGTGATCATGCAACCTGCACAGGAGGAATTCTTTGACAGAAAGGAAGAACAAGCAAATCCTTCAGTATGCTCCATCTCAGCCATATAGTCCAATAGCACAATGTTATCTGAGAAGTATAAGTATATTCTCTCAGAGAAGGACCCAGGAAACTGATCCTTTTATACCAGAAGGCTCTGGTCTGACTGAAATCCCTCATTCTCAGGATGGATTCAATCATGAACAAACTCCTAAAGAGAAGTCACACATGAGCGAGTTGCAGCGCAAAAAAGATTTCTTGCCTACTTAGGAAACAGCCATTTAGGCCTGCACTGTAAATCATAATGTTAAATTCCATTATTCAATAAAATATGAGGAGTGAACGCCTATCAGGTGTATAAATACTTATTCTTTGGAAGTGCTGTTTCTTAAATAGTGAAGATTCACACATAATGTCCACTTTTACTAGAAGTGGTGGCAATGCCTGTGATAATCTCAGAAGCTTCATCATCTGCATCTATTTTTAAAGACTACCATACCATGGTAGCTCCAACAAGCAAACTATTTTAAAAAACAAACTGGTTTTGTTGCTGGTTCCTTATTTTTGTTTCCCGAAGATGTGATTAGAGAAACTGAAAGCTTTCCTATATAGGCCGTGTGAATGACTTTGCACTGGTACCTGGTCCCTATCACCTATAATTCTTCCTCTGTGGTTCCCTGTATTTTAGCTATAGTTTCCAAGCTACTGAGGATGGATGCAGGTTCACTTCTCCAGAATGTGATCAAAACATCTCATTTTCTTTCAGTGGGCTTTCCTCACAAATTATTTTGCCTAAATGCCCTTCTCTAAAATCTCACCAAAGCTTTTCAAAGGCAGAATTATCTTTTACCATTTATAGTTTCTTTTCCTTTAATTAATAACCTAGCATATAATTGCAATATGACATTTCAGAGAGTGCAATTACAGTTTAATAAACCATGCAGGGCATTTAAAGGCAAAGTGCCCTAGGTTTTCAAGTACTCTGCATTATTTGCATACTCTTTGACATGCTTTGTGGCTTAGTCTGATGTGGCTTTTTCTAATTACAAATAAACAGAAGTTAATCATTCAGGAGGCAAAGGGAAAGGCAGAGTTTGAAAAATATACCTATTTTGCAGTTACATATTAATTTCATGAACTAATTTAGATATAATTTATCCTTTTTCTTTTCTTCCCCCCCCCCCCCAAATGGACTGAAGAAATTGAGTGACACGGGTAAGGTGGGGTGCTGAACTCACCAAATAATATACAAACATTAAGGCAGAAAAATGTTCTGTTAGTATTTCTTTAAGAGTCTGTATATCACCTTTGCCCATAACGGGTTTTCTGAGCAATACCTTGTAGCGTTCTTCCATAGGGAACAATAAACACAGTTAGTTAACCATATGATTCAGAACAGAAGAATTTGATAAGGATATCACCCAAGTTGTAAATGGAGTCTGGATGACTCATTAGTCACTTAAGAAAATCTACCCTATCATTCCATTACTCATTCTCTATATTTTGGGACTATCTGCAGTGGTAATAACTACTTGGGGAAAAAGTACAATCAAGTTATCTAGGAACAAGGTCGAATGTCTATACAACTGAAAGATTTTATTAAATAAAACAACTGTTCAGCTGCTGTCTTGCAGAAAGCTCAGAAAAGATAAGGAAGCTGAGTACACGTTAAGTTACTGACACACTTCATAATACTGAGCAGAAAACACTTAAAATAACCATCCTACTTAACAAATTCTGGTTTAAGGTGTGTAATTTAGCCTCCATTTTCAAACTGTACTCTTTTACAAAGGAAGTCATGACCAGAATTGTCAAGATATTTGCATGCTCTCTGCTGCAGACATGCATTTCAGGACCTTCTCAAAACTTAACTTTCACAATAAGTTTTCCTGAAAATACGATCTTTTCCTACTTCAGACTATTTCTTAAGTAAATTATTTTTACAGTAAGTATTTATTGTGATGAAAAGAATCTCCCAATCAACCCTGAAATTGTGCAGGATCTCCTGCTCCAGCTGGAACCCTATAAATTCATGGGGCCTGATGAGATTCATCCACAAATCCTCAAAAAGCTGGATGATGTAATTGCAAAACATCTCTTGATGATTTTTGAGGGGTCTTGGGAATCCAGAGAGGTCCCGGTTGACTGTAAGCTGGAAAACATTGTCCCAGTTTTCAAGAAGGGCAAGAAGGATGACACCAGAAACTACAGGCCAACACTTCAGTGCCTGGCAAAGGTACAGACATGATTATTCTGGGAAGTATTGAAAAAACACCAAAAGACAATGCAATCATTGGTCATAGGCAGCACAGCTTCATGAGAGTAAAGTCCTGCTTATCAAATCCAATTTCTTTCTGTGACAAGGCAACCCACCTAGTCGATCAAGGGAAGACAGTTGATGCAATCTTTCTGAATTTCAGAAAAGCTTTCAATACTATCTCTCACAGGATCCTTCTGGACAAAATGTCCAGCACACAGCTGGATAAACACATCATGTGGTGGGTGAGCAATTGGCTCAGAGTTTGAACCCAGAGGGTAACAGTGAATGGGGTAACATAAGACTGGTGACCTGTCACTAGTGGGGTTCCACAGGGCTCCATCTTAGGTCCTGTGCCCTTCAACATCTTCATAAATGACTCAGACACAGGACTGGAATGGATACTGAGCAAATCTGTGGATGACACAAAAGTGGGAGGAGCTGCTGACTCCCTCGCAGGCAGGGAGGCTCTGCAGAGAGACCTCAACAAATCAGAGGACTGGGCAATCACCAACCACATGAAGTTCAACAAGGGAAAGTCCCAGATTCTACACCTGAGATGGGGCAACCCTGGCTGTTCGTACAGACTGGGGAATGAGATGCTGGAAAGCAGTGCCACAGAAAGGGACTTGGGGGTCCCGGTCGAGCAAGTTGAATCTGAGTCAGCAGTGCCCTGACAGCCAGGAGGGCCAACCATGTCCTGGGAGGCATCAGGCAAAGCATCGCCAGCCAGTCAAGGGGATTGTCCCTCTCTGCGCTGCGGAGCACAGAACCTTGAGTTCTGTGTGCAGTTTCAGGCACCACAATATAAGAAAGATATTAAGCTATTAGAGAGTGTCCAAAGGAGGGCAACAAAGACAGGGAAGAACCTCAAGAGAAAACCACATGAGGAGCAGCTGAGGTCACTTGGTCTGTTCAGCCTGGAGGAGACTGAGGGAAGACCTCATTGCAGTCTACAACTTCTTTGTGAGGGGAAGAGGAGGGGCAGGCACCGATCTCTTCTCTGTGAAGAGATCCAGTGACAGGACCCAAGGGAATCCATCAGGGGAGGTTTAGGTTGGATATTAGAAAAAGGTTCTTCACCCAGAGGGTGGTTGGGCACTGGAAGAGACTCCTCAGGGAAGTGGTCACAGCACCAAACCTAACATAATTCAAGAAGCATTTGGATGATACTCTCAGGCATATGGTGTGACTCTTGGGAATGGGCCTGTGCAGGGCCAGGAGTTGGACTCCATGATCCCTGTGGGTCCCTTCCAATTGACCATATTCTGTGATTCTGTGAAACTGAAGAAAACGGACCAACTCACTACAAAAAATCTGATCAAAGAGATAAAAAATATTCTTTTTAAGTATTATAGTAATGCAGGATAGAAAACTATATATTAACTATTTTTTTGCAGTTCTCTACTTTCCCCTGTAAAAGCTTACTTTCAAATACTGATTTTCAACTATTTTCACCATAAGTTTCTAATTACTCTTACTAAATGTGTGTGAATTAGCAAGCTAAGGGTTCTGAGAAGCATGCAGTGTGTTGTCATTCTTAATGTGCATATATTCCAGGTGCCCTAACTATTATTTGACTACTTGATTCTATTTTTCTTTTTGGGTGTTTAATATTGTGTCATTTAAATGTTTGCTAGAATGGGCCCTCAATAACTATTATTCGCAACATTCTCACCACTAATTTAGTATTCTCAAAACAGAGATTACTAGATAAGGTTTGCTATGTTTGGCACTGCACATACTATTCAATCTTAAGAAACCTCAGAGTAATATACCAGAGCCTGGAAAGAGCCTTGTTTCACTTTATTTTTTTTTTCCCCCACCCTTTGATTAGTTACTCTCATTTAATAAAGAACTTTTCAAATGCAATGACACTTTAAATCCACCAGCTGCTCGGAGGACTGTAGAAAAGCCCACAACCTCCAGGTGCCTACCTTATGCTTGAACTGGAAGATGTGCTTTTGCTAAATTCCCATTAAACTTTTAATGAAGTATTTTGGTTCAGAAGGTGGTCAAAAGTGGTTGGCATGTTTATGAGTGAACACATCCCAGTTCTAGTAAACAGAAACTGTTTGCTATACATGCTCATCTCCCTAGCACCTGTGGTAGCTGCTACCAAAGCAGATGGCCAAGAGGAGGATGAAAAGAAGACGGATGAAGGAAAGAAGGAACCAGACGGACAATTCAAGATAGTACTCATCTAATTCTTCACAGTTCTGTTTTCCTGTTTCCTCCCTTCTGTCTCTCTGTCTGTTCCAGACTGAAAATCAGTTGCCCTTCCTCTAGACATTTTACAATTTTACAAGCAAACTAAATGAACACATTAATTCTGCCTCTACAGGGTTCAAAATAGTGAGCAAAATAAGTGTTCATTTATAATAGCAAAAGTCCTAAAGAAAACATGTCTATGCAAAAAAATGGCTTTTTCATTACAGTTCAAAAACATTTCTGAATTTATCTTCCTTAATTCCTGACTGCCCCTGCATTTTATCTCTGTTTTTCAACCCCCTTACTCCATTCCTGAAACCTGTTCTAATACACATGTAAACCATTACTAAAAAGCATATAATTAGACTTAAATCAATAGCTGGATATCTGGATTGTGCAGTGGCAAAAGTCAGGCAATTCCACAGAAAAAGCCCCTGAGGAATATCCTCTGCTGCTCTACAAGGTTTTAGATTTTACTTTCTGCATTTTGACTGATTAATACAAAATGTACTTTGGCATTTTTGCTGCTTATAATGCAAAAGGTTCGCAACATTCAGCAAGATACACTTACATTTGCCCAGTATTTCTTAAGCAAACACTACCTTAAAATTTTCTGAATTACAGCAGCATATTTTTATTATTTTTCCCCTCTGTCGGTAAAAGCAGTAGCTGTTTAATGTTTTTTAATGAGAATTAAAAATCTGTTTATTTGATTTAATCAGCTCATTGAGCATTCTCTTTGTTCCTCTAATCCCTTGAATGGGGATGTCAAGGCATGTGATAGCGCACAGCCATGACAATAATCTCAGGAGGTTATCCATCGCTGCCATTTATAATAACTAATGCATTTTAGTACTAAAGAGACTGCTATACTCATTACAGGAGAAATCTACTCCTCCCCATGCATAACAGCAGCAGCTGCAGCTGGCTTTGGGCAAGAAATTATAGAGGCCTTCAGGGTACAGAACCCATTTGTAAAACGGGAGCTGGCTCTGTAGCCCTCCACAAAGGACCAGCCACTCCATCACTTCTTTTTCTTCAGCCTCTAGACCAAGGAGCAAATCCTAGTTGCTTCTTACTCAGTTTACCTTCAGATCTTCCTTCTGTTACACTACATTCAGAAGCTGCCAGGAACCCACCACTCTATTCTGCCACTGAGTATGAGCATTATGGGACTCACTGGAAAAAGAACCTTCCATATCCAGTTATGGACAGCTTTCAGCATATACATGGTACATATAATATTAGACTCGAATGAGTGGCTGTATGCATAAAAAACTTGCCCACTTCTACCTCAGAAATGACAACCTTCAGTTAGGCATCCCTGCAAAAGAAACTCTTTTCAGAGGTGTTCAGCACTAGCAAAGGCCTATGAACCTCAATCAGGACAAACCACTTTTATTTGTTTCAATATAATTTTAGTTTCTTGCACTCAAAACTGAATATTGTTGGCCATAATCAGTACATGCACGTATCTATGTGCTAGGTTAGAGCGAAATATGCTGCAACAGCAAAGAATTCTTTTTTTCTTCTGGAGATAAAATGTAGGCTGTCTACTTACTATTATGTACACTTAAATGTTTTTTAAGCAGTCAGTTTCCTCCCACTCTAGTTTCCAATGCACTACAATAATTTTTTCTGATACTCACCTTGCTTCTCTACAAATTCATCAGTGTCTGCAGCTGTACTTCATGATGAACAAAAAAAATCTGCAATATGCTTCAAAGGATTGTGCAACGCTGAATAGCATTCATTTGAATGGTGTGTCCATCCAACAAGACAGATAAAATAAGGCAATAAGATTATCATGATTGCTTAGTCAATCTATTTCCAGAGAACTACACAATCGTTTCAAATAAGGCAATTTTTGCCTCTTTTCTTAACTTTCTAAGATAGAAAAAGTTGAGCCATTACCCCTTCACCCTCAAAGAGAGAAGATGACTCAGTTTTCCCACTAAATTGCAGATCCAAACCTTCAAAGAAAAAAGAAAAACTAGACTGCAAGTGCTAGTATAGAAGGACCATAAAGTTTTTCAGGGTTTATAACTCTAAGGTTTGAATCGCATTTTGTTATTTTCTTTCAAATCTAGTAGTTACTTGCATATGTAACAATTTTGTTTTCTTTTACATTTTATCTTATGGGGGGTATGCAGTTGCCTTTACCTACACAACTGAAAATGCTTCTGCGATTTCTACTGAAGCTTCAGTCTGCTGCCATTATTTCAGCATGCGTATTTATGTTTAAGCTTTATGGCTGCAGAAACACTGTGAATATCAATCACAAAATTCACCTCTCAAAAAGCAGCACAATATAATCTCTGTGAAGTGACTGTGTCTTACTAATTGTAGCTTGAGGTAGCAGGACAAGTTCTGTTCAGCTATATGTAGAGGAATAATAAATTCCTTAAATTCAGCAGTTACCCGAGAGCCTTACTCAGTGACACTGAGATCAGAACACAACCATAAATAGCAGCAGATGAGAAAGCACAGTATATGCAGTGACGCTTACCTGTTTGTCCTAGAGTTGACATCTAGAAGAGGTATTATTACAGAACTGAAGAACTAAGTTTAAAGAAATATAGTATTCAAATTCCCATTGACTTCTCCTAGAGATAAATCTAAGGCTGAAAAATCATATTGCCTTTTTTAATTTTATAGGTGGATCTTTTTAAGCCTTCATTTGCTAACTACATGATCATATAGTCCAAAGTAGCAACGAAGGATACCACAAATTATTTTAGAAGAAAGGATAATTTCCATGCCATATTTTTTGAGTGGCACATTTTAATGGCTGCCCAGATTGATGACTTGGATATCATGTCCCGTCCAAGGAAAACATCTTTGAAAAGTGCATCACTCTGCACAGGTAATTGCACTGACTAGAAACAACTGTATCTCCCCATCAGAGACGGTTCAGGAATTCATTCACTCCGTTTGAAATCAGCTTGGGACCCTGACTCACTCCACTAACTCAAGTCAAGTCATCTCCTGGTAAAATACTCAGGGCTTCTTAAGCAACAGAGATAAATTATGAAAGCAATTAAAGAAAGCTGAAGTGTCGATTTAACCATGATGTAGGCTAGAAAGAAAGGAGTTATTTCATAGATGCCTACCGCATGCCGTCGAAAAACCCCACATACAAGAGAAACTGTTAAGTAAAAAATTCACGTGGGTAAAACGGACAAACATCAGGTTTGCCTTGTGCAGTGAAGTGTGCAGAGAGAAGGAGCTTCTTCTCCAGCTGTAATGAACTCATTGCAAGCATATTAACAAGTCACTTGCTTCTATTCTGATTTATCTTTACAATCAATTAGATAACTTTTATTTGTGCCTTGGGGCTGTGCTGTGTTGGCACTTGTGTGCACTGTTACTCCTGTGAATTTATTAGCCAAAGATCTAATTTAATCAGTGATTTCAATTTACCAGCAACAAATCACATTTACTGTCATTATTTCTGATAATAACGTTTTTCAACAATGTGGTGCTTTGTTGTTTCTAACTTTTAAATAATGTCTTCAGTATTGCCAGTCTGGTCACATTAGGCCTCAAACTGCATTAAAGATGTAACTCTTCACTCCTCCACAACACACCACCTGTGTCAAAAATACAATCAACTTTTAAACTAATGCCTCAGGACAGTTGCTCTTGTACCCTTGCCTGCCCTATATTTATATCCTATAAAGCACTCAGACACAATAGACTGAATCAGGGTGTTGTATGTGCACTGATGATGAAATTACTTTGATATCTCAGCTATAGTTCTGTTACCTTCTGGATACTGATCCCAATGGTCTCAACAAAAAACCTCAGATCAACTAAACCTGGATGAGTAGGGTAAGGGTGAGACAAAAAATAGTAGAGCTACTGCTCAGGCACCTTTTATCATTATTCTGCAATATTAACATCCCTTTGAATCACTGGCACATCTAGGACAGGAGGTGAAGTAGCCAAGGGGCAGTTACCATAATAAATATACCTTCTGATCTCCATGGATATTCAAATTGATTATGCCAAAGAGCCCCTCAAGTGGCTTGCACCTTGCAGTACCTACAGCAGGAAAGACTTTGTGAAGCGAAGCACCTACCAATGCTGCTCACAGCCTAGCATGGGGGGTGAACTACAAAAGGTGTGGAGAGACCTTAAATCATAACAAAAGAAGTCCCTACTAGGGGTCTTACAGGCTCTGAAAAAATGGAATCAGACTTCCTCAGAGATTTTCTTAGCCTGTGTTTGCTTCTTAAGGGTAATTGCTATCCTTAAGACCTTAATTCCTTTGTTACCTGCTTTTTTGTGGCATGGGAAAACAAGGATGATCATGATTTTTTAGATACGTAAAACAACAAAACCATGGGAATACAGAAGTGCTTCCTCCATACAAACGTGACATTTATAGTTTTTAAAATGCAGGCCAATCTGAATATCTGACAGTTTTGCAAATAAGCTCAAGGAACTGAACAAAAAAGCGCTGCAACAATGGTCTTCAAAAGAAAACAAAGAAAAAACATGAGATGAATGGTGAAGTATGAAGAAGTAATGAATTAATTAGCACTTAAAAGGTGTACTCACTTATTAAAAATAGGTCCTCTCGTTCCAACCATTCATGATTCCCTTTATTTGATATTAAAATTAAGCCATTGATTACAGACTATTATTTCTAGATAATTTGCTATGTTTATAAACTCTGTAATTCAGATGTCAAACATCAGGCTGTTCCTGAACAGTATTTTGTGTTTTACTGGTTGTGTTGTGTAAACGTAATTTTTTACTGTGGTTTCATATACTGTGCTTAGGGTTAAAAGATGCTATGGTTAATGGGTCTCAAAATATACGAGAAATAATCCTCTGTATCTTAAGTATTGGTGTCCATTTGTTCTACAATTTAGTTCTTCACATACACATTTATAATTAGCAAGAATTATGGAAAGAAAAGAAAATCTAATCTGTTAGGCAACACTGAACTGGAACATGCTTTTCCTGAGATTCAAAATGCTTCTTCACATGGTGCAAATAGGTGACAATCAAAAACCGCCATTCTTCTAAAGAAAGAGACAGGTGTTTAAATTCACTTGAGGAAGG
>JAYRBT010000114.1:48007516-48017953 GCA_036023395.1 Myiotriccus ornatus
CAGCCAGGACAGGTGACCCAAACTGACCAAAGGGATATTCCAGACTATATGACATCATGCTCAGTATATAAAGCTGGAGGGAAGAAGGAGGAAGTGGGGGGAGTGTTTAGAGCGATGGCATTTGCTTTCTCAAGTCACCATTATGTGTGAAAGGGCCCTGCTCTCCTGGGGAAGGCTGAGCACCTGCCTGCCCATGGGAAACAGTGAATGAATTATTTCTTTTTCTTTCCTTGTGTGTACAGCTTTTGTTTTCTCTATGAAACTGTCTTTATCTCAACCCACGAGTTCTCCAGCTTTTACCCTTCCAATTATCTCACCAGTCCTGCTGGTGGAGGAGTGAGTGAGCAGCTGTGTGGGGCTTGGTTGATGGCTGGGGTTAAACCACAACATGCCCTCATGTTGCATCAACAAAAAACCAGCTTTCACAGAAGGTACAAATATATTCAGGGAAAGTCAAAGTTGGAACAAAAGAACTGGCAGAAAACTTTAAGAATTCTACAATCTAAAGAAAGACAATAGCCATTGTTTTTGAACAAAACAAAAACTACATGAAAAAAATCACTATATGATACATAAATGGTTGAGGTCTTGATTGAACTTCAGCAGCAATATAAATCAGAATAGGTAGGACAGGTCCTGAGTTCATGACAGAATGATAGGTCAGATCAGCGCCCCACTGTTCAGACATCCCTGGGACTGGGGAAGCAAAAATAAAATAGCTCCAAGGAATAATTACTGAAACAGTATTTTTTTAAAATGTGTATTTAGCTATATTAAATTATCCTATCTTTACCTGATAAACTACTATATAGTATAAAAAACAAAAGCCAATGTTTTTTTTTTTTCAGAGTTTCAGGACAGACTTTCACTAATAAAACCAAAACTAAAAACTGAAAAATCTTGTTAAACTTTGAATCCATAGAAGTTGATGTTTAGACAGAAATAGTAAGAAAAATTGCATCAGTGCAGCATCATGCTGTGCACTTCTGTTCTTAGTCATTTCTAAGCAATCACAATTTTAACTAAGAAGCACAAAGCTAATCACATGCAGCAGAGCAGAAACAGGCCTAAGATAACAAGCCTGAGCGAGCATCTTGGTTCTGCAACAGCAATCATTATAAGAAAACATTAAGGGTGGATTACAATGGATTACTTCATTAAATATTCTTCAAATAACACCAGTTTTGAATACATAACAGCTTATCATGAGATAAGCAAAGGAGATAATTCAACTTTTCATAACCAAAACCTTATCCTCCTTTCTTTCCTCCTTAAGCAGAGCCAGCAGGAGGGGGAGTTACGATTTGCTCTACCAACAGGTTATGAGCTAATTGGTATAGTCTTAGAGGGAAGAAGCAGCAAGGAGGGAATGGTAGGAATGGGTCACATCCTGTTTACTCAACATAGCTCAGAGAAAAACCCCTTTATTTGAAGCAGGAAAGCAAATGTTCATGATGGATAAATACCTTCCAAAAAGGAATTAGATATTCACATGCAAATGGCATCCTCATGGATGACTGTTTCCATACTGTATTTCAGGATGTTGACAAGCTACCTGATCGTTAAAATTCCTGAATATGACTTTGTTGAACCATATTTGTCTCCACTGACATTATACTGCAATTGCCAAGAAACAGCATTGGTCTTGAGAGAACATCAGCAAAGGCAATCATGTAGCACACAGTAAAAAGTTAGGGACCGATTTTTCCTCCTAGGAAAGATGTGTTCTTGAGAAGGTCACTGACCACCAAAAATTCACAATAAAATGTAGACAATTGGCTAAGGGCTTAGCCTACCTTGTAATTTTGAAGCAGGTAACTGGACCATTTTACAGTGCAAAATCTACAATGCACAGCTGGAAACAAAAGAGTAAGTACACAGCATTTAGACTTCCAAGTGGTTAAAGGCAACGGAAGCATCAAATAGGATGCAAACATTTCTTGTCGCAGTTTAAGAGCAGTAATGTAAGATGGATCCTTTTCATGGAGAGGTTATCCAAGTACAGTCTAACCCTTGAACAATATGATTTTGCTGTCTAACTGTCATGCTCACTAATGCTGATAAAATGCCACCAACAAGGAGAAATCTTTACAGCAGGCAAACAGCTTTGCCTTTGGCAAGGCTAAGAAAGTAACTTTTAATAGTCAATCAGTTATAATTGTAGCAAGTTACTGGATTATATTTTTTTTAAACTCAGCTCTAATATCAGACTACCTTAGAATCTAATCAAGCATAGGTAATTAGTTTCAGTACCCTTTTCTTACACTGTTTATTGGTAGTACGTGTTGAAAAGAAAGATGGCTAAAACACATGGACACTTTCTCATTCGTTCTCCCCGGAAAAGATGAAGAAGATTCAAGTATCCAGAAGAGAAGAGAGGCTGCTGCTGGCTGCTATTTCAAATTGTACTGTATCGCTCTTCCATTCAGCTGCACAAATGCAAGCTACAGAATGAAAAATATTACTGATATTCCCAGTGCACCTCAGCAGAACATGCATTTTACTTGTATACATTTTTCTTGGGTTTGAATAGTGATGTCCACAGAGTCTTTACAATAAATTTTCCGTTTGTCTTCCTTACAGAGAAAAAGACTGAGGGAAGGAAAAGGAGGGGGAAGGGAGGCACAGACCACCTACAAAAATAACAAGAAACCCCCCCAAACTAAAAGCTCGCCATTTCAGATAGCTTATAGTCAGGATAAATATGAAGTAAAAGAATATTCACTCATCATCATACTTGTGAAATATTTCTTAAAAAAACCCCTATCTATTCTCTTCCCTCAAATCCCCTTAAAATCCTCTGCTGTCACATCTACAAGAACTTGATAATCATGTAGGCAATGCCTCATTGCAGTACTATTCATAACCTTGGATTTTACAATTTAGTATCAACTATTGTTAGGAATATACCTTGATTCATACACATTTTTCCCCTACACAGACTATTTCTAATAGAATTTATTTTTAAGCATGATTTACAGATAGACACAGAACTGTGGAAAGCAATTTTTTTTTAGTAACATTTAAAAACTTTAGAATGCATACAGTGTTGAAAGGCTGCCTTTAGAAAGGACTGTGGGCTGGGATGAATACAGCTACAGCCTTACAAGCAAGCAGTATGTGCATCTTCAGGCATGTCACAGGGCACACAAATATACTCCATTCACCTCACTCCTTCTCCCAGATGCCAGCATAGATACTCATAGATACTCTCTTCTACTAAACAGCGTGTCTGGTTGTCTAGATAGTTCAGGCATTTCTTCTTTTTACATAGTGTTGTCATATACTGGTTTACAACAAACACTTGACATAACTTTAGTCTGCTATCTTCAATAGCCATATTAAAAATATCAGCTAACAAAAATATCAAGAAGAGAGCAATAACCCAAATTTGAGATTAGTGTACACGTAATTTTTGAATCCTTCACACAATGAATCCTCCTTAGGCTCAGAAAAGTTCACAAGTACCATGGTTTTCCCAGGTGACATTCAATTACATTAACAGTTTACTGACTTGATAAGCTATAAAAACTTTAATTAAAAGGATATCTTAACTGTCTTTATCCTAATACATTATCTGACTCTTTCTGCTATACACAAGGTTAAATATGCAGGAGGAACATCATACTAAAGGGTTTATCTTCATTTCATATTACCCATTCTAAGACTGATACCTGAGGGACTCAAGAAACTGGATAGTAAAGCCCAACAAAGCTATTGCCATTACAAGAAAATAGTCTTAGGCACTAGAGGGAGCATCTGCCTTTACAGTCACAGAACAAAAGTTTCCATGTACCTACAACATATTCTGTATAATGAGCAAAAATGATTTTGCATATTGTATATAAGGTACAAGTCCCACCCTTCTCAAGAAAAACAAACTAATAAAAGGAATAGCGATATTACATAACATGTTAAATAAAAGCACCCTCTTATCTAGTTACCTTATTCAACCATAATTTTAAATTATTTTCTTAAAGTTCAGACTCTGAAAGCAAACTTTTTTGCACAATTACCTAAATAGCCTAATAGTGTTAGAATATCATGGCTTGCACTGTTCAGGAAATGAAAGCAATGACATTTTATTTTAAGGACACAGCTTCAGACTGCTGCAACGCAGATATCCACATCTTGGCTAGCTGCCTAGACTCACCATGAGAGAAGGGCTCTTCTTGGCTGTGATTCACCTGACCAGCTCTAGGCATCTGTCAGAGGATGAACGTGTGAGTCATATTCTCCACGTACAACTTCTCTGAACTGCAAAGGTAGCTGAATTCACATGTGGATGTCTACACCACAGATAATTCAGCTCACAGGATCCCCACTCCAAAATTTAAACAGAACATGCTAAGCAAAAATATGCATGACAATACTAATGACTGTAAATTGAGGGAGAACTGTACAGTGCCTCATACTGGCTGGTTACCTGGAGTGCACTGGCACCATAAACTTGTTGTACATTTTCCAGTATTGTAAAACTCTTCACTCTTGCTACATGTACCAGATTCAGTTAAGAAAGTGAAAGGAAGAGACAAAGAAAAATCTCTTTTTACAGCCTATAAGAAATAAGACAAACACCCACCAAGCTTGCATACAGATCCATTTGAAATACTAATACATTTTTTTCTCCCTTTAGAGCAATGTGAAACAAAAACTATCCGCCACCTATATTTCTCTTTAATGCCTCTGCCTGGCAATGAATTCCCTTGCTGACTAGCAGGTCATGTCTCTACTGAAGCTGCTAAGAATCATAGCTCAGTTTATCTTATGCAGTTTAGTAGCCATGGTTTTAACAGTAAGCATTATGCTCCCAGACTGTGTGCCAAGTCCTGAACTAGGAAATTCTATTTTCAGATCCATCAAACAGGTACTGCTGCAGTCAAGGATATTAAATGATTTAATTTTAGCTTGTTTGGTTTCTTACTTTTGTCTACAATCATTAGCCATGTAAGATGGGCTGTAAATTTTGGGAAGAAATATTATCTCTACTTATGTCCTCTAAACAAAGTACAGTGACTGTGGTTCTCTGGAATTTTCATTAGAAAGCTCCTTTCTTCTTCCCCTTGGCATGAAGGTCCTTGCTTATTTCTAGATAACAAGGATGATGCAGCACAAAGGCAAAACTGCCATGGTGTCTATAGTTATCCTCCCAAATTTACAAAGGAAAACGATCTCCAAACAGGACTTTTACTGAAAGAGTATAAGAGACCAAGAGCCTCCAAAATCCGCTAAGAATGTTCAAAGCTGGAAAATCTTGCAAACCCACTAGTTTGGATCCTGATAAAGCTGAATGTAAATTATTTTATCAAAAGGATTCTGAGCACCTGTAAATTTCAAATCTCTTTGAAAACATTTCTCTTTGCACTTCAAACATTTTTGCAGTAGTGTAGGAAAGTCTCCAGAAAACGAATATAAGCATTTATCACTAAAGTAATAATAAAAATAATATAGAAAAATCACAAAAAAAACCCCTAACTTAAAAGGTAAATTGTTGAAGACGTAGCAGATATACAGGGCTTCAGAATATATATATATATCTATCTTTGGTGCTGCAGTAACAAGGCAGCTGGAGATTCCCATCAGCACTGAAGTTTGTTAGTCACAAAGACTCTGTTTGAACTGCAGGGTACCTGACCTGAGCATGGGTGATGTGGGAAAATAAATGAAAAAAAAGGGACAACAGGAGTAGAAGGAATTACTGTGTGGTCTAGACTTGTCCCAACATGAAGCTGAGACATTACAAGACTCATAATTTAGAAATGAGCAGAGGTGAAGAAATAGGCTTTCATCTTTTTCACTTTCTCCACTCACTCAGTATGAGCTTTAGCACAAACAAAAGTGCCCAGTTCCCTCACATTTGGTACACAATATATTCCTCATTGTGCAACAGAAAGATCTGTTTTTAAAGCACTATGTGGACTCAGATTCACTTGCCAGAAGATGTGTATTCTGAGCAACTAAGACTCACAGTAATTTAAACTTCTGATTTACTCCTGTGCATATGGGAGACATGCTGTTGGCCACTGAACAAAGCCTTGAGGCAGAGATGATAACACTACAAGGATGAATCAGCTGAAGAATCAGATAACCCCTGTTTTTCCTTGTGGAAGTGAAACAAAAGTTACAGTGATAAGTAATATTATATATGAAGGCAAAACATTTTAAGTCTAGGAAATTACTCCTTCCCAGTGCTATCTGCTTTTAAAAAGCAGGCACAAATCCTTCAGTAACAACTTCCTAAGGACTTGACTATTTTTTCCTCCAATCATTTTGTCTGACTCTAAAATATCCTAATTTTAAGAAAGCAGTTACAAAGGCATGTGTGAAAAGTGATTGCTTCTGCTCCACAAATTTAGTTCTGTTTAATTGAGACCACAAACATCAACAGCTATATCCTGTGCTGGGTGAGCTAAAAAATACAGCAGAGCATACTAGTCTAGGAGAAAGAAGAAGCAAAAGTCTTCTGTATGTCTCCCAGATGTACTGAGTTGTTTAAATGATGCTCCGTTGCTCACAGCAGCTCCTTCCTCCAGTTACCAGGACAGCTTCTACCCCCCAAAACAGCCAGAGCAATGTTTGTTTGGTCCACAGGCTTTCCCCCAAACACAGCGAATCATGTTGTGAGTGGGAAGGCTACAGATTACATACATCACTTCCACTCCTCCTCCATTCTTTGTGCTGTGCGGAAGAAGGAGAAAAAACCCCAAAACTTCGGGGATATTGAATTCCTGATATGTTTCAAAAGCAAAGACTCAGTAGTCATATAGGCAAGCTCTAATTTTTTTTTTTTTTTTTTTTTTTTAATTTAAGAGTGAAATCTGCTGGGGGTATATCTCTTCCGAAGAAGATTACAGATACTGCTACTTTTTTGCAAGTTCTGCAAGTAGAGCCTTATGAACCATTTTCCATACAAACTGAAACACTTGCTGTATTAGAAGCAATCCATAAATATGTATAACTAGTTTATAAATATGTACTGTGCTACAAATGAAGAAAACAACTGAATAGAAGACCTCATAATTGGTACCATTCTTTATTTAAAAATTAAAAAAACCCCAAACAAACACCAAAACCCAACAGAATTCCATAGAGAATTACTTTTCATGTAAGCATGGAAAGCTAATATAAATAAATAGTTTCTAGTTCTTTGTACTTGAATGTAGCATTTGTGGGTTTGGATTTTTCTGGGGGTTGGGTTTGGGTTTTTTTGCTTTGGCTTGAGGTTTTGTTTTGTTTTGTTTTTGGTGTTTCATTTATTTGTTTTTAGTTCTGTTTAGTTCAAACTGAGGCAAGCAAAAAGCAGCTATTGCTTTGAGTATACCATCCACATGTTGCATCTCTCATTTTCTATTGCACTGAAAGAAACAAATGGAGAAACATGACTAATTATGCAAGTTCTTCCTATCAAGCAAGCTAAACAACTATTTGAAGTCTGGCTATACTTTGAAATTCATAAATACAACAGAAAAAAATGAGTTGGTTGAAATTGCCCTAGAAAAGTATGCAGTTTTGCAAATTTATTCTGTCCATCTAAAATGTTCCAAATTTAAGATGATACCTACAGATCAGCCAGAACCTAACTTCACACCCCTCAGATGCTGGGCAGAGTCACTGGTGAAAGAATCCCCAGCTGTTCAGCACTGAATTGAGGTGAGCTGTTGAAAGAGGTCTATTAGTTTAAGCTATGGAATCCTAGATGTTAAGTGAAAACACCAACAGCCTGAATCAACAGAGAGGAAGCAAAAACCTGAAGCCCAAGACTAACCATCTAGAAAGCTAAATTTACTAACACTTTGCTTTAGTGAAGAATTAGAAGGCAAAAGAATAGATTGTGTATAACTTTTAAAGTAAAATTCAACAGTGATAATAGCAGTAAATGGTAATCATTTCTTATTTTAAAAATAGAATAAACAAGATTATAACGAATGAAGGATGCTCATTACTCACTGGGAATATTACCTGTATCTCAGTTTGTCTATTACACATTATTTAACAGTGTATTTTGCTATACCAAAAATGGTGCTTTATAGACATTTAAGATCTCTAACCAATCATTATCACATGTGTTGCAGGTGGTTTTGCCAAAGTGTAAGGCTAAGAATCATAATATAAGCATGGTATATAGATGGGGATTTAGTCTGAATCACCTCCATGCCCAAGGACGTGATCTTTAGATTCTTTACCTTGCGTCTTTGATATAACTTGTAAAGGTCATTATACCTCCATTTCTAGGGTTAAGCCTGAAGAATCTCCAGCCCATAAGGAAAGTTTTGACCAAATGTGATGCTGCATCCTGAATAATCCCGCTCAAAGTGAGCTACTCTACTCCAGAAATAAAACTTTAAAAAGCTAATTTCAATGGCAGGAGAAGCTTGCAAGTGGTCCTAACATCCTTATGCACTTTACGTCCAGGTAGCTTTATACGTGAACAGCAACATTTCATAGAAAGACGTCTCCAATACTTCCATAGCATCTCTGATTCTTTCATTATTTTTCCACAGATAAATTTACTCCAGATTAGGGAGCTGTTTAGAAAATCATGACAGTGACCAGGTAGGCTACAAAGAAGGGTCATCATCAAGAATATTACAAAAAGTGATATGGTCACAGATTGCATCTTCCATGTAATACAACACAGGATAGTAAAGGAAACAGGCAGTCAGGGTTGGGACCCTGTCTTTCTATGGAACCAGTTATTCTTTCGTGACAGAGGAAGATTTGTGTCTTGGGCTATGTATCTTCAATTTTCAGGAGAAAAACAACACTGTCATCTGAATGCAACATATCACTACTGTTTAATATTCTGCAATTTAAATGAAAACAACAGTAGACTTTGCATTTCAGTAACTTGAGGTTCTAAATTAATGAACATGAAATGATGAGAGGGGAATATAAATGAAAGGCCTTAGCACAAATTCCCACAAATTAAGATCCAAGGATTTGAGAAACAATTTCCAAAAACACTTGATTGTTTCACTGCTATCCTTCAGTAAGGAATAGAAATATAGTGCTATTTTCTCGCAATCCATGATCTAGATCTTTATTGAAACTAAGTGTCCCATTACAAAATGAAAATATAATTTACTGGGAGTTTATGAGTAAGAAATTATTTTACACTTTCCAAGCCCCCTCCCACCCAAACACCATAAATGTCTCATTGTTATCCTGAGAGCACATGTCTGGTGAATTATAAAGACTGTGCTTACGGCAGCATTTTGAGACAGTTAGTAGTTATTTATACGTAAAACTGTTAAAAACTAGGGGAACAAATAATATTTAAACCTCCCTCACGAATTCAGTAATTGTACCGAGGGAGTCTGACAGCCTGATGAATACCAGGTCAAAGTTTTGTGGAATGCATACTGTTTAGGTGACTGCGTAGGTAATACAGTAATAATACTACGATAATTACAAGGAAAAAAGGCTTTAAGAAGCCCCAAAGGAGATTTAGACATGTTTAAGCACGTCCCTCAGACAGCAAGCAGAACCAAAGGTTCTAAAATTCAAATATCTGGTCAGACTCACAGAACATAAGAAGGGCAAGCATGCTATATTGCATTTAACACACCTCTTTAGTTTCGCATTACAATGGGATGCAAGAGTTGTCTCCCACATCTCAGGAGATTTTCCTGTTCATCTGTCAGGACTGACTGTCACTTCGTTTTTTGATTTCTTGCACTCCCATTTGATTCCTGTTTGGGGCTGATGTTCATGCCACTTAAATACATGTAACACAGCCTGCAGCTCTTACGTATTCAAACCCTAATTAGAAAATCAGAGTAGAAGACAAAATATCATCTCACAGTAGCACATGTACTATGGTGACCAGAGAACCCATGTTAATCACCATTTAAGGATGACCTCTATGTTCTAAAAAAATCTCTAGACTTTGTCCCATCTAGAGTGAAGGGGTTTTACCATTTCTCTCTTCTAAGCAGTGGCTTTAGGGACTTACCCATTCTCAGACTCAACGGGAAGGCACAAGTCAGAAACCTGGTATTAGCCCCATCATCATATCATGAAAGTAGTTGCTCATCATATAATCTGCTATAAGGGAGGGAAATCCCTCAACTGATGATGCTGCCTTTCATCAAAAAATCCCAAACAATCCAAACCAACAACCTCCCAAGCAACGAACCAAACAAAACCCAACAAAAACTGGACCACAAACAAAAAGAGCCCCACATTCATCTTTTTTTTGCAATTTAATAGCATGGCTGTACACATTAAACCACACAAATGCATTTTTCCTTTTTCCCATATTTTACAATATTTTTAGTGTGTCGCAAATAAACATAAAATTATTCTTCTTGGATATTCAGTATGTCTGATAATCTTTGCAGAGTACCTGGCTACTAAATGTGGAAACTCACTTTCAAGTTTGTACAACACTGAGAAAAACAGTTAACACTGTTCATTCTTTACTTTTCACATTTG
>JAYRBT010000114.1:48021808-48058112 GCA_036023395.1 Myiotriccus ornatus
GCTTAGCTACCAGTCTGTTTTAATTTTAAGATTTGCATGCCAACTCTAAACCACAAAAGAATTTTCTCTCACAAGCACTGGAGATAGATATTTCAGAGCACTGACACTGAAACTGAGAGAACAGTTAAAAAAACAGTCCCAAAATAAATCTTATTTCAAGGAACAGTGCCATGTGGCATGGGTTCTAAAAGGAGTGGTCCTGATACCTCAGTCATTTTTTTAATGTAGCACATTTTTAAGTGTTGCTCTCCCTGTCCTTTCATTGAGTACTTATTTAAGGCAACATGCCAAAAATACAGCTAAATGAGTAAGATGACTTACTTTCTGCCTTAGCCATGGACCAAGATTTCACTGTTGTAGAAAACAGAAGAACAAAAGGACAGTTCTTCCTTTTAGTAAAATATTATCCAAAGGGAAGGACGGGAGATGGGATTGGAGATACAAAAATCCAATAAAATGAAAAGTGAGAACAGTGCAGATCAGCCCAACAGCCACCTATACAGTCTGTTATCCATACGTCTCATGATGAAGGACAATTTAAAGGAGGGACACGAAGGAGAGTTGAACTCTAGCCAAGTATGGAAAACTGCAAGCAAACTGAAAAGGGATCAGTGGTCAGGCTGATAGAGCAGCATAGTCAATGCAACAGGTCATGAAAAGTTCATACTATACAGCAACTCAAAATGAGGTAAGACAAGCAAGCTCCCTTGAGGATAAAGGAGAATCAGTGCCCACAGAAGAGCCAGGATGAACACTAAATTTGCTCTTTTTTTCTGCCAGCTTCAAGAACTGCTGCTAAAGCGATGAGTAGAAAATAAATGAGTCAAATATGAAGAGACAGTCTCCAAAATGTCATTTTCAGATTCACAATTCACACTTTACTGTTTGCTTACATGGTACGACACAAGACTAAGCTGCTTTTCTTCTTTTTTTAATTTTTTTTAATGTGAGGGTAACAATCATCAGGCTAGACCAAATTTGTTGCATAGATTAAATTTGCCTATTTTTCTTCTTTGTGTCCTACTTTAACTGACAGTTATCCAAAGAAAAATATTGTGCAAGCTCTTTGGTTTCATTGGGTTTTGTAAAGATTACCACAATATTATAAAACATCCAAAAGAATACACACAAACCCTCATATTGTGAAAAGTTATTTAGTCATTGCCATTCTATTTGAAATGGATTTTTTGTTCCTTGCTTCAGACAGAGTAGCCCTGTTATGTTCTCATATGTCATCCATGTTTGGTGAACACAATGCTGTCAAACTATAATGCACAAAGAACAATTTTTTCCAAAATGTGTTTTGTTTGTATGAAGAACTGAGCCAAGGATCTACTAAGTTATATCATTTCCTTCAGTGAAACTAATTTACAAGGAAAATGAATCATGGGAAAGGCAAAGAAGATATCAACTATTTTATATCCACCCTGTTCCTTCCTGTATCTGTGCCTGAAAAACCAAGCAACATTAAGCACAATAGACTAAACTCAGACCTGCTATAATGCCACTGAAGTCAACAACGTTACAGCAAGAATGAAGATGGCATAGTAGCAATTTAATTTTTAGCAATGCTGAAGCCAATCCTGGCACGTAAAGGTTTGCTGATTACTTGACAACATGAAGTTACCCTTTCTGCTAAAAGCACAGGATGCTGCATCCATTCTAATTGGAAATCTGCAGGTAAGCAGGACACATACTATGTACTTGGAGATAAGTTAATGCTTCAGGAGAGCAACAGAATAACTGCTCTAACAAGCAGCACAAAGGATTAGCAGAAACAGTGGCAACATATTGCCACAACCAAACAAAATCCCACCTTGTTTGCTACACCCAGAACACAGACTTTAAGATAGGAGGGACAATGTCATAGCTACGATTAAGTCACTTTTTATCGTAAGTCCCTATGTCAGGTACTTGCAAGCATTTTCTTATGAAGGTCATCCTTTGGGACAAAATTTCTATGCTTGATTTGTTCCCAAGATTTCTGAGGGTAATTTGTCATTCTTGCAAAATTGGATATAAAAAAACCCCAAACAACAAGAAAACCTCAGACAAAACAAAAAAACCCACAGCAAACACCCAAGCATAAAAATTCTCTATCACCAATATAAGGATTAAAGGACTACACAGATGCTTTTTTTCTCCCCAATTCAGTATCTCAAATGTCAAATTATTTTAAATCTGAAATTTACCACCTATTCAATCCTCATTACAAAGATGAACCACTATCAAAAGCCTACATTAATGCCTCTGGAATTCATTTTTTTCTGTACAGTGTCTTCCTAGTTAAACACATGCTGGGACTAAAGTCAGTGATTCTCCAAAGTTCACAAGAATGAGTGGATAGAGAGGATAAAAAAACTGCTGCAAAAAGAAAAGTGAAGTATGTAGACCTGAATCAGAAGTTATGCTGATGAACAAATGATGAGATATTAAAGTATTTTTATTTATTTTGGAATTACTTAAACATTTTTTAAGTGCGTTCTTGCGATCAGCAGCAATCAGACTAGTTTTGGCTTTGTTCATTTTTTCGTACCTCAGTGAAGAGAACATGATTTCCCAGTTCCCAATCCACTGCTCACACATTCTCTTGTGCAGCATATGGAAATAAACTCTATTCCCACGTAGATCATACCCACTTTTTCAATTTGGTTTCAGAAAAATTGCATGTCACCCGCCTTCCATGTGATATAAATCTAAATGCCCATTTGAAATATCTCTGAAAATCTTGTTCAAGTAATGCCATTATTAAATATGTGTTCACAGGGCTGTAGCAAGGTGTAATGCTGCACATTCCTGGACTGCCCTCCCTGAACAGTGTCACATGACAAACATCTTTCTCTTATCTCAGCTGTAGCAACTGTGCTTGCCACTGCTATCCACAGCTTAAAATCACAAAATACACAGAAATTTCTACTCCACCTTTTAAAATTAAGCTTTCATATCCTTATTGTTGAAAACTCAGATTAAGAATGTTTAGGTATAAAGACTATTATGGAGACCTGTCAACCACTGTCAAACTGTAAAAAAGTTCTAAACTAATAGGTAAGGAAGAAACAGAGATGGACTAGGTACGATATGAAAATGAAATGCAAAGTACAAGACAATTACTGATTCCAAAATATAGATGCATATTTAATAGCATTAAAGAAAAAAATCTTTCATAACATAATAGGAACAAACAGATCAATCACATAGTACTCCTAGGTATCCAAAGAGCTCTTGAATCAATCACACTTTCCTTGGCAACAGATGGGCCAAACAGAAGTTAATGGTCTATTGTACTGTGTGTTGAGCTGACGCTCCAGAGACAAACTCCTGACAACACCTCGCTGACCTACACGTGTCACCTCGTGCCTCAATTTCCCAGTCTTCAAATTGAAGGGCAATGGCAGTAACCTTATTGATGTGCCTTAGGATTTACCCGGGACAAGCTCTACAAATGCTGGGAGCTGGGTGATGTTGCAATTAGTGGTATGTCACATGTTTTCGATCACATGAGTTTAACTACTTAGGATTAAAATATAGCTTTGTTCAGGGCAGCTCTGCAAATAAAACTGCTCTGGTCTTTGTTAAGTACATAAGTGGCTTTTTTTCCTAAGTTTGCAGTCAATGCAGGACACAAGCAAATAGAATGCAGTTGTACAATCTGAGAAACAGGGTAAGAGACTGACTCGGTTTGTATTCTGTTCTTCCTCATGCTCCAGTAGGGTATAAAGTGTACCATGTCTGTGTTGTTGAAATACATGTTCCGTAATGTATCTCTCTGTATTGCATTGAGGAAAGCACAGCACAAACATATCTGAAAATATATGCAGTATTGTCCAATTCTTTAGGTGGAGGGCTAATTTCTTTTGTAAATCCAGATTCTATTCTTGTTTCCCTACCAGCAACTCATGTAAGTGACAGTCAGCTGTAAAAGGACATCTCAATCCCCACGAAACCTTTTCTCAGGGTTGCTCGCCCTGTCTTAGAAAACAAATTTGAGCCAAGCACTAAATGTATAACAAGGGCTGTAGTCCATCACCCTGCTTACTCTGATATCATAGAATTTAGTTATTGTACTTCAAGCAAAGGATTGAATCTACATAAGATCATAACTAAAAAGAGCAAGCAAACCTTGACTAAGAAAAATTGAAAAAATGAAGAAAGAAATATAAAAGTGAGGAATAAACAGGGGTAGTTATGGTTTCAGATATTTTTCAGGGACTACCACATTAAAAAAAATGTAGAAAAAAAATGTTTTTTAAAACTGATTTCATAAATGTAATGTGGCAAGGCAAATACTATATTGGCAATTAAAAAAGTCTACAGCTTAGTTAAAATAACAGCAGATACAATACCTTCAAGTCTCTGATAAAACAACAGTTGAGCTACAACAGCACAATTCCAAATATATGTCCAGAAACTTATCATCAACACACACATAAAGAAATGATGTCAGGTAGTCAACATTTACTAAAGGGAAATAAATAACACTATCTACAGTGACTTCAAATATGCACAATATTTAGGAAAAAAATAAGTAGTAGCTAATCAATGCTTACAAACAGCTTCAGCTAGAAATCTTGGTGTTTAATTTTACCCATACAACATTTGCATACATGCACATGCAAAATAATGAGTAGTACTGACTGAAAGTACTTTGTTTTCTTCAAGTTTTTCAGTAACATGCAGTACCATCTTAATCATAGCTAAGGTATGTTGGTAGCAGCGCAAACACAAGTGGGAGTTGCAATTAGATTTTCTTCTGTAAAGAACAAATCAGCTTTTAAAGGTTTAGAAAGGAAAAGTCCCGAAGCAGCTTATTATGCATGAAACAATTTGTTTTCAACAAGAAAACAAAACTAGTTCCCTTTTATTTAGAGTCCATAAAGGAACAAAACTTATTAATTGTTTAGAGGCTTAAACTTAAAAACTCTCTTAAATATCTCTTCATGGTGATTTTTGCTGCATTATGAGAAGTTCACTTGAGGCATATACATATGCTGAGGCGGTAACAAGAGTGCATATATTTTATTGTCCCACACACATTGAAGTAGTTAAGTATTCTTCACTAGATTTTTTTCCCAGAAGAACACACACGGAGTGAACATTTACCTCTCTGAACTCCTTTCTATACCATTTAACAACATTCTAGGCTGACGGAATGATGCATTTTTCATATTTACTGTACTTATATTTGTTAAGTTTAGGAAGCCAGCATTATTTAACACTATACAGAATATTATCACGTAGTATGCTAGGTGTAAAGCCAGCATCTACCTCTTTGTAGGTGACTGAAATTCTCTAGTAAAGTTAAAATAATTTTAGTCTAAAATAATCATCCAGCGAAATAATCATGACACACATAAGTCATTAATCCTAATCAGCCTTACTGCTAAATTCTTCCATATTGGACCAAACCACAGCATTTAAGAGGTATTTTCTACACTATAATGCCCTGCTATGTAGACTTATTAGTTCTAAAACCACAAAAGGTCCCATTGACTTCAGTTCGGGGATAAACATCTGCACTGCTCTGTATTGTTCCACACTCCACACCAACAGATACAGAGCATTACAGTAAGTTGCCAACGATCCAGGAGAGACTCCCCCCATTGTATCTCAGCAGCAGTGTTATGCAAAAAACATGCAAAACCCCATAAAGAATTCCAACAGGATTATCTTTGTTTTTGAACAGGGAAAAAAAAGTGATGGATTTTGAAAAGGAGTGCTTACACACTTGCTTGGCTTTTGACAATGGATCAAATTATGTAATTTTTATTTCTTCTCCCTGCACCCCACCCTCCAAAAAGGCAAGGAGGTGGTCTGCTTAAAATATAGCTACTTAAAACAGGCTGTTGCTTCCTTCCCCTCCAAGACCACCCAGATTTTCAAAACTGAATCATCTCTGCACTAGACAGATTAGACTTCTACCACAGCTCTCTGTGCAAAAACCTGCTACTCTGCAGTATATTTATCACTATTTACCACCGCTGCATAAACAGAGCACACTGTGCTGGCTGAATGCACACACATAAGAGACAGTAAAGAATAGGGGGGGAAAACATGAAATCTTAGGCATTTGGAGAGGGGATAGCCATGACTAAAGTCCTCTTCAAAGCTCAGGAGATTATGTTTAAAAAAAGGCTTTCTTTTAGAGACTGTATGTAAAGCCCTTCATTTTCTTCACACATTCGGAGTTTTGAGTCTTATATCTTTAAGTTGGGGGTTTAATTAAAATTTTAAAATAAAATAGAAATTATCACGTAAAAACATAATCCCAAATTCTAGCATTTCTGGAGGGTGGGGGTTGGAGAGGGGGAAAGTCCCTAGAGGACTCGCAGTCCAGTTTGTCCTGGAGGTTGGAGCAGTACACTGAATATTACAAAACACAGATTCTAATTATGGATTATGTTAGCTGCTTCCACTCTCAGATTTTGATGTTTCGGTTTCACTCCCAGATGCTGATATATTGCTACTGGTCTCCACTGTGCTTTGAAATCCACAAATGAGAAGCAGAAGGTATAAAAAAAACTATGCTATTATGAAAATGAAGTTGAGATATCACACAAGGGATAGACAGTGCTTAGGGGCAGCTTTTCTAGCTAGCTTTGGCCAGCTAAAAAATAAGAGTGACAAGGTATGAGCTTCTTTGAAGACAAGAAAGAAAAATCACAGTGGGGAGTTGCTCAAGACTGTTGCCTACCCAGACAGCCAGATTTAGGTGAACTGAAGCAGATCCTAGGCAGGAAAATAAAGCAAAATTATATACATGGAAACATGTCAGGAACTTGTCCTTGTCTCACCAAAGCACCACCCTGACACCAGTGTTGTACTGTATTTTATCACATTTAGACTAATCAATTTTTACTGTGATCAGCTGTACATATTCTTTACTAAACATGAACTTGCCACCCTACACTGTATGTAACCAGTACAGAAGTTATCCTGTAAATCAAAGCAGCTGCTCAGCAGTGAAGTGGGGCAGGCAATGTACTGCCTAAGAGGATGATCAGGAGGGGGAACTTCTTTCTGCTCTGATGTATCAAGGAGCATCTGAAGACATGGTTATGCTTGAACTGAAGACATGCCATTATTAAATCTAATGAACTAGTATCAACACAGTTAGACTGGATATCATAAAAAGGAGGAGAAGTGTCCACTGGACTACTGTCAGTAATAACATTTAGAGTCTATCTGGATGTGGGCTATATTTTAAATACCATTCTGATATGTGTTTTTTTAAAACAGGAAAAATCAGATAGAAAATTATGGCTCTATTGCTACTGGTATTTAATATGACACATAAGCAAAAAGCTGCAGTTTAGATGATAGGTTTGTATTCTTAATTCTCCATTCTGGCTCTCTGAAAAATGAGATGAGTTGGAATGTGCAGCTCCTCTTGAAAACAAGGCTGCTGGTTCCTTCTTTCCATTATAGACAGTATGAATATGATAACACAGAAAAATAAGGCAGCTAAATTGTGATGGGGTGGTGTGAAGATGGGGAGTTTTCTCAGAAGTACACAGGGACAGGATGAGTGACACCTACACATGTTGCAACACAGGAAATTCCAATGAGGAATTAGGAAATCACTTTTCACAATGAAATAGTTGAGCACTGGAGCAGGGGTCCAGTTAAGTAGCTGAATGTTCAACTTTGGAGATACTTAAAACTGGGTTGGATAAGGCCCTGGACAACCTGCTACAGTTGGTCCTACTTTTAGTGTTGGGCTGGACTGCGATGTCAAGAGATCCTGCCCAACTTCAATTACTCTGATTCTAAACCACCTTGAAACATCTTGCCTTTCAAATGACAGTTACTTTAGTGATTTAAAAATCACTAAAGTTAACAACATGGTACTATTGTCAGCATTTGCCCAGCAGGTGTATTTCTGCTTCTGAGGTAGGCAAATAGCCCATGCACCAGAGACCTAGGAGGCTGCCTTGAACATCTTAAGCTTGCTTGACAAAAAGTAATTTCTTTCTTGCAGTCTTGGCATGCTTCCTTTCTTCTCCATCCCTATCCACAGCTGTGGCTTATAACTAGTTTTCTGTCTGTAAAATAATCAGTGGCACTAGTTCTTTGTGATAACTACATCAGACTTTTGCCAAGCTCCCATTTTTAATGAGATTTGATGTTGCCTGCTTCTAGCCTGGGCTTTGAATCCCTCCACATGCAGACAAGAAAAAAAAAACAACTAATTGTGCTTCTGTAACTGAAGTTTAACTGCCCAGAAATTAGGAAATTAGTTATTTAGTGGGATGGCATGTTTGCAAAAAATAGATGCTTCAAAATATATTAGCAAATACCTAAAAAGGACGTGGTTGTTAGGCTTTCTATCACTCTGATGGCTACACTGGCTTATACTAACCCTGAAAAAAAATAATATTCAAAATCTATCCAAAATTTCAAAACAACAGTATAGTTTCTGGGCTAGACAGTTATTCCTCTTCTACTTCAGTACCAACATATCTTCACAGAAACCACCCCAGAAGTTAAATATCAAATGGCAACATTAAATGTAAAAGGTCAAATGGCAACAGGGATTGTATAAACATTTAAAATAATTTTAAGTGCAAATGTTCCTGCATGCTTTGCAAGCTCTCCATTTTCTCCTAACTTGGAAATAAGGAAATAAGAACAACCTCACAGGCATCTGACATTGACAACTGCATCAGACTAGGCTATGGACTGAGTAATTAATTAGTTATCATTATCGCAATTGTTATTATGCTATATATTCATCAGCAACTCAGCTTTTTCAAACTTCAGGGCCACAAGAAGAGCTGTAATCTTACAAATACCAAATCCATTTGCACGAATCAGGAGACATAAAAGGAGCAAAAGGGAATACAGGGAGATTTTCAAACTATGAGAAAATGCCCAAGTGGAGCTGTGGCTGTTGCTTTTAAAATATTTTAAGGCTAGAGCATATACAAATATATCTATTTATTTATGACACTGACTTTGTCAATTGAAGGTTAGAAAATTTTCATGTCATTCATAGTGATTTATTCTGATGTCTAAGAAATATAGCCTAACCATATTTATGCCTCCATTCATAACTTCCAATATGAAAAGGTTACTTAACACAATATTAACACTAGACTGAGATGAAAGAGGCTTTTTCGTCACATAAAAATTTTTTTTCTAACTATGAATAAAATGTCAAAAATCCAAACATGGCCTCAAGCCAGAAGTAACCCTAAATCAATCAAAATGTTTTATTTAGATAGTTGCAATTCTTTTGTTTTACTGTAAATTATTATGGCTTTTGAAATAAACACCAAAGAGAACTATTTCATTTAGATAGTGTTAAATTAGAATGTCACAACAATTTCAAAATTCCATCAAAAACATTTCAAACCAGGAAATTCCTGACCACTTCCTATTAAGGTTGAAGCCAGGAAAATTCTGGTGTAGCTTGCTGCTTAGTCTGGCCTTTGTGTGCACAACATTAAGTATTTCTATTACGGAACTGCAGTGAAGAGACAGCATTCCAAAGTCAGCCGTTTTAGAAATTGGAATGAACGGTGAGTACATTTTATAAACTATATTTACATAAATGAATTGTCACTAAATCAGAAGAACTTAAATAAGGAATAAAAGAAAAAATCAGAAACTGCCTGCATGTAGCTATGAGAAGTAATACTACAGCATCTTATGCTTTGATTTTTAATTCATTGCTTTTATTGGAACAAAAAGCATTTGAAAAATGAGTGAAAAGCTAATGAGCTACTGGATAGTGAGTCAATCTCACACTCTAAATCATCCACAGGCATCATGAAATACAAAAAGGGATGCTGTAGATCTGTGGCTCAGCACTGAATGAATTATTCCGTCCCTGGATCAACCACATTTAATCTTCAGATGTGTTACAGCTGGTCTCAAGATTTACTAAAAATTCTTTAGATGTAAAGGATTTAAGAGTGTTGCTATGTTTTAGAGAAGACTGTCTGCAAAAAGAAAAATCTTTGCTGTTCAACCACCATATTAAATGTGGACATGCTTAGCACATGTCCTGGTACAAACTTTTTGCAGTTTTCAGATGAGGGAATGGCCTGGGCTAATACTAACCATGTTGTTCAAGTGTTTAGGTAGGCTGAAAATACTGATTTTACAAAGGAAGTTTACAGGTTATTTTACCTTGGACAGGCAATATAAGTTGATATCTGGGGAGACAGCCCTTGCACAGCTGAACTACCTGCTGCCTAGATATCAATCCCGAACTTCGAGGCACTGTCCTTACAGACGTGAGTACCTGTGCACTGCACTCTGCAATCACAGGAAAAGGAGATGCCTCATCAAAGGGCAGCTTCAGAAACCAAAAACATGTCAGGAAGATGCCAAAGTTAGCCAATGGAGATCATAAATGCTAGTGGGGAGCATAATGGTATGTCTTCAACCCAACTTTCCCTGTAGCACAAGCAGCAAAGTGCCCATTTGAACTGCTTTGAACACAGAGAGTTAGATACCTAAACTTTACAAATCTGAACTGTTTTTCAATGGTTTGAGGTAAGTCTCATACCTTTTTGCATGCAAAAAATCAGTTTCAACTGAGAACTGTCCCTCAGCCCAGATGAGTATCATCTGCAAGGCAAGACACTTACCCGAATCTGAGCTAACACATTCCCAGATGAAAGAAAGAAACCATCTTCAATCTCTCACCTTCTTGCTGAACCCTCTAAAAGGAGATGGGAAGGCTTCCGTACCCTCATGCTTTGGGGTGGTTGCTCCCCATCCCCCCCATCCCCTTTTTCATTCCTATTTTTCTTTTTCAGTGTAACAAAATGATACCAGTAATCATGGGGATATGACAGACACTTTAATGCCTAGGCAGAAACATAGTTTCAGCTCAGAAAATTTTAATAAGGAATATCTGTGTATACTAATTGATTTTTGACATATCATGGTTAGGCTTCTAAATTTCTTTTTCTACCCAGTTTTGGTCCCACTGGGGCTTGGGTCTCAATATGTCACTGTAACATGCAAACAGAAACAGGAGGAATGAGGCAGCAGAAAGCAGTTTGTCAGTGAATTTTGCAAGAGTGCTCAGAGTGAAAGATCCTCTGCAATGCCCAAGGACAAAGAACACCTTCTGTTGCATCCTGTCCCAGACAGAATCTCTTACATATTTAAAGTCTTAATCATTATGTGTGCTTCAGTTCCCCAAACAGAAATGCCTTCACTTTCAGTCTGACACAGTCCTGAAAGACTAAGAAATGGACATTCAGAAATGCACAACTTCTGAAAGCATTGTAGCAGAATAAAAAGTTATTCACAGCTTAAACCTTCCTTAACAAGCTCAGGTGATAACTAGGGTATTATGCAGTTTTACCAAATTCATATCATCTTAGTAATTAAATAATTAATGGTTTATTTAATCTGAGCAAGAGTAAACAGCTTGTAAACTTCATGTTCTGGAGAAAACAGCAATACTTATACTTGACAGATCTGACATTTGCTTTCATTTTCTTCATTTTGTCAATGAAGTTGCTACTTTGTAAGCATATTTTAGTCCTAACTGGAATAGCTGAGAAATTAACTTTAGTTGTCTCAAGCTACTAATAATGAACTTTAGTCCCATTTGCTTTACAGAAGAACAAGAGCAGCATTGATAGCTACAAGAATTTACTGCAATAGAAACATATTGCTGGGGTGTTAACAGAGACTAAAACACCATGCTCCTACTATTTTGCCCAAAAGTTATTCCCTTATTAGAAATAAGCCACCAATTCCATATTACTGGAATTGGTGGGGGGTTTTTGTAGGTCATTTTTTTTTGTTTTCTCCTCCTAGGTCACGTTTTGGAGAGATCTTTCCCCTTCTTTAATTACACCAAGGATGAAACAGGTAGTTTAAATTGCCAAATAGCAATGTCAACAGAATTGCTATTCATGTAAATTATCTACCCCCTGTGGCATGTTTACTAACCAATCAAAATATTGTCTTCAGACAAAGCATTGCAATAAATTTAAATGAAAATAAGGACCACTACAACACATAATAAGAGATTTGTGCACAGCATGGAAAAGATCTTACAAGTAAGAAAATTATGTTCATGCTTTACAGTGCAGAATTTTCAGAATAATATAGCATATTTATAATTTGCTTCAGTACAGTTATTTCCAACAACTTAATGAAAAAACTCCAGTAATAAGTTGCTATTGGAATTGCTGGGAACAAAAAATTTAATCTGAGCAAAGCATTTGAAAAACCATGCACATTCTATTAGAGCATATCTCTTATCACAGTACTACTATAAAGAATACTGACTGAAATGTACCTTGCAACCCTGCTAGAAAATTCCATCTGATGATTTTTGGGGTCCATTGCAAGTGTAGAGGGAGTATAACATGGCTCTCATCAAAAATGATGGGACAAGGCGCAAACACCAGCTGAAGAGAAGGGATTTGTAAATACCCTGCAAAATAACTTCACATTCGTTCAAGAGGTAGACGTTAAAGACCCTCATTTCTAGCAAGCTCAAGAAGTCTTGCTCTTGGTTTTCTGTTTACTAAAGGAAGGCCACACCCAGTAAAACACACTAAACTACACCTTTAGAAAATGACATCTATCCAAACCCAGGGTACAGTCCCTAAGTGTGCTTTGATCTGTGAATTGACAGTCCCAGCAATCTTTCCACGTAGTTTTTCCCTTTGGCTTTATATAAAAGAGCCAGTACTGACATCCTGATCAAGATACAATAAAATTTCATCCCTCTTCAAATCCTATTTCCCAATACGCTGACATTTGGCAGAACTCACCTGCAGCCACAGTGCAAGACAGCCTCTGTTCAAACTCTTCCCAGTGCAGGATCCTCTAATGTGTGCAGCTGAAGTAGACAATTGCCTACAGCAGCAGATTCCTGGGGGCAGGAAAATGGTCTGTGCTATGAAAACATGTACACCAAGGAACAGTGCATTGCCACAAGTGCTTGATAGGCAAGAGGCAGAAGCTGGCTGTTCCAGCAGTTCCCAGCCACCTCCCTTACTCATCCAACCAGAGTGCGTGTTCATCCACACAGCTGCTCTGCCTCTCGCCCAGAGAAGGCCAAATATTTGAGATACTTCAAAACAGAGAGGACATCATGGAACTACTGGGGACAATGCAGAGGCAAATAAGAGGAACATGTTTCTGGGAACACTGAAAAGGGAAAAAGGGAGAGATCATACACATGAGGAAATGTGCCACGATCTGTTACGGTCCCTCCACCAACCTGATCTGTACCATTTTGCATAAGGGAAATGGGAAAACTTGGAAGCGTGAAACTGAAGAGAATGCAAGTTAAATCTTTTTGCTTTGAACAAACAAAGAAGAAAAAGAACAGCTAGGATATAAGAGCAAAATAGCAACTGCATAGAGAAGTTAGAATCAGGGTCCCTTATGCTGCAAAACAAGAAAAAGGAGTTGCGCAATGAAACTCAAGGCAGAGAAATGCAGAAATAAAAAAATAGTGATCAGTATTTTTACAGAAAATAAAAGCAAAAACGAAAAGGAGAGCAAGGATAGACCTAAAGTATTGACAGCCATAACTTACATAGCTGTCAAGGATAAACAGATTTTGTGAAACCAACATAACATTTTGAGTGGTTATTGAAGTTTTATGGTTTTAAACCTGTCCTTAAATATCTGTAATCAGGGTGAAAACAGTTGGAAGAAGAAATTATATGCCTACTGTGTCATTTTTACAACTTCAGTTATCTGATGCTGTCAAATGCACTGTCAGAGCCAGGACACCAGCCAAGGCAGCAGTGGAAGCTGGTATTCCCACAAACAAAGGGCTCATTCCTCATCACTGAGGTTTCCCATAGGCATGTTTTTGCAAACTCAGTGATTCTTAAATAAATCAGGGTTCACAGACCTAACGGACAACTGGAGAAAATATTGTGCTGCTGGGACTGGATTCACAAACAGCAGAAAACTGGAAACTACCAATCTGACTGCTGTATTTCATTAAGTATGTATGCTGGATTTTGGTTAAAAGTTTAAACATGAAATTATGGCATACAAAACATAGAAAGATTTGGTGGAAAAATACCACCAAAACCCTTATGTCTTTAATTTACTTTTCTTTTTTTTTTTTTTTTTTATTTTTCTCTGAACCATGGAACATTTAAAAAAACTGCATATAACATCTTTGGCTTAATTAACTATTACAACATCAGGACAGGTTTAGCTACTCAGTTAAATATCATCCAAAGTGAAAAATCAAGCCTGAACTGAACTAAGAGATTCTGCCTTGGAATGGTAAAAAGAAAAACAAAACTACTTATTCCCACAGGTCCTAATGTTTTTATTTTTTTAATATTACTATTTTGCAGAGAAACTAACAATAACCTGAAACTTCTTTTAAAATCTGCAATCTGTTTCTGTATTATCTACAACTACAGAGAGAAGAATAAAAACATTTCAGTACAGAAAGTTAATGAAAAATAAAATAAGCCCCGTCCTTTTTGTGTTATCAGTAGTTTAATATTTTTACTGAATCTTGGCTGAAACCTTCCCACCTCCCCAGAAACAGAAAGTTAACTTGAGTCTGAACGTCTTGAATCCTGACCAGCTAGCACAGATGGCAACATGGCTTAGAGCCCAGGGTCTAGTTTAAACTGAGTTAGCACTTGCCCATTTTTTAGTAAGAATACAAATGAAAACACTGAGGATCCTCCAGTGTCCCCCCTGAAGTCCTTTTTTCCTCCATAAGAAAGTCTAGTTTTCCACATCTGGCTGGGATAACCTTAGGTCATCTCAGGTCTTTGGAACATAGTTGCAGACACACTGTCAGTCCACATTGCTCATCAACCAGTAAAATAGCTACATTTAAAAAAAGAGATAAGATGAAGCTTAAGGTTACAAGCACAAACTTACAGTACCTGAAATCTGTGTTTCCTGGTCTCCATCACCTTGGATGAACCAGTTCAGCTATCTGTATATGAAAGTGTTTCTCACTACCTCCATATGTAGGCATCTCTATTGCTAGGATCAGAATGTGGAGCTGATCAGACACAGCTATTACACCCTAAATTCACACTCTGCTATAGTAAGAAACATTTGGAAGGGGACCCAAGACTGAATTTTTCAGACTTATTGAGGCCTCAGGTGGCTGACAACTGGGATATGTGACTGAGATCAGCCAGTAAGAGCCCCATAGCTCTGAAAATTGAAATAGGGGGCCAGCTTTATCTCACATGGGCAAGATGGGGAAGCTGAAGCAGTGCTGGGGAAGCAGAAACACTTGTCCACTTCAAGAAAATCCATGCCTGTCTAGAGGCTTTACAAAACTGGCACCTGAAATTAGGTCCATTCTTCACCTGCAGAGCTCTGTGCAGTGTTTGTAGTGTTCAGCTTTACTGAAGAAACAGTAAGGTGGATTCAGTCAGTATCTTTTCACTCTTTACTCTCTTTTTACTAACACTGTTTGGGATTGTGCATGTTTCTACTTCAAGTCCTCCGGTGGCTTCTGAAGGATAAGCCCAGAAAAACCTGACTACTTACATCACTACATTGATTTTAAGAGAGGAATGAAATCATACCAACAACAAATAAAAGAAGTAAAACCTAAGAAAATACATAAAATCTCAACCATTTGTATTTTTAAAGTGCTTATTAAAATAAATTATATACAGTAGCTTCTAGTTTTCATACCAGTATTTACAAGTTATTTTTCACCTTCTGTTCCTTTTAATCTCTAATTAAGTTTTAATCTCTAATTAAATATCTCTAATTAAGTACAATGTCTTAGAACCTTCAATAAACTTTTTGTTCCAGATGTCTGTCAGGCAGAGAAGTGTTAGTCTCCCATGCTTCATAAATATGGTGCCTGGAAACTCATTATTAAAACCATTTTTGTGAATGCTCTGGTTCGAATTCATGACTTCTCTGAAACTATTTAATGAAACCAACATGTCCAATAGTCAAGAAAGTTCTTCCAGTGGGCATGAGCAACAGATCTTTCACAACTTGTTAGAAGATGTGCCAAGACTAGTTCCTTTCCTGTGTAATAGAAGCCACAGGAATCAAAGTTTCTGATCAGCGTCCAACACCTCAGCACCTGCCAAAAGCTGACAAGTCCTTTTTCCCCCTCTTTCCTGAAAACAGCTCTGTAATCACACTGGATTTTAATAGGATAACCATCTCTTGGACTCAGGCTGAACTCAGTTGTATTAAACTAGGATTAAATCGTATGACAGTTGCTACATATATCATTACTTCATATATTTATTTTTAAAATGTGCTGAGATTCCTACTACTACAGTCCAGCTCACTGGGGTTGTTTTAATACGAAGAAATTTTTCCTATCAGGGACATTGTATTAAGTATGGAACAAAATATTCAAGGAGTAAGTAACAATTCTTCTGTATTCACTGGATGCCAGTCCAGAATACATGCGCTGAATTTAATGAAGTTATTCTGTTTTGACCAGCATATGAAGAGATTTTAACAACTGGAGATTTTAACGACTGGAAACAAATTCTCCTATGCAGTCTTTCACACTGTGGAGCATTGCTCCTAACCTTTTCACAGCCACAGCTCTCGGGACACCGTCCTAGCTACAAAATTCCTGCACCAAGATTTAGGGACTGAAATAGCAGTCTGACTGTGCAGAAAACTAGTGCAGGTCTGGCTGCATTTGTCTTCTCATGTTTTGCATTGCAGCTTACAGACAAGTGTATTTTCAGCGAGGCACACTCCACTGCTGGGGGATGTACCCTGAGGCCATGGGAAGTCCTCTTTAAAAGGTGAAAACAGTGTAAAACTGTTCCTGAATAAGAAAGCTCCAGCATTAACAGGGTCTCTTGCAGCCAAAAGAAAAGAGACTTAAATATAATATTCTTTACAGCCATTTCACACTCAAGTCAGAGCAGGGGGTGAGCAGGAAGAACAGTGAGATCTACATGCATGGCTTTCCACAGCCATGATGGTGCTGTGCTTCCCACAGAGCAGAGGCACAACCACACACACAGACTAAGCAAATCCCACCTTCACTGAGGAACCTGTGTGGACAAGTGCCACTCCAGTCAGCCAATATCCTGCATTAGCAACACATTTTATTAAATAATTTCATACCACTGAGATTCGTTAAAAAACTAAGGCTTGTTCTCATAGAAACTGCTAAAATGGCTTACCAGTTTTGGATGTATAGTTAACCTTTAGATATTATTTAATTACATGTATCAGAAGAAGTTCAATAGTAACGTATAGCAGTGTGGACCTCCAAACTTCTTACCTCTTCTATTACTGATTTAGTGTACAACAATACCAATATCCCAGAGTTTATTGGTGTGTCACTTACCAGGAGGAAAAGTTAAATACTGACCAGAAAGACCTAATTTTCCTCCAAAGGAAGGATGGTAGTCATAATATGTAGCCCAAGATGACACAGAAAACTGCTCTTATCCTCATAGCATAAAGAAACAGTTCCAGTTCTTCTGTTTGAGTCAAATCACTGTTAAATGTGTGTGCCAATGACCTAATTCTGTTTTCTAAAGATGTATTACTTATGCAAGAGAGACTATAACAAACTCTTCACAACTACTCCCAGTCAATTGCAGAGTTACATATTTAAAATATGTGCAGTGCATAGTGAAACATCATAGTGAGAAAACATGCAGAACCCAATTTAGCAGAGGGATTATAATCAGTTAATACAGTCTCAGTTACATCTCAATTCAGCAAAAACAAATCTACCAGATTTCACACCACATATTTATGGAAATTTTAGCACCTACAGAGAAATGAGTTGGCTTCCTGAGGCATTGATATTTTCAAATTTAAGATGTTACAGAGGCATAAAAATACTATCAATAAATTATAACATAAACCTCTTATTTAGCGTAATTTTTCTTTTAAACCTACCAGATGGGGAAAGAACCTATTTTCTCTCACAGTTCTTTCCACTCTGTTGTTACTTATATGCCTGCAATATACTCCAACTAAATAGGATCTAACAACTTATAATAGTGGAATCATCACAGTTAATATTTTGAGAAAGTTTCTATAGGAAACAATTTTCACTGTATGCTTGGACTTGTATTAGGAACAGTTCTGTGAGTCTAACGTTTCGTGTTGATTCAGCTGCAAAACGCTGACATAAGGCCTTACAACTTGCTATATTGGCTAAATTCTCACCAAGGACTAAATCACACCAAGTGTAACAAGTTTGCATATCACATACTATTCTTTTGAATTTTTTGTTTGGGGCAGACCTGGTAAAATTGTCACTGCAACCTGAAATAAAGATAACCAGACTTTTTATGCCTGCCTATGCCTGCCCATGAGTTGCTTCTTATGGGCAGGAACAATGGGAACATGCAACAGATTCCTCTGTATCTGGTGATATTTAGGACTGTTTTGAGCAGTTCCAGTCAGTCCAGAGCAACCAGTGTGGTGCTGACCACACACAACCTCTCGGCAGTAGTCGTGTGAGAAAATGCTTGTGCACAAGTGGAACCAGTTTCTTCCTACCCATTATTGGCCTGATACTCTTCCAAGACAAGCTCATGACTTTTTCCTACTGATTTCAGTAAGAGAAGAATTTTAATCCCTAAATATTCTCATTATTTTAAAAATCCTTCACATAAATGTAAAACACACAAGCATCATAGAACCAGAAAAGAGGTCTCTCTCTCTAATTGCAGAAACCTTATAATAAGAGAAACAATTTGAAAACCAAAACCAAAACCAACAAAAAGAAGACCCCCAAGACTCTGAAAGTTACCATTTACAATAAAAAAGCTAATGTACATTGCAAAACTGAATGTATTTTACTCTACACATTATATCTAAAATGCAGTTGTTCACATCCTTGCACAATCCAACCAAGACAGGAAATGTCTGTGCTTTGCTTTTCTGCCAACAGTTACTTTATAGCTTGAGCAGGTTGCTTCCCATTAGCTTGAGCATTAATTTAGCTGAAAAAAAGCCAGCAGACCACATTTTCTCTTGGTGAAGGAGTCTTTACTCACCCCACCACCACACATGCACTCGCCCAAGCACTGCTGCTTGGCCAGGGAGCAGGAAACAAGCTAGTTCCCTTTGCACTGCTTAAACGGAGGCAGATTTTCCCATGTTATTGCCAAATGGGGGAATTTAAAGTCTCAAGTAAGTGATCATGTGCTTGATAATGTTTGTACACACGATGATCACACTTTCTGTAACCTAATTAGGTTATTTTGGCATATAACACCCATAAATGTGTTAGAAGACATCTATGCTTAGATATTTATAAAAGAAATCATTTTCCATCAGGCAAAAAACTACTCCATTAGAAAAAATAGAGGAGAAGGGGAGCAGTTTTCCAAGTTATTGTCGTTAAGAAACAAAAAATTTAAAAAGAAGAGCTAAAATTTAGGTATGCTTTGTGACATACTTGCCTTGCAGCCAGACAGGAATAATTTACTAACCGAGTGGACAGTGTAATCCTGTAATCCCTGTGCTATAATCCAAAAACCAAAGTGCCAACAAATGTATGTTGCTAACTCAGAACGGAGGACTGCCTGGCTTTCCACAAGACCAGATTTTATTAATGTCAGTACTGGATCTTCCTAACTACTACTTGTTGCAGTTTACTATATGTTTGAAAAAGAAATTTTTAATTTGAAAAGGGTTTTTTAGAATCCTCATATCAAATGTTAAAACCTAGAAACACTCATTCATCGGAATTAAAGCTATATTTTTTTTTATGAGGTTGCAAATAGGAAAACAAACTGATACAGTAGTGAACAAGAAAATGGATAAAGACTGCCTGTTATATATAAACAAGAGAAAAAATAAAATGTGTATTGTGGAATCAAAAGTGATTAAAATTGCTTTCTTCTCCAATAGCATGACAAGAACAGCAAAAAAAAGAGTTGGAAAGAAATATTTTCTTCTTCCAATTCTAGAGACCAATGTACCTTAAAAGCATCTCCACATGTTTAGGCAAAATTGCAAAATCCTAACAGTTTGGGATTTTTATCTCTTGCTAGAAGACATACAAATCTATGGTGAGCAGGAAATGTTTACTGTATCTCACACTGCATACTTCTGAGATTAGATGCGTGTATGAAATACTTGTTCACAGTTACAATTTTCTTGAAACCTTACTGTGCCATAAAGCAGCAGTAACACTGCACTCCATCCTTCCTCACATATCCATATATGGCGTCCAGAGGTGGAGACGTGAGCTCATTAACAAACTGAAGACAAGTAAGATGAAGCATCCTGAAATTATTATTTTCCCATTGATTGTTTTGACATTACAAGACAAAAATTTGTGAAGAGACTTCCACAGCAAAGCAGTGTCTACAAGGCATTATGTAAAGACAGTAAGTGTTTAGGGATCAGATTTTAGTCTGGTTCCCCAAGATGCCATCTATTTCAGTTTGTTAAATAAAAAAGCCAAATAGCTAAGAAATTCAATCATCATTAGTGTATGCTTAAATTTTTAAGCTCTGAGAATTGTTATACATGTAATGTCAACCATACGCTTAGTACCTAGCTGAATTATCATCAGTTTATCTGATGGTAATTAAGAATTCCCATGTACATATTGAAGAAATCTATTTGCATGTTACATAAATCATAGTGCATTTTGGCTTAATAAATATAACCCCCATATATTAGTTTTTTTCCTTTTTAAAATGAATTATGCTTCTTTAAAAAAAATTACTTCATTTCATGTAGAGCTTTTTATGTTACATTGACAACACCATAATATGACTGTTTAAAATATCAAGGAATGTTTATATTTTGTTTTCCGAACATTCCAATTTCTTATTTCCTCCACCAAGAACAATCAATAATTCATTGCAAAAATGTGGGCTTCACATTTGCTTTCAGCAGTCATTCCATTGCCATTTCACTAATATAAAATGGCCATAATCCAGTCTTGACAAGTACCCATCTCATTAATGCCTTTTTAGTCATCAAGGATGGAATCCCTGTCAAGTTCTAGATAAATTATGTCAAAGCACATTTTACACACAAAAGCATCATTCTCTCATACATTTCAGTATAAATGAGGAAATATGGAAATCTGACATTAAAAAACAGTGGACAACATAGAAAAAAAAAAGAACATAAAAGAGCAAGGGGTTTAGTGGTATTTTGAAGAACCAAGGGGGGGTGTTTTCTTTGGGTTATTGGGGGTTTTTTAGGTGTGCTGAGGTTTTTATTTTTCCTCCAATCCCTGTTCTCTCCTGTATCACAAAAAGATCCGAACTCTCAGGTTTACTATTTCTTTTTCCTCCCATTGCTGTTGTTCCACTGCCTCCAGAAATCTTTAGCGCTGCTCCTTCCCTCTTGCTTTGCTCACTCCTGTCTGACCGTTTCTTACACAGCATTGCCTCAGGGCCAGCAAAGGGTTCACCAAGAGCACATCAAGATAGGGGCTATGATTTCAGTTTCAATGCTAGTTCTTTCAGCCAGGAGCAGCAACTGCAGTAAAATGAATCCAGCTTTAATGATGTAGCTCCAGGCTAAAGCATGTTAAGTACCTCAGGGCTGGGGAGGGGGTAGATAATATGTGCACAGACTGGTCAGCACTAGCAGAACTAAAAGGTTCACACACAAATTCAGAGAATTCAGGAAACCTTAAAAGGATTCACCAGGACTAACTTCAGTCAACTGAGTTTTCTCTCCCTTGACTTCCTCTAGAAGTAATGAAAGAAGAAAGCAACACAGCAGGAACCTAACTTTGATCCTTTAAATCAGCCCTGGAAGAACTTGTCTGCCATTGACTACAAAGAAGATTAGCTTTTTTCAGTACCTCCCTTTTGTCTCTATTCAGCCCATGCAAGCAGACTTTAAAAGTTTATAATCTGGCAAATGAATAATGAAAGACATACCCCTGACAAAAAGGCCACCTGCCCCTAAATTTCAAGGCAGTGTTCCCAATTATGGATCTCAGTGGATAAAGTTAATTATTATTATTAGCTGCTGGAATTATTTCAAATGTAAAACATTTTTTCTCCTTATCTTATTTCCAGAAACTGTGTAACGGTTTTGTCCAAAACTTTAAAAATACAAAAAATATATATTCAGCTGTAACAGAAAGGTTAACACACATGTATATAAATGTAATGCTCAGGCCCATCAAGAATATCATGTATTGACTGCTACAAGTCATTCCAGTGAGATACAAAAATGTCTCAAGTCAAGAAATGGTAAATTACTATACCTCCAAACACATGGCATATTGAGGAAAAAGCCACTACAGGAATTTACTGAGGATTTTTACACACTGAATTATATATCACACAACAGGGAAGAGTCATGTAGAACAATCCATTCCCAGGGGTCAGTTTGCAGCACTATAAAATGCTATCACCACTAAGCACATACAATATTTTTTGACCTAGACCCTTATCTTCAAAAAGGAAACGAAAATACTCTGAAGGCTAAAAGCTCTGCTAAACATCCATTCTCAAAACTTCCCAAAAAACCACATTCCTCCCCATCAAGAAAGCACCCCCACAGAGCGCCCAGACATACCCTTCCTCACTTCTCTCCTTGACCCAAGAAAACGGAATAGCATTGCAGCAACGTACAATAGTTTGGCTGCATTTCATCGGATGCTTTTTAGCATTTTTAAATTTATAGATTCTTTACTGCTGCTAGCACAAAAGCAGACAATAAATATATGCAGACCATACGAAGTTGTTACTCAGTCCTTCATTTTAACAGTTTCTACATTCAAAGGTTTAATCAATGCATCCCACACCTTCTACTGTTTTTCTAAATCTATTAACTGATCACATTGTGAAATTTTCATTATAAATGTCTCTTAACATTTTAAGACCTTAAAAATATATTTTTAAAAAGCTGCCATGACTAGTCAAGGCAAAGTGAGAGAACCACCACACAACTGAAGGAAATCTTAAATAGAGTTTTGAATTTTTTTCTATATGCCACTTGTATCAATGAAGTAAAACTAAGATATAATTTGACTTCTTTGATAATTCTGATGAAACAATTCTTGCTATTATCTGTGGCTGGCATTTGGAAAAGTTCATGAGGGAGCTGATAGCAAAGTGGTAGCTTTCACGTATTTTATATTTTAAACAATTAAAATAGTAACATTGTTAATACATTCATATTCGCTGAAGGCTTCTAGGCATGTCTTTGAAATAAGGTTTTGAACATCTGTCAGATGAATGAAATTGAGTATCTTTGTACTGTCTCATCTGACTTATGTTGGCTAAGCATCTACTCTTCTCACTAGCACTATAATTGGACTTCTCCCATTCAGGCTTTCTGATTATCATCCAAAAGTCCCCCTTGCCTCCATAAGAGATTATAACTCTTTATTATAAACAAGAAATAGAAAATATTATATTCTTATATTTTACAAAGATCAGGAGAAAAAGAAAATTCAGTGAAATATGCTGATAATGAAAAGAAATTGACTTTAAAGAATTGCTGGTTTTCCAGATATTGCTCCTTTTTATGTTTATTAGGTTGCATCCACTGAATTTAGTGGCATTGCATGAACGTATCTGAGAAGAGAATATGGGTAAGAGTGGTTAGCAAATAAGGCAGTGGGTCAATATTTATACTTCTCTGCCAAGGACAATAGAGTGTTGAATATTATAAACATTTTGCTGGGCTTCAGGGTTGCCATATGCCACGTTATGCTTTTCCTGTGTATGGACTATAAACTTCTGAAAGCAGAGACAGTGATCTATGGCTTTAAAGCAGCTTACGACAGCCACTGAATACCCTATCCAATGGGCATTCCTCAGCTTTCTTTCACAATCTCCTAGCAGAATGGGTGCCATACATATAAAATCATGTCCCCATACATCAAATTTCTAAAGTTATTCAGCAGTCTCATTGCCTAATTAGATTTTTAAAAGCACCAAGTAATTTAACATTCATTGATTTCAGTGGAGGCATGCATTCACGTGATTACCTGCATCTCTAAGTACACTGACATCTATAATTTAACTGGACTTATAATGAGATCACCTAATTGGATACTCCAACTTTGTCATTGTTAGTGGTATGACTTCCAAAGGTGCTGAGTCTTTGCAAATCCAAGTGACTCAGAGCTTTGTAGTTGCTCAGCACTTCTGAAAAGGCAGACACTAAGCATACCTGCCCTAATCAGAAGTAGAAGACTACCTTTGATCAAGTATGCCTGACACAGCATGTTTATTTAAAGTGCTGAAGAATCATGCACTGTACAGTGAGAGAGCCTGACTAAACAGGAGACTAAGGGGCCCTTCCACTTTCATTCAAAACTGACTCGACATTCCAGGAGCTGTGTTTAGGTAGACTGGAAGAACAAAAAGTGATTCGTATTTCAAAGATCCCTAGCACATACATCAAAACTCAAAAGGTTCAAACTGAATTGTCTTTAAATACCTGTCTTTGACAAACATAACATAGCCTCCATGCTGTCCTATTCTTTGAACAAACAGGGCCAAAGTTATGAACCCCTTTCTGTGAAACCTACTTTGGAATTAATTTATGCCTGCTTGGAATTTGGCTGGCACATCACCGTCTCCCAGCCTGTTATTCGTGCAGCAAGAATCTACAATACCAGAGACAATCCCGATGCAGTAAAAGTGTATCTAAACACTACAAACAGCTAATGTCAAAGGAATGAAATGGAGCAGGGTAACGAAAAATTCAAGCACACAGAAGAGTTTGGCAGGGAGGTAAAGACAACCATTTCTTGAAATAATCTCACCTTCGAGACATGCTTTTAACATGGGCTCTTCAGGGAGTTCTCAGCCCCAGACAAAAATGGAGCTCACTGCAACAAATTAGCTACTTTGTCCATCCTAGAAGGAAGTTTCTCATTAAGTTTTGGAAATAATAAAACTGTATTTCTTCAGCACTTAACGTGAAAATCTACAGTAGAAAATAGATACAAACAGGATGGGGAAATGGTTCTGCCTAATTAAAGTAGTCTTTCTTAGTGCTAGTGTAAGGTGCAGAGTAATACTGAAACAATAGTTATGTAATGCCCCCCTCTTTTTTTTTTTTTTTTTAAACTAGACTAAAGAGGTTGAAGTAAGTATTATAAATATAGCTTTGGTTAGGACACAGAAAGGGTCAAATCAAAATATTAATGGAGCTAAGACTAAAAAAACAGACCTTTTGCTTTCACTACCAGGAAACAATTTCAAAGGCACAAAACACAATCACATGCTACAAACTGTCTCATAGATCAGCAGATCTCTGAAAACTTCTAGATGCAGGTTTTGGACTGCACTGGTCCATGAATTTGAATCCATGAAGACACTGAGGCCTAGGTTGGATAGCAGGATTTCTCAAATACTTTTATGCTGCAGACTATGTCTTAACATAGTCTTACATTTCTTAAACATGTATCTTTCCTTTCACAGGAGCATACAACTTTCCTTTTCCATTCACAAGCCATACAGGATCTTTTCAATGACTATATAAATTGCTTACATAAGAGAGCAATATTGGCAATGTGGTTTTGTCTTCCTTTTAATGCAATTCAAAAATTGAAAATGAAGAGAACAGTTAAAACCATATGATTAGCTAGCTCTCTAAGGATCAAATACTTGCCACATATTTCCCAGGCCACCAATAACTTGTGAACCACAGAGTGAAAACCTCTACGACACAGTGGAAATTCAAGACAAAAGTAGGCAAACAGTGAGTTTTGCTCATTTTACTTTACTAGTCAAACAATTCTTAGCCCTGTTGCCTTAAATCTACAGTACATACAAGGTCTAATATAAGTGACAGTGATATCCTAAAATGAGGTAATGAACTGAGCTTAGAAGGAAAAAAAAAGAGGAAACCAAGGAGGTAAGTAAGCACGTGTGCGAGAGAGACAGAAACCCTTTTCTAGTTTCTGATTAGCCAGATTCCAAAGATTCTTTAGTCAGAGAAAATATTTAAGATGCAACTATACAAAGCTCTCTACCCCTAAACAAATGATGGTGTTGTTGGTTACTCTTTTCTATTAAATTCTTACATAGTTACGGTTTTGCTCTCAAGGTGTTTTTTTTTGTTTTGTTTTGTTTTTTGAAGGGGGGGGTGAGGATGTTCATTGGAGGTTTTAAATACTTATTTTCAGTTACAGGAATACAGTCATACTAGATAAGCGAGAAGAAATATCAAACACCAAACTACTACCTGTTCAGCTGCCACTGAAAGGTTTTCAATTAATAATAGGTCAAGTTTGTCTTTTAAATCCCAGCACAAGTATTTAGAGGAACATGAACACTGAGAATTCTTAAAGATGAGCTAAATAAAGCTTTTGCCCTTGGAGCAGACTGAGGCTCTTCCTCATTCAAAGGAGTTTTATAGCACTAGGTTTTCTATTTTCTTCCGTTAATAGATTCAGGATTTATTTCCTTGGTTGTTCCGCATTCTTTCTACTTTCCACATAGTCCTGTTTGCTTGGTTAGCCACATGCAGACAGCAATTGATATAGTGCAACTGCAGGTTTCTGCACAACATAGTCCAGGCGATGAACACTTAACAGTTATCTCTAGCTCAGCCTATAGCTAGAAACAGAATTATACCCCTGCTCAGTCTTCAGTTCCCAGAACTCAGCTGGAAATCAAGCCAATGTAATCTCAAAGCTCCCTAAAATATCCCTGTTAACACTAAATAAAATGGACAGAAGCTGAAAGAACCTGAGCAAGGTGTTTCCTACGTAAAGTCAGTTTTGCTCAGGTCTAAACTCTACAGAGTTTAATTCAAAGCAGTTGTTTCTTGTTCCCAATACTTTGTGTAAGTTTGATGCCAGCTGGCAAAGCCCAGACTGTCACCTTTCCCAAAAGGCAGAAGCCTCCAGCAAAACGTCACTACGGACAAACTCCAACTGAGAACATGTGCCCTCGGCTCCTCTGATACCGTCCTTTCACAGCATAGCAGCACGGCTGCACGGCACTTGGAAAAGCAGCCAACTCTGCACATGTTCCAATAACACGGCAACACTGCCAGCTGTGGGCTGGCAAGTTTTGGAGTCTCATGCACACCAACACAGGAATAGAAGAGGTGTGGTTTGCATTACAGGATTGCAATTCAAATTAATAAAATTTTCTTGAGGTTTAAATTCCTCCTCCCTACCTTCTTTTGTACCTGATATATTAAAAGGAAGGGAATTTTAAGAGGAAAGGAGGGAGAAGAGAAATAAAATAGGCCCTTGTCTCCAAGGAAGACAACATGTTAACAAAAATGCAGCCAGGGTAGCTTAGCAATTACATTCTAGCCTGTTGTACGATAATTAGAACCGATGAGGTCACTTATACCTTAGTTTCTAAAGAGCAGAGAAGGAAGCATGAACATCAGTTTCGTTACTTTTAGATGACTAAGGTTTCATTAGTGAATAAACTGAGAACAGTTTTAGTTGTGAAACGAAAGATGCCAAATATCAAGTTTTATCTTTGAAAAATCCACTTTTCCCAAAAGAAATTACAAACCAAGCAGACCAGCACAACATACACAGTATATCTTATATATTACAGTAGGCAGATAAACTTTTTTTTTTCTTATTATTGCTCAAACTGTGCACATAGTGTGTGATCAAAACACTTCCCATTCCTGTCTAATAAACGGTATCCATCAAATTAAACCAGACAGTATGACTTTGCCAGATTTGACCTTAATGACAGCCTGTTTTCAAGCTGCCCTACAAGGCAGCATGCCACAAATAAGAACACTGTGGTAAGATCATGACTTAACAGCACAAATAAATAGGTTTTTGAAATTGAAAGCAATTAAGCTATTTGCATGTTTGTATGGTAACATTCATTTCTGCAACAGCTTTTTCTGGGTCACTGGACAGGAGGCATTTGAATAACATCCCCTCACATTTTAATCACACATTATCTATTTAAAAGTATGTAAGGTGAAAAACAACCAATAAAAAAGAGATTTCTACTCAGGAAAAGATACAATTCTTGCACTTTAATATATCTAGCTCCTGTTTAATACATAACCAAACGAATTATTCTAATTCTTGGTTTACAAAAATTCAACAACTAATATTGCTGCTCAAGGGACAATATCTCAGTAGACATCTGGAGAACCTACTGATTAATTAACAGATTAATTAATTAGACAGCTGTAGTGTTAGAAGAGAATTTAATTGTTTGGATTAATAACCCTACTAATTAGTCCTAAAGAAAATCATCATCAACCCATAGAGCTGAGAAAATTCTGACTTCCTAAATTTCCATCTACATGATTAGCTTCACATTTCTAGAGCATGTTAGCTAAATACTGACAGACTTACAAGACTGCATGGGCCACAGGAACATCCAGAGCAAATCTAAAAGCTGTGATTTTTCTAGTATACAACGTAAATACCACCGGAGACAAATGTTATTAAAAATAACTTACCTATTTCTTGATTCTGAACTATGGCACTGACATGGGAATCTGAGGAAAACAATAATAAACACCAAGCCTGTGTGGGGCTGCATAAAACCTGAGGCAGTCTATGAATATTACCTAATTTAAAATCATCAAGGTATGCAAATGACACAGAATGGCAAAGATGAGCCCATGCAAAACCATGGCAGGGCTGCAGTGTTTTTCAATAATCTTATCTTGTCTCAGGAAGAAGATAGACACATCAATTTCTAGAAAAGAAATACTGAAATTATATGATGCATTTCATACAAACCATAATCATCTACAATGTGTGACAGCCAGCTTAGAGTTCTGTTTAATAACGAGGTAAAGACCTCATTGTGACAGGATGTCCTGTTAACATAGTCGAATCTGACAGTATGTCTGTATAATACTAAATATGCTCAAAACTCTGATACTGCTTTTCCTCCTTTGTGTCTAAGTTCTCAAATGTAAAATGGAGATAGGACATCAAGGAATACCGTTAAAATAAATTACTGACATTTGTGAAGCACAAAATATTTCACTGACATCCACCTTAAAAAGCCACAAATAAATGAGACCTTTTGCATTAAATATAACCTAATTAGAATTTGTACTAGGGACACAGTGAGGAAAAAGTAACATTTTGCACATCAAATATCCCACGCGGTAAAGTTTACGACCAGTTGGAAAAAAATTAATTATGAAATAGCATAGACAGAGAAGGAGAGGAAAAAGGGTAAAGAAGGTAAAATTTCACTGGTAGCACCAACTTGATATTTTGTCTGTTCTGAGTACCTGTTTCTGCAGACATAGTATTCTCTTCCTGCATTTATGAATTCTTTAGCTTTTTAGGTCTTTGCATGCTGTTTATTTTTGGAAATGGAGGGGTATTGGCAAAGTCCCAGACTGAAAGAAACCACACCACATCAATTTATAAAAGCTGCTTAGTTAAATAAAAACTCACAGAGTGCCTTCTAGAATCTCAATGAGGAAGAGATACCAAGGATGTTTTAAAAAATCTACAGCATCATTTTATGCACAACTTCCTCTGAGTCAAATAAATCTCTCCATGAATGTATGTCAGATTATTGTGATAGACTACATGACATCAGGAAAGAAATCTATAACTCAAGTGAAACTATGACATAAATACATAGAATTTGGTCAGGGTGCTTATTCTACCCGCAATGTAATGCTTGGATATTACTATCAAAACCAGTATTTTCTCTCACAAATGCCTACAAATTATGCAGTTGTATGATAAATAGGAAGTTTCTTAACAGAGTATTGATCAAATAAGTTCAGCGGACACTTGCCATTAACTTTTGTCCTACCAAGTAGCTGCACGCTGGTGCGTAGCACAAGCCCAGTGCTTCCAAAACACACCACCTCAGCAAAAATGCAAGCTGCAGAGCAAGAACTGAGTAGAGAAGGGGAGAAGCACTTAGAGAAACCTTCAGAAACTGCTTAGGTAAAGATGGGGTAGAAAGACTGGGGTGGGTTGACCACTTCTGGACATCAAGTGCCCACCAAAGCCACTCATGAGGCAAGGTAAGAACAGGGAGAGGTCACTCATCAGTTACTGTCACAGGCAAAACAAACTCGACTTGGGGAAATTAGTTTAGTTGATTACCAATCAAATCAGAGAAGGATAATGAGAAATAAAACCCAATCTTGAAAACAGCTTCTCCTCATCTGTCTCTTCTTAGGGTCAGCTTCGCTCCTGATTTCTCTACCTCCTCCCACCAGCAGTGAAGTGGGACAGGGAACTGGGACTGTGGTCAGTTCATTACATTCTGACTCTGCCACTCCTTCTTCCTCACAGGGAAGATTCCTCACATTCCCCTGATCCAGCTTGGGGTCCCTCCCACAGAAGACAGTACTCCATGAACTTCTCCAATGTGAATCCCTCCCGCAGGCTGCAGTTCATCACAGACTGCTCCGGTGTGTGTCCCTTTCACGGGGTTTGTTCCTTCAGGAACACTGATCCAGCACAGGTCCCCCAAGGGGGCACAAATCCTGCCAGCAAACCTTCTCAAGAAGTGGGTTCCACGTCATAATAGGTCCTCCCAGGAGCCTGCTCCAGTGCAGACTTGCCGTGGGGTCACAGCCTCCCTTGGGCATCCACCTGCTCTCTACCCTCACACGTCTCTCACATCCTCAGAGAACGTACTAATAATCAAATTATAGGCTAGAAAACTTTAGAGCACTTTCTGTTCCCTGATGAATTCTGCAAAGCTTGTCTGTACAATGACATAACTAGGGTTCAAAAGAAAGCAAGAGGGAGGAAAAAAGAAGTAAACAACTCCACAGTCTAAGACAAAGGCATCCATCCACTGTTCTACCAATCAATACCTTTTCCTAACATTTTCCTAATTATTTATTTTATACGATGATTATTTCATACAAGATAAAAATACAGGTAGCAGAATAGAAACCACAATACTGAGAACTTCCCCATTAAAACTAATTGTCGACTTGATTTAACAACTTTTGCAGTTCTCAGAACAACTACAACCAAGCAAAGAAGTCCTCTGGATAACCTGGAAAAAAGAAGAATGAATCAAAGAAAATGAGATGGGTCATGCAGTGAAATGAAGGGTAAAAATACCACATTATTTCAGGCTTCTTTTATACCATAATTATAAAAACAGTAAATGATTTTTATACTGATAGAAAAAAAAGCAAAATAATTTAATTTTAAAAAATTTAAGAAAATCTAGCAAAATCTGTTCAAAGGAATATTATGTTATGGGAACCCGCCTTCCTGCCTTCTGTAAGCATTCCAAAAGTTAACAAAACCACTCCAGACAAAACCAAACATTAAAGCCTATGGTAGGAAAATTTTTCTAGGCAGATTTATTTCAGGGATAAAACGCACAAATTCCTATTACATGGTGTTAGGGAAAGACATATGTCTATTTGGATTGCAGTGACTGCAGTCAATAAGTACATTTCATCACTGTTGCTGCCAAAATAGACAGTACAGAAATGTGTTTGACAAGTGTAAGGAGAACCTGAATGATTTATTGTTTGCATTACATTAATAACTGAAGTGTCTGAAGGAAGATGAACCAACTGGGATCAACAGGTTAAAAATAAATCACCTATACTGCATTTTTAGAAATAATCTTTACCATAACTTATAATGTGACTTTTTTCACATTACTTTTTCTCCTGCATTTGACACCCTTTCTTCCTGATGCCTATTTAAGAAAGTATCACATACAGTCAATGATTCTGTTTACCTGACAAACACAGAAAAATTCCCTAACATAACACTTACAAAATCCTACATTTAAATTGCAAACATCAACTAAAAGTAGATTATTTTCTGAGTGTGGAAGAGCCTTATTGAACAGAAAAGTAATTTAAAGGAAAATCTATTGAACCAAACTACTAAAATTAAGCAAACAACACAGGACTGATGTTGACGGCTTAAGCAGGCCCTCTAAGGTCCTCTAGCTTTCTCTTCTTCCATTTTGACATTTAAAAAAATATATATTATCAAACTGGTATAGATTAAATCAATTAAGAGACCTTTTTCACCCCCTTCAACTGATTTAGCAGGAGAGAAGATTTGACCTCTAGCTATTTTGAAGCATAAGTGCATTTGGTCTTTAGTAAATGGTCACCATCAGCAGGTAACAGGTGATCTGTCAGTCAGTACATTAAAGGTAAAGCTAAATGCCCTTGCTACTATTGCAAATGATTTCTGTAATGACCTTAAACATATATAGAAAATATTGTTACTGCTGCAGTTGAAGCTATTGGAATACCCCTTGTAGCTGAAATTAATTATTATTAAAATGCTCTCTCCTTAAATTGTCTGCATCATTATGCTGTATTGAGAGTAGCAAGCTCAATAAAATCCAATTCACCAATCCAACAAACGTGTATTTGTTTTAAGAGAGGTTAATTTTTATGATAGAATATGCAAAAAAAAAGGAAATTGTGTTTATATGGGGGGAAATCATGGTCACATAAAAGAAAAAAATTAAGAGACAGAACAATCTGGAAACACAAAATCGAAAATTGGAGTGGGAAGAGGGAGATCTGGGACAATGAGTTTTATACCTGTGCTTGACCATAATGGAAGTCTTGTGACACTAGTATATTTAAATGTGATTTTCACTTCTTTGTTTGGATACTAGCAGTGGCACAAATAGGGTTTGAGGGGGTTTTTTGTTGTTATTTGTGGGCTTTTTCTTTTTTTTTTAATATGCATGTCAGCCAAATAATTTAAAGTGTCAAAATATAAATGTCAAAGTCAGCCCGCCTTTTCTGTCAAGAACACACAGAGAATATAAGCATGTTGCCAATTTCTACAACACTGTCAGAAGTACAATCAGCACTTTTTTTTTTTCTTGAGGCATATGGTTCAGTGACAACCCAAGGAGCTTCCACTTTTTAATAATGTGCTCTTTGTAGCTTGTTGAAAAGCTTAAAAAGCACAAAAGCAAAAATAACAAAAAATAATTGATTATAATACAGTGATAACACAGTGAGGTGGCCTGGAAGAGCAAATACAAGGGTTGCTGCACTGTCCTTAAGATCTACGGATGGCAGTGCCCTGAAATTAGTCAGGAAGGAGTTGAAGTAATTAAGAGTTACCATCAAGAGGACAAGTACCACCAGTGTGAACACAGCATCAAAGTCTCCAGTATGTGTGTCTCCTGAGATGGAAAAAAGCATGACATCTCCTCACCCCATCCAGCACAAGAGAAGGATTCACTGCAGAATCCTTTACGCTGAGAAGAATGAAGGTGAGAACCAAGTCAGGTTTCTGTGCAGGCCTCTGCAGCAAAGACTTTCCACTGCCCAGAACTGGGTCAAATTATGACCAATGCTGAACCAGCACTCCTATTCCTGAGAACAGAACTAAGGTTTTCTGGAATGAGCGTGTAATGATTTCACAGTGCTGTTCACAACCATTTAGAGCCATCTATTAGACATACCTACATATGTGGTACTTCCCCCTGCACACCCCCACTTTCTTCTCTTTTAAAGGAACATATTTGTACTCACTGGCATGAAACAGTCCCTGGGTCTCAAAGAGACTACAGAGAATGGAACTGAAACACCATCAAGAAGTCATAAGGATAGCATCCTTCCCCCCACCCCGTTCACTTCATCTACCCCATGGCTTGAATTCTCTGACTCTTTTCTGGCTCTGCTATGAAGTAAAACATATTTCCCTGTTTTCACTTCTTTATACATACTGCATCCTAGATATTTAACAACTACCTCATGATGTTCAATAAATAAAGTTACAACAGATTCTTATCTCACAAGTCCCATATCTTTCCATGGGACTTTATGTTTACTGCCTCCTCCACCTTCAGATCACAAATGCATGGATATGTTAAAAAGTACGATAAAAAGTAACAATTATGATTTTTTAATGTTTTGATTTCTCGTTTTCAAGGTGCATGGCTCTGCAGAGTGCTGCATTATGGAGTACCTTATACTGGATCTTATAAATCAAATCAAGAAAATGTATATATATCAGCATAATAAAGACAAAATTTCTTTTGGATAAATCCCCATCATGTAAGAGACTGTCTTTTCATACTTACACTGTGCATTATTTAAAAGGACCAAGCAAACATAAAACCCCAAAAGCACCAACAAAAAAACCTGCTACCACAACAGGTTGGCTTTTAGGAACTAAGCAGATATTCAAATAAGAGTCACTAATATACAACTTTTGAGTCATAATTCCCTTTTTAATAGTCTCGAGTTACATGATTCTTGATAAATAAGTAGCAATAAAAATAAAGAAAAAATGTGGGAGAGAAAAGATATTGCAAAAAAAAAAAGTTCTGAAGCAACTATTACTATTATTAAATTCAATTGCTCTGGATTTACTTCTATTCAACTGTGGACAGTATTAAAGCCACTGGAGTCCTCTACTTCTTGCCATAAATTGCAATCTCTACATCTGCAAATCATCTTGCTGCTGAAAGTACAAGTAATGAGATTCACGGTACATGGAGAAAATAGCATCTCCAAAGCCCTTGAATCAGCAAAGCTATTCTCTTTTTCAGGAGCTACTAAATGATAGAGTGAAAAGGAATAGAAGATAACTTCCTGAATATAATTCCAGCCAATAGGTTTTTCACAACTACGAATTTGGCAGAACATTTATTTTCATTTGGGTAGTAGGTAATACAAGTAAATATGTCACGATACTTGCACCAAAATATTATATTACTCCAATGCTGTGACACTTAAGCCGTAATAATACGCTGTATCATAAGGGATTAGCGACTGTTGCCACCTTAGGGTACTTTTTTCCCTCTCAGCAAATTACAGATTTCCATTTGATGTCATCTGTCTGTAGGACATCACACTGTTCTGGGATGGTAGCCCAGGATGGTCCCAGGTTCTCCTCCACTTCTCACATTAGAGTTGTTCAGTGTTTTCTACACTCATACATTTGGTGCTGTTCATGCAGCCCTGTACTGCCCAGAGTAAAAAGATGCTTCTCAAATCCCATATGAAAACAAACCCCAAACAAAAAACCCACACAACCTAGTGAAATATCCCCTACATTCTTGCACCTCCACGTTTCTGGGTTTTGGTTTGCTCTGTTTGTTTGTTTGTTTTGCTCTCCCCTTCATTTTGTGTTTCTCAGTTTTGGAAAAGCATGAGGCAAAAACTACTTTGTCAGGAATTCTTAAATCCCCTTAAAATTTTAATCTCTTTCTTCCTCTTGCCCTTGCCCCCTAAAGTAGGATGATGGCTGTACTTCATATTGTGGCATGCAGCAGAGGAAAGAATGGATTTATAGAAAATCATTCTATTTCTGTACTACACATTCCCATTATATAATTTATTCTTAGGAGTATTAACTCACAGATTAAATGAGTAGATACATACAGTCATTCCCAGGTAAAACACCAGATGTAAATTTTAGTTCTGAAATGCTTAAAAGCCTAGGGTGCTCTTTATCCCTCTGAGCCAATTTGTGGCAACATGGGAAAGTAAGTCCAAACTGGGAAGGATGACTGAAACCAAAGCAACGTGCCACTGTGTTAAGTGCTGCCAACAGTGGCTGTGAAAGCGTTTGTCCAACAGTCATAGGATTTCTGTGTAAACAACCAAGGCATGTGCCCTCTCTCAACTCAACTAGCTCAGATATCTGACTGACAGCGTGGTGCCTTTAATGCACCAGAAAACTATGTTTCCTGCCTCTGCAGATTTAGGCAAGTTCAACTCTGAGAAATCATGAGCTGCCCTTTGCCCTCTCCATCATCCAACTCCTTTCAACAGCCCACTTCGGGTAATTAAAAAGACAAAGGCTTGTTTTGCATTTCGAAAGGTTTTCTGGACTCCCAAGACATATCACTTTATCTTCCCTGTAGCTTTGTGTCATTCAGACAGAAGGTTCAGATGTTTGGAAGCTACAAGGCCTCACTGACAAAAGCTTTTATTCCCAGATGAAATGGGATCTTTCTTTCTCTTCTTAATATATGTTTGTATTCATTAGCAAGATGACATTTTTCTACAAAACTGCATCTACAAAATGTAGCAGATCACATTCACGGCACTAACACCTTACAAAGACCTATGCTGACTCAGGACTGCTAGAGCCAATATCCACATACTGTGTGAAAGACATTGTGGAATAAAGATAAAATCAGGTGATGGGCAACTCAGTTAACTACAAGTTGGTTTATTTACTTTTTTTCTTGTTATGGTTATTAGAGCTAGGAAAGGCATTTTGATTTTTAAAAATAGGCAGGAGGGTGATAGGAAAGCTGTTTCCTGAGCAAGGCACTGCTCGACAGGATGTGGAGGTTGCTACAATTCTTCCTTGCTGTGAAATTAAGTTAGTCTGAATGTAGAGCTGACTAACCGTTGCAACTGGTACCACTTAATTTTGAAGCAAGAGTCTAAAATTAATATCCCACTCCACATTTTTTGTAAAGTTACTTTTAATTTTTGTTCTTCATCCTTCCTTCACTTCAGCAGTTTTCTCCAACCCAGAAAC
>JAYRBT010000114.1:48064989-48081836 GCA_036023395.1 Myiotriccus ornatus
TGTTTATGACAGACTCAATAGAATTGTTGGAAGATTGTTTTAGTTTTAAGACTCAGAACTGTGTTATTAAACTCTTCATATGTCCCAAATGATCCCCTTCCTGAGCATGCAATCGGTTAGTTTAAAACAAACAGATGTTTAAATATTATTTTAGATTCGCAATGGACTTGGAGGCCTCAATCATATATATTTGACTCTAGAATGAGAGCCTTCAATCAACTATATGCCTGTGGTTTACCTTGTCCAGTCAACCCTTTAAACATTCATCTGATAAATGATACCTTTTTGTTAATAAATACAAGGCCTCCCACATCCCTGTTGGCTGGAGCTGGCACATGGCTGCAGACCGTTGCCACCAGCCCTACACCCGCTTTGTTCACACTTGGTCAGAAGCACAACTTGCTTTCAGAAAATATTTCAAAATTCTTCAAAGATAAGGTGTTATTCAATAGAGATAATGGCATCAAGTATAGTTTTACCGCAAAAATAGCTTTAAGTAAAAAAAAAAAAAAAAAGAAGAAAAAAATAACATTTTTGCTGTCTGAAAAGAATAAACAGAGATATAATCAGAGATATAGGTCCCTCAAAGAAACCCAAATCAACAGGGAAATGCTTTTAGGGCAATATTTAAATGTAAGCAAATTTCCCACACACTGTTATATAAGCACTCACACTGCTGAACAAGCCCTAGAATGATTTTTCAGGGACTGGGCAGGTTTCCTTATTCTTAGAGGATTTTACTGAATTAAGCCATTAGTGCATGTACTAGTTGCAAAGAATGTTAAACACTTCAAAGCATGACAACAAATACATAAATCAGTGACACTGAATCAAAGGGATGGCCCCTTATTTTATCCTGTACACATCTGAAAGACTGTTTAACTTTTAAAATAATAAATGTTGTCATTTTTATAAAAGTCATGATACAAAATACAACCATAAAAGATTTTTCCGGTCTTAAATTATGTTTAAAAGTTTATTTCCTTCCTAATGTTCCAGTGGAATGACTTTTTGGCAGAACTAGCTGGAAAGTAGAAACCAGATCTAGCCGCAGAGTTTAACCCATTTATTTCTGATCTGAAATTAATACTAATACTTATAAAATTTTGAAGTGTCCCCACAGTTTTAAGTTACAGAAATAATCTTTTTATTCACTTTACCTAATTTGCTTTTTGATTTTTATTCTCCTGAGATATTATAGGGAGATCACTTGAGAAACTAACTGAAAAATCCCTTTTTATTCAGATGTTTGACTTATTTCTTCATATGACTCTCAACAGCCCTTTCCACTGGGAAAAATTACTCCTAGCCTGATTCTGCACTGCACATAAATGTGCACTATTCACTGCAGCCTGTAGTGTTTTGTCTTAAGTACTACAGAAACAGGGATTAGAATTAAATATATACATTTATTAAACACCCATGTAAAACATTCTATTCCATAACAAGCTGATCACTGACTAAGACATGCAGTTTTTGGCCCAAGAACAAAGTGTGGAGGGGAAAAACTAACTAGTATTCTTCAGTTTGGTGTCACACTCCACAACATGGAGGTTCTGCAGCTTTTATTGGGACCATTTAACAGAGGGATCTCCAAGTGTAGGCATATATTTTGGTATTAAGTAAATATTAAGTCAGAGCTCTACTGTACAACTTCATCATACAAAGTTATCCTTTGTGTACTTTGAATTAAATGTTGGCATTTGCACAAGATGTCTTTTCTTTCTCTAGAAATAGTATTAAAGACAAAATAGAAGTAGTGATGATAAGCTTTCACAGAGAGACTATGAGAAAATCAGTTGGGTTGTGTATGGCATGTAACTATCCACAGCAAAGGTACTGTCACCTTCTCTACCTCAGAATAATAGGAGAGAAAGAAATTAAGTACTTTTCTCTCTATGTAGATTTAATCTGGACAATCCTGCTATGTCAGGAAGCTAAAAGTAAAATTCCTTTCTGAATTGCACCTTCAAGGAAGTACATAAAATGGGTTATTGCCTTCATAGCTGGTATAAATTATCTGCAGCCTTATTTGTTCTTTTTCACATGTTCCCACAACAATATGACTTACCAAGAGCATTGCAAGCTCAGCAAGTGGGTTCACACGCCACTGAACTTCAGCTGGCATACCACTGTCAAACTTGGTTCTGTTGTTTTAACTAATAATATACTAAATACTGTATTTAGTACAGTATTTACTATTTAGTATTTTCTAGTGTACTTAGTACTTCTTGAGGATAGACAAAGCACACACTTCTCTGAAGGGGATGACGACATTTGAGCATAACACAAATAAGTAAATTATTACAGTAAAACTGATCTTTGTCAGAAACTATCATCTTATAGTTCTATAAATGTAATGTGTATGCGTGGATAAGTGAACGGACCGGTTTTTATACTAATAGTTACTGAACATTCCTAGAGCATCCATGTGATTTGTACAATACGAGTCATACACTCTGACTATAAATCCCTCTGATCATACAGGGTCATGTAATTAAAAAGCTCAAGCCACTTAAATTGAAACAGTCGAATAAAAGGGGTATCACACAAAATAATCCATTGCTACTGGCAGCTGTGCCTTCAAACAATAGTCTATTACAGTTAAAGCCACACAAACTGAAAGAAAACAAATTATTTCTGTATTCATGATTCTCAGCAATTACCTCACACATTTCATGATCATTTCTCCATTTAATTACATTCCATAGGGATTACTTTATGCTACAATACTTTGCATTCTATTTCATTTCAAAGGATTTTGAAAACCAGGCCTCTTTGATCATTAGGTTTCCTGGTTTTAGACCTTCTGAAAGAGCCTTACGAAGGCCTCATTCCTTCTACCTTTCTCCCCCCCAAAGAAGAAAAATTACTTAAATACAAAGCCTTTTTGTCTAGAAAAAGAAACAAATATCACAAACATTCCTAACCAATAATAATATTTGTTTCTATGTTGTACTCAACTAAAAGCAACTCAGTTAGTGAAGAATATAAAAAATCCACCACATATTTAATATTGAAATTCATCAAGGGAACAGTGAACATGCACTGACAAAATGTGTATATAAGTTACATAAAGTTATGTGATGCATAATTATGGCATATTTATCCATGGCATTGTAATAAATAACCAGCTGTCAACATCCCGGAGTGGTTTTCCAAACACATTAGACATAGGATGCTCAAATATTTTTAATTTTTTTTGTTAACGTGCTTCTTTGAACAAGCAGAATTTTTTTACATAGGCACTGTATTATTATGAATACCTGAACAGGATTAAGAGGCTTTCTTGAAATACAGAGACCAAGTGGATTTCATCTGCTATGTGGGAAGGCAGCGCTGTTCATGGGCTTCTCAGGTTTACATTACATTCATTATCTTCCAGCACTGTTAGGTGTTGACAGTTCTAACTGCCTTCACTGGAACGACGGCCCCTGCAGAACTGAACATGAGCAGAATTTACGATTTACCGCCCATCTGCCAAGGCTGAAAGTCAGCCCTTCAGAAATGTGTGCATGGCAGCCACGTCTCCCAGAACCCTTCTGAGGGAGATGAGAATGGGGAGTCAGGGCCAAAACCAGGAGGGGGGCTAGAGAGAGCTCCCCCATCACTCCCTGCAAGCTTCAACTGAGTGACCACGCTCACATCACTGAAAGAGATCACCCAACATCCCAGGAATCAACAAAAACCTTACTAAGAGGTTTACACACAGTTTAAATGGCACATAAATCTGTGCCTCAACCTGCTATGCTGGAGGAATCAGAATGAGCATGTACTTTGATAAAGATTTCCAAGTCCAAAGGAGGGCCACACAGATGAATTAGAGGGATGGAACACCTCTCCTATGAGGGAAGGCTGAGAGAGCTGTGCTTGTTCAGCCTGGAGAAGAGAAGGCTCCGGGGTGACCTTATTGTGGCCTTTCTGTACCAAAAGGGGACCTACAAGAAAGCTGAGGAGGGACTTTTTACAAGGGCCTATAGTGAAAGGACAAGGGGGAATGGCTTTACACTGGAAGAGAAAAGGCTTAAATTAGATACTAGGAAGAAATTCTTTACTGTGAGGCTGGTGAGGCACTAGAACAGGTTGCCCAGGGAAGTTGTGGATGCCCATCCCTGCAGTGCTCAAGGCTAGACTCTCTAGTTGGGAGAGATTCTTTGGTCAGTGATATGAAGATATTCTGTTCCAAAACGCAGGAACACCTTCTCCTTATTTTACTTTTAAAAGCGATCAACGTATTTTGAAGTATTTCTAGACTTTAACTTTCCCCTCCCATCAGGAACATAAGTTTTGTCTATAAACCACATTACTTTTTTTCCCAAAGCATTCTTAGATATATTAAAAGCATATTTTTATCCTAGATTTTTTTCATTATGCTATTATTGTAGGTTTCATTAAGCAGACCATCAGTTTTTAGGGATTGAAAAAAAAGTCACACTTCAAGTAATTGTCTGCTGGTTCCAGTATGTTATCTAGGAGGCTGTTATTAATTGATTGTGTCCTACCAAATTATGTAGTGCAACCATAAAATGCTAGACAGATTAAACAGCAAAACTCATTCATGCATCTTCTCAAACTACTGCTTATGGTATTTTTAAAAGGAAAATGGATATTAAAATACTGAACTAAGGAAAACAATGAATACAATGGAAACAGTAGTTTAAATTGTATTTAAAACAATTGTATTTGATTGCTTTAGATACAATTTAAAAAAGGCATCGAGCTGTTCCGTATGAAAAAACCCACTATCCATCCTTTACTAGTGAAACTCTTTGACAAAAAAATAAACTTTAAAGTACATACAAACAAAGAATATTTTCTATGTTGTTGACATTGACAGATGAAATTCAAATGAGGACAAACAAACCCCTTCAACAAATTATACTGGTTGCTTACAACACACGTTATTTAATTTTTTAAAATATAAGTGAAATATCAAAAAAATAAAGCCATTATGTTTGTTCTTAAATAGTAATTTTAAAGGTCCTCCTGTCCCTTGAAACCTTTATCTAACTCTATTCTATTTGTTACAATCTTAGAAAGAAAAGTCCCACATGCATATATAAATGTATACAAGTAGCTTTGAAGTCAAAAGAACAAGTCATAGTCTATTTTAAGCATTTAAGAAACTGATGAAGAGGAAACCAAAAAAATATCTTTCAAAGGCTTACACTTATGTTTAACTTTCCATAGTATATATACACCTACGGCTGGGCTGCTCACTGCGTGTATCAAGTTGGACATTCACATGGAATATCACCAAAATTTTGCAGTATCATATTTACCTTAAACACAAATCCAAAGCTATGAGTGAAGAACAGTATTTTGTTGAAGAAGTCACAAAAGCAAAGTTACCTCAGTAACTGAATCTACCACTTAGAAATTCATGAAAAAAAAGGGGACTAATAACAGCAAGGCTTAGTTGCAGCTGAAAGAAGTAGCCATTTTTTAGCAATTACTAAAAAAAGTTTTGGGAGGATGGTGTCTAAATTTAAGCTGTGGACCAAAACCTACTTTGATTCAGAGAATCACAGAATGTGCCAAGTGGGAAGGGACCCCCAGGGATCACTGAGTCCGACGCCTGGCCCTGTTCAGGACCATCCCTAAGAGTCACACCATGTGCCTGAGTATCATCCATAATACTTCTTAAATTAGTCAGGCTTGGTGCTGTGACCACTTTCCTGAAGAGCCTGTTCCAGTGCCCAAACACCCTCTGAGTGATGAACCTTTTTCTAATATCCAACCTAAACCTTCCCTGACATAACTTAAGACCATTCCCTCAGGTCCTGCCCCTGGTCACTACAAAGAAGAGATCAGTGTCTAGCCCTCTTCTTCCTCTCACAGGCAAGTTGTAGACTGCAATGATTCAGTTTTCAGTAGCAGAGGATAGAAAAGAGAAAGGCAGGAGACATGAACAAGAGAGGCCTGAGCTCTTTAGCAAGGCAGAGGTTTATGCTTGAATTTGAAGAACTAGATCAACCGAATGCCATAATTGTGAGCAGCCATCAGGTCAATGGGAAGATTTTCACACAAACCTAACAGATCACTTGTTGCAGAGATAAAATGTGGTATAATTAGGGATTTCACTGTTTGAGCTCTTCTTCACACCACTGAAGAAGATACTCATCAAATTTTTCCCACCATACATCCTGGCATGATTTCCTGTGCTCTTTTCCTACTCTTTCCCTTCTGCTGCCCACCCCATGAAATTCTCCCAGTTCCATGGCGAATTGACTTCTTTAAGAGTGTTTGGTGCAGAAACACAGGGTCTTTCTGAAAATCCAATAATTTCCAAGTTGGTCACTCAAGCCTTTTTTGTAAGTGGGAGCTGTAGGAGCAATCTGCACAGTGTCCATCAGAAATGGGACATTACTCACCTTGGTCAGCAGCTTAGTGATTTTGCACATCACGGTGGAGTCCCTTGAGGACCCTTTGGTGAATGTCGTCAGGACCTGGTGAACTGTTAACCTCTCATCTGTTCAGTCTCACATTTTCTCCATATTTACATCACAGTTGTCTAGTTTCCTACAGGGATGGCAGGGTAATGAGTGCAAGAATTTGAAAGCAGTCAGAGATGTAGCTAGGTTATAATGAAAAGGGAACTGCAGTGTAAACAAGCTTGATGCTGGTATTCTTCAGTGATCCATCCAGTGACTGATCTAACTTGGCATTTGGACCCTGAGATCAGCTCAGCTGGTTAGAGCACGGTGTGAAAAACAACAAGGTGGAGAGTTTGATCCCAATATGGGCCATTTACTTAAGAGCTGGACTCAGTGATCCTTCTAGGTCCCTTTCGACTGAGACTATTCTGTGATTCTGTGAAATTTTGCCTGACATGAAAATAAGAAGCAAGTGAAATTTCTGAACTTTACAAAGGAGGGAAGGTTCATCAACACACAGGAAGGTCAATCTCATACAGAAAAATCATCTCAAGGATCACTGTATGGAAAATGGACAGCTCTAACACTTCAGAGTGAAAGGTCTGTTTACATCAAAACACTAGAGAAGGAAAGACCTGAGTATATACATCAAACTGTAATTAACCATGTGAGTCAGCAGGACAACCCTGCCCACAAGAAAAACAAATATAATCCAGCAATGGATCAGGAAGGTATATACAATGGAAATATTCCATTTCAGCTGTAATAAATCTAATTTTTGCATATGAGGCATTTATGTTAAAGGTAGAAGTAAAAGTTTAATCCCACTTCAGAAATACTTCCTTTGATCCATGCTGGAGATCAAGAATAACCAATCTTAAAAAAAAGCCCAACGTGCACCAAAAAAAAACCCAAACCAAAAAAAGACCCACCCCAACTAAACTTGATAGAAGAGAGAAATCTCACTTTATACGATTAACCAAATCTCCCTTTTTTTCCCTCATTCTTTGAAACCACAGAGATTGATGCTGTCATTGGAAAAAAGACAGCTTTGTCTGACTGAATTTAAAAGTTATATTAGCATTGTAGATAGTTAGGGATATTAACGATACTTATAATGTATAATAAATACACATTGAGAAGGCGTGCCCTATATTTAGCACTACATGCACACAAATATGCTACCTGTTACTATTTTCAGTAATTGCCACCTATTCTTTTCTGGGGAAAAAAAAAAGAAATTGCAGGGAAAAACTCTTGCACAGGGAAGTATTTTTTTTCCTGAAAAGAAAACAAGAGAGTGGCACAGGAAAAAATGTGGTTTATTTGTAGTACTTCAACTGATCTAATGAGTACATTCAGGTGACTTAATTTGCTACTATCCATAAGTTTCATCACGCGCCAAATGGTACTTATTTCCATTGTAAAACACTTGAGACATACTGATGAAGATCTCTACATAATCAAGTACTTTTATTTTTCAGTTCACTAAGTAGGAATCTAGGTAAAGAGATTACAGAATCTAAGACTATAGGAAAAAAAAGAATTATCAAATGCAACATTAAAAACTTTCCCCACAGACTTAAGAGTATCACTGGTGAGATAATACAGATTAAAAAAAAATCCAAAGGCCTACTAAAATAATTGTTCCCCATTAATAAGAAAAGCATTTTGATGAAAAGTGATTAATTTATTTCAGAATTAACTAAAGTTTCCTTGAAAAAGAAAATAAATCTCTCTTAATTCAGCTAAAATAAATATTAACTTAGATCTGTATATATTTTTCTTCTGCAAAATATGATTCCACTGGCTAGAAAACCAAGAAACCTAACTGTGAACCGGCCCTTTTCTTAATTCCAAGGAAAACCAAATTGCTGGAACATTAAATACTAACTTAAAGTTAATGACACTGAGTAACTGAGAATCACTAAGTAATGTTACTTAAAGAACAAACAACACTGTTTATCAGAAACAAAAGCCAACAGTAGCACAGAGCAAAGTAGCCTATAATTATGTTTTGCAGAACTACCATCCTATCTCTGAGGAGACATTACCAAGTTTTTGCTGACCTGAAAACATAAATATAACAAAGGCATTTTTGTCAATTATACTAATTTTTTAATGCTCAGGTTACTCTGTCACAGAATAATTTGTATAACACTCCAAACTTTACATTTGCTAAGCGATGGAAAAAAATACTTTGTCATTGAGAGACGACAGAAACTGGGAGGCTGCCAGCCAGCTCATCCAGCTGTGACTTCTACTCCTTCCTTGCCACAAGAGGGAAACAGAAAAATTCTTGTATCTGTTTCTGTATAGTCCAGGCAAGATTAAAAAATTATGACACTTGGAACAATGGCAGCATCAAAACACCAAGTGCAGACTACATCCCATGACAAGCCACCAGGCTTAGGAATTAGCCAAAAAGAAGATTCCTGAAAAAAAATTACAGGGCTGCTGAACCAAGGACAGGAGTGTCCAAGGTAAATGAGGACCTTTCATTAGCAGTTAGCAGAGCTTTGAAGACAACCTGGAAATTTTAGTCCCACTTGAGCTCTACACTTCATGGTTTTTTCAGTTTCATAGTTCACCTTGCCTACTCATATGGCAAGTCCACGAGACAGGCTCCTCAACGGATCTGTGAAGTAGAATGACAGCACAAGCTAACCTGGCATAAATATAATTATCATTACAAGTATCACAAAACTCAGTACCTGAGTTGGCCAACTTTCAGTTGGCTGAACTTGGTGCATCTAAATTATAAGGGATATGGGAATTATCTAACAATAATATAATAATAATATCTAATAATATAGGAATTATCTAATATTTACTGTAATAAAACACTTGCCTACGACAAGTATACCTTGACTAATTCTGGGGTTTCTTTTGTTTGGTTTGTTTTTTTGAAACAAAGCTTGACTCCCTCTCACATTGATCACTAAGTTCAAGGCCAGAACATCATGAATTTCCCCCCTGACATTTTTTCATGAACAGCTGGTCCACTTAAAACTCCAATTCCTCCTTCTACAAAGCTCAAAAATTTCTTATCTTCTGAGAGCCACTGCTTCTGGCTGGAAAACCAACACACAATGTACAGAACAGTCTTGTGCGTATGATAGCATAAATTCTGTGCACTAACTCTGTGAGGTCCTGGAAATGAGGTACTATAAAGTTAATAAAAAATGCATACAAAACCATATTATATAAACAAATACATATGAAACATTCAATTCAACTGCAGTTTTTTCCTGACTCGTGCTCCAGGAATTCAACCACTGTCCTTCAGTTGTTTAAAGATGGAGCACCCCAGTGCCCTTTAACTTAAAAGTAAATGATAACACTTACCAAAAAAAAAAAAAAACAAAAAAGAAAAGAAAGAAAAAAAGGCAATGTCCACTTCAGTAAACCTTCCCTGTATCAGGTTTTAACACTCATGAAAGAATTTGCATTCCCAAATGCTTTGTTTTTTAACATATATGGCAATGAGGAGTTCAACCAAGTCTGCTATTGTGAAGTTTGTGGGTTTTGGCTTGGGTTTTTTTAGTATTGAATTAAATGGCATCTATTTATCTCTGTTACAGCCCTTCTGTCATCTGTGACACATCATATTTCTTGAATTCATCATCAGGAGATTACTTGTTTCATATGTTACCTCTTTATGCTGCTGTACATGCATTCCAATCACTAATATTTTACCACTAGGAAAGGAATCTTCTGATTTCAAGAAGCAGAGGGAGACTAATGACAGAACCCTCAGCAGGACACTGCAGCTCCTCGACACCAATCAGGGATTACATTTCCTCCCTTCCACTGCAGCAGGAAAGCACCAGCTGAGCAGTTCAGAGGAGATCTAAGCAGTTTAGAAAAAACCTCAGAGCCAATCACAACTGCCTACTGGACACAGCAGTCCACAGAGAACTGGATTAGTATGCAAAGCAGGAGGAAAATGCAAGTTATTTATTAACTCGGTCATCTGGGTGCCTTACTAAACTACTGGAGAGGAGGCAAAAGATACAGAGAACGACAAAAATAGTATTAGAAAAAAATCCCCCTTTCCTATTGACAATGACTAAATTGATAAGTACAGCTATTCAAATAGCCTTATCTCCACACAGATTTCTTAGAAGGCCATAAGGACTCAGAAGCCAGCCAATTTCAGAGTTGTAGGAATGCAACAAGAACAGTTCCGTGCAAACTCTTCATGATGCACTGTGTTGTGTGCTAGCTGCAGCAGAGGCCTGGTGTGGGGTGTATGAAGAAAGACAGACAATGGAGACACAAGTTGTTCGTGTTCATAACAGACTAATACAGGACCTGGAAGCAATCGATTGCAACAAATCCTGATCATAAGGGGTTTAGGTTGCCAGCAGAGGAACAACCAGTCATGCAGTGACAATATTGAAGTTTATTTCGGAATATTGAAATGCAAACCATAAGGGTATAAACAAATGTGCAGAATGTGGATGTGCTTTAGAAGATCCCAGTTATCTAAAGCAAGTCCAATAGTCAATTTCTTATCCAACAGCATTTAGCTATCGCTGTTCAAACATGCAACAAGGATAACAATATCAGTTTATATGACAGGCCACAGCTTTATTTATTCCCCACAATATGACACGAACTCTCTCAAAAAGCAACCATACTCAGATACACACCAGGCTTTGTCCTCGGGCATAGGACGGCTCTACTAACCTATACTTCCACCTCAGCCTTCTACGTGTTCCTTATACTCTGCTTCATTTCCTTCTTAGTTTCCAAAAGAGAAAGAATAAACCTGTAATGACTCTCCTGAGTAGCCTCCATCCCATCATATCCCTTACTTCCATATCCCACATTCCTTAATTACAAGTCTCACATCAAAACTAATTTTTTTTTTATTTCAATGAAAAAAAAAAAAAAGCCTCCTACTTCCATTTTCCAGAAAAAAATCTCACCATTTCCCTAGGGGTAAAAACAAAACAAACCCTAAAATATAACTTCTATTTAAGTAAGTCTGTACATAAAATTAAAGTACTCTATTCAAGATTGACCATTTAAACCATTTTTTAAAAACTGTTGTTATTTACTGGGAAAAACTGAAACATAAAAAAAATGCTGTAGTATCAAATTCCACATACTTAATAAAAATACTGCTTCACTAAAACATTGGGGAAAAAAAGCAACCAGCTCCACTATCCAATTAAGTATAACAACTAGTTTTAAAATTTGGACAAAGGAAGTCATGGGATTCTGAAGTTCTAGGATTATAGTCAGATGCAGAAAACTCTGCCTAAAGAAGAAACAGAGAATGTAAACTCCAAAGAATTAATTTGTATATCTGAGACAACTAGCAAGACAAATAACATAGCTGCTCACAGCAATATACATTTTCCACAGCAATAAACCCAACACAACATCTTGCCTAGTACTTGTAAAAGTATCCTGTTTGTACCAGTCTCCTTATTTACACTTAGGACAAGAGAATAATAAAGTTTTGGCCTGCTTTTTCCTCAGTTAATGTATTGCCTCTCTTCACACTCATGAGATGTCCTTGGCAACTAATGATTTACCTCACCTGTTCCAGGAACAAGCTGATTGTAATAAATTAATCTGGCTTTCAACACTACTTCTCCATCCATATGGCCCCTAGTATAAACTCATCATTTATCTACAAGGTTTTCTGAAACAAGGGGTGCTGGTGAAGGAAACACACACTAAAAAAAAATTTCAATTTATTTACAATAGGCACAATTTAGGATTAATAAATTCAGTATTGAAGCTTAGCTTGGTTCTAGGACAGATCAGTCACAAGTGTCTGAATCCAAGTGACCCTCTAAAATTGCACCTTTTACAATTATGTTTAGGCCAATCACTGAAATAAAGTGTCTGCTACACACTACTTCACAGATGAATGACAGCACTACTGCTTTAGGAACCAATGCACCAGGCATGAATAATGTAGACAATTACTATGATCACAACATCACACTTGGAATTATGCAACTCCATGCCAGCTCCTGCCATTTCACACATTCTCTTTATTGCTCAATTTCCCTATTTTAATAATACTTTAGAACTTGTAAGTAAACAAAAGCATAACACAATGACTTACCTCCCTTTCACATCTTTACCATATAAGCCTCAGTATTTTGGTTCCTGGAGTAGTGCATTGCATGCTTTGGTATTGCATGCTGAGAAACATATAATAAAACCTCATAAAATGTTCAAGCAGATCATTTGCAATGTATTAAGAGGGAAACGAGTAAAAGGGAATGAGCTATCCTCTTTCTCACACTTCATCCCATAAATTGAATGTAAAAGTCTACTACAGAAGTCATTCTAGGACGAAGAAATGAAAATTCTGATTTAATAACAAACAGAAGAAGGTATGGCTGTGATGCAGTTCTGCTACTACATCCAGAAGAATTAAAAAATTAGCCCAAAAGCAAATAATTAGGAACTTCAATTTTCCCAAAGTCTCTGTAAATCTATCTTGTGACAGTATTATTTGCCACACATCATGTCTTAAAATTCACAGTATCTCCAATATAAATCTACATTTGTTTTAATGAATATTATTCATCTTGCTGCTACTGTTTTAGTATGGAAAAAACACACAAGACAAAACATAACAGATCCAACTCTGCACTGATTCCATGAAAGTTTTGTGTGACATCAGAAACAAATTCTGCCTACACCCCTACAGAAGAAACCTGACCTAGAAAAAAGCACCAATCCCTTGGACAGTCTGAGAAGGTCAGCATGTACTCACATGTGTTCACAGCGGCACACTGCCTACCTGTACTGCACCTGTATTTGCTGTGAAAGGGCATGGAAGCTCAGCACAGTCTCAGGCTCCAGGTGTAAGCACTCCAACTGCATCAGGTATGCTGCTTTCACACATCAGAGAGAAGATGCTGATCTACCATCAGCAAACTGAGACTACCCAGACATCTGAAACAGTGGTGAACGTGGCAGCTTCCCCTCCTGGTGATCTTCAGTGTCCTGAATGCCATTTGCAGCTCCTAAAAAGCTGCCACACGACCTATATGGAATTGATATTGTATAAAGTTGATAAAAGTAACTAGACCTTGGGATGATAATTTTTATTAAACTATCCCAACAAGTTACATACACTCCAATCTCATATGCAGTCACTGCAACACAGTTCATGTTTTGCATTTGCCACAAAAAAAACTGTTCATATAAAGTTCATTTAAATCTTCTGATGAGAAAAGTCTACACCCTAGCAGACTAAAAAGTCTCTTTTATACATACAGACTAACCTCATCTGTACCTGCAGTAATTTCCATATCATCTTTTACTACTTCCAAGATTAATAAATAGTTAGATCATCCCTCTCTACACTAGTTTAGCCCAGGTACTTCAAATACAATTTTTGAGCCTAAAGGCTCATCCAGCCGTCTAACTCTACAGAACAATGAAGCTCTAGCTAATTATGCTAATTAATTAAGCTAATTAGGCAGCTTCAGCTAACGTATGTAAATGCATCTGGTTTCAGAATATTTCATTTTAAAAGGCTAACATATTTCAGCATGACTGAAGGCAAACAGTCACTTTTATAGTAAGTGTTAACAGACAGCTGTACCGGGTTGTTTTGCACAGGAAACTATTCCTGTTAAACTCACACAGAGAGGAATGCTCAGGGGACTCAGCAGTAGTTAACAAATGAAAAAGACTAAACTAAGCTCCAGCACAGTGAAAGTGTAACTTGTACATCTACCTACCTTGTATGCGCCTTGCTGTCCAGAAAATTCCCAGCAGAATTTCACAGTCAACACTGAAGTCTAAACTGTGATAATGCTGCTGTCATCTAGTTAGCTTCAACCTGAAACTCTCACTTTGCTTTTGTGCAGGCAGAGGTCATGATTGTAAAAAGAGTCATGGGTCTATTTTGCCTTATAGATAACAAATAGCTTATTCAAGCTTTACAAGCTAAACGAACAATATAGAATTAGCATAATACATTTTTGACTTGACATTCTACTGCAAAAGGGACTGAATATGTAAAAGTATTTCAGGGTTAAAAATGTATTAACAAGTCTTTGATTTTGCTAACATAAAGATTAGTTACAGATTACTACTACCCCTTGAAGGTCCAAAGGCCTCAAATGTAATTTCTATTGCTGAGTTTCAAGTAAGAAGATTCATTTGAAGTCTGGTTTTCAAAAATGTAAAATGGACACTCGCATTTGCAAAGTATACCTCTTTCTCATCTTGCTGCATAAAAGCACTCATTAAGACCATATTAAAAAATAGTAACAATTTTCTCCAGCATAAGGTTGGACAAAATAAGTGTCAGAAGAAACACCCAGACTGAAACTCTGACCTACATTCACTTTGGCTAAGTAACTAGTAGGGTAAAAGGCCAACAGCCTTTAAAAACTAAAACTTTGGTAGAAAGAAGGTATCGAGATCTTCGCAAGAAAGAATTCAACATGACAATTGACAGTTATAATTAAATAAAACTAAGAGCTGCAGCGTACATACTGGCAGTCTATCCCATTTTTGCTTGCTGTTTATCTTATTTCCTTTTCTTTAAGGAAATGCCTCTTTCCCCTACATGGAACTGTAGTGACATTTGACAAAGTAATTAAGAGAAGGATGATCATGATCAGCTGCCTTTGCCCTGCTACCAAACACAGTCAATACGCAGTTCATGACTCCAGCAGATGTTTGTGCTTTACAGACTTACTGAGAACTTAAAGTCTTACTTTTTCTGCCTTTCCTGTATTATATAGAAAACAGAGTCCAAACACAGAAATCACTCCATTACTAACAGCTAGTATTAACCCATCCAGCACAATCTATGATACAAATCAACAAAAAATAAATTGCCCAACAGTTTTATTTCCACAAATTCAGAATTATTTCAAAACAGGCAAGCTTGAACTCGCTTGAAAAATGGCAGAAAAGCTTGTTTGAGCAAAAGACTCTGTCAGAGCGATTGGCTACTCATCCATCACTTACTACTCCTTCCAGTTAATACCTGCCTGAAATAATCCTGCTCACAAAACATGAATCTACAGTGCACAGGACAGAGGGTCACACATTTTAATGAGGCAGAGTCAAACCCCAGCTGTAAAGAAGCATTTGTGAATTCCTCCATCACTTATGTCCTCATCTCTGCCTCTACTCCATCTCCTTATGCCACCCAACTTTGCATGACCATGGACTTGCTCATGTCACAGGACTAACCCAAATTAAAACTAATCCTTCTCGTACAAAGAGGAGTTTTGTGTGAGTGTGTGTGCGTGCGTATTTGTGTGTTTGTGCTCAAACAAGAGGAAGGTAACACAGATTTAAAATTAACTGCCTAAAAAAAAAGGTTGGTTTGGGGGTTTTGTTTGTTTGTTTAAACACAACTAGTTTAAACTGCTTATAAAAGGAGGGCTTAATTCTAATACAGACTATTTCAGCTAATGCAGTGAAAGTGCAGCAGTTAAAATCTAATTTGGCAAAAGGCATCTTCAGTCATGCGAAAATGCAACCTCACCGAGCAGCTATGAGGGGATAGATAGGCTAGATATTTTGCTCCCAGGCAAAATCCTCCTCACCTTAACAATTAATTGACTTCAAGCACCAGCACAGTGGCTACAGCACAGAAACCCACCTGGGCTTCACAAGTGTATGAGAGATCAGCTGCAGAAACTAGGGACAGATACCAGTTAGGGATTCTCAGGTAACTGAGTGAGGAAGCACTTGAGAAGTGAACAGATGAGGCTTTACAGACCAGAGAGATTCTGCAAGGAGCCTGGGCCAAGTCTCATCAGAACCCAAAAGTTCACTCAACATGAAAGAATGCAGATGAAATATTTCCGATGCTTAATTTTAACAAAAAAAAAAATCCAAAAATCTCTAGACCTTAATATACCACGGTGAAGAAATACTTTTTTCAGATGAGAGTTTGGGTTTCATCTCTCCTGCTTGCTTCTACAAGTCCTTAACCAGGAAAAAATAACATCTTGCTATTTTCAATTTCCAGTGCGTCCTGTCCCACACCATCATAACCACCTAAACAAGGTACCACGCTGGAAAGAATCTGCCAGAGTGCACAAACCCCAAAGCAACCAGTACTGAGGTGATCCCTGCCACATTTCAAAACCCATTTTCTGATGCAGAATCTTAACAAGGAGATCTTCTAAAGACAAGCACTTCAGAATATTTTGCATCAGTGATATGAAAACTTGTTAATGCAAGACAGGGACTGAAACCTTAGTCAACCGAGTTTGACACAAAACACAAGCTAAAACAAAACACTAAGTTTCTTTCAGTAACACTACTGGTCAACAATAATAGAGACCCTGCATGAGAGCTTGAAGAAACAAACCAATGTCATCCAATAGTTCATAAACTTCTCTAGTTTTGAGTTTTTCAGTCACTATTTCTAACTAACAGGTATATAATCAGTAACTATACCACTACATTTTAAATCATGACTTGACTGCTAATGTACCTGATCATTAT
>JAYRBT010000114.1:48085559-48141012 GCA_036023395.1 Myiotriccus ornatus
AGAGAATGATTTTTTTTCATATCAGTGGGCCACATTCAAATGATTGGAGCATTAGTGCACAGAGCAACAGGCCTAGTTTTCCAAATGGTCTTAAAGTGAAGAGAGACCCTGGTAAATACAGTGATGTCATTCATGGGGGACTACAGCAAGAAAAGTATACGTGACCACAGATCACTGCATTCACCAATAATGAGAAATAAATGGCTTGCTCTGCTACCAAAGGTCTCAGGGCCACCTGTGGATCCAAGGCACGAGTCAGCAGCATCAGAACATCAGGAAAGGGTAAAAAGCCATATGGGGGATAAACAAACGAAATTATCAACTGCAAAGTAACTTACGTTCTGCTCAACATCAGCAATGCCTCCACTGGGATACCATGGCCAGAGCCCTTCAGTCCAATAAGGGAGGGATCCAACTTTAAAGAATGAGAATTGGCCTAGCAAGTGTAACCTAAAAGAAGGATTAATGAACCATCCTCTTTATTTTAGTGGAGACATTTAGGTAGGACTTAGTAACAGACTTGGACAGCTAAAGCTTGCCACCAGAGGAAAAGACAAAAATTTCTACTCTCCATGAGGCGGGCAGAAATGGCAAGAAGTAGCAAGCTAAGAACGTTACATAGAAAATTTAGGTAAAATACTAGGAAAAACTTTGAGCAGCAAGGACAGCTAGATGTTGTAAAGTGACTATTAGCCACGTTTAAGATCACCAGTAACACAGTCTCTACAAAGTTATAAACTGCTTGTCAATCAGTACTTTCAGAATCCATCTTACACTTGAGGAAAATATTTACCACTGTGTCACCTCTAATCAAAGGTATTGAACAAGTATTACAGTCACAAAAACTACAAGGGGCTGGTGCTACCAATTAGCCAAACAGCAGGAGGACATTTAACTCTTTGTATGGATCTGATGTCACATAAACAGAATTATTTTTACAACTTTGGCAATATCCATTTGGTCAAACCCTAGATATATAGAAAGAGAACACACAGAAAATGGCTGCACCAATTTCACAGTTTTTTCTGCTCTTTAGAGATACATAGTTCTATGCAGCACTACCACTTATTCGTACAGGGAAAAAAAAGAAGCTTACATAAAACTGCAAGGGTCTTTTTCTAAACATATTCTCCAGCTGCAAGCTGTCTAAACAACATCCAGAGCCATGATTTAAACATGAACCTATGAAAAAAAAAGTGCTCCTCTTTTCCAACTTTTTCTTGTATTTAAAAGACAACTGACAGTACTTGGAAAACCAAGGTTCCCACTGTTTTGGGAATATAGAAAGAAACCACCACTAGAGTCTTATTAACATACGATTACAGGCCTTTTTTTGGTCCAGGCTGACAAAATGGTCTACATGGGCATAAGCAGTGGGCTAGCAGGTCTAAATATGTGCGTGTTTATCAGGAAGGGGAGCAGAAACCATAGATTCTGAAGAAGAAGAAAGGGAGCATAAGGGCAGATAGCCAACAACTCCTCTGAATACATGATTTTAATTTAAAAAAAATAGGAAATTAATTACAATGTCTCCAAAATTTCCACCTTTAGGACTGACCAGACACATAAGCAAACCAACCTACCCATCTTGAAACAAATCCTACCTTTTCATCAAAGTCAGTGATCTCCTCCTCGGGAGATATAATTCCAATCACACTGTAAAAACCTCTTTCTCTACCTGGCTGCTCTTGATACGTCTTTACTACGGCTCATACCACCTTTTCAAGTTTTGCTCCTCCCAGTTTAAGTCTAGTAAGGCAACAATAATTAAAATGTAGGAGTACTCTTCTTAAATAGGCTGAAAATACTTTTGAAAGGGGTATATATTGGTATATATAGGACTTATAAGCCTCCAAAGTGGAAAAATAAAAGCTGTGTGTGAGAGAGAGAGAAAGAGAGAAGCAAGTAAGCAAGAAAAAAAAACTAAGAAAAAAAAGAAGTCCAGATTTATTTAATGGTATTTGGCTGACACATTAAGTGGGGTGGAGAGGCACCCACAATCTCAGCAGCTCATTTCAAAGAGAAAGGACTTTACCAGCTCATGAAAATAGCAGCTAATAAAAATATGTTTAAAAAGCCATTTAAATCTAGGCATGGTTTCAACCAGAAACGATAATGGTTATTTTTTTTTTATTTAGTACTTTGAAAGCAGAATTGTAGGTTCTTAGCAGAAACCTCAGTCCGTTCCCAACAAAATCAATAGCAAAATTTCCAGTGTTTTACATGATAGTGGGTAATGGGTCACAGACTACACACCTGACAGAATCTATTTTAAACATGCTTATAATTTGAAAATCCTGCTATAGAAAAGACAACTGACAACACTCGCCACTTACACTGCAGAACTTTCGTCTTCTATCGACCAACATACAATTACATATTGTCTCATTTTCCAGTAGCTAGAAAGCAGATCACAGGAAAGTACACAAAGACAAAAATTCAGTTGTGCAGTCTGTTTATGTTTCAGTTCTAGGGATTTTTGTGATGCTTTTCAATATTCATACACGCCCTAACCCATGTAATATTAAAACCATAAATGTTTCTCTTCTAGCAAATTCCTTGTCCATGAGAGTCACATAATCTCTAATAGTTACCTGAATAATTATTAGTTTTTTGGTGGTTTTTGTTTGGTTTTGTTTGTTTGTTTGTTTTCATTAACGGAACACTTTGCAAGACACACAGTAAAATAGAGGACTGGTCAAAAGCAGTGCCATTTAGAATGGAATTTTTAATCTTTTGTTAGCAGGAGCCAGAGAAGTAAAACAATGTATCAGCAAATAATGAGGAGAAGGAGGAATTAAGAAAAAAAAAAAAAGAAAGGGCAGCAGGAAAAAACCTACCAAAGAGGAGAGAGTTGTTCTGGCAGCAGCTGTTTAAATCAGCAAGGTGTTAGTGAAAACAGCTGAGTCATTCTGAAAGTCATTTCTAAGACATCAGCTCTAAAAGTTCAGAAGAATGCCATGATTGATTTGAAGGAAAAACAATGCTACTACTTCAGTTAAAAATAACACATCTTGAAAACTCAAAATTAGACACTTATGAATTGAAAACTATCAAGTACATGGAGCATATATTCATGCTGCACAAACTATTGCAGAAAACAACAACAGAAAAAGAAGATTGCAAAGTTAGTATATGCTAAGTAAAAAGATCAAATTGTTTTTGTCTAATTGTATGGCATATTCAAATTAGAGAAAGGTATTTTTCCATAGTAAATATGACAAGAGAGGTAAGGAGAAGAAAAATAAGGTCTTGCAATTCCTTCAATATCTTCCCCTTGAATATAATTCATATTCATTGTAAGTACAAAGCTGCTACTTCTTACTAAGATGATGCTCATTTCCTTACCCTTGTAGGAGGAAGTGTCTTAGGCACAGAGGAATTTCTACTTTATTTTCCAAAATGAGATCAATAATATTAACTATTACATCAATTTCATTCACTGAAAGGTCTAGAAAACAAGTTCTCTGAAAACAATTAGTTCTCTTAGACAAACCCCTGCTCCTTCCAAACCCAATCTCATCATACTCACAGAGAGAAAGGAGGTACTGCAATAGTTTATTTCCTGTTAGACACCATAGGAATTAACTTAATGAATCCAGTGCCTGCATAAGCAGTTCTTTTTAATATATATAAATTATAATATAAATTCTCTTTTAAGTATGTATCCAGCTCTGTGATGAAATAATTCCTTAGGGAAATACCTCAATCGTTTACAAATTCTTACAGAGGTGAATTAATACCCACTACTGAAGGCTCATAGGAAACCCAACCAATTTCATAAGTGATATAATATTTTATAAAAAGCACAACACCCAAACTAGCACATACTTGCTACAGTATTGGTACAAGCCAATTTCCAAGAATCAGACTACCTCTTATTATGATAATCTTTGCTTTCATTGATATGCATAAAACTTACCTATGATAAGGATCATTGCAGACAAAACTCCCTTGGAAAAATATCCCAAAATGGTTGAATCCTCTTCAGTGCTACTCATGTTTATAGAAACAAATGAGCACTGAGGCCACCAGCCTGCGAGCACCAGCCAGAAGCAAGCCTGGCTGAGCTGGTTTCCATTGCTGCCTGATAGCAATTAAGTTAGTTCCTTTCACTTGGCAGCACATACATACCTTTCTATCAAAGAGAATAAAATAATCTTCTTGAGGAATTACTGCATCAAGACCAAACTACTACTGAAAGGAGAATTTTTCAATGTTGCTTCAAACACTTGAGTTTTTAGACCACAACCCTGAGAAATAAAGTTAACCTTTTTGAAGAATTTTGCCTTAACCTTTGCTAGGGATACTAATGTTACTTTTTAGAGAGATACAGAATGAGTTACTGGGGTTTTTGTTTTATTTGGTTTTGACATTACTGGCAATGACACACATAGCTTTTATTACTCCTAGTCACTGGCTGCATGAAGTATGTCCCTACTGCATGTAATTTTTAGAGCTGGACAGAAACCAGCTAGTGGTATTCTTGTCAAACTTCCTCTTGCTCCATCCTACTTCACAAACTACAGAGCATTATTTTTAACACTGTAAATACCAAGTGTATGTTAAAATCCTCTCTCTGAAACAGCCTCTTGGCAAAACCTTATTTACAAGTTATCATAGGAAAGTTCAGGAAGTTTTCTTCACACGAAAACATCAGGTGACATCAAAATTACTCTTTTTCCAGATGTCTTGTTATAGTTTGGCACGTTTCCTTATTTTCTGTTTTCTCCTCTTTTAAATGTTAACAACTTAAAATGAACGAATCTTATTTGTTAGTAATTTCCACGTTAATTAATTTCCACTCTTAGTTGCTTCAGGTTACTGTTTTAAAATGAGATCCCCTTCTGATGTGTGGTTTGATATAAGAGATAATGTAGACTCAGAGGCTGAAATAGTCATTTGTTTTTATCTTGAGGTTGAAATTTTTAGCTTAGGAACCAGCACATGAATATCTATGATTTCTTCATGATTCTTGATTCTGGTACTTTTCATTCTCTAACTGTGGAAAATCCTCTGCTAAACTAAGAGCAGGATATTTAGGGGGAAACCTTAACTACAAGTTAAAAAAAAGGTCAGAGATGCATTTATATAAAAGCTCTCAATGCAGTACAACACAAGCAGTTATTACTAGAACAGCTCTAAATAAAAGTTGAAGAAAAACATTTTAGTGAACAATAAACAACTGGACAAGAATTCAGAGATGCTGCAATTACAAGCAATTATCATGAAAACATGATTAGCACTAAAAAAATATGCAAAAAAGAAGCCTTTCAAAATTTCTGCATTTAACACATTTTGCATTGAGGTTACAACTTATTTTACTACTTATTTTTTTAACAATACATTGAGTTTTGCTTCAAAAAAGACCCCATACATATGTTCAAATGCTATTACGCATCCTCCTCTTCCTAGATGGATGCCTTCCCTTTGCCACAGAACTGAGGCTGGAGGGACTTGGGATAACTGCTGCTTGTGGCAGTTTTAACATTGAAATTTTTTAAGATCAAAGTTTAGAACTTTAGTTTTATGAGAACAACCTGGGCTCAGCCATCTGTGTTAGTCAGTGGGAAGGCAGGTGGGGACAGGGAGTACAAACGGGAGAGAAGTGATTGCCCCACTCTCCTGAGTGGAAGAGAAAGTTTCTCTTCTCATCAGAACATGGGGAAGGAGAGAGAAGGATCCAAATAGCAGTCTGAGACACTGGGGCAGCAAGAGAGAGAGATGGAATGAAACTCACACAAAATGCAGATTGAGAGAAAAAAAAGGTTAGGGAGACCAAAGGAAAAATATGTGTATTCTTGGGTAAGAAAGAGATTGTTCTTAAGGAAGAAGATAGTTTGTCTTGAGGCAGACTTAGAGGAGATGATTTAGGAGAAGTCAAGGACTAGGTATCTTAGCTTGAGGGCTCTGGGACAGGAGGGCTGGGAGATGTGGAGCCCAAGGGACAGGACCTTGCTAGTGCAGAGGGGTCACTTCCAGCAAACTCCTCTCCACAAACCAAGGGCACTGATGCAAAAATGGCACATGCTCTTAGTTTTGTTTGGAAGTTGTTTGGGGTTTTTCCTCTATGTAATATTAACTTATTTAGTTTTTGGTTTATACTGGCTTTTGGCCTTCTTCACAGCATGAACAGTCTAGCTCCAGCTCTCAGTCACTTAAGTTCTCAATGCCTTTTTCTGCTATCAAAATATTTCCTTCCATGCATGTGAAAGCATAGCCAAGTGGACACTTAACTAACTCTGGGAAAAAAAAACAGTGCAAGCTTTCCTTAGTCCCTGACTGAAAATCAAGGCTTTTTTCCTAGCTTTTTAACTCTTTTGTTAACCATGCCAAAGTTACTGTGTGGTTTTTGAGGCACAGACATCAGAACTGGACTTAATTTCCCCATAAACTTTCGACTGACATCATATGTAACGATAACACCACGTTTCTGCTTCAGGGCCCCTTTCCTCAAAACCAATGCAATTCTTCTGCAGAAAAATAAACCTTTGGAAGACATACATTTGTACCTGGTTGTAAGCTTTATTTCCTATATATGACTGACATTTCTCCCTGATTTTAAGTTAGTGAGATGACAGCTTTAAACAACTATTTGTATTTAATGACAGGCAATATACATTAGTGGAGATTTCAGAGAACATGTACAAAACAATTATTCTAGCACAGACCTGTAAGATCTATGGTCAGAAGTCTGCCTCACTGCTGTTCAAGCTGTTAAGAGTGATATTTAAAGCCCTGAAAAGTTCTGATTTTCTTCTCATGCTACTGCTGTACTTACTGTTCTCATCTCATCTAGTCCTGTTCTCACCCACCACAACAGTTATAGTCAGTAAGGCTATGCTTGTTAGTTGATTTAAATTTGAACACTTCACACCAAACCCAGCATCAAATGAAATCACTGGCAAAACCCCCACTGACTTCACTGGGAATGAGACCAACCGGAAGAGCAAGGCTCCCGTGAGAGGCATGAATCACTGTCATTCCCATCCTGCTGAGTTTGTGAGAATGAGGATGAGATACTATTTGAAGGCACTTCTACTTGTGTTTCATGTGACACGCCACTTCTCTTTTGTTTTGCAAAATCATAAGAAAAGTTTTTTTACTATCTGCAAGTAGCAAACTGAAGAGGCTGCATGAGTCACTGGAGACAGTTTTGGGCCAGCTTGGCTCACAGACTGCCAGCGTCAGGTAAGGTTCACCAATCCTCCCCTTTCCACTGCACAGCCATTCTCAAAATAACGTGGCAGTGCTAAACATAGTGATGCTGTGCTCTTTTAATATGAGACAATTCCTGCAGGGTGTACAAGCCACCACATTTGTCAAGATAAGCACATCAATATGAGATGTCATATTAGCCCAGACAAAGAGATTGAACAGATAGCTTTGTCAAACACTAAGCAGAGGGGCTCATTCAAACTGACAAAGCAAGGAATTTAAAAGTTGAACATACAAGCTAGCTTTAACACATTCCATCTTCTTCTGTTTTCAAAGAGTCTCAAACCAGTAAGTGACCTCCTGTAAGGAATATAATAAATTTATTCCTAATCTACAGTAACAATATTTCTGTCAATTCAAACCCCTCTGCTGCACTTTTCAAAAATTCTATAATGACTGTTAGTATGTTTCAAATTATACATATGGATCTACATATGGATCTATATACCTTAGTGGATAGAGACCCTTCATGATGACATATGCACACAGGGTACAACTAACACACAAGCATAACTAATTGCCATATAGCTGAGTTACCAGTTATTCCTTGATCCCTTTTCTGTTACTTACACGTAAGGAAGTTTATTCTTAATCCTAAGGGAAGGGACAAGGACACTGTCCCAGTGCTTCATCTGTCTGAAATTTTTCATGACTTTAGACAAATTCTTCAATTCCACATTTTAAATCAGGGACACAGAAGCCCTATATATTACTGAATACGTGAGATAGGGATATTGGTCATAAGCAAAACTAGAAACAATGTTCACACGATTCCTTCTTTGGTGAAAAATTGTCTTGGTTTCTTTAGTATTCCTTACACATAGTTGTGTGTATAGGCTTCATCATCCTACATATGGTAGAGACAGAAGCTCTGGGGGTGGGGGTATCAACAGAAGTATTTTCCTTAAAATGTATCTTTTCAGAAAGGCTTACTATCACCAAACATTTTTAAAACAAGACATGGTATCAGTGTGCAGATGTGAAACTAGTAGTCAAACTTTCGTCACACGGCTGGTGGTGTCCCTGTTGAGGTCCAGTATTTACACAAAACCCCACACTACATGTGTACACCTAGTAGTGGGAAAATTCATTTCGGTTTTGCACCACAGAGCTCTGAGTGAACCATGTCCTCCGGGGGAAGAAAAAAGCTTTCAAGGAACTACCAGCGGCCAGGCAATTTTCCTTTGCTGGGAATCTGTAAGTTTAGCTTTTGCTTTAAACTTAGAGCCTTGTGGAGGATGCAGGAAGGATCCCCCTTGCAGAGCTCAGTTCTGCACAGCTCCTTGGAACTGGAAGCTACGCACTCCCCTTCTCCTCTGCCAGCCATCACCACGACCAGAGCTCAGATCATAGAAAGGGAGCAAGAAAGCTGTGGAGTAGATACTATGCTCTCTCAGAACTCCATCTATAATATAACCTAATGAGATCTCCCTCCCCTCAAAACTGAGAGATAATGAAACCCATGAAGATTTGCATTCAACATTTCCAGAGGAGACTGAATACACTTTAAAACATTCAGGAACAATTCAAATGCAAATACAACACAGTACTGTGTTATTCATATTCTCCAACATTTTGCCTTAACGGTCTGATGGAAGATCTTTTCCAGTTTGTTTTCTGTGAGTTTAATAAACCAGGACTTTGAAACAGCTGCCAAATATATGAGGTGCTACATTGTCTTTAAATGAAAAAAATAAGAAGTCAAAGGCAAATTCAGTGGTATCTTATATAAAATACCTTTTCACATCCTGAACAGTGCCTGTAGCTTTCCTAATTTATTGCCATGAAAATATTGTTACTACTTAATGCACTAGTACTTCTGTCAATAGGCAGCTTTCCCCAAGGCATATTTGAGAACGCTCTGCTAATCAGAGTTGATGCAGTTATTCTAAAGCAGCCAGGTCTTCAGAAAAAGGTTCATGTTTAATTCTAGTATAGGTGAGTGTTGCCATTTCTTCGAAGCACAATATTTTTAATTTGCTGAATTCACTTCTGTAGATTTAAAGTGCTGATTACATTATCCAGCTCCAGATTGAACCAGTGTATTTCAAAGCAGCATTTCTGGCATCTTTACCTCTTAACACTTAACTTATGTGAAATATTCCTCATTTTTTAGTGGCAAGGATTAAACAATGACTTAATCAGAACCACAAATCTGTGCTATATCATCAGCACATAACTTAAAAAAAATGTGTTCGGGTGTTTAAGCAGATACTCACTTGGATCTGACCTTTTACTCTTCTGCATCTGCTTGAACTCTTGAGATTATGATCTCAAATGCAGCTGAATTTTTAGTGTTTGTTTTCCAAGCATGCTGATAATCATGAACAGCACAGTGAGTGACAATGAGGTCACATACATGTACATATGTCACGCTACAGTTTTATTCTCCCTAATAAATACTGAAATGTACATGAGAATAACTTTACTGAGGCTAAGCAAATCATCTTAATTGGTGTGGAAGATCTAATGCATGTATGTTTTTAACGTACTTGCAATTCTCTGCAGATGAAAAATTGAAAAAAGTTCCTCAAGAAACAGGTCAGGCCATTTATTTCAATTAGAAATAGTAATGAAATTCCAGTAAACTATTAAATGTCACTTAATCTATATTCAAGATAAGTAGAGTACTAAATTTCTCTTGGCATGTTCCACAACAAGATACCCTACTTGTCTTTATATTGACAAAGTCGGTGCTCCACAGTGACATTTAGTGACTTTACTCCTGCTCAAACACAGCATGGACGTAATCCATTTTGGAATATGCCCACCAAAGCAAGAAGTGTTGCCATATTGAGTTAAAGGCTATACTTTTCTGATCTGGCTGGTTCAGGTCAGTGCTGCATTCTTCTTCATTTGTCTTCACTGGAAGGCAGTGGGGCTGCTCATTTTGTTTCCTTCTGCCATGAATTCATCCCCCAAAACTTCTACGTGGCAAAAGACTATTAATAGTGTTTCTACATTGGGCATAATTAACTTCCTAATTAAGGACAGAACTACAGTCATCTTAATTACAATCTTTTTCAGCAGCTAGATGTTTTGACATGACAAGATGTTTCACTTGACCATGTGTTCTTGTTTGAAGGGCATTCAATCCCATCACCTCACAGGAAGTTTTCTCTAAGGCTACCAGCCAGCAACAGTAAGCTTCGTAGACAAACTAAAACAGAAGGCTTTGAGTACTAAGGAGCGTTACCAACATGGAACAAAATCTGACTTCTGCAGGGTTCTCCTCAGCTACAGTTATGTTCCTTGGTTTAGACCTGAAAAATACATAAGATGCAATATGAGAAGGTGAGGCCTCATTCTAATTCTCCATGGAAATAAGCAAAATGGCTTATGATAATTCTCTATGTCTGAAGTCACCCACACATATGGTTTCAATTCCAAGTTTGCACGTCTTTAAGGGATTTATATTAAGCTCTGCTAAGTAGTTGTTAGCCAATTCTGCTGACTGTAATCAAACCAAGTTAAACTAAAATTTACTCTGCCGATATCTTTCTATTCTGCCCACTCTGTTGTTTCATCCTTCATCTGAAACTACAGCAAAAAGGAAGGACGGCAAATGGATGGTTTTAACATCTCCACAGCCAGATCCAATATTCATTTTTGATCTTTTGACACGTCTATAGCTCAGGCAGCTAGCAAAAGGCTCCAAACAAGCCAGAGGAGCAGCACTTGCAGTTCTCAGGAATGTTTTAGAAGAAAACACCAAAACTGCCTGAGAAGTACATAGCTGAACACAAGAAGTATTCTTCAGTGAACAAGGGAAATGCATATAAGCATGTATACACACATACACACCAGCATGCTCCTCCTTTTATAGATAATAATTTCCATTCATAGATATTAAGAAGATGGTCTTCTCATGTAAGTCATGGAGGTAAGCAGAAGGTTAGTTTGCAGCTCAGCAGAACAAGAAATGCAAAGAAATGTCAAACAGGTCAGTGGTCTAGTGCCCCACTTCAGAATACCCACATGACAAGGATGTGCAATAAATTTATGCTAAAAACCTTGACACAAATTTCAAGCTGATTCTTTAATCCTGTGTACTGCAGAGAATACATCCAGTTTCTTTTACATGCAGAAGCCTGTACACTGCATCTTCTATATTAAAAATATAATGCTTAAATTACAGCCACAGTTTTCTATAGTTTCGCTTTGTTTGGGTTTTTTTTTGTAGGTTTGTTTTTGCTTATAACATGTTATAATATGGCTCTTCTCCAACTGAAAGAATACAGTATGTCAAAGACATCCAATAAACAATGTACAGTGATGTGATCTTTTGCTATTCACTTTAAGTCGTTTTGGAGATGAATTGCTACAGCATAGGGTGCCATTCAGAATAACGCACGTTGAGCAACATGAACTCAAATCTTTACCAGTTTTATGGTTTCTTACAACATGCTACAATGTGAAGTGATTCACACTGAGGAGGTACAGAAAGTTTTCTCTATTATTGTAAAAAAATGATGTTATATTATTTGTTATCCAAAATAAATACACTGACACCACAGCATGAATTAAAACTAGAAAAGTTAACTTTGCTCCTGTTTCTATTTCAAAATATTGCATTTAAATTTAAACTAACTAAAGCTGAGTGATGCTTTCTGTGTAACACAAGCTTGCCCTTACAGTTATTATCAGACCCATCAAATTAAAATAAGGTGAGCTAAAGAAGAAATCAATGCCAATAATCTGAATTGCCCTGATGTCATATGCTGGCATCTTATAAATTTTACAATTCCTGTAGAAGAGTACCACAGAATCATTTAAGTTGGAAAAGACTTTTAGGATCATTGAGTCCAACTCTTAGTAACACTTCCAAGACCACCAGTACACCATGACCCAAAGTGCCACTTCTACACATCTTTAAAATACCTCAGAGAGGAAGTAGAGGATCCACTTGGTAGGATGGAATTGGTAGCTAAGAACATACGCAAAGTCAAAAGGAAGGAGTGAAACGGAGCTGTGGAGGTAGGTAATGTGGTGCAGCTATACTAATAAGCCAGAACTTTATTAGAATTTCTTTTATATCAGACATGTAATGGTAATTTTGGTCTAATGATGTTATCACTTCAAAGGGGAGGAGGAGGGAAAACCTCTTGAAAATTATACGGTAACTTTTGGAAGGTGCTGTACCTAAACTAGATGTTCATGAATGTTAAATTCGGCACAATGTCTCTGACAATGTCATCAAACAGAAGATTCAGGAAAAGGGAACAAATAAATATCTCAAACCAAACAACTGTACTGTACTCGTGAAGTGATTAATGGGCCACTATCACCAAGACGTTAAAAACATGGAATCCTGAAATTTAAGGTCTCATTATCTGCACCTCCACAACGTTATCCACACGCAGGTCCCCTATGGTAGATTACTTTTTCTCTATTTTAATTCCTCACATTTCTGTAAAGACAGAGCTGCAGCCCTCCCAATAGCTTTTTTCCACATATATACAAACTTTTTAGAGCTAAAAAGTACCCACAAGTTGAAGGTCAACTGCAACTGCTCAGTCTTTCTGCAAAATAAGACTTCAAATCATTAAATACAGGCAACTTGAGTCATCAAACTACTTTGAAGCACTTCATTGTGAACTCTGAAACCACCATGCGTTATAACATCTTAGTTTTTTTCACAAATTATATTCTCCTTCATGATGTTATTCATTTAATAGTATTATTCCATTTATTCTCCATATTCTCCAAATCTACCAAAAATTTCCAACAAAACAATTTCTAACTTCCTGACCACGTGAATCTTGCATTTTAACCTTTTCAAAAAATAAGAATTAGGTAAACTTTGACGTTTCATCAAACAGAATGTACTCTTCTGAGATGCGCACTTTTCCGGTCTTTCAGCAGACTGTGCTGACATAACTAGAGATTGACTGACCTGTGCTGGAGCAGCTGATGAATAGTTTTGACATTCACCAGTCACTACAATCTTCCAATAAATACATCCAGGCAACAGAAGGAGTTGTTCCTCCAGCCATATTACCACTTGCTTCAGGAGCCATTTCACCAACAGAAACTGACACTAAAATATGACCGCTAGCAAAAGATGAGAGAAGCCATCCCTCTTAAACACAATGGAAAAGTTTCACAGAAAAGAAAAACAATCAAACAAATCCCCAAAGCATTAAGACCAGCCCATCAATTTCTGTTTTCCCACCTCAAGCTAAACTAAAAGAACTGCTTAATGGAAAAAAAAAAAAAAAAAAGAGGCAAAACCGAAACACAGCGCCATGCCATTACCACCAAGGCCAAGAAGTGTTGGTGGATCCGGCCTTTGTTGGCCCCACTTCTCTTCACACCTTGCTGGTGCTCAGGCCTTACCAGGTTTCCCTCCGAAAATGCCACTGGCGCAACTGGAGGCACTCAGCATCAGCGCACGGCACAGGCGCGACCAAGCCCCGCCGGACCCCGCATCTCCAGCCGCTGCCTGGGGCAGGATTCGTCCAGCGGCCCCGCTGCCCCACGGCACCCGGCAGCCACGGCTCCTCCCGGGGTGGCGGCCGGCGAGGACCCTCTTACCTTGTTGGAGTAGGGGGGTTTACTCAGGTTGATGCCGTCGCGAATGAGCTTGTCCCGTATCATGATCTTCAGCTTCAGCCTGGGATAGGCGGTCAGCCCCTCGCCGCAGGCCCCCCCGCGCCGTCCGCCGGGCCGGGACCGGGGAGCCGCCCCCCGCCGGGGCTCCTCCGGGCCCCCCGACCGGCGGGGGCAGCGCCCGGCCGCGGGGGGCGCCGGCCGCGGCGGCGGCGGCTGCGGCTCCAGCGTGAAGTACAGCCCCGCCGCCGTCTCGTCCGCCTCCTTCAGCCGCCGCACGGCTTCGTGGATTCGGCGCCTGTGGTGGGGCACGGCCACGCCGATGGCATCCAGGTCCGGGTCGCCGATCTGCTTGCAGACCTCCAGGTCGTCGTAGCCATTATCGACGAAGGATTCCGCGTACTGGGGTAGCTGCAGGGTCTTCAGCCACTCGTAGACTATGTTGGTGCACATGCTGGCTCCAAAATAATAACGACTGCAACTTTCAGCACCGAAGCCAGCCTCCCCCTTTCCACTTTTCGCCAAAGGAAATAAAACCACAAAAACTGCGATGCAACTAAGACGCCTCAAAATCAAGGTCAAGAAAACATCCAGCAGGAAAAGAAAAAAAAAAAATCCTTGAAGCAGATCAGTAGAGCACTGCGAGCACTGCTGAGCGAAATCCCCCTGCTTATTCCTCCTTCTGTTTTGTCACTACCAAGTACAGCCGCTTTCTGCCACCGGAGAAGGGAGGTTCGGACTAGAGAGAAGCAAAATGTAAGGGTGCATCCCCTAAAATCCTAGGTCGCTGCTGCACAACATCCACCCACTTTCTCTGGAAGTAATTCGCAGTCGCTGTCTTTTTTTTTTCTTTCTTCCTTTCAGTGTTAGTTTCTGTTTCTGCTTCTGTCTCACCTTCCTGAGCTCGGTCGCATGATGAATCTGTTTGCTATGAGTAGCTGCTTTGGTACACCATCGTGCTGGGGGAGAGCCGAGCGTAGGATCCCGCACCCTCGCCCAGCACGGGCAAGGGTGCCGGTGTGGAGTGCCCTCCTCTCCCGTGCCTCTCCCAGCAGCGGGCGCACGGAGGCTTTTGCTTTCCTTTTAAGCGGGTCTTTTCGGATTAGGAAGAAAAAAGAAGGAAGGAAAAAAAAAAAATAATCCCAATCACTTTTCCGAGTTACTTTCCCAGTTCCCCTTCATCCCCGGAATGATGGTTAAATGCGCTTCGCCGGCAGCGAGACTAGGAACTGCTTTTCAACCCCACTTTCTCCGAGCTGATGCCGGAGGCGATGCCCTCCTGCCTCCGCGGAGCACGCAGCCCTATGCCCGGCCCGCACAACTTTCCCGGCGCTCCCCTATCCCCGCTGGCGCTCCCAGCGCTGCCCGCAGCCGCCCTGGGGAGGCGGCGGCGGCGGGTCCGTGCGGGCGCCCGGCGCTCCGTGCATCCTCCGGCGGCGGATGAGCCGATCTGCGGCAGGTCACCGGCGCTGCCCCCGCCTTCCCCGGATGCCGGCGCAGCTCTCCCCTCCCTGCCACCGGTACCCGGAGCGGTGCTCCCCGCCCTGGTCCTTCTTCCCCTCTACCCCAGAGGCGCCTGACGCACCGCCCGCAGATCTCCTCCGGCTCCTCCCGGTGCGGCTTCTTCCCGCTCCTCCTCCGCGCCCGCCGCCCCGCTTCCAGCCCCCTGCCCCGACTCTCCCCGAGGTCTTTCCAACTTTCCCCGCCGGCAGCCCACAGTTTCTGCCGCCGTCGCTCGCCCGCCCTGCCCGATCCGGGGGCGCGGGGAGACGGCGTGGGGTCGGCCAGAGGCACGGCAGCCTGGCCGGGCAGCGCGCCGGGGCCGCCGCCGCTCCGCAGGCTCTCCTGCGGGCTTGCCTGTCCCGGTTGCCTCCGGCGAGGGAGAGGCACCGCGCCCAGGGGGCACGGCCCGGGAGCTGCCCCCCAGCGCCCTTAGGACGGCCGGGCCGACGGCGGCGCCGGCTCCTCCGGGTGGGCACAGAGCCCTTGGCAGGGCGGGGGGCGCAGAGCGGTACTGCCGGCGGGGGCGAGCCCCCGGGAAGCGGGACGGGCAGGCGGGAGGCACCGGCCCCGCTCTCCCCCCGCCGCCGGAGGCGCCGCGCTGTGCCCGCCGCGCTCTCCCCATGAACGCCGGGCTCGCAGCGCCCCCGCCCGGCCGGACCGGGAAGCGCCGCCGAGCCCGGCCTGGCGCCGCCACCACACCCTCCGTGTTCCGAATCCCATCGGGGTGAGGCGCGGACCCCCCCCTGCCATTTTAATTTAAAACTGGTTGAAACTTATTTTCCTGCCAAGATCCCTCCCGCTCTGCGCTGGAGGAAGCTGGGGACAGGCGGTGGGCCACCCACCTGCCTCCTGCAGCGCTCCCTTTTGTAATTTGGCGGGGTTTGTTCGTGACAGGTTTCCTGAAGGGTCGTTTTTCAGCAGAGGTAGGCACACATTTGTCCTCAGGCTTCATGTAGTTCGCCACAGGATTGCGCAGCACAGCAGCGTTCTCGCAGGAAGCGTTGCACTGCAAGGTGTTTGGGAAAGGTTACCTACTTACCAGGGGTTAAAATGCTGCCTCTGGGTATAAAGCTTAGACATCACAGGTTCGTCTACCAAAAGAGGAGAAAGGGAGGAAACGCATTTATTCTATTTTAAAATCTTCCATCCCTCTTTTTTTTTTTCTTGCATCTTATTTTCTTTCCAGACCACATAATATGTAAAACCCTCTTCTCAGCACCAAGACAGTGAAGCAGCAATTATCTTCTCTTCATAGACCTGGTGAAAGACTGACAGCACCAGCAAAATCAGCAAGGAGGTTCTGTGATCTGGAGCTGGAACTGATGACACGAGAGGCAGGAAAAACTGACTGGTGCAGCCCATGTTTATTAATCTTACTGACAATACATACAGAATTATATAATTTTTATGTGTGCATTTTGGAAAGGTCTTGAAAGGCTTCTAAAGTATTGCAAATGTTATAATTCAGATGTGCTGGGTAAAAGGGTAGGATCCTTAGCCTCTGATGGGACAAGCAGATGAAGTGCACCCCCACAGGTGCCGTGTATTCTGGCAGTTTACAAACATTGTGAAGCTCCTCATTGTGTTTGGCATTGATTTTGGTTTCACAAAATGAGTTCGCCAGGTAGCAAATACAAAAAAAAAGTTTTATCTGACTTTGAAATACAAAAATAAACAGCAATAAAAAGAAAATATTATGTCCACTTTTAAAAAACAAGTCCAGGGAACAAAAGACGAGTCCACCCCACCTCAGTCGCTGGGAAAACTATGGGACAAGTCTTTGGGGGTAGTCAGTATCACAGAATCAGAGAATATGTTGAGTTGGAAGCCACAAAGATCATCGAGTCCAACCCTTAGTCCTGCACAGGACCATCCCCAAGAGTCACACCATGTGCCTGAGAGTATTATGCAAACACTTCTTGAACTCTGTCACAATATCTTGGGAGGCTAATTCAAGAGTAAGAAAGGAAGATCACAGAGTGGCAGAGCAGGAAATGGAGGCATGTTTTGAGTGGTAAGAGCAAACTCAGTTTGAAACCCTTTATGTGATTTTTTAATAAGTGCAATGTTATTATTAAAAAAATCTATCTTGTATTCAGAAGAACCAAGTCCAGGTGAGATGCATGGCAGAAAAAGTACCATTTTTCAAGAGGATTTGTTTTCTCTGTAAGTTTTGCAGGCTCACTATGAAGAAAAACTGAGGTTCCTGGCAGATTTCATCTTGACCGACTATATCATTCATGTAGTACAATACAAATGTGATTCATATCACTGAAAAATAGATACAGCATAACAACAACAGATTTGCTTAGCAAATGTAAAGGATATTTTAACTGAATCATTGATTTAAGTATCCTTTAAACAGAGGGCACTATGCATTTATGCAGTGTACCAAGGAATGAAATAGTTTCATTTTTGAAGTTCTGTTCTGAATGGTACTCTATGAAATCTCTGATTATATATTGGATAACATTATCTTATAATAATAGATGGTCACTCATTTTCTATAGCATGCGTGTTGTATGTAGTCATTTTGCTTGGGATAAGACAAATAAAATGTAGCTTAATGCTAACTTACATCCAATAAATGCAAAATATATCCATGAATCTTAGAGTTGTTTATTTTTTCTGCCTTTATTAAGGCTTACTTGATTTATGACACCTTAAGGAAGCAGCGTGGGCCTTTGCTCTGGATACCTGAATACTGTTTAGTGTTTTGAATCAAACAGTGATATATTTGATGGTTGAAAGAAAACTAGACAAGAACACAAATACTTAGAAAAGTACTCACACAGTGGATGAATGTGAGGAAGACTCTAAAACGAATATAATTCCATTAAGATATTTGTGAAAGTGTTCAGCTAGGAAAGGAAACTCAGATTCACACACAGAGTGAGGTAGTACCCCATGATTATGTTGCAAAGAATAACATACAATGAATGAGTGCAAGCTAATACTTCTGTGGTTTTTTAAAACAACTCAAATACTTTTCCAGGGTTTCCGCTAGGGCACAAGGTGAATAATTCACTAGAATGAATGGAACTGCTCATGCACAATGGCAAATGTTTGCAGAACCAGGCTATTAGTTGAGGTAAATAGAGCTATTTATACTTGTGTGTAAAATGTTGCGATTATTTGACTGTACCTGGTATACACTGGCAAAGAGTCCAGAGGGAAATAACAATGATGGTGAGAGAAGATTTGAATATATCTGATGTCTCATCTAAAGTGTTAATCCTAAAATATGTAGCAACCTAATTCAGCATCTAAAGGAAGATTTTCCCATGTAAACACAGCAGAGAAATAAGCTTAGAACTTCAAAAACTGGTACACATCATGTCAATTCCCACAGCTGTACTAACTTAAATGGAAAATACTGGCTGTTAAGTGTTCTGAAGATTGACTTTTCCTCATTAAAAAAACAGATGACCATTATTTTAAGTACTCTTTCATAGACAACTATGAAATTTTAGACTGGAAAGGACCCATGGGAGTCACCCAGTCCTATACCCCACACAGAGCAGAGCTAATGCGAACTCTGATCAGGTTGCGGACAGGTTTGCCCCACTGACTTCTGAAAATCCATGGGGTGGAGGTTCCTCAGCCTCTCTGGGTGGCCTCTTCCAGCACTGACCCACTCTCACCATGAAGAATTTCTTCCTCTTGTCCAGTCAAAGCAATTGTGACCTTTGTGTCATGTCCTTTAGCTGAGCACTTCTAGGAAGGATTTGTCTCTTTCATTCTTTATAGCTATCCCCATAGGCAATGAAAGACTGCAGTTTGGTTCCCTTTGCCTTCTCATTTTCAGGATAAAAACCAAAGTTCTCCTAGCCTATTCTCATATTTTGTCAGCAGACAAAAATCTGCTGTTTGTGAGGTATGTAAGTAAAAGTTTTATCAGAGAAAAGAAAAAAATCCCAAAACTCAAAAGGAAACTAACAAGGAAATCACAATCAGGAATTTATATGAGATTTAAATATAAAAATAGAATTGCTTACAAAAAAAAATCTATCACTTAGATGTTTATATTAACAAAGCAATGTTAATTGTAAAGGAAACTTTAAAATATACCAAAACATGACCCCTACTCTAAGTTTACTCACTATGTTTTTAATAACTTAATGCTCACTGAGACTGTATAACTGGGAATGTAAAAGGATCTAGCTCATGAAACATCCATTTTTCTCTGCTGTGAATGTAAAATTATTTTGGATTTGAGAGTGCATTTGAAACAGAGCAGCTATGTTATTTACTATGACGTTCCTTTCCCATAAAAATTTATAGGCATTAATTTCAGTTCACTTGTATTCACTTGAATGTGATGGAGAAAGAAAGTGAATAGAAATGGCAATGAATATCTAAATCAAGGCTACCGTTTTCCTCAGACCAAGTTCTGTAACAAGAATTGAGTCTAAAACTTTATCCTATTTTTCTCACTAACAAAAAGAGAAAATATAAGAGCTAAAGTTCTTTCTCAGACTAGTGAATTCTCCATTAACCAGTCAACCTCTAACAATTGTTTTTCTTTATGTCACTGTCAGTGAGAAGGCAAATGAGCTTCCTCAAGTCCTACCCTTCTTGGCCTTTTGCAGCAAAGACTCTACCCTGAAAGAAAACAAAACTATCCTAAACCAAAACATAAATACACTTTTATCTTAAAAATATATTATGACTGCTTTTTTTACTAGCTGCTGACAGACACCTATTTTCATTAAGAAATTATTTCCTATAATAATTCAGGATGGGTTTGCCTTTACCAACAAACCACTGACCAACTCCCATTGCTACTAGCTTTTGGCTAGAAAGTAATGCTGATATGGTGTGCACGTGGTTGAATTTTAGCCATACTCAAAACATTTTGCTGCACACTGAATGCTGTTTAAATTAACTATTTATTGTAGGTAAATAAAAGAAGAAATCCTAAATTATTACTAATAGTCACTTTCTTATTACTACATAAGTTGTGGAAGTCCCTAGAAGTACCAGCTGAATATCAGTACAGGTAGAAAACTAATATTTACATTCTCACAATTTACAGCCTAGTGCTTCCATGTGATACTGTCTTGAAATCATAATGAATATAAAGCTTAAAGCTTTGCTCTCTTGGTCATTTACTTTGGTTTCCTTTCTTCTGTGAAATTCCATTTACTCTTCTTCATCAACAAGAACTTTTTCATCAGACACATGCACAAATCATGAAACAACAACATTTATGTGGCTTTCAAGTTGGATTTTTTTTCCAGTGAGAAACTGAGTTTAGAGCATACAGCTAATGCCTAATAAAATTGAACTCACAGTCAACATAGTAATATGCCTTAAACAAATATGTTGTGAAAATCCACAAACATCAGGGACCAGGTTTCCAGGACACCAAAGCATTTTGTTGGGGGAGGGGGGAAGAAAGAAAAGAAAAGTAAATATGCATTAAAACTGTGTTCTTATACTTTTTTGTATTATGTACATAGCTGATAGTAGAGGCAGCCTGTTCCTATTACCTGTTGGCATGTGTTAAGTTCCCTTATTATCTTGGATCTTTCTCTGTGCCATTCTTCCATCCTTCCTCCATGTCTGTTATCTCAACCAATTTTCTGCACTTCTTTCTGCCTCATGGACTGTGTTATTTCTCCTATTTTTCCACAATTCCTCCCCTTTTCCTTCACAGTGTCTCTGCTGAATGGCTTTTTTCGTAGCACTTCTCACTTTCAGTTATTTTCTCCTTCTCTTGCTGTGTCCAGATCTGATTCTTTCCCCCTATCGCTCCAACAAAAATAGTTAAGTTGGAAAACTTCCTTTTCATGTTTGGCCTGTTCATGTATTTATTTTTCACTTGGGCATCTGCTACCTAGACAAGATACTGAGCTAGAAGGACTTCTCATCTGTTTCAGCATGGCCATTGCTAGGTATGGTTTTCATGAAGGGTGAAAGCACCAACCTAGCTTTTCCTTTCTCTCTTGAGCTCAGCTGCTGTAGATAGTATAAACACACAGAGCTTCCTGAATGGCACTTCAAACACAGGGTGTGAAAGTGGAAGCTGTGCAAGGTAGAAATAAGCAAGAGCAAAGAAGTGAATACTTATTCTGTTTCTTGAAGGTCATTGACAGAAAGTGCTGCCTTGCAGGAGGAAGTCAAGATTATTATCCAGGTGGGTATCAGGTAAAAATTCCTAGAGTGAAGCAGCACTGGAGATTGTTGTGATTTTTCCTCTCATGGACCTGAATCTATCGCATCAGCAGGACCAATAGTCCTGGAGGAAGAGAAGGAACCAGCTGGCATGAAAGGTACACAGCACAGGCCACGTATGTTAGACCTTCTGAAGCAGCTAAGGATTTGGCTCCTGGATTTGGAATAGAGTCCTGATAGTGCTGAAATGCTAAAGAACTTCCACCAAGAAATTAGAAAGCTCCAACTATGCCATTTTAAAACAAAGACAGGGTAAAGTGTTTGGATTTATGCAAAAGGTATTCTCCAAGTAATCAATGTTCGAAAGAATCAAATATTTCCCTGAATTCCCCCCAGACAGCCCCATTCTGGATGAGTAATGAGAAATTAATCATCCTGTCAAAATAAACGCTGTGAGACCTTTTAGTCATGCTCGCCCCTCTCTCTGTAATAGATTTTTGTCAGTCATTCAGCTAGGTCTCCCAAAAGACAGTGCTGCATCCCAGCTCCTGCCTTTTGTGTAGTCTTTTTTTTTTTTTTTTGCCTTGTCTGGGACTCCTTCTGCTATTCCTTGGTATGTCAGGAATCAATCATGCATCACAGAAGCCCAACCCATCACACCCTGCTTGCCTCCACTGGCTGCTACAGCACCAGGCAGCACCAGCTCTTCATTAAATCAGTGTTGATTCCAGGCATCCTGCAGCTGATACCCAGTATCTTCCTGACACAAGCAGACACAGCTGGTGCATCTGTTGGGTTTTAACTCTTTAGGTGGATAAATACAAGGCTACCAGAACATAATAAGGTCAGGGAATTAAAAGTTCTCACAATCATACGAATTCATTTACACCACACATATTTCTACTAAACTTGATATAACAGTGTAAGTAGAAATGTAAGAAAAAGGAAGAAGTAACTTGTGTTTTCTGTCCTTCTGAGGCATGCCAGATAAAAGAACCTTCAGTTTTTCCATAGATCCAAAATCAGGATGATGGGTTTTATCTCCAGGAAACACATCCATCTTTGTATTTTCGATGCCTTAGATTTTAATTCTTTTTTCGACAACCAATAGCTCAACAGAAGTTTTCTTATCTTTGTATTACTGGATTTTCATTTCTCTATAGCAGGCATGCAGCTTCTATTCATTTACAAACACTTTCATTAGAGTGAACCATCATCTATCTTTAATTATCAGCTTACATTTGAAGTGAATCTGGGAAGACTGTTGAGGGGTTCAGACCTTGGCTGCAGAAAGATAGATCTGTGGATTAACCTCTGCACCTCTGGTGGGAGAAGACAGGAGAAAAATGAGTTATACAGCCAGTCACTCTCAAATGTAAAAAAATATCATATGTGCAGATCACTGATGCTTTTTAACCATGGAAGTGTTGTTAGGGGAATGAAAAAATGGTTTCTTCCCTTCCAGGCTTCTGTAGATTTTTACATCTCATCCACTTTAGCTGAGTTGTGGAAGTGAAAAAGGGCTGCACACAAGATGATCCAAGCTGTGACACCAGATATGTAAATGGTATATTTATATATCCATGTCTGATCTAGACATGGATCAAAACTTGTCCAGAAACAGCTTCATTGACAACACCTTGGCATTTATCAACATCCCGATTCTCATCATTTCAGGTGGCTAAATTCAGAAGGCACAGTTTTTAAGTCTGTAGCGCTAAGTTTTGAGCATCAGGGAAAGACTGTATCTCAGCTTGATGGAGCAAGGACATTTCTGAGCTCCCAGGTTTTCAGGTGAATTCTCCAACTGTGTTGCAACCTCTTACCAGAATAGAATTTGGGGTCCAGGAAATTATCTCTGCATTAACTCATATGGTAAGAACCGCAGTCAAACAGCCTGGAATACAGCTACTGCTGATGCCAACCAAAACCTTGATTAAGATGTTTTGAGTCCAAAGTATGCCATGAAGCACCTTTCCATTTAACAAGCCTCTGCAATTTTTGTAATGATTTGAGACAGGTCAAATCATCTCCTCATAAAACTCAAGACTCTGATTTGGAATTAAGGGTCAAGGTTTGATCTAAAGCTAACATAATGATGGATTAGCTTAATTTGGATTAATCAAATAGGGCAATTAGAGCAATTCCTGTTTCATTCAAGACCAATTGAAGTCTAGGTAGAAGATTAATGCATCTTTATCTCTGAGCAGTCTCAGCCTTAGGAAACCAGCATTGGTTCAGACTGGTCAGCTGAAGTGTCAGAATTATCCTGCAGAGGTATGCTGTAATGAATAATTTTTCCTGTTTCCAGTTAATATAAAAAGCCAACTCTTTCTAGTGATGCCAGTCAGTGAGTTTATGGGTTATATGTAGTTTACTTTTCCATTATCAGGCATATAAAATACTGTTGTGAATATCCCCTGTCTTTCTATAGTAAAAATTCACCTTTCTCATGGCAACAAAAATCAAACCTGAGAAAACTTCACCAGCCCCAGTCCAGGCAAAACACCGTAACTCTAGTGCAGGACTCATGGATTTTGTGTTACAAGCCTTTAACAAAATTCTCTCTCACATAAATGAATTCTTTCACTTTCAGAAAAAGTCTTCTATGGATGCTTTCAGTCAGAGCTTTTAAATTCCTAAACTCCCTATTTCATGAATATTTTCTCCCTTAGCCATTGCTATGCTGAGCTACCCACTGCACATCTACTGGAATTGCAGGAGGGACCATTGGAAGTGGCATGTTGATAAGTAAGAGCAAGAGAGATGCTAAAGATTTTTGTGAATTAGGTAAGGAATACAAAATGGAAGATCATAATTACGAGATGAAACAAAACTGTATAAGTGAAACATATATATCTCTGTGGCCTGTGTAGTAATTCAACTTTAACATATGAATGTACATTTTAATGAATAATTAATTTATAAAAATTTTAAATGAAATTTTGAAGGCACTTTCTACAAAGCGTGTAGATAAACCTTTGCTATGCTAGAAGACTGCACTGAGTTTCCAAAATAAACTTAATCTGAATACTTGTTTACTCCTAACTGTAGTGTATAGCAATGAACAGTGTTTATAGATGCCAGACCAAGGATGTTAGGGTCTCTAAGGATGTTAACTTTCAGAGCTCTGAAAAATAAAGATGGAACACCATATTATATTAATTTTGCCTCTGCCTGAAGTTAAAATAGAAAACTGTGGGGTCTTTTCCACTGCAAGCTGAAAATATTTAATGCTGCTCTTTTAATATTGTCTAATACGGCTTACAGTCCAACAGTCTCTGTGATTCCCCTGAGATGTAACACCCCTAAAACATTGCAGCAGTTTTCAAATATGTGGCTTCTAATGTGCTAATTCTGATTGTTGTTTAAAGACATTTACATATCACAACCGCTTGTCAGACATGCTGTTTTATATGCTAAAATAAATATAGAGAAGGATGCTTTATTTACTTACCTTCCCCTCAAGGAATGGCAGACACCTCAAACTTTTGGAATGCACATCTGTTGGAAATACTCATGCAGAAACCGCAGCAGTATACGTGGCACCTGCCTATCTTCATTTAATGTAATTGTATTAAAAGGTTGCTGTAGTAAGATCTTATTATAAAACAACAACAAAAAGGAACAGACTGAACAGGAATATTTACTATTGTTTTGGCAGTGCATAGTTCAACCTGATTTGGGGGATTTTAATTCCTAGAATAAAGAAGAAAGAGAGGGGACTTGCAGCAATCATTCTTGACAGTAGAGCACTGTAAAAATTGAAATAATATTTAGAAATCGGTAATGGCAGTATCGTTTTTATACTTTACAAAAGGGACACCACAAATACATCTGCCTCTGTTAAAAGCAATACTACTGAACCAAAGCAAGTGACTGAAGTGTAGCATTCTGAAGATCACTGAGATGAGTTAAGCATTATAAATTCAATTCTGTTTTGCTTTAAATTATTTTATTTTCTTTATCAAAAACATTTTTCCAATTTTTAATGGGGGAACCGAGCAGTTCAATTAATTTTATTTTCTTTTTTGGTTGCAGAACTTGCTCTTACAGACTGCATTGCCTAACCCAATGTCATCAGCAAATTATCTCAAGCAGATCTTGAGCACTTCTGCATATTTCAGCATAAGTTTTCGTTGAAAAGATGACTTATGTAGATCCATCTGCAAGAACAAGCTCATTTGGGGAGTTTGACTTTAACAGGCATTTAAATGTCTTGCAAAATAGAGGCAGACTCTGAACCTGAAATAATTTTCTTTTTAAATGGTGTTAGATGATTGTTATTGAGGAGAGAAGGAAAGAGGGATAAAGCATGCCTGGAAAGCATTACTGCTGGTCACTGGTCTAAAATGCTTTAAGAATTGTTCACTCACTTGAGCAGATCTTTTTCTCCAAGCATTCCAGAATTCATACAGATTTAAAGCACTTTCAGATCAAGTTTTTGGCTCTGTTTAGCTATCTCAATTTTTTCAATGTAACATTCACACCACTACATAACAGCTTTACTAGAGATAAAAAATAATTATTATTCATGTTTTTGATAAGTTGAAAAATACTTGCTTAGGAGATTTAACTCCTTAAGTGAACTGCCTACTTCTGTAGCAAACACTGTGCCTTCAATTCAGAATATTCAGAAAGTCACGAACTGTGTCTGATGTTTGATGACATTAATTTCATTTTCACAAGAGCACTTTGTTTGTTGAGAGTGTAGAGTCCTTTTCATTCCTCTTTTTTGTTATTGTTTTTTGTTTTGTTTAGAAATAAATATAAGATTTTAAAAAAATCACTTGCTCTGGGGATTTGAAGTTTTAGTAAACTTTGCCAGTACAAAGATTACTGGATGACAGTGGGCATTCAGTTTACCTTATGACTACTGTGATATTGAAAAAATCTATTGGATAGTACATGGTAGCCCTGTAGAAGCTGGAAAAGAAGAAGACGACCTAAGATACTTAATTATTTTATTCTGATATGTCTGTCTGGGTTTAATATCTCTTCTTATGTCTGCAAATGGTTGAATGTATGGGCAGGTGCATGAACAGTGAGCTGCCACTGTAGTCAGTCTACCCCAAAACTGCCATGCACTCCCTCCATCCCCAAACCTGAGTAAAATGTGAGGTAAACAGAAAACCTTCATAGCATCATGGTAGCACATGCTATGATGATAATAATCATAGAGTGGTTTGGATTTGAAGACAGTTTAAAAATCATCTAGGTCCAACCCCACTGCCATGGGCAAAGGCACCCTCCACTAGACCAGGATGCTTAAAGTCCTGTACAACCTCAGATCCCCAACACTTTCAGGCATTGTGCATGCACATCTTGGCTGGGCTACCTATTGCAGTGCAGTAGTAAATTCTTTATCCTTGCAGTAAAGAATTTCTTTTAATATCCAATCTAAACCTACTCTCAGTTAGAAGCCATTCCCCCTTGTCCTATCATGACATGTCCTTGTAAAAAGTCCCTCTCCAGCTTTTCTGTAGGCCCCTTTAGGCACTGGAAGGCTGCTGTAAGGTCTCCCCAGAGCCCTCTCCTCTCCAGGCTAAAGAACCCCAGTTGTCTCAGCCTTTCCTCACAGGAGAGGTGCTCCAGCCCTCTGGTCCTCTTCATGGTCCTCCTCTGAAATCGCTCCAACAGGTCCATGTCCCTTGTATTTTGGGGGTCCCAGAGCTGGATGCAGCACTACAGGTGGGCTCTCATCAAAGCAGAGCAAAGGGGAAGAATCACCTCCCCTGAGGTGATGTCACACTTCTCCTGATGCAGCCCAGGATATGGTTCGCATTCTACTGCTGTATTCACTTGAAACAGATATTAGCAATTGTTTCTGAACTTTCTTACTTCCCATTTGAATGCCAGAAAAAATTCCCAGAGAGCCAAAAGAGCTGCAGGAGTGAAACTCTCTGAACATTTGATCCTGCCCATGGCAGGGGCAGGCTGTGCTGAGCCAAGGCTACCCAGTGGCTTCACCCCCCTTTTGTCTCAACCCCGTATGTGTTCAACACAAACACAGGGCTTTGCCTGTGTAGCTGTTCCTGGGAAAGGAGAGAAATAAGCATTACTGCTCCCCTGCCTTTCCTCCATCACAAACAGCCCAGCAGTCATCTGAGTAGCAGGGAATTGTCATGCCTGCCTTCATCAATAATGAAATGGAAATCTTGATTGCCATTAAGAAGATTTTTTTTTACGTTTTTGCTATGCTGTAACAAGCATTTCAACTGTTCATTTGTGTTAATGTTGCAAGATAGGGTGTAACCTGTAGACTAACTAATTAAATGCTCTTTGATTTTGAGTGAAGTGTTTGGTACAGTCTAGACAACAGAGTCTAATTAGCGCTGGATGTTTAATGGAACTAAAGACCCATGAAAAGCAAAAGGTGCTGAAATAAAAAGTCCGTGAGAGAGATGTGAAGATAAATGAGAGTGAAATAAGGAAAACAAAATAACCCTTTGCTGTGCTAGAAATGCCATTCACCTCAGATAAAAACACTATATTAATTATGAAAAATCGAAAAAAATCTAATCAACTCCAATGTCCAGCTGTTTAGCATAATATAATGGAAAACTATCCAAAACACATTATGTCAGCAAGCAACAAATTAAGGTATTTCACACTATCTCACTTCATTTTATTTCTTCCAGACAACAAATTCACTCCAGTATTTTTACAACAGAATAAAAACTCCATGTGTATTGCTTTGTGAGCTATGATTCACAGCCTCTCAGCAGGAAATAGAATGTTTGCCTTAGCAGCACCTTCTTCTGTCTGTAAATGTAGCCAATTTGTGGTTTTCCTTAGCTGAGAAAAATGTGTATGCAACTTTCTACCAGTATGTAGTTAAATCCATAAATTTATAAAATAAAATAAAAATCTCAATAAATGGGTCTACAGTGTAGCTTTAAATGAATAAAATTTTATTCAATGCATGTATTCTCTCTAAGAAGGGATTAAGCTGAATGGTTTAGGAATAACAAAGCTAGATTGCACCCCCAGCTCTGCACTAATTCCTTGATATTATCATCTGCTGAAGACCTGGGAGCAAACTGTACCAAATCAATGCTTAAAGCTATGGCCCATTTAGTTTTTCAGCACCTCTGGCTCCCAGGCACCACCTTTTTTTGTAATGGGGAGTTACTTGTAGTTTTAGGTTTGGTGGTATACTTGGGGTTTTTTCCCTTTAAGGGCTTGTCAGTATATTTTCAGTTTATTCTGAGGAAAGAAGGTGAACAATGAAGTCAGGAGGTCAGTAATATATTGTATGTTTACATTACTACCACTAGTCCCTTAATAGGGTGATTAAAAAAAAAAACAAACACAAACAAAACAAAACAAAAAATCAAACCAAAAAACCAAACCAAACCAAACACCCAGAGCAATTGCAGTACAAAACCAGATGCCTTAATCCTGCACCAGCATGTCAGGGAATGTATAATCCAGCCTCGCTTTCTAAGAAATACCATTTGCCTAATGATGTACAGCACCCCTACCTAGTGAAATGCAGCAGGGCAAGGATCCTTACAAAGGCAAGTCTTCCTGAGGAGGGCTGTGTGCCCTGAGCTCAGTGGCAGACTGCTGGGAAGCAGAGCTGTGGTGAGGGTTAGTGCAATGCAGAAGTGGCACCTGGCCTGTCAGACATGAAGATCAGTAGCTTGAGCAGCTCAGACTTTGTTTAGCTGTCATGGGGTAGGAATAAAAATGGCTCAGTGGTTCGAAACCTCTTCTGCCTCTGAGCTCTGTGGCTTTTCTCTTCACACCTCACTGCCCACAGTGCAGTGTCAGACAACATTTGCGCCTTCTACACACAGCCACTGTACCCTCTTCCTTCTCTTCAAAACACAGGAACTAGGAAAAATATTCCACAGAGCCGAAGTCTTGTGCAGCGGGAGAGCATGCTTACCTGGTAGAGGTCCCAGTAACTCACGGTCAAGGTTGTTGGGCAGGGCTTGCTCATGATCCCCAGGAGCTGCTCCAGCTGCTGAGAAACCAACAGAGGCGTTTGGAATCTCAGCCTCACACAGGCGTATATGGAGCCTAGGCCCCAACCCCAGTGAGTCAGCTATGACCAGACCATCAGATACAGGTTCCATACCAAAGGTCTCCCTGCCAAAATGAGGGCAATATGTTCTGCTTTGCAATCTGATTTAGTTCATGGGCTTCAGGTAGGCTGCCTTTTCATTTCTGGATTGTCCTTATTGTTCTTATATTGCTGCTTGAAGCAAAGTCCGAGTCAGAACAACTGCAAACCAGAGCATTAAAGTCACTGAACCCTCTGTCCTTTGGCCAGCAATAGAGAAATGTCTGGCTGCTTCACAGCCCACCACAGGCAACTTCTTACAGCACAATATCCACATGTATCATATGGAGACCTATATGTGGCTTATGAGGGAAAGAAACCACAAAGGTTGCCGGGATGGTTTTTGTATGATAAGGGCAGGCTTGGAAAGCCAGAAAGTTTTGTTTACATCTGCACTGCGTCTACAGGCAGCCTTCTCATCACACCCATGTTTTCTTGACAAAGGAAATGATTAGTTCAAACCGTCTCAAAGCCAGGGCATGAAATAAAAATTCACAAGTTGGACATCTGTAGGAAAATTAACTGGATATTAGATCACATGGGACATTGCTGCTACACATGACAAATTTGGCAGGTGTAAGGTTATTATCTCCCAACTTCTCCTGCTTAACACTTACCATTTTTTTTTCCGATAAACTTGGTAGAGATCAGTAGATGCTTGGTGGGCATCACAGAGCAGCCTTGGAGCACAGGAGCTGGTTTCCTTCTGGTCAACCCCCCAAAAAATATATGCTCCAGAAACACATAGATGTACTTCACCTGCATATTGGAGTTCAGCCCAGGGGACCAGAATCAACCTAGTCCAAAGCAACCTTCCTGACATGGGTATAGTCTGAAAATTAGATATTTAACACTGAGTGTTTATCTCTACAAATATATTTCTATCTTTCTATTCAATCTTTCTATTGCTATTTTCTAATACAGCTGTAGCCACACTGCTCAAACAGTGGGTTAAATGCTTTCACCTTGACTACTTGTCAATCTTAAAGCTACTGCTATTGCTGAGAAAAGGAAAGAACTGACTCAGCAGTCACAGCAGCAGGGTTTCATACCGATCAGTGCAGCACACAAGGTGGCACCATATGTTCCTGCCCTTCAGCATCTAACAAATATCAATTAATTCCAGCAGGCACCAACACAGAAGCAAATACTAATTAGAGATTTGGAGAAAGTGGTGGTATTAGCAGTCTAAATATTGGGGAAAATTCATGCTATGCTTAGAGGCACTTGAAGGAGGACAAACTGAAGGTCATTTGCATATTTGCATTAAAAAAGCTGTGATAGCAGTCAGCCACCCCCTACTCTCCACAAGATGCTGAGGCAGAGTTAGCTTGGTCAGAGCTAAATCACAGGAGATTTGGAAAACAGGCTTAGAGGCTCACACTGGGTACAATGAACAACAGCAAATGAACAACAGAAAACAAGCTCTTTTGTGATGGCTAAAAGGAACAAAACACTGAGCTACAAGAAAGATATCTTCACTCTGGAATTTTGTGAATATTATAGAGCACCTTGTTGCTAATTATCTGTAATTAAGAGAAAGACAAACAATCATTTATTCAAAAGTACAAATGTAAGTAATTTCAATTTTAGGGGGGAATGTTGTGTGTTTATACACACAACAAATTTTATCTTTAATTTACTTGCAGTCTTTAAAAGGCATTTATTTTCTGTGGCTGGGAAGCTTACACGGGCACAAGGAGAAGGGGCCTTAAGAGCTCTTGCGTATAAAGCCCTGGATGGTGACAAAGTAGTTATGTTTATTGTTGTTGTCATTTTGGGGGTTGTTTGTTTGGTTTGGGTTTTTGTTTTTAATGGGACATTTGTTATATCTGCTAACAAAATCTGCTGTTTTCTTTGAACTCTTCAAAGTACTATGACTTCATGACCCCACTCTATTGCCAACAGGAAAGTGGAAGCTGCAGCTAGGGGCTCTGTTTAAGTGAGCCCTAGCAGTGGAAGGAAACACTGTAAAGTCAAGCTCAGCCTGAAGAGGTTGTGTCCCCAAGAGCTTTCAAAGTTTCCAGTCTAGAGAATTAGAATATCATCAGCAGTGACATACTCTTTAATCTGTGAAATTGATTAAAAAAAAATAAAAACTAAAACCCAACAAGAGCAGAAACCAACAATAAAAACCCCAAAACAACAGAAAGAATCAAACCCAACATAGATTTAAATGCAAGTGTATATTTTGAAAGGCAGCAAGAGGAAGAAGGGCCAGAGTGCCCAAAGCCATGGAAAAGTGGCTTTCATAACAGTGACCACAATTTAAAGTCATTGACTCTTGTGAAATTCCAGTCCTTCACCTACAACCTGTCAGACTATTTGTATTGGAAAGTATGCTGGGAAGCATAACTATTTGCACAGAAAAAAAAATAAATTAAGAAATAACTACTGAATTGCCAGGAGTACTTTCATAGAATTTAGAGGTTTTCTTTTCCCCCACTGCCACTGCAAATGAAGTCTCTGGATATCAACACCACAAGTATTTCTTTTGGAGCAGAGGAAAGTCATGCCACTGGTGGCTTGCCCTTCTCCATCTACTGTTCTTTGTTTTCCAAGGTAGGTTAGTGCAGTTCTTTGCTTTTCTCTTTTGTTTTGGTTTTGATTTTTTTTTCTGTAGAAATTTTGTTAATGCTAGAGGGGAAGTGACAAAGAGCTAGTTCAAACTGAGAAGATGAGAAATGTGGAAAAACTTTACTCTTAAGCTGGTTTTCATGACTAATTAAATAGAAACAACTGGAGCAACAAGAGTGCTGCAAGTTCTGCATGTCATCTGCTTTTCACGTGGATTAGTGCTGAGAATAAAGAAATTAAATGGATGAAGCTCAGAAATGTAGACAGTTCCATGGAACACTGCTCATGTAATTATTTGAAATTAAACTCCTCAAACTTGAATTAATATCTTGTGCTGGGTGCTTCTGAAGTCACAGCTGTTTCTTTATGGGGAGGGAGGCAAGGGGAGGAAGACTTCAGCATTGCTGTTTGTGCTTAACTTGCCACAGTAATATAATATCTCCAAAATTAAATCACAGCTCCAAAGTATGGCCTTTTGACTGTCTATCATTTCCTACTGCTTTGAAGACTGAGTGGCACAAGGTCACCAAACTTCAAAAAGCATACAAAAAGCCCCTTAAATGCTTGCAAAAGAGAAAGCACTGCTGTTTAGAACAGAAAATTTTGCACCAAGGGCATTCACAAGAGCACACCACCTCCTAATCCTGAAAAACTGAAGGTCATGTGAAACCTTCAGAATAATCATTATACCCATCACTGAACATTGTTTCCAGTGCATTTTTTTTCCTCTCTCCTTGCCTTTCTCAGCCTAGTGGCTTCTCGAAGACTTCACACATCAAATCATCTACCTTAAAAGCAGGAATGGCCAGACTTTGTGCCCTTGTCACCATCAATAGTTTTCCTATTCACTCTAACAGTCCAGTGCTGACTTGCTTTTAGCTCAGGTCTTTTCTTTGATCGAAGGACTCTAAAATTCCCTGAACTAAGCTTTGCTGGAGTTTTGAAAAGAACAGGTAATATTCAGGTAGTTTATTGACTCCAATCCTAATGTCTAAAAGAAAAGACAATTCTCAGAGGATGGCCAGAACCTGTTTTACATTCTTAAGATCATTTTATTCACAACCTAGACAAAAGAAAAATCTGAATCCTTGCGGGAATTTTAAGGTCACAGACTTAGATGTATCTGAGAACTTCTGTGTGTTATTTGAAAAAAACCAAACAACCAGACTAGAAGACAGTAATGGATTCTAACCATAGAGTACCAAGCAGTAAGTAGCCTTACAGTCACACATTTTAGTGTTCTAAAGGCCAAAAGAATTGGGTTTGCAATTCGCATCACAAACTTCACTGGGGGTTTTAAAAATTCTAACCTCCAAGCCTGGCCTCCAGGTGTGTTTCCTCCTTGGTAGAAGACAATGGAGAAGCTTGAACTGTCAAAAGACTCTTAAGCAAGGAATGAAAAAAATGCATTTGTGTGGATATCCTGCTCTCAGGTAGGTGAAATTCAATAGCAGAAAGTAAATATTTTGTATTGCCCTTTTTTTTTTTTCTGAAAAGACTCATCATTTGTGATAGAAACTCTGAAATTCTTACTTCTAATAAGATATGACTCTATGATATTTGGTAAATACATTATATGGGAAAAATATTGTTACTGCTTTACTTGTCCATCAACATTCTTAAGATACTCTTCAGGCTTTGAAAGAGTCTCACAGGAGAGTTTGGTTGAAAGGAGGGTGATGCTCTTGCAATTCAACTGACAGCTGGAAAGGCAGCAGCAATTTTCCTATTGAATTCAGGCTGCTGTATGATAAATGCTGTTTTAAATTGAAAGCTTGATATATGAATGTAAATTGTTTGCAACTAGAAAAGCACTGCTGACCAAAGGACACAGGTTATCAAAACAATATCACCCCAGTCCTGCTGTCTTCAGCAATTCTATATCTAACAAGAAATCAAAGGAAGAGTTTGATTCATCTTTTGTGAACAAATTGTAATTTGTGTTTGTAGAGTCCAGTGGATTTTGAAATTGGGATTTGTAACTGGATCAGAAGAATGGGCACTCAGCTCTGTGCAGTGGCACTGGGTGAGTGCCCATGTTTTGTTTTGTTTCCTTGTCAGTTGGTTCAGGAGTCTGAGGTTTGTGGCTCACTACAAAATGGCACTGAGATGACCAAAACATTTGCCATATTCAGGGATGAATACTAAAGCCACTTTTTTGATCTCTTCTCTGGAGAAAGAGGTAAACACAACTTTTTCACACTCAATAGCTCTGGGAGGAGCTGGGATTTAAGTAATCTGTGTAAGGACCTCAATCATAAATAGCAAGACAAAGGCAAAAATGAAAAACCCCTCAAACCCAACCATCTAGCACAGAAAGCACTGCTGAGGCTGCATTCAAGGTGTTCTTATAATATAAACAACAAAAGCGAATTTACAGCTTGGTGACTGAAAGGATATAGCTGTATGGAGCAATTATTAAAGTGGACAAAAAGCAGATTTTCCCACAGGGGTCAGCTTAGACCCATCACTGGGGCTGTGCAAAGCTGTGGGTGAAGGAGGGAACAGAACATTTTACACCTGGCAGTAGGCTCTGGTGAAAGGAGGGTGTCTGTTCTTCAAAGCGAGCCTTAATCCCTTTTTTTGGTCTTTATAGGTAGGGAACACTGTGGGAATTAGTGAAAATCAAATAATTTGCTAAACCTTGTCTATTCAATTCAGCAAATGCTTATCGAGGTTTGTTTATTTTCAGGCAGAAAATTATTAGTTCAGGAGGATTAGCTGGGGCTGGGAAGCCAACATCAGACTATGGAACTAGAGACAAAACTTGAATGTGTCAGGATCTGAAGAAAGTCAGATTGGGAGAAAGTGTAGAAGAGTGACGGGGTAGGAGAGTAAAGATGGAGTAGATTGTCCTAGAAGAAAGGGCAAAGCCTGGCAAGGATACAGATGCTGGGGATCTGGGGGGAACAGCGAAGAAGGGTTAATAGGATCTTATCTAGACCTTCTAGGCTTTTCCTAGCACAAAGGCAGAAGAAATGAGGGCATGGCTGAAAGGTGTGAGGTGCAGCAGGGTAAAAGGAGCAGCAGGACAGGTATCATGGAGACAAACTGCTGCTCTGGTGGGGGTCTGCAGTCCCCAGCAGTCCCCAGAGGCCAGCCCAGGAGCAGTAGTGGGGATGGGCACTTGCTGAAAAGCTGGTGTGTGGCAACAGGGGCAAGGAGAAAAGGTCTGCCTTGCGACCAGAGTTGCTCCTAGAATGCGCATACAAAGCAAAGCTATTTTGTCTTAAGTGGCTTACATGTAACTTTTCAATATAGTCATGTTTCAGGTTAGCATAAAAAACATATAAATCTTTTACATAAAAGATAAAGGATTAGCAAAATGTGACATCTAAAATGCAACTTTCCACCAGAGCTTTCTGTATTTCTGCTCAAGATTCGAAGGGGGAAAAAAAAAAAATCACTTCTTTGTTTTAAGCTGGTTTGTTTTCCCCTAGTGGATGTACTTCAGAATAAGCTGTTCTGACCCATCTGCCCGCAGATCTCTGTGGCCTGAAGTGGATTAGTTTTCCACCTGTCATTATGCCAGCATTTACTGAATTTCCTAGAAATTTTTAGAGCAGAGAAAAAAGGAAATGGCAACTAGAAAACCTCCAAGCTCTTTTCCTGGATTAACAGATTTCAGGGGAACTTTGATGGGAAATGGACAGCAGATACAGCTGTTCTCTCAACATGGGTTCTTCCTTCCTTGGTTTTCAATTCAGTTTATACTGTTAAATTTTAGTTACCATTAGTTCTATTTGTGAAGGTCGAAGGTGCAGATGTATACTCCTAACAGCTGAATGAGTAATTATAAGTAAAATAAATAGTACACAAATGTGTGTATGGCAACCAAATTGATAAGAATACTGCAAACCCTTCAGCCTGACACAAAAGAGACTTGTCTGATAAGTATGACAAGAGGGACTGTGAGTGAATTGGTTGCCTGTCTCTGTTTTGCAGAAATCTGAAGTAGCTTGTCAGATGGAAAACATGAGGAAACAGTATGACCACCACACTACTTTGAAGACAACTCTAAGGAAAAAACTGCTCATACAACCAACACATTCAACTCCTGGCTTATAAATATAAAGTGCAAAACAGCTGTATGAGAGCCCACACACCACCACGGATTGACAAACTTCACTTACCCTGGGGGAAACTGCATTTTTCAGGGTTGGTCCTACCAGGGGTGCAGATTCCAGCACAGAGTACAGCATTTATGCCACCATGCCATAGACATCGTGCTCTGAAACACAGGGAAAGCATTAATGAAAACATAAAATGTCTGCACAGTCATTTTCCCAGGGTCAGAAACAATTGCTTTGTTTGACATGAAGACTTAATGTGGTGCCTCAAATCCAGAGAAACAAAAGAAGTGGAGACTACAAAGCATCAGTTTTGGAATCTGTATCTGAATAAAGGTCCTGATTCTGGTTTTGCTTTTCAGCAAGGGCCTTTGATGAATTCATTGCAGTTTTTAAAGCTGAGGGTTTTTTTCTCTTTGCTTATAATGGCAGTAATTATACCACAACAGGGAGGAAAAACAGACAGGTGCGGCACGGGCTTTGTTGTCCTTGGCTGGAGCCGGGCTGAGCTGGGAGTGGCCCTGCCATCCCCCACCTGAGGGGGGTCCAGCCCTCCTGCTCTGCTCCCCTCCTCCACGCCTGCCCTTCTCCACCAGGGAGGATAATGGAGCACCTCAGCCTGACCCAACCATTTCATGTCACCACGTGAAGCTGGCTCCATTCCTGCCTGGCTCCCAGTGAGTTCATCTACCATTTCAAACAACAGCTGTACTGGTGCTGCAGCTTAAGCTTGCAATTAAATTGCAGGCCAAGGACTTTTGTGAAAAATGCCATGGGATTATGAATGATCCCAAGCAATCAAATAAAACAGGACATCTCTAGCACGAGAGGACTGCTGCTGCTAGTTGATGTGTCAGGGAAATTGTTCAAGTAGTTGTCTACTGTGATACCATTTACCTCTTGTGATTTAATGGGATCACAGCTCCATAGGCAGGAATCTTAGTGATACATAAATACTCCAGCATGTGGATAGGTACCCAAAAGTGATGCTCAATCCCCCAGGTTCACAGCTTCCCAAGAAAGCTGTGAAAATTTTGTTCTTAAGTACTCCTGGAAATTCCCCAAGAAGCAGAGCTTTACAGGTAAGCATGACCTGATTTCCCCTAATTTCAGAGAGATAAATATCTTTGAGGATCTGATTCTAACTGCTTTATGACATCAGATACCAGCATAAGATGGAGCCAGACCCTAAGCTTGTGCTGCTGTGTGTTTTCTTTAGCAGTGACAGTTGTTTTACTGGTGTAAAGAGTGCTAACAGGCAAACTCCAGAATGATTTTCACATGTCCAAATGTTATTGTAGACCACACTTGGATTGACTGGCACACTGTTCTTGTTGTCTTCATAATTTTTTGTGGTAATAATCTTGAAATAATCACATCTGCACTTGAAGGGAAACATCTAAAACTTTTTTAATGTACCAAAAGAATTGAAACTAATAAGTAGCTACTTTACAGCTGGCATTAATTAATCTACACCCTGTATGTCTTCTAACAGCCAAGAAGCTCTGCCATAATGGACAATACCATGGAAATGAGGCCGGGGTTGCATAGGGACACTCCAAAATAAAAACACAAGCAGCTCTGTGAGAACATGGTCTTTTAGTAAATGGGATCTGCAACCCAAATAAAGTATCTGAGTTGACTGAAGCAAGGGTGAGATGTGATACAAACTCCATCGGGCTCTGGCTGTCCCAGGGGACAAAATGTGATTTGTTAACACCCGTAGTAGCTGCTCATGCCAGAAATATGTCAGCGAGTGTTGCTCATATGGAAAGGCAGCAGAACTCCTGTTTCAGCAAAATCATTTGAGAATAGGGTTTATCATAAGCTGCTGATGTTACACAGTATCATATCCAAGGTGCTGAAAGACATAATTTTTTTTCTTTAGAACAACTGCCAGAGACATACCTGATGGTCGATGGCCTCGCTACGTGGGGGGAAAAATTCATGTGCCTCTTTTGTCAGGAATGCATAAGTAATTATTTGCACTTGTTCATTCTGGAAGAGAGAAACTGTTTGCGTGTGAGCAACAATAAATTAGGCATTTTAAATTGTTGATCCTCTACTGTCAGAAAAAATGTCAATACAAAGGCAGTTTCCAGCAGCTTAGATCTGTAATAGAAATTCAAGCCCTTTGCAAAAAACGCCTTGGATTTAGGAACTCATCTTTTTCTGTAGTAGAAAAATAAGTAAGAACATTGTCTATTTAGGTGAATCTATATTCTTGATAAAAACTTTATAGGTTTTTCAACTGGCTATTAGATTTAGAATGAACCCATTTAAAAATTGTTATTCTTCCCCTTATTCTTAGCTGAAATGCTGGATTTTCCTAATGCACATGGCTGGTTAATGGGGTCACAGCAGTATTGAAAGAAAAATCGTCAGAAACAGGGTAAATTGTTTTCTTTGTGGTTTATTGTTACCATTACTGTTTTGAGATGTATATCAAACAAAGTTACCTAAATTGCCTCAGAGAACCTCATCACAATGTGATGGATTTTTACGATTTAGCTGAAAGAACAGATTGCCTTATGGTCCTAACATACTGCTCTGCTCATTGCCCCCTCCCTCCTCCCACCCCAATTTAATAGACATTTTGGTTTAGTTTCTGATAAAGAGTTACAGTTGTGCTACTTCATCACAGTGCTGTGACTATAAATACTTCAACCAGACTTTCTATATATTTTTAAAAATTTCCCATGTTACATTAACATCTGAAGAGAGTATCCATGTAAAACTGAGAGGACTCACTTGAGTCCTGCAGTAAAAACTTAGAGAATATTTCTTCTGGAATGCACTTATGTAAAAATTAGTTCTGATTTCCGGCTGAATAGCTTCTTACAATATCCAGTCACATCTGCTTAGTTGTTTGACAGAAATTACTTTTATTGCCTCTTCCCCTTGAGATACAGTATGTACCAATGCCATTTGAAAAGTCTGCTTTCAGTGCAGAACCACCTCTTGCAGCCAGAAAGAGACAAAGAATCCAACAAGCCCTTTCAGCCCAGCCTGGCTCTCCTCTCCCCCTGCCTGGGCACATGCACTGTAAAGATGGTCTTTCTCTCAGATTTTGTTGTTGTTGTTGTACAGTTTCTAATTTATTGCAAGTATCCAGAGAGGTAAACTGACAAGCAGTTGCATGTTAGGGTGATATTTTTTCTCCTGAGAGCACTAGATGGACCCAGACATAGGAAACAATGTGGTATCATGAGATATTTGTGCTGAATACAACACTTTCAATTGAGCATCTTCAAACTGCTTCAGCTTTAAATCTGAAGTTGCCAGATATAGTAGGGTTTTGACATTGACCCTTCACCTGACAGTAATACATTTTTTATCTTTTAATAACATACAGTAATGCTGCTTTGTGATTTCAGGAAGCTCTTTGAGTAAACAAATCATATTCATCGCCTAGAGACTAACATGCCTTTCCAGAGTCTATAAAGATGAGAGATAAGCTGAAAGACAGGCTTGAAAAAGTTTTCAGCCATCTAACAGAATATTTTTAGGAGTACATTGCTGCACCAGTTAGAAATAATATTTAAAATTCTATTTTTTAAGGTACAGTTGCTTATATGATTTCTTGATCTGATTTCTCAATAGTGTTTGATCCAAATGTACTGAGGGTTTCAAACTGGGTCTTTAGGCCAGTTTTTTAGGAAAACAAGTTTTATGGGCTTATACAGTCTAGCTGCCTCTGCTGAGCCAATTGGTTTTGAACTCAATTGCCAATTTACAATTTCTGGTAAATTTCACATCACACTAGAAGCAATCCCCTCTAGATTCTACTTCATTCTCTGGTCATCAATATATAGAATGAGAAACACAGTCGTATTTGTACTATCACTCCCAAACTCCATGGCAGAAATGCTGAGGTCTAGATAGTTTTTAATCTGGGCAGAAATGAGTCAGAACAGGGAAGGTCAGTATTACAGTGGAATTACACAGTGATGTTTTAAAACAGAAATGAAGATCCCGCCAATACAACTGAGGAATTTAATTTAAAAGGCATTTTGGCAACTGGTTTCCAGGGACATCAGCACTGCAGTGTGAAACCAACACAGGTATCAAACGCTGCGTGTACGTACCTCTGGGTCCTCCCAGCAAACCACAGGACAGACTTTCCTCCAGATCCAATTTTGTCTGACAGCTGCCACTTACAGGGAACTTCATTTGGCATCTGGTAGTAGGAATGAAACGTGTCCAGCACAGTAGGATGACAAAAAATTAATTAACTGTGGTTTGGCTTGGGAAATTAACTGGATGAGGAGAAGCAGCAAGATTTGTCTGAAATTTGAGGAATAACCTCAGTGAAATATTTCAGAATATAGAGGAGACCCGTGAACATACTAGCCATCTGAGAAAAGTTTCCAAATATATGTTTGGAAGGTGAGGGCAGAAAGGCACACACAACATTGAAGAACTGGGGATGGAACATCACCCTCATTGTCCACATATATGTCTTGAAATTTCTAATGAGACTTTTGAAACTGTGTTCAAACTGGAAGGGAGTATTTTTGTGTAGCATGGTAGAGAATAATTACTGATGGACTGACATGAACAGTACGCGTATTGTACTATTTATTTTATCCCTTGAATTCTATGATTTGTTCCTTATCCCCCAGTCTAGTAACAGTATTAAGTGATGATTGTGTGCTAGCTTGGGTAATCAGAATGAAAATTAGCCTTTTTCAGTGGAATTAATTGTCTCTATTTATTCTGCTTCCAATTCAGTTTTTAGCCATTATTTATCATCTACTTAAGAAAGATTGCATCCCTCTGCAAAACCACTGTCTTCAGCAAAACCACTGTCAGAAATAAGAGCAGTTTTACAAAAACTGAAATAAGGCAGTGTTTCTCGTTTCAGTTGGCTGTGCCTTCCATACTTAGTTTTTGGCCTGAAAAGAAAGCCATTATATTCAGATAATAGTTTTCCCAGCCAAAAGCATGCACTCATATGGAAAAGACTGACTGTTAGACTCTAGCAAAATCTGTAATCTATGCACAGTGACATTTTGTAATAGCAGCCTACACTAAGTAAAGGCATTTTGTTTTTATTTAAAAAAGACTCCTGAGAAACCACAGGGCTGATGTATCTGAACTCAGAGCAGGAGCCTAGTGTCCCATTGCTCTTTTGACAAAAGCTGATTTGTTCCATTCTAAAAAAGACTGGGGCAGTCACATCAGTGTTTTTGCAATATGGCAGAGGTTGCTATCTGAAACAACTTTGTCTTCTATAGGAGCTGAGTACCTTAATTCGTGAAGTGCTTATTATTGATCAACCATAGTAATTGCTAAATGACCCAAGGTTCACTTCATTACAGTCAGACCTATGTAAATAATCTACACTGTGGCCTTCATTATGCATTTTGAGACAAATTTTTCTCCTTGCTCTGCCTCTCAGGCCCCTAGGCAGGCAGTAATCACAGGTCTCTGTAAAGCATCCTCTGAGGAACAAGATTTTCCTAGCAAACACAAGTTAAAGGTGAGAAGGATTATATATGGTGCAGCATCCCCAAGTGTTTGATTCAGTCAAATTTTGGGTGACCCACATGCTGGTGCCACTGTTTCTGTCCTTCAGGAATTTTCTCAAAGCTTAAGAGAGGTAAAAGACTGCTTGCATAGCCAGTCACTCTGTTGTACTCTTCTGGTTAGAGGACAAGTTTAAGCTGAAAATTAATAGTGTGACTTGGAAGAGTCAGAGAAGCCAGGTCACTTCTCACAGGTCTCCAGAGATGCCCAATATCTGCTAAACAGGACACTGGGTCCTGGCAGGCAAAGCCCGTATCTCTGCTTTGCCATCAGAGCAATGACTCTCCCCACACAGACCTTCTCTTCTGGCCATCCTTCGCCCCACCTTGTCCACCTTTGAACTCGCCACCTGCCCAAAACACCACTGTGTTGGCAATCCACAACCTTTTCCTTCTCTCCATCCCTCACCTGTCCAAAATACAGCTGCACCCTGCCTGGGACCCTGCTCAGCCCCCTCCTGAATTCAAAATACTGTCCCCGAGCCCAGGTTCCTCCAACTACTCCCCTTGCTCCCTTGTGCCTCCCACGCTGCCCCAGGGGTCACCTCACCTGGGAAGGGGCACAAAGCAGGGGCTGGCCAGCAACAACCCTGCAAAACCCAAAACCCTACACAACCCGAGCTGCTGCCTCCTCTTTCTCCTTCTCACAGCACAGCACCATCCTCTTTGCTAACCTCATGGGAAAAGGGTGGATGCTTGGAGAAGCTTTCTTCTTCCTCTGGGTACGCCTGCAGTTCCTCCACTCCCATGGCCCAGTAGCATTTATTTCCCTAGCATAGCAAGCAAGGAGCTGCCATGTCAGTGCAAAAAAAAAAAAGGAGGATGGCTTTTGGGAAAGCTTTTCCTGTAGCTCACACAGAGGTAGGAAGAGTTCAAATAAAATTTAGCTGAGTGTGTGAATCTTTTAAGTGACTCGATCAAAGTGAAAGTTTCTAGAGACCCATATTTTAGTTATACAGGAACTTTTTATGGGAGGTTTTACTACAGCGTATACTAGTTACTGTATTACTCCTGCGTGCAGAGGACTAAAGGATAATGCTGTCAGGAAGACATACAGCTTCCAATTGCCTTCACAGTAAATCTTACCACGTAGGAGAAGAGAAATCTGCAATTTCAGTCATCCTTGCTGCCCTGTGATGTACCAGCACAGCTTTTAATTAAAACTATGGAGCAGGAAGAGTTTTTTATTTCACTCCAGAGCAGGATGGGTGGTAACAATGAGAAGGGGATGGCTCTTTACTTGTTAATTTGCAATATTATTGGTACTCCTCCCATGAACAGCCATCTGGTGCCCGAGAACCACAGGGCTTATTATTAAAGGGCACATTCACTGCTGAGCCTGTGAGTTTGCTGCAGATCCCACTCACAGAGACCTGGCATTGAAGCTCAAAAACTGGGCATGCCCATGAAGCCCTGTCTCATGACATTTCAGCCAAAATGTGACACTGAAAACACTGGGAATGAATGAAAAATATCTGCTCCTGTGTTACGTGCATTGCCTGCAGGGAACGAGTGTCCCAAGGCAAGGTAGATCTGCAGAACAGCAACAGTGAAGCCAAGAAGGTGGGCACTCGAAAACTAGTAATTTCTTTGCACCAGATCTGCAATGCTCTACGGACAGATGTGGCCACATATCAGTGGAAGGAAGCTGCATATCTTGTGTCTTGCTTATACTGAACAACATTGCCGGTTAATTTGGCCCAGAACAGGGGCGGGTTGTGGCGGTTTTTTTTTTGTTGTTGTTTGTTTGTTTGTTTTTCTGTTACAGAAAAAGAACTGTAAATCAAAGGCTGTATTTTTGCATTCAGTTCATAGTCACCTTGGAACACCTTGGGGGTTCAGAGCCCCAGTGTCAGCATCAGAGCAGCCAGCAGGACCCCACAAGGGGTACCTGAGTCACCTCCTGCCAACTGCAAAGGAAAAGAAACCCACTGGTATAATTTTGAGGAGGACAGAGATCCTGGTCTGGATGCTGGGGAGGAGGCAGTAATATCAGACTCCAGCTCTCAGTTTCCTTACCACCAGCAGAAGAGCCCTGACCAGTGCTCTCCTCACCCTGGCTGCCAGACAAATTTGAGGCCAGTCCCTCCTAGGCTGTTTTAAGCCACAGGGCCGCTCCAGGTGTGACTGTGTTTGGAAACACATGGCCCATATCTGGTGGAGTCCATATGTGAAGTGATGCCTGGGATAACACTGGTCCTATGGTAAAGCAGGTGTCTTCTCAGGCACTGTTGGCAGCTGCTCTCTTCAGGTGATGAGATTGTGGCTGCCTTCTGCCTCATGGCCCCTTTTTTGTGCACCTCTTCTAAAGAAAATCCTGTTGTATACATCCCCATGACAAAGCTTCACACCAGTGCTCATTTAAATACTTTACCTCAGCTATGTTATGTGCATTTGTCAGAACCAGAGGAATTTTGAACCCTGCTGCTGTGCTTGTCACCTCCCCCTGTGCCGCCTCCCTTTTGCTTCACCCTTCTTGAGAGCAACAAATTCAAGGAGTTTGTCTCCATGTTCACTGCCTTCACAGCTGTGTTCCCTCCACAGCTATCCCTGCTCCTTTAGTGGGATGCCAGATCTCTCATTGGTCAATTATGCTAAACACTATCAGTGCTGGTTAGATTTTTCAAACAGCCCAGCTTCAGTTTTTCCATGCTGTGTATATCAGGGAGCAGCTCCCTGTAAATGCCCAAACTTTTTTCTCATTTTAAATGCATTCTTAAAAGCCTTTCTTTGCCACAATAGCTGCAAAAACATAGCATGAGGAGAATCAGCAGTGTGCTGCTCTTTCTTGTTTCTGCCTCCTTGCCTCTCTGAGTTCTGCTGAATTTTTTTTTTTACTGGGCTGAAGCTTATGGAGCCACAGACTCAGATCCATGTTTGTTCAAATGTTTTTACACTGCCTGTAATAACAAGGTAGTAGACCAACAGTAGTAGCTCAACAATAAAGCAACTCACACTCTGACTGAGAGCAAATGATAACCTTATAGCTTATAGTGCAAATTTAAAGAAATTCCTTTTAATAGCTACAGGAGAAATTTTAGGTTATTGCTTGTCATCAGTCCGATGAGGGACTATGGCAAATGACCATTATTCACATTTGTTTTGCCTTTTCCCCAGGTTAAATCACAAGGATTGGGGTTTTCAGGTTTGAAATCTGCTCTCCAAGACATGGCCAGTCCCTATCACTGTTTGTATGAAGTAAACCATGCATCCACTTCAGCCATCCCCTTTCCCAAGGTAGTGAAAGGCCTTGGATGCAATACTCTCCAGGTCCGACACAGTGCAAGTTTCAAGGAATTACACTGTGCCCTGCAGAGGGCATGGGGAGAGATTTTTGATTGTCCCTTAGGGCATAATCTGCTAAATACTTTCAAGTAGTTGTGATACTGGTGTCAGAGCCTCATAGGCTCAGCAATATTCAGGTATTTTTCAGTTTTCAGTTTTATTTACCCAGAGGAAGTTTGCATTGGTGACTACAGCCCACAAGCTAATTGCCAGAACTGGTTCATGCAGCATAACTAGACTACTGGAGAGAAAGCAGCTGCTTCCAAAGAATCCTAACATGAATAAGAAGTTACATGTTAGACAGAGGCAAACCAATTACTGGCCTTTTACAACCAGGGGAAAGCTCTAGAGGTCTATGCAACTTCCATGAACCCTGCTTTGGCAACAAGTTACATTAAAAAATGTGTAAAAAAAAAAAGTTTTCTAAAGGGGTTTAACTGAAACAGTAAAGAATTTATTTCTATCTTCCTAGGCACTTCACAGATTTCTTTCAGGAAATTCTGGAAACTAAAACCCAACCAGAAACTGCTGTGCTTAAAGACAAAATGGGAGGTAAAGTTCACAGCTAGAATTGTCTTGAGTTTGAGCATATTAAGAAGAAAACCTGATATGACCTTGATTAGTCCTTTTTCTAAGCTTTTCATAGGAGATAGATTAAAAAATTTAAATAAAACCCAGTCCAAAAAACAGTCCTTCCTTACATAAATTAGTGTTAAGTTCTGAGATACATCTTGAACAACTGACTTGCATACTCAATCTGAAGACAGCAACTGTAAGGAAAAGAAGTCTAAGAAGGCCTGGACCACTGCAGTGTGTCCTTCAGGATCCTGTAAGGAAAAGTGCCATAGTTGGTAGGTGACACTAACATTCAGATAAAAGGTACTTAAGTGCTGCTAAGAGACTTGCAGGTGCACAAGAGAATTAGGGTATATCAGCTTGAAATTATTTTCTATTCACTCTGACGCAGGAGACTTCATTTCATATTATTCTTCCCAGGAGTGCCTTGCACCACAGAAATCACAGTTATATAAAATTTCTCATTATGTCTGCTTAATTAGGCAGAGGAGTTGGTAAACTTATCAAAACATAAGCACAGTCTGACATTTTGATTACAAACCTCTTCAAACACTCAGCTCTCTATGAAGTCCTGCTCACACTGTGACTGCAGCAAGATACAGAAATGCAGTTACCTGGTCCACATCAACTTTTCTGTTTTTATCTTGACTGTGGCTTTTTTTACAGTCCTACATCAGTCCTTCTGAGTAGTGCTGGAATCAAACAGCTCTAAATGAGTGTTTGAGGCTGAAGGAGTGCTCCCCAGTTCTCAGCTAAGGTGGTGGGGGTGGGTACAACTCTCCCCTTCTGAGCAGGCTGTGCACAAGCCTTAGCCCAGGTTGTCTCCTGTGGCTGAAAAACACAGAGAACTGTTTGCTACAGCCATTGAGCAGAACTCTGCTGCTGTAATGAGTTACATATGCAAGACCCTAAGCCTTTACTGAGAAGCATTTAATTACACATTGTGAAAAATGAGCCAGCAAAGTAGAAGGTGAGAAACTGGTGCTTGAGGACATTCTGCTCTCATGGGCTTATCTCAGTGCAGGACTGTGGGGGTAAACATCCCATTTCATTAGGCCAGACTGGGATACCTCCAGCAAGCCTGCAACCTTTCCTCCTAAGAGAGGCCTCTTGACCTGTGGTCAAGAGAGCAGTTTAAGTGCACATGTTAGGAGGAGGGAACAAGACCAGGGATACCACTGAGCACCCACAGGCCAATGGGGAAACATGGAGGAGCTAGTTCAGTGACCCTGCCTGGATGAAAATTCTCAGTTAAAAATCTGGGTAAGAAAAATACTGATGGGCATATAATCATGTGGCTGTAGCTCTTAGATGTATTTAGTTTATAGTACATTGGCACCAAAACTGTTGGAACACATGAAGTGCAATGGAACCAAGTTTTAATATAGGTCTCATCAAATCCTGACCTTCACTAAATCCAAGTGCTTCATTTTGCACCTTCACTCCGGCACTCCCCTCCCCTTGTCAGTCCATTGATCCTCAGTGCAGCCCCACAGTCCTCATAGGAAGGGAGCTACTTGTACTGTAGCTTTTTACATTTTTGGAGACTACCAGAGCTAGTGAGTAGCTGGAGGCAGTGTGACAGCTCCAAATATTGTCAGTCCAATTAAACTGAAGATAAAATAATTTTTTCATTCCAATGCATTGTCCTATTTATAACTCCACGTGCTGCAAAGCTTCAAGGTCATAACGTGTCACTATCAGATATTAAAGAAAAAACCAAACAGGAACACAGAAGAAGCCCGGCAGTAGGAGACTTCTCCCATAGATGAAACTGCATTCTAGCATGTTAAAATAACCAGCACTGAAATGTTTTGCCATTTGACATCAAGAAATTCCAAAAATTTTCCCAAGGTACAGCAATTTCACCTTTCAGATTTACAGCCCCAGACTTTCTTCAGATTCATTATTTCCGCATAATGGAGAGCATGTTTACAAAGGCGGGTTGTTTATGTTCCTCCCCAACAGCAAAAGACAAAATTTAATAGACTGGAAGCCAGAAATTGGCAAATCTCAGACTCAAAAACATAATTCATCTGCTGTGCCATAAATATGGTAAAGAAAAAAAATCTCAGTTTCATCTCTTCTCCCCATACACTCTAGATTTTTAACTCAATAAACACTGTCAAAACGCAGCTGAAGAAAATACTTTGCTTTATTGAGTCTGTGCAATGAATGGCCTGAACTTTCTGGTAGCTTAAAAGGATAACAGGACTTCACAGCTTCACCAGCAGTACATACATTTCAGAACGGTTTTAGATGTGCGTGGGAACATCTCTGCAGATGAATCTTTTCACCTTTTGTGCTCCTTCAGGGCTACTCACTGTCAGCCTGTCTGCTGGTGCTTCAAGCATCCACCGCTCTGCTTGTTATACAGCATATCTCACATTTTCCTGCTGCTCCCGCCAGCAGGAAAAGAACTGCTTAGGAAGAAAAGGAGTAAGCTCCACTCATTTCAGGAGAGATTTGAATAGTTTATTTTGCCCAATCAAGAGCCCTTCAGCATAATGACACATTCATATACACATATATGAACATTTTTTCTGAAACATTAATGTATAATACATTTTAAATTTAAAATACCAGCTGCACAGGTATTTTTATTTACAAAAATATTTCATACTTAATTTTTTAACTTCATTATGATGACATATTTCAGTCCAAGTACATGTAAGTAAAATAACTCTATGCAATCTAACATAGTTGTGTTTGTAACAGTACAGTTTGCAGTTCATATGAAACTATATTTGTAGACAGATGGATTTGCAACCCTACCTAAAAATGCATATTCCAATAATCATCCTCAGAAGAGCTAGTGGGGCTCAGCAAGACTTAACTGAAGAATAAGTTGCAATGAACATAAAGGAAAAAGAAAACACACATGTACACACTAACATATACATAAACAAGAACTGTACACATCAAGCATGCTTACCCATGAGTGGGCAATGTTAGAAAAATTTACGGATTTTTTTTTTTCCTCCATGGTGCTGGTACAATGAAACAGCAGCATAACTAGAAAGCAGCATGTTTTCCTAGTTCTAACCACTACAGATAGCAGAGCTCAGGTCTAAAATAACACAGTACTGCTTATTTACAATTCTGTTTTAAAAGGGAATATTTAAAACATGTTCCCACCCCTCTCCCTTTGTGTCACCTATTACTGAATGGTAGTGGTAATCCACATACAACTCCTTACATGTTTTCAACTGAAACAGGTTAACTTCTAGTTATTTGCCTAGTAATATGTAACTAACAAAAATACTAACAAAAAGAAATACAAGTGTAAAGGTAACCTACAGCTGTAGGTTAGCCTAAACATTTCTAGGCGTACATGGAAATATTAAAGAAATACTGATTGACACCTTTCGTTTGATTGTTCAATGTTTCTGCCTCATTTCTCTTCCTCCCCAACTCTCATTAAAAATGAATGTCCACATCTTTAAGTCTGAACTTCATAACATGTAAAAGAACCCAGAAACGCAGAACACTCATCTGGCTTGAAATAGTAAAAACGTAGATATATAGCACATCTTTATAACAGGATTAAGAAGAAGAAATTGGCCCAGCTTAATTTAGCTTTTCAATGAAAACCGCAGTATAATCAGTTTAGCTGATTCACTTACACTGCACTCTTTTTTTATTCTGTTTTACTTACTTCCTTCCCTCAAACATAATTAATTTCTGTCTACAAAGTATTTGAAGATTTTGCGGTAGTAGCAAAGCTATCAACATCCACCCAAAAAGATTCACATAAATTATCCAGAAAATTGGCTAGAATGAGCAAAGGTTCAACTGACAAGTTACCCTTCTACTTGGAGGGAGGCAAGGTGGTACACTCCTTCACTGGACTTTGGCTGCAGTCAACGCCTGCCCTGGGATGTTAAACCACGATGAGAAAGAGGGCGCTTCAGCCACAGGCCATTAAATTTTCCAACACTTATCTGGGATACAAAAAACCCCCTAACCCACAAAAAACCCCAACCCGGATTTACATGTAAAGAGCTGACGTATAATCAAGATACACAGATTAATCGAAGAAAATATTTATTGGACAAACCTCACTTCAACTTTGGAGAATTTTAAAAGTTTGAGAAATAGAGCTGAAAAAAGTCTCTTGTGTATACCAGAAAAAAACAAACCATAGAACACCAGTCAGCCACAGACTGCAGCTATTGAGAAAACTTTTACATTAGGCTAGTTTTCTATCTTCTCACTCCATACTTAGGGAATTGTTAAAGAATGTTCAAAATGGGAGGTAAAAATAACTGATTATTTTCTGCAAATCAAAATGGGCAATTTGTTTTCATTGCTTAGTAATTGTATCATCTCGATATGAGATATGAATGTATTCATAAGCTTAAAACAACTTCTATGGATAATATACATACTTTAAGTACTTTGACTTAAAACTTGAACGTAATTCTTTCTAAAATTAAAGGTAGAAGTGTACATATAAAAATTATTTAAAACTAAAAGTATATTCTTAAGCAGTATGTATAAATATAACAGATTTTTTTGTATTATCTAGTAACAAATGTGAAAGTGTTGCAGTAATTTATAAACTGAATGCTGACACAGGATTGTGCCTTTCATTAGATTCTATATTGTATATACATATTTTGCTAAGAAAACACACATTCTAAATAAATCACATGATTAGCAAAGGTGCCTGAAAGTAATCTGTTTTAAAGTCTTTATTGAACATGTGTGTTTATATACAAATAATGAACCTGAACTGCACAAATGTAGAAAAAAAAATTAAGGAATAAAATACCATGATTGAATTAAAGTGCAGGAAAAATTCAAGTTTAAAAGTTCAGGTAAGATCAGTGCTGTTAATTAAGAAAAAGAACAAACCAAAAAAAAATAAATTCCCACACCCCCCCTTCCCTCAAAAAAAAAAAAAATCCCACAAACAAACGGAAAAAACAAAGGAAAAGGAAAACTAAAAGGAAAAAAGAAAAAAAAAAAAGAAAAGGAAAAAAAAAGAAAATAAAAGAAAGAAAATTAACTTACTTCCAAAAATTCTCCTTTGGATGTAGCTTTCCAATATCACCTGCCATGCAAGTACCACCTCAGGCACAAAAACCTTGCATAAAGACAGACAAGGAACACAGCTATATATTACTATATTTTAGAACTGACTGTTTGCTGAAGAACAAATCACTGGAGATGCCTGTGGTGTAACACTTTCAAACTGATTTGGAATACACTCATATTTACACATACCAGGATTTGGCAGGACTAAGGTGAAGAAAAGCTTCTTCAATTGACAGTTCCTAACAAGACACACTACATATAAACAGATAGGTAGCAGCAGTTTCTTACTTTCATCCAAAAAAAGAGAAAAAAAGTAATAGCTCAATTGTATTTCATAGTTTTCCAGACACTCTGAAAAAGTTTCACACAACTAAAAAGCTAGTGAAAAAATCAGGGGTGCTTCCCCACAAGGATTTCAAATATACTTTGCTGTACAAAAGGTGCACCACCATGAGCAGAATAAGATGCAATGATTTATCTAGGATAAACTTCCTTCCACAGGAAAGGAAAAAGGAACATTTTAGACTAAAATTGTACATAGCCCCTTTTATTGACCAAGAACCACCTGTACGTTTACCTCATGAGCAATCATTTCATTAGTCTTCATATCTAGAAACATACTCTGAACTTAAAACAACAAAAGAGATTCAACTATGATAGATTCTATAATATCAAATAAGCCACTACTCTTCTTGTACTGGCAGATGGTCTCTCACTGCCTCTTATTTTTTTTGCTTGCTGGTGGTTGTCAAGTGTGTCTTGATGAGAAAGTTAAGTACATTTCCTTTCAAGCCAAGGTCATCTTCCATGGAATGATACCATGATTTATTGAAGAGTAATTTTACCATCCTCTCAATGGGAGCCTGACCAGATTAATTTCAAGGATTCTGCTGCCTTGAAATATAGTTTATCTTCACCTGGTCAAATAATAATCAGTCATCTCAATTTATGAATCTTGAGATAAGGAAGGGAACAAGTGTCAGCTAGGGTTTTATATTTTGGATGTGGTATGGCTATTAGCTTATCTAGTTTTCTTCTACCTGGATTTTTAATAAAATGTGTTAATTTAAATTTGCATTAGTTTTACATGAAAAAATAAATTAACATGCAGAGGCAAATACTGCATAGCAAGCTAAGTAACTGAAGTTAACATTGCCTCAACAGGTATGGGAGAAAGCCATCAAGAAATCAATGTTGCTTGTTTGAATTGTCACGTTCTCATTTGTTAAGTCCTTTGAACAGTGAATGCGGTATGGCACGCCCTCATATTAGCAACAGAATTCACTTGTCTTCTTAAATTAAATGTTACTATAAAGTGGGAAAATTCATCAGTTTGTGCTACAAAGCCCAAACATATCGGCCTCTCACTTAAAAAGAAAAATAAAAAACCATCAGTAACTTCAATATTTGCATCCCTTAGGTATTTTGTAAGGTTGTGTTATCTGTGTACCTGCAACATCACAATACGAATATAACCAAGGTTTTGCTTTGGGAACATTCAAAACATTTGTGAAAAAAGCAAACAAAACACAGTGCTTGCAGAAGCAAACCCAAATGATAAATTTCAGACAATGTAGACTTATCAGCTTCTAAGTACTCCCTTTTATAAGACAAAACCAGTAAGTAACTATTCCTGCTTTGAGGAAAAATGTCTAAATAAATTTGAAATGCAAGCATTTAAGAAATTTTCTCTCTTAAAAAGAGCTCTGGGTAATTCCCACTATATCAGCTTTAGTGCAGTAGCCATTAACAAGTTAGCTCAGCTGTATTATTTACCTCATCCAAACTGAAATGATTTCATCAATTCCTAAAGTTTCTATGCATACTTTACCACTGTTTATACTGACAACACTGCTTTAGAGACTAAACCCGAACTTCAGGCCAATTGCCTATAGTGATGAGTGGGGCTGAGACAGGTACTTGTAAAATAGCTCTACTAGCAGAACTTAAGAGATTTGCTAAACCACATACTGACAGTTGTTAAATATCAGATGCTTGCTTGCCATTATCCATGCATCAGCTCCTCCATGGTGTGTAAAACTTTGAAAACCTGAGTCCACAGTTATCTGATTTCATAGTAAAGGGACTAAAGGGGCATCTAGAACTCAAGTTTTGAGCAAAACTATCCCAGCTATTTTAATTAATGGCTGTAAAGATACATTCTGTTAAACACTTATAAAAACTCACAGCATGAATGGAACCCACAGCCATTTCTAAACGTTACACAACCTTAACCAGTAACTCTTTTTGGCAAAAAAATAGTATTTAACTGAAGTTGAAGTATTCTTACCACAATGAAGATGTTACCACATTTCACATTGCACGGCCATAACACAAATGAAAACTCCCAGCATGACACATTCCAGTCATATTATTCACTTGACTTTTTTAATGCAAAAATTATGTTTTCTTTTGTTTTGCACTTCACAGAATATGATGTGAATACAAGAATACTAGATCAGGGGTCCAAGAAAAGACTATGCACAGGTCAACTATGTGTACAGTTTTCAACAAGGAATCTCCCAAACTTCCAGCTTCTCTGATGAAAGAAGTAACAGCAAACTTCAACTCTTCTTCAATGATAATGGTAAATATAGCGAGTCCTAGAGATGGTAAGTGTAAGTCAGCTACTGTCCAGCAAGACAAACCACTTGATTCCAGCTCTTGGACCCCTGATTTATTGCCTCTCCTCACAGGAGGGTATAACACTGACAGCAATTACAATAGCACAAAAACTTTTGGCATATGAAATATTAACACAGGATTGACCCTGCATTGCCCCTGCCCATCTCACACTATGTTTTCCCTTTACTTTCTTTTCCACATCTTCTAGTTACGTTCTCAGTTCCAGCTCTCTCCTAACCAACAGCTAAGAAACACTCAAGTTTGTTTTGTGTGTGTGTTTCTTAGATAGTAAAGCTCCTCAGTTAAAGCCACGACTGAGGTAAAACAGTGTGTCATTTGTGCTAGGAAACAACAGTATCCAACGGTGAATACTCCTTTAAATTTCAGTGGTCCTGCCAAAATTAATGAAAAAACAAGATTTTTTTCATCAGGACAAAAATAAACAGATGTAATTGATGAGCGTCATCAGAATTGGTACCACTTCTTGTCTTTGTACTTCAACATCATCTAAAAAAAAAAGCAAAAAACCAATTTCTAATTACTGTTTCTATAATGTACCAAAACATACAGTGACACAAATTATATGCTTACAAAGCAGCATGAGAAAGAGGGATTTTAGTAAGGTTTCTCAAAGCTACAGCAACAATATTGCTGAACAGTGAGGGTTTAGCATGATGAATTTTTTTAGTGGTAGCAGTGTTGCTGGTGATCTGGCCTCTGAAAAACGCATATTTGGGAGAACAGGAAGATAGCACAGGAGTTCAGGAGTTCACATGAAAATGGATGAGAACAGCCATTCTATGTAGTTACTGAGGAGAAAGACTAACTTGAATTCATGGGGTTTGCGTACAACTGGATCTTTCTTAAGGACCACAGGAATCTGACAGAGCATTAATCTTCTTATTAATTCAGCAAAAATAAGTGATTTTTTTCAATAATGGGAACTGAGTCACAATTTTAGAAGCTTACATGCCGCTCCAGCAGACTGCATGCTCTAGACCAATGTGCCAAAAACCAAAGCTGTTCACATTAGTACTTAATTATTAGAAGTAACAATTGATAGATAAAAGGGAAGTATCCTTTATCAATGATATTGCATTTTCTTTAGATACCTTTAACATACCTTTGCAGAACTCAGTTACTTGCAGAACTTGCATTTATTTGACTATCAATGTTCAGTTTAACATACTCACCTCATGAGCATGTTTTGAGAAAGAATCAGCACTGTAAAGCATAGCTGCAGTCTTTTCTTCCAGTTCTCCTAGTTTCTGCCCTCTTTCATCTAATGCTAACCGGGCTCGTGCTAGTTCACCAACTACACCAGATGCTGCTCCTTTGACACCTTCAATACCTCCAGGTCCTGGAATATGCTGGGCAAGACTCCTTGATGCCTTCCCAGATGCCGATTCTCCAACTGGACGCATTTGCAAAACATCAAAAACAGAATAATAAGGTTTTCCATCATTGTTACAAAAATATCGATGAACCTAGTTTATACAGAGGTATAATTTCTTTGCACGGAGACCAAACACCTAACCGTTAAGTGTAACTATGAGCAACACTCACTACTCAATCTTACTAGATATTACTACTTAATAAAACTGAGATTTTTTCAAACATATTTCCAAGTTTCCAGGCAGGTTATAAAACTGTAACCTCTTCACAGCTCAAGTGTGAAATTAAAATTCTCAGCAGTGCTAGCATCATGGCCATCAACAGAATTGTGCTGGTGGAGTGTTTTTAACAACGTATTTCACATGAAACATGTTACGAGTTCAACAGACAAAGCAGGATAATTTTGAAAATACAGGCTATGGTTGGTTCTGGAAGTGCTTTGCTGGTGTGTATGCCAGCCAGTATGACTCCCGCAGCCAAATTTCCTCTGATGGAAGTTCAATTTTAGATGCAGACACCTGAAGATTAGGTGTCTATGCTCTCACTATTGTAAAAATCTTGGGAAAAAAAAAAAAAGAAAAAAGAAGCAATGTAAATCATAAAAATATAGAATGGCTGTAAGAACAAACCAGCTCATCCTATAGTAAACGCACATAAATGGTCAGCTAAAGAGCTCCAGACTCCAGTGGTGGCACTGACAACATCAACTTTGCTCCTAATAGGACATCAGCCACCTAGTTCATTCTAGACCATTAATGGATGTGCTAATCTAATGCTGAATTGTTTACGCTACAAAAACTTGAGTATTTTTATTCAAATACTGAGATATAGCTTAAATATTTTCTTTTTTTCAGCTCTAGGAAAAATAATATTGTTAACATATT
>JAYRBT010000114.1:48141112-48185995 GCA_036023395.1 Myiotriccus ornatus
ATTCTCATTTGATTTTATGCCTCTATTAAGAATGATTTACACTTACAAATACTATAAACATCTTTCTGTGAATTTCCATAAATGAAAAAGACAAATCATTTCACTTATTACAGACATTGCTGCTGTGACCCTCATGGTAAACATGGCTACTTTAGAGATATTCTGACATCTCTTGAATTGTCATTAAACTCAATTTCAGGCTACAATTCATTATGCTTTTTTTTCTTCCATTAAATGTTATTTTCCTTGTGAAGATCCAAGCCAAAAATTGAAATTATTTAAAGAGGCAGCTTCTAAAGTTATAAGGTATTTTCCCCTGTCCCATTCATATTAATAAACTATAATTTGTGCACACAAATTTCTCTACTAGAATATTTCACCAACCTTCTGAAATATCATATATACATAAATAGAAATCTTTAACACAGAAAGTGACCTCTAAATATCTGATACCTGTTAAAAATGTACAGGAACAAGCAATGAAGTCTAATTTTTATTGTAGAGATCTAAAGAACCAATATAAGATAAAGGATCGCCAGAGCACTGTGTTCATTTTAACAAATACGTTTCACATTAATAAGGAAACAGTTCTTATAAATAAACTTGCATAACATGGTGCTGCACCTAGCAAATCTCTGAATAAGTAAAAGGTTTTTTCTTTAAATATATTAAAGTGCTGAATGCCACATGAAAAAAGAAAGCTGTAATCAAAAAAAAAAAAAAAAGAAAATGATAGAGCAATGAAAATTTTGCCAAATCTGAATTTTACTGTCCTATAAACAGAGGACTGAATTAAACTATCAGACAGTTCTGTCCTTGGTCTCAGTTCCTAAGGCATCTCGGTACAAATCAAATTAGTAAAATCTGGCAAAATAACTGAACTAGAGTGGAGTCTTAATTTCCCCACTGTCCAGAACAGCATTCTCCAAAAACATTCCCTTTCAGTTTACCAGGAGAAACAGCATCATGGTCAGTACTATGCAATTCACAAAGATGAAAAAAAAAATAAAATTAGTTGTTGCATTTCTTGTCTTTTAATTTACTCATGAATAGATGAGGTAAAAAAGCCTGTGAAAAAAGCAAGCTTTTCTGATCTTGTTGGTGAGGTGTACAACACACAAAAGATGAAAATGTATTTGCCTTTTTTACTTACCTCTTTACAAATGTAATGTTCTATTTACATAGGTAATACATTTATCAAGGATCACTGCCCTCCTTGGGTAGAAATACCAGAAAAATAACAAGGAATAAAAACTTACACAGTTCTTCTCTGTCAAGTGACTGTGCCCCACCTCCGAACAGGCCTTTAAAGAACCCTCTGTTTGGTGCTTCTGGTGTTTCTACAGGAGTGAAGAGCTCACCCAACATTTCCTTTGCAGTGAAGAGGAGACATAACAAGGCATACATTACTAAAATTAATGTAACATTCTCACTTTCAGGATTTATTTAAGTGATTTGAATTTCAAAATGAATATGCTTTAATGGACATCTGCCTTATCTGACCAAACCTTCTGTTCTGATGTCTGCAAGTTTATGGAATTCAAAAGCAAAGAAATGCATTCAAAGCTCTATTTGCCCCTCAACAACTTGGGTAAGACTCCTCATTTTGTTCTATTGAAACTGTATCTTCAAATATGCATATCCATGCAGCAGTACCAAAGTAGAACTTACAGCCTGCATCTCTGTTATTTCACTATTCTATAGAACTACCAAGCTGCAGCATGACCAAGAATCTTTTCAAGCTGTTAATACCCCTGAAAAGCAATAGCTTCCTTCAAGCATCCTGAGCTGGCATTCCTCACTTGTGTCAGCACCCACCTCCATGAGCATCAATAGAACAAGGGAATTTTAACTGCATGTTAAAAAAGGAAATTTTCTATTGATCAAAAGGAAATTAAGTAAGAAACTGATTCAAGTGCAAAAGCATGGATGGAACAGAAAAATTTAAGTATAGAAGTGAAGGAAAAGGAAAAAAAATAAAGAAATCAAAGCACAAAAGCCAAACTGCTTGGCTTTACGATAAACTTCATTATTCTAAGCATCATGAATCTAGAACCAAGAATCTCAGAATATATCCAATAAAAAAGTAACTTTAAAAAAAATTCATTACCTGAAGATTTTCACATGTTTCTTGGCTGTAGGTGAGCCTCTGTATTTCAGTTGGTGAGACCAGATAGAGTGCTTGTCCATTATTGGTGAAGCAGAATGTTCTGGCTATCCGCATATTGGTGAGTGGGAGGTAATATACATCCAGCAATGGCCTCAAACTTGGCAAACTTAAGGAAAAGAATTTTAAACTCCATTAAATATAGCAGAAATGGCTATTATTGATCAAATGGCTCATTTTTAAATTGCAATATATTATTCTTTCTCTTCATCTGCATGAGGACCACATAAACAGGGTATCATCAAATGTAATTACAGAATCTCAAAACGTGAGATTTTTTAAGGTAGCACCTCAAAAGTGAAATTTAAGCACCTGCATCACAGATGCATTTAAAGGCATTATTTAAATGATACTCTGAGCATGTAAATTACAAATTCGCTCTTGAATTAGGTGCTACTTAATAATTACCAACAAAGTATTTCGGTAAGTATCTACCAAGAGTTTACAATGAAACATCCTGTCTCTTCTCTCCTTGACTAAAAATAATAGTCTAAAAGATATCTCCTCAAGAACACTTAGAAATATGCAGGGGTGTGCTGTCAAAGGAAAACAGAATTCAGTAGCCTCAATCAATCTAATGAACTATGTCAACCTTCCTTGTCTGACTGGATAATTAAGAGGAAGTTCTTTTAGAACAAAGTTTGCTTACCTTGTACTTTTTGATTCTGCAATGTAACTGCAGTACTTACTGCATCAATCTACTGAAGAACAGACACAGCACACTTGGGCTATAGCAATGTTCCTGGTACCTATTCCTCTCCCTCAACATAACAATAAATGTGAGTAAGAAGTGGCAGAATGCCTGACAAAACCAAAGGAAGATGTAATAACCACAACGGTAAGTGTTGGGTTGCCTTTTTTTGTTTGTTTTGGGGTTTGTTTAGGTTGGTTTTTGTGAACGATAATGAGATTGTCTTTGGAGCCAAGTTTTAAAAGTGAGAAATAAAAAGCAATAGTCTCTTCAACACATCACCTAGAAATGACACTTCTGCCATGCATGAACCTAAAATAAGAATATTCTTAAGAGAGAATTAACAACAGGGAAGTGTCTTGCTTCAGATCAGTGGAAGCATTGACCTTTACAGCTTCAAAACACAAACCCATTAGATCAGGTAGGACAAGTGTGACATCCATAATAGCATTTTCATAGTTTGTTACAGATTTATTACTAAGTACTACCTAAATTTATATCAGTAGATAAGTATTGGGCATCTTCAGTATGATACAGTGCTGTGACAGCTTTACACAAAGCTCATGTTTGCTCAGAATAAAATAGCATTTAGAAACATTTAAGAAAAAAAACCCATGCAAATTACATAAGTGACAAGTAAGTAAGTATATTCAAATACTACTACTACATGTATAAAGTCATAACTTACACCCCTTACTTAAGATGATTTATTTGTTTACAACTACTAGCAATTAATCTTGCCTTTATAGCCTGAGTTGAAGGCCTTCAAAACATGAGCAAACTACACAACATCAGTAAGCTTGAGGCATGAGTGTGATGCAAACAGCTGCACAAAAATCAATAAAGTTGTGGCCAGGTACAAGCTAAAGTTCTGACTCAAGGCGGTTTTCTCCATCAGGGAGTAAATTCGTCTTTTAGACAAACTTCAACTCATGGGCCAATGTCACATGTTTGAAACTATGTGTTGAACCAGGGTAGCTTGAACTAAAGTGGTAAACTTTTTCCTGTATTAGAGGCATAATTAATAGGAATGTGTAATCAAAATTATCCATGCCTAATTGTTAGAGATTCATTAACCCTGAATGAATGTAGATTTTTTATTTTTTTTTTTTAAATTCATCTTCTTATGGAAAAGGAACCTTTCTGTGTAGCAGAAGGCTACTACTTCTTTATATATTTAAGTTACTATCAAACAGGTCTTACCTAAAAGTCATAATATGCCCATTGGCACAAAAACATGCAAGGCAGATACTGTTACTCAATGACACTATGTCTCCACGAAGAACAAAAGAAGTCTCTGTTATATTTTGCTTATAAGTACAGTTCTGGGATGGCAGTGAGATAACTTTTGCTTGCTTTTCTGAACATATCACTGCATATTGGTTTTCACTGATTTCCTGAGAGGAAGAAGGGGACACTGAAACAGGTCGTCGTTTTTTCGCTTTTTCTTTTTCATCTTTATCTTCAGGAACATTGTGTTCTCTCCAGGGTTCATGTGCTGGTGGGACCAAAGATCCTGTGGTATCCAAAAAAGCCATTCTCAAGATTGCCCCTTTTAGCCTCAGGATGGTTCCTAGGAAAAAGCAGTTGAGCACATTTCTAAAAAAATTATCCTAAATTGGATTTCAAGCTACAAAATATTCCCTTAAGAAGCTAGCAGAACAAAAAGAAAACAAGAACTTCGGTTCGTCTCTAGCAAAACAGATGTACCAAACACTTTGGACATTTACCTAAAAACCAATACATACGTATTCAAGAAAATTTTAGACCATTTTTCAAGGATTAAGTGTATGTATTGTATTCCATTAACTTTCAGGGAAATGTATACATTTAGTAAGAGAACCAGACTGGCATACGCATTTGTATTCAAGTTCAGTGCCACAAATGCAGCTAATTTCATTCTCTCATGAGGAGTAGAAGTGGGCTTAATATCGCCAATAAATGTTATTAGTCAAAGGTGAGCACCACTTTTTCCTTCAACTGGTTCAGAAACAAGCAATGTATGTCTTTTTATTCCCCCCATGCAGTTCACTCTTGAATCCATGTCTCTAGCATAAAATGAAAGTGGAAAGTTTTCCCTCCTTACTGTTCAAATCACTGTATCTGCAGACCAGATCTTAAGCTACTACATTTCTTATTTTACCTTAGTTTATTCACACATAAGTAACAACATGAATATTTGCTAAGTACAAAAAAATACTACACACATGGCAATATCTTTTAAAGGATTACTCTGCAGATCCAGTGATGAAACATACTGCCTAGCCTGCAGCCCTGCCTTTATGATCAAATGTTACCAAATCTGAATACTGCTACCAATACCTTACTTGATTTGGGCACAAATTACATATATGGTCTAGATACTACACCACTCCTAATCATTATTACAATCAAATAGCATTGCAATTTTTATGTATGATAAGATCTGTGTGAGCAAAATGGACTAGAGCAGCATGTTCTGCATGAGACAGTGGTAGCAGGAAAGCTAAATCTATGCTTACCAGCATACCCAACACACCAGTAATACATAATTACAACCAAATCACTTGCTGTGTATCAGAAAAGATACAAGACCTTTCACAGCAATCTAAAGGAATATTTTGTCCCTAATATTTCAAGCTAGTTGTTCAACATACAGCCTTAATTTGCATTCCATTCTTTTGATGCAGGAAAACTGAAGAGATTTTACCTCATGACTAAAGAAAAGAAAAAAGATTGACTGAGAATTTGATATTACTCATCTCTTCTGCTATCAGTTTAACAATTGCAAATATGGTTTTCTCAGCAAGTATACACCGAAATGGTATTTTTATATTTTATGAGATCATATTTCCAACTTTTCCAACTTTAACACTGGTAATAAAGTAATCAGTCTAGACTGTTAAACTTAGGAGCTAGATCAATGGAATATATATTCTTAATTACTCTATAATTGAAAAAAACAATTTCTTATGAAAACATGAAGAAGGACATCAATACTTCATCAAAGTATATTTTAGCCTGTCTGCTTTGTACATACCACTAGGAGAAACAATTACTGGCTGAAGAAGTCTTTGCTCTCCTCCTGGGGGTAAGTTCAGTACAATGACAAGCACTGTGCCCAGCGTGGTCCCAACCCACAGGCATGGGGAAGGTGATGTATCAGCCTTTCTTGTGAAAGTCTCACAAAAATGAAGAGCTGAAATTGCCTCGCGTGACTCTTTATCAATGCTAGTTACACTAGAACTCCGGGATCGACTGAAAGAGTTGTCTTTGACATCTGAAAATAGACCAGTATTAATTAAAAAGAATGGCAAAATGCAGGTATTAAGAGAATCCAATTTTTTTGTGTGTTCTTTAGCATCAACTGTATACTAACTACCATTCTATTGATTACTACCCCTTTATTCTTCTGTAGTCATGTTTTCTTTTGGCCCAGTTTTCAACTCTGCATCTGAGCAAATCAATCTTTGTTGCAGAGGTTGCCATTAGATAATGATCATGAAAATTTTTTATGCATATTTCTGTCTTCTAGGGCCAGAGAATAACAGCCACCAAACAGGACTCCTTAAAAAAAATTGAATTACAAACCTATCTGCCAATTAGTTAGTTCATTGACCAGATTAAAAAATACTCGCTTCCATGGGACATGCTTTACTAATCTTATGAAGATACAAGTATTTTACTTTAGCAACTTCAGCGATGTCCCGACAGCAAGGTAACATGGAACCTGTAATGACTCATAATAATATTGTCCCACTTTAGGAAACTGTATGGAGGAGATCTAACAGGCTATTTACAGATCCCCAAACTTTTGGTAAAAGAAACCACAAATGCTACCAAATGCCACCTGGTACTGGTATGGAAAGCTGAAGATTTCCACTTTGAATGCTGTACCATAGTCCCAGTAATGGCACTAAAACTTTTCAGGATGTCTTGCTTGCTGCTTATCAAATAAATGAATTTTAATGTTAACAAAAGCTCAATTGAATAAATGAGTTGCTCCACTTCGTGTGCCGCCTGTAGGTGTGGCGACACTTAATCCATCCACATACCCTGAATTTATCTGTGCATTCAAAAATTAATGCTTTACTTTCTTAATTCATAATTGCAAAATTTTAGCACAAGACAATCCTTAACAGTAAAAGTTTGATACAATTTATATAATGACTTTTAAAAAAAAGTCAAGTTCTGGATTTGGATCTTTGTGTAGGGTATATACATTTGGCATCTTTAAAGCATGACTGAGAGCTAAAGAGCAACATTCAACCATATACTCTTTGAAAGTATTACTACGTTAGTGTAATTAAATTATTGCAGAACTTTCTACAGAGAACATCTAACATGCATTTAGAAAGCATACATACTAGATTTCATATGACTAAATACACACATCTACTTAACACAAACAGTGAATCTTCTCAGGATATAATTGTCTCATTCCGACAAAGACAGAAAAAAATTTTTGTCCTGTTGAATTTTAGCTGTCAAATGTAAAACATGGATTATAGAAAGAAATTAACCACTCAGATGTTAACATCATTTTTCCATTTAAGTAAAATTGAATCCAGAGTAAAACAGTGAAAGCGATTAATTTGTTTTATAATTCTTCTAATGACCACCACCTCTTATGGTACTTGTTTTTTTTCAGGCTTGAATATTTACTAATTTAATGCATTTTTTTTCAACTTTAACGTGGATTAATCAGTCTGAATATAATAATACAGTAACTGCAATAGGCATAACATTAAATGTGCATTTGTGACTTCTAGCTAGTTGAATATTTGAAGAGCATGTATACAAATTCCAGAAGCATTAGAATGGACAGGAAAAAAACCCACCCAATAAAAACTAACTTGCCAGATAATATGGGCATTTTTGAGAGTGGACAATTCATTCTAAGAGAGAACTAAGGGTAAACAGTTTAACTGTTTTAGTGCATCTTATTTATCCTGAATTCAAGAAGTCAATGGTTTGTTAATGGATTAGGTTCAGGTGAAGAGGAAGGAACAACAGTGTGATGAATCATTACACACCACTTCATCAGAAAGATGGAAAGATGAGGTTCTTTTGAGCAACTAAACTAAAGAATAGGACCTAGTGGCACCAGTATCTTTATCACTGGATTAGAACATAGAAAAGCAATGGTATAATGCTGACAAGGGTATGTTCAAGATAACTTCTGTTTTAGAAAGTGGAGAATAAATACAGAAACACACTTTAGATTTTCTTTTATGTATTCAGGAAGGAAAAGAGGTAGGTTAAAGATTTAAAGACAGAAAAGTAATCTGAAAGAACAAGATCATGGAAGAGTAGGTTTCAAGAAGCCATGGAAAGAAATGAGAGAAAATGATAGGATAATGAATTTGGGAGAAAAGCATTTCAGCTGTCTCCTACAGCCAGCAGATAGAGTCACACAAGCGACAAAAAAAACCCCCAAAACAACAAAACAAGGCAACAATCTTTGAAGAATATTATGCAAAAGCTATCCCACTAGGAGACAAGATAGAAGTAAAATAATAATAAAAAAAAAGATTATAATTGCTTAAGGAAGTTATTTTACAGACCTAAAAACCTTGAAGAATTTTATGCAGAACAAAATAAGGCATCTAAGTGCAGATATTTACACCCATGAAAAATCAAAACCAGTCAAAGGCTATTACAATTCAGAAGGTACAGACAATTTTATGAGTATACCAGAAGCGATGTGACAAAAAACCCCTTCCATTATTTCAGTAGAAAGAACGGCAAGTATTAAGTGATGTAGAAAATGCTTCAACCCTTTCAGGCTTGGAAAATGCTGAAAAAACTTCAACGTTCACTTTTCTCCGGTCTTCATTAGAAAAAATAACACTTCAAAGTACTTATTGCCGCCAAAGAATTGGGAGTAAAACAGCAGAATTACAATAGAATAATATTTAAATACAAATGTGTTCCAGCTTGCAAAGTATGATCAAATTCACTCTATGCCAAAATTATCCCTAAACCATTAGTAAACATAGCAAGGAAGAACATAAACATATCGAAAAGAGAAGTCAAATTCTTCTGCTCTTTGGTGCAAAAAAGACCACAGTTAAATCCCTGTAGTTCTGGGCACTGAGTTTAGAAAGAGAAAGAAAAATTCCAGTTCCAGAGGAGATTAAAAGAAGACATCCTAGGTTCAGACAACAATCTAAAGAAGAAGGATCTGAATTATGTAAAAAACCCACAACAAACAAACAAACCAAAACAAACCCCTGCAAAAATGAAATTAGAGATATGATGACAGATTTCAACAGCATAAAATGGCTAACAAAGATCGAGAGTACTTGTTACCCCTGTTCATTGTGGAAAGGACAAGAAAAGGTTCATATGGAAGCAAGGAAGTTTGATTAAATAACAGAAAAATTTGTCTAATTACTATAAAACATTGAAACTGTCTGGTATTTTTCTGGAGGCCCATGAGTAGATCAGAGGTTAAACGTCAAACATTTGTATCCTTGCCATAGCAATGGATTAAAGGATCTTTGAGGATTGCTTCCAACTTCCCATTTCTCTGAGCAGGGCAAGCTGTAATTGTAAATCAGGGTGGTCCAGCTCAGTTTCAGAATATCCCAGTGCCATGGACTTTTTCCTTGTCAATAGCAGCAGCAGCAGCTGTCACATACACAGTGCTGCAGCTGGCAGTCTGATCCTGGTCTGTCTTCTCCTGGGTTTATGGTAGCAGTTCTGCTGCAGAATGAGGAGTGAGCTGTGGCAGGCAGAAGGCAGCTGCATCTACTGCTGTAGGTCTACAGCTGTCCCCCATCACATCTTTAGAGAGCAAGGCGGGGGAGCTGGATCTGATCTGCAAGCTGTCTGTCAAAGTATTTTAAAAAATAATCTACTCACTTGTATCCTGTTTTACTTATGCAACACAATGACCTTTAGTACCACAGACTTCAAAACTGAACTGCTTCCTATATAGAAAGTTACTGTGCTTTTTCAAGAAAAATTAAATTCTCAGACTGGTCATCCATCCAAACAGCTGTATATTATTTTAATTTAGAGAGAGTGGTCACAAGACAATAAAAGTTTATAAAATTATGGCCAACTATTTGTTGAGAGGACCTCAACATACCCTGTTAAGATATTTCATTTTTCAGTTTAAAATGTATCATATGGCAGCAGTTTTCCTTATGTTGTCTCCTAGTCATGGTTTTGCTATCACAGCACTACTGGTAAGTGAGTGACAGATGCCTAAAAATTAACCGAAGTGTGATAAGCCATATAGAGGAATTATAGGCTTACCTTGAGAAGACAGCAAAGACATATTGTGCCTGAGAGTCCCCAAAAAGAGTGGAATTAAAATTTTAGTTCTATACTTCAGATAAATGCAACAAAGTCATGATATCTTACATAATTTAGGACTCTAATGTACTTGCATTCAGTTTTAGTAAAAAAAAAAATAAATAAATCAACTATGTAAACTTACCTAAATCAGGCTTTAACTCAGTTGGCAAACTTAGCTTCCTGGACATCTTTGCTGAAAAGTGAAGTATATCTTTTTTTTAAAAAAGAATAAACATAATTCTGTTGGCCTTTATTTGCTTCTTTAACAATATTTGATATAAATTGTTTATTACATTATTCGCAGTACTTTACAGGATTTCCACTGAAGCAGAGCCTCACTTCCACAAGTGAGGTCGGTACAAAGTAAAACATGGAAGACAGCAAAATCCCTAAATACATAACTTTATTACTTTTGCTGAGCTTGATTTCTCCTCAGGCTTCAGGCAGAACTTGGTAGATTGGATGAATCTGGCTTTGGTTCAACCCCAAGTTTTATCTCAGGTGAGAGAACAGAATACAGACTCTTGGCCATTGCAAAGATGTGCACTTAAGTTTACATAAACTTAAGATACCATCCTCCTTTCTTATGCACTATTTTCTGGTCAAACTGGAGACATTTAAAATAGAAAAAGATGAACTTGGAGGTGCTAAAACATTAATGCACATGTGTAAAAAGCTAGTAATTTGAGATGCAATCCACAACCTTAGAAGAATGAGCATAAAACCAGCAGCATACAAACACTTGCAACAACATTGCTAAAAAAAAAGATACTATAAGTCTGATAATACTGTTCAAGTGAAAAACAGCACTTGAACTTATCCCTAACTTAAAAATTCCTTTTATAGGAAGGGAAATCTTGCAGTGCATTTAAACTGCAGTAAAATATTAAAAAATGCTGCTATAATAAACATACCAAGTAAACTAGTAGCATACATCCCTCTTCCATCTTTCTTCAACAATTACTGGAGAAGGAATTATTTTGATGTAGCTTACTGGACTAGGACTACACTATGAATTTATTTCCCAAACACATGCTTGAATTTTGCTATATCACTTAATTATTCACCATCTTGCAAGGATAATACTTCTTTTCCTAAAGTAGATGTTGAGAATAGCCTCATAATTCTACAAGTATCCTGGAATGGATACCATTCATAAACCAGCCTGAATCTTGCACCTTTTCTCTGTTAAAAATGGAGTTAACTCATTCTAATTATCACTTTTAATAGAAGTCATTCCATTTTCTACATACCCTAAAGAAAAGCATGTGATTTAAAGTTACTTCCACTCCTTCCAAAAGTGAAATTCTTCACTGTATCATCAATTATGTTCATCAATATTGCAAATGCTAGTTATCTGAATAGTTGAACAGTTTTATTCCTGTCATACATTATAAAAATTTGAGAATAGGACTCCAGAAATAATCTTCTAATTTCCTTCATGTGTCAATGTTAAAAGTATGTTCAAATTAAACTGAAATTACTTACTCTCAGATGGAAATGCTAGTCACTTATTTTAGTGCAGGCTGAAAATGAAAAGGGCAGTCTGACTGCACGTTTTCTACCCTCATACTTGCATTAACACTAGCCCATCTTAGCTTAACACTGGATCCACCTAGCTTAAAGCTGAGGCCAAAACTCATCTGGAGTTTCTGCCAAGAGTTGTATCTGAGCAAGATTATCTCATGTTTCAGATCAGAGTTCAGACATACAAACAGAAAACCATGGTACAAAATAGCACCGGTGACCAGGTGCCCATTTTTTCGCTGTCAGCTTGAAGTTAAATCAGCTTGCAAGGAGGTCATTCTCATCTGTAATAGGGAACTACAAGATGAGCATTCCTTATAAGACTTGTTTTCTGATTTAGACATTTAAATCATAAGAACTGAGATACTGAACAAACTGTTGAGTCTGTACATGGAAAATAACTGGAGTTATTTTTGGCTTTTAACAGCTTCTACCATGTGTGAATACCAGCAATGATTAATTAACTTAGTCACTGAAGATCAGAGCAGTCACTTTTGGCTTTTCAAGTAGAAACATTTGGCACCATTTTAATAATTTGGAGAAAACTGACAAAAATAAGAAGATACTAGGTAACAGATAATGTAGCAGGTAATAAAATTACAGGCAAGTGTGTTGAATTCTGAGTATTGATCCACAGTTTTAGCTTTCTGTTTCCTAGTGAAAGTCCAGCTGTGTCAACTAGGTTGACAAGATGAAACAAATCTGTCAGACAATTTTCAGCATACACTGAACTATGCTGAACTATAACTACTAACTATAAATAGGACGAGAGGATATATGAACTGCTAAAAAGCATATAATTGCTGGAAATTGTGAATTACTGTGCTACGCAATAAAAAAAACCCCAAAACATTTCAAAACATATATTAATGTGCCAAACCCCCCAATAATTCAAAGGTAAATAAGAAATAAGAACCTATTTCAATGGCAATGGTGCCATCTTGTGTTTAAAGAAAAAACTGCCTAAGCGTGCAGTAAGAAAATAGAAATATTTCGCCAGATAAGCCATTTTTAACTATCATTACTCAGTATAAAACAGTCTGCTTGTATTCACACCTGGCTTATGGTTTACAATACTTTTAGTAGATTCAGTTTTGCTACACCTCAGACGAAAACTAGCAATATGCTAGACACCTTCGACAAAGCAAAATATAAAAATCAGAAAAATGGAATATATAGGACGGAGACCTACAGAGAGAGCATTCAGTGTTAGGCTTTTCACTCCAGCTGTACAACAGGGCAAAGGTGATGTTGACTGCTCCTGCTGCGCCTGACTGACCTCAAGTAGTAGCTGTCATATCAGAGTTCCACACCTCTCGTGGGTGGTGGTTGCTGCAGCATTTACAGCCAAGAAAACCCTTCTGCTGCTGCTGTGAGACAAAGACAGATCAGGGAGCTGTTTTGCTCCTCCTGGCATGCTGCTGCTCAGGGCATCAGGGACTATTTTGCCTGAGTTTAGACCTACATTTAATATTTCTCAAAATTAGAAAATACACAGTATTTTCTAATACTCATGCCTTGAGTAATACCCAGGCCCACCCATATTCTTTCCGTTATTATATATGATTAAGTATCATATTACAGAACTGTCCAAAACCAAGGGTTCTTGAGATTTCTCATAGGTCATGCTTGGGAGGGCAGGTGTTAAAATATGAAAGGTTGCCTTGGCATAGCATCTTATATGTCAGTATGGCAGGTGCAACCTTCAATTCAATGAAGTAAAGCATAAGGCTGAGACATGACTGAACTATCAATAGGAAGCTTTGGCTTAAAAGTAATATACATTTTATTTGCAGTGGGTTATCCTGAGCTGATACTTTACAATGTTTGAAAGCTATAGCAATTTCTCCTCTGTTTCTTTAAGAAAAGAGTCTAAACCTTTTAAAATAACATTCTGAAGATTATAAAGGAGACAAATGTCCTGGGGTTTTGACAACCAAGAGAACAGTTTATGAAGCCTATTTCATATAACATTACATGAGAAATAACTAAGCAGCTTAGAATTTGTTAGACATACCTAAGTTCCCAAGTTATTCTATATTTGACAATTACACAGAAGTGAAATACTGATGTTACCAATTACCAAATGTTGAAATCTCTAAATTTCATATAATAATAAAACCATTATACAAGAGAGTGTAAGAAAACATGTACTTGGGTACATTCAAAATGAGATCAAAGTATTAAAAACACATTGGAAGAAACAATCCTGGTCTGACAATAGGCAAATGAGGACTTATTATGAACATCTTAAAATTTGATTCCATGAAAACAGCACTAACAGTAAATTATTTTGGCAATGTTTGAAAAACTTAGGTGTACACTTAGAATGTAACAAATGTCAAAAACCTTATGTCAGTAGTACCAGGAGAGAGCATAGAAGTCTGGAATTAAATCTACCCTGCTCAGCTCCGTCTACTAATAATGTTTGCAGTTGCTTTTAAATTTACTAACTGCAGAAAATAAATATGACCAACTTTCCTGAGAAGCATTTGACATGTAGGCTACTAGAACAGTTAGAAAGGTCTTAAAATCTATGATATTTTTCAGGAATCTTTTCTAAAGCTTTTTCCAGAAATGGCCATTACAATACATCTTAACTGTCAACATGATTTTTAGCTATAATATTTAATCACCTGTATCTCTTCATGCCAAATAACTAACAGAAGTACAAGTAAAAAAGCTTAAGATTTTGCTTCCACTGAATTTGGAGTCCAATGTCCTTCTATAAAAATGACACAGCCTTAGAAATTAGGTGCTTCCTACCAATTCTTTCTGTAAATTCATCTACAATTAGTATGTTTCTACAAACAATTTACAGCATGCTATTTATACTTTCAAATTTTTGACATTCCTAAGAGAATGGGCTGTTTTCAATAATGGCCACAAGACTTTCTAAAATTTCTATAAATAGTTAGTTAAGTATCTCAATATTTCCAAGATAACTGTAACTTGTTCAAAGTTCATTTCTGCAAATAAAAGGCAAACATGACACAAAACAACATATTCACAATAGGTCTTAACTGGAATTGCTATCCATTCTTTAGCACAGAGCATTCACAATTCAGTTTAAAAAAACTCAACAAACAACAAAACAGACCAACTGATCAGAATGTTGGTACATGTTGTTTTACTTAGGCTATTGTTTCACTCTTATGTGGGGTTTGACCCTCTAACAAATCAGAGAATCCTTGTTTGGTACTGTCACTAATTACAGAAATCTGCAGAAGTTATGACGTCTCATATTACTAACTGTGTTACGTTACCCCTTTACAGCCCTATCACTGAAATGAAATTACTTCACACTTTGCTAGCAGCATTCCCTTGCTCCCTGTTCCCATGTGACAAACACAGGAGTGATATTAACAGCAACTGAAGTTATCAATGTGAATGATTCTTATTCTATTTTGCAACACATTTATCAGGTTGTATTTCACACACTGACAAAGAACAGAAGAAACTTGAACTGATTGCACTGATTGCCAGTGTAGAGAGCTATGACCATGCTATATACGTTACATTTGTCCATGAGAACACAGTTGATGGTAAACAATTTGTTTCCTACAACACGGTGATGTTAATGACAGTGACACATTTTACAAAACTCATTGTGCATTCACATTTGGTTGGCAATTCAGTTTAAAACAATGAAATGCAAAAACATGCAACTATTAACACAGAAGAGGTGCTTTATTTGTGTGAAAGAGCTTAGAATGTAAGTTTGAAAAGAGCTGGAGTAAACATGTCAGATAAGCTATAGTAAACATGGCAGTTAAATATCCACATTCAATGCACAGCACCAAACCACTCAAAACGAAGAGAATGCAAAAGAATTCTCTTTAAACTTCAAATAAACGCTGCAAGTTACAGAAATTACAGTATAACTTAGAGCACGAAGGATACATTACTTGTAAATAAATGTTTTTCTCTCTTTAGCTGTGAAAAACATTCACAATGTTTTCAGTTGAAAGGCTTCAAGCAAAACAGATGTGAATAGCTCAATAGAATTGCCATTAGCATATTTTATTAATGCTCTAACATAACTCTGAAAAGATGTGAAAAAAAGAGGTCACAGGCAAACTTTCGATGTGTTTTGCACAAGACAGTGTCTTACGTTCAGAAGAGACAAAAGGGAAACATTACCTCTGCAGACACTGATATAGCATTAACTGTTGTTTTTCTCATTAGAAGACTTGAACATTAGGTTCTAGTTACCCTAAATTTCCTTTAGGGGAGTATATTAATAGTCATGTAAATGATACTAAATTATTTTTAATCACAAATGAATTCATATAATATATTATTGACAGCCATTTGCTTTCTTGAATTATATTCAGGCTTCTGCTGCCTCAGAACTCATCTTCCATACCATTTCTGATATGACTGCAAGAAGGGCTCAACACAGTACCGTACAAAGGGCATATTTTTGCTCTTCCTCATTCTGTACCTCAGATTCCAAGGACACTTCATCATACTCATATTTGTCTCACTGAATTTTAAATGATTCTTAATTACTGAATTGCAATGAAAGAAATTAATGATTTAGGACAGAAGTTAAATTGCCAAACAGAATAATCCAAGGCAGACTGTAGGAAAATAAATCTCTTCGTCCCTAGTCTTACCCTGTGGTTCTACCCAACCTCTGAAATAGCAGTCTAGCAAATAGTTTTACTGTCTAAAGTCATTTAAACCTAAACTAACTGAAGAGATAAAATTAAATTATTCTACAATAATATACTAATTTGCTAAATGAAAACAAAATGAACCATTAACAAAGTGATTTTTCAATGAAAGTAACCATATCCCAGTTAAGGCAGAAGAGTCCCTTTCCCAAAATTAAATCATACAGCTCTCACCTTCATTTATTTAATGACCCAGCTGTCAGAAGCAGAGTTATTTCCATGCCAATCATAAAAGGGTTCAATCTAGCCGCAAACAACATATCCCAAGGCAATTTTGTTGCCAAATTGTTAAGACACAAGTCTAGAGCTGGTAGGGAGGGTCGTGTGTCGCTATTGGATGCAGAAAAGTAAATGGAATTCTGGAACAGTTATGGGGTATACTTACATATACAACCAAGTTCTCTTCCAGATGAATAAATGAAACCACAATACTACATCTTTATTGATCATAGTCATATAGAAATCTGACCATATGGCTACAAATACAACTTATAAAAAAGAAATTATATCAGCCACATGTTCTCAAAGACTCGCTTGAAAGCAGTGGAATAATGTTGTGACTTGCATAGACTGAACTCTTACTATGTATTAAAATTTCACCCATCCGGAAAAATAGAGAAGTGCAACGGTAAAATCGGAGAATTTCAACCACCAATACCATTGATTCTTTTAAAAATTATTGTGCCCAGTGTATTTAGTACAGAAGCAGCCCATAGAAATCACCACTTAGCATAAAGAATGAAAAATTAATAACTTAATGCATTGAAATTTGACTGTTATTTTGCCTTTTTTTTTATTTTTTCTTTTTTTCTGCTGGGTTAGTGTTGCATAGAGTAAGGCGCTGGATTAGAAAGAGCAGAATTTTTCTAGTTCCTACCTATGTCATTGGTTACCATCTTGGAAAACTTTCTGCTTTTGGTCTTCACTGTAAATAATATTTTAATAAAAAAGATCAATCTAAGTGTATCAAAAGGTGAACTGAATAAAAAACAAGACTAGAGAAAAGAAAAATACTGTACCCTTTTCTATAAAATTATTCATTTTTTGTTCATCATCAGAATTGTTTGGTGAACCAGAACCTACAAGTGGAGACAGAATGAAATGGAATGAAATGGATATGCATTTGTCATGAATGAGGTGGATATACGACACAAAATCTATGTATTAATACAAGCTTTGAGTTAAATGAAGATACAAAGGGGTATTAAAATATCAAATACTGATATTCTCTGTAGCTGTACTAGATATTATACAGTACAAATTATTTTGGTATGACAAGAATTCTGCCATATCAGGATTATAATGCAAGGTACAACACTGCACACTGCAGTGAGTTTGTTGCTAGAAATATTTCCCTCACTGAAAAAATGTTTATCTTGAGTATCTAAATAGATGTACTATTCATTCCTCCAGACACAAAGATTAACCTAAATTATGATTCACAAAACACTGCTGTAACAATAAACTCAAGTTCTATAGATCTGTTTCTTTGTTTGTCTTTTTTCAATGCAGTAAAGTCACTGTTGGACCACAGTTCTTCAACTATTCTGCAGAGAACCGAGCCAGTGCTATCATCTGGGATTTTTCTGTATCCCTAACCCTGAAAAACTAGCAGTGTATCACTAGTAGTGATACAGATTACAGCTTAAGGCTTACTGTTGTGATGAAATTATACCATTGTCAGGAAAGTAGAACATCGTTCAACTAAAAATATCCAAATTTAACTGAATTTTATGCTGCAGGAGTGTAAAATAAGAACAAAACACAAGCATTTTGTCACTCCTGAAGACAAAATCTGGTCAGTTTACAATGCTATAGAATGTTTTACAGTTCAGATAAACACCCCAAGAGTCTAGGCCTATTACTGCTTGACTTTTATGGAAAAAGCAGAAGACATTTTCATAGTATTTCTACAATTCTGTGTTACCGAAACTGTAGGATATTGTCCTAACTTGCATAGGCAGGTAGTCCCTTTCACAGTCCTCTCAACTATACAGCCACCCATTGGAGGAAATCTAATGGAAGTTAGCTTTCACTTTTCTTTACCTGGACATGGAAAAGGTGGAAGATTTATATCATTTGAGCAAACACAAGACTTCAGTCCAAACAGAGACGAGTCTCTTTTACATTGTAACAACTAAAGCCAATAAGGGACTCAATTGCCAATCCCATCCTCCAAACTGAAAGCTAGGAACATGCAAACATTTTATGCTTCTGTATCTTCCTCTTAACTAGAGAACCTCTAGACTGGAAAAAATTTTACTTAAATCTTTCATCCATCCTGCTTTACAAGCTCACCAACACTTTGCAGCAAATTTCTCAAAAATGTCCTCTCTTACCTCTGAAAATTAGATGGCACTTTCAACCTTCTTTCCAGTTTTGTGCTCTTGCCCAGAAAATATATAAAACTTAAACCAAACCTAAGGAATTGCAGTTCTTCTCCCTTCACAAACCCCAGGTTATTTCCATACCAAGAGGTGCCTCTAAGTTTTTTTCAAAGGAAAAAATTGAGAAGGCTTCCATGACCTTCATCTCATTCACTGAGAGCTGGGAGCAGAGGAGACAATCGAGGGAAGCAAGGCACAGTCTAGCCTCACTACTTCAAGATTCTATTTTATGTGAGAATGCAACACTTACATTTGACCCCCATCTTTCGTCCATTCGCTGGTTTTGGTACTTTAGACTTATTCATCTGTAGTACTGTGTGTGTACACATCATACATTATATATCATTTCACTCAGCTCTCCAAACTTTTAAGTTTTATGCTAAAATGAACTAAGTTCAAAAGAGTGTTCTCAGAAAGTCAACCCAACTTGGAGACTCATTTTTACCTCTACCGGATTGGAAGTTTCCCTCTGATTTTGTGTCCTTTCAGGACATTTGAATTCACCTATTCTGAGTTGTCTCCTTATTGGATCCTCTTAAAGAAACATACAAATTTCATTAGTTTTTAACCTACTGCAGCTCACACAATTCACAGAGGAGGGAGAGGGTAAACAGAGGAGGGGAAGCAAATTGTTAAATTTAGCAGTTTCCTTGATTTTCATCTTTGGACTTGCCTTCATTGGAAATGGAAATGCTGAATTAAGGTTTACTCTACTTGAATTCCAAATTATGAAAGAAACCCTTTAATTCATACTACACAGGGTGTTACATTTAAACAGTATGAATTGCAAGCAGCTGGGGCTGATATTTGGGTGATGCTGGAGCAAGAGGAAAAAAGGATACACATTAGGGTTTACAACTCATTAGCTGTTAATTGCACACATTTTATAGGAGTCTACCAGAAACCACACTTAAGACTGGACTTTTTAAGTGGCCTAAATTCAAATACCTTAGTGAGATTGACAACTATCCTCAGCCTTGACAAAGGGATTTACTGCAACTGCAGCACTGCACAGCAGGCTGTTTACAGACATCAATCTCAATATTCAAAAATGAAATAGGAAAGATGCATTTTATTCTAAACACCACAAAAATGCTTTCACTATAATTAATGTTGACAACTTCAGCATGCCAGTACTTAGCAATACAGAGGTTTGTCATGAAATCACATATTCAGTTAAGACTTTTAATTAAAAGTTCCCATCCAATTTTTGCTTTAATTGTAAATAAATTCAATTTACTCTTAGAAAGAGCTAGCAAAAGCAAAACCGACATGGATTGATCTAGAGGTGAGTTTTGTACAATTTAAAATTAACATCCAAAGACAAGAGTTGTCAAATCATAAATCAAATCTGTTAAAGTTTCTCCTAGAGCTACAAACACAATATTTTGTTTTGTTACGCTTTCGACTTGGCTTTGAAAGATACAGGCTACAACAGAATAAGGAATCTATCTTTAGATTCCTGTCTTGATTATCATTTTGCACTACATTGCACATACTACTTTACATATTTGATTTAAACCTGAAGTTTAGTCCTTTACTATAACTTTGAGTAGTTTTGAATGAAACAAAATGACATCTTTAAAAGTTCTCAGAGTAATAAGTGCAGATAAGCGACAATTTTTAGCTACTACAAAAAATATACACCTCTAATACTACATATACTATTTAGTATTTACACGGCTATAGCATCAACTAGTCAATAAGAAATAAAATGTTAAACCTTTAAAATATAATTAAAAATATCCACATACAGCAGATGTAATTGAAAAAACTCAAACAATTCCTTGTTTAGGATGTTGGTTTCTGAAGGCCTCTGATTCCAAAGAAAAATAGTAATTTGCCACTTATGGGGAAACAGAAGTAAACTTGTTCAGAAATAATCTTTACTACTTTTGAAGCCTATGAAACACAATCACATGAACTAGTGCAGGAATTTGTGCATGTCTTGTCAATGCTTCAAAGTTCCATTGTGCAGTATGTTCCCCGAGGCATAAATATTTCAGCCTATATCTCTCTTCACTCATCTTTATGACATATTCCTATTCCATCTCTTGTATCAGCCTTGTTTTAAAAATGCAGTTGTGCAACACAGCAACATTTATGAAAGCTCAAAGAGTTTGTGAGAGTTTTATATATATTTACTTAAGTAGTAAAGGTTGACTTAATGCATAGGAAAATCAGAAGCTGAAGATCAGAGAAAGTTATGATTACCTGATGTTGGCGACTTGCACCGGTCTTCTGGCACTACTGTACCTTCATTAATATCACAAAGACCTGCTGAAACACAAAGCCAGAGTATTATAAACACAGCTGCTATTTCTTTCTTACTTCTACTGCAGTTAGGAGCTTCATTTCTTATTAGATACAAAAAAGTCAGTTGTGATAGAATTTCTGTCACATTTTTTTTTTACATGACCCACAGTGACTGTAGAGTCACTTCTTCCTACTAACAAAATACACTCCCTCATTAACTTTCAGTGAAAACCACCATATATTCAGCAAGACAGACTTATCAGAATAGCTAATTATTTACATGCTACAGATATATATAAAGTACAAACATAATTTGTTTTGAAAAAAGCAGAGATATTAAAAATGTAATTTCAAAAGAAAAATTAAAGAGCATCTTGAAGATTACAAACACATGATGTGTGAAACTACAGTGCCTTTGTTCCAGCTACTTTACTACTGATACAGTGGCATGCTTTGTATTTGCCAATTTGCATTGCCAAGTTCATTTTCCAGAAAAACTCCTCATTGAAGTCACTTACAGAATTCATATATTAGGGTGCTTACAAAGGTGTTCTTGCTAATACGGAGGAATTTCAATAGAATTCTTACATCATCAAATTTGATCTATTTGAGTAACTGCAGTATGTTAACATCTAAAAACTAATTCCTTTCATTCCGGTGAAGGAAGAAGTCTAGTAGTCCACAATCAGATGCCAAAGATGTAAGTTGCCTCATAAACCTCCAAGAATTATTCCATAGCACAAATTAGAAATACATAAGGACTTTTTCTATTTTCCTTTTTAACATGAAATTGCTGTCCAGGCTGCTCACAATTAAGAAAAGTGAATTTTATTGATATTTTAAGGTTAGTAATTCATCTTTAGGTTTATATCATGAAGTTTTCCTACAGAAATTTCATGATGTGATACTAAGGTAAAAAAGCATGTAATAGTGAACAGTAATAGTTAAGAAATATTTGTTAAAATTAAAGGTTTTTGCATGCACACAAATATTTCCCATAGTCAAAAAGTTTGAGAAGTGTAACAGTGAGGGCGAAGACAACAAAGGCATCACATGGAAAGCCTGTCTATACAGCTGTACACTACACATTCACAAGTGCATCTGCGAAGAAACAGAAAATATAAGAACAGCTCTATTCTATCAAAGCTTTAAAATTTCCAAACACTAAATGAAAAGCTAATAGTCTTAAGGGAAAAAGGTTCTCCTGAAACACCATATCAACCTGGAGCACATTGAAAGTATGTTGCATTAACAGTTTCATTTATCCAAAATAGTCTTTTTTAATATTACTTAAGAGCATGTACAGCTTAAACCTCAAAACTCAACGACTGGAATTGTTGTCAAATGACCTTAAGGCTTCATTAACTCTACACTTGAGTAGAATGGAACCAACTTAAATTCTAAAAAGTCAAGTGAAATTCCAGGTGAAAGCTATGTCTTTCCACTACACAAGAGAAAGAAAAAAGCAATTTATTTTGTTATTTATCTGTCAGTAAATTGATGAACACTAGGGGATAATCATGGTAAATATTCTCTAAATACAATGTGACCACTGCAAGCACCAAAGTTTTAAACAGGCACGGGAGTCTAAATGTTTTGTACTAGACAGGATTGTGTAAAAAGATTTATAAAAATCCTGATGTTGCTCTCACAACAAGCAATACAAGTTTTAGATAGTAGCAGTGCTGGGAAGATAAACCTGTACTGTGCTCTTAGAAGTAGATGCTCCTTCAGGAGCCAAACTAAACAAATCCAAACACACAGTTCAGGAACTCAATTTCCTCTTCTCTGTAAATATCAATTCTTTACCTTCAAAGGAAGAGTTTAACTTCTTGCACTGTTTCTCTTATGAAAACTCATGAATTGACAGGAATAGTCTTTAGTCAAGAATGAAGTTATACACCTGCACACTTGATTTCTTTGTAAGAAGTCTCGAGGCTATAATTTGATTAATATACATCTTAATGAATAGTAAGTGAAAGCATGCATTATGGTAGTCATTTTGGCATGTAAACCTTGTAAATCTAATCATAGCCATCTAGAAAAGGAACAGGAAGAGATGAAAATTAATTTTACCTATGACTATATTAGTAATTAAACTAAGCAGAGAATAACGAATGATCTGAGTTTAGTTGAGAACTAGGAGGGTCTGTCTATGACCAACAAGAAGAAACTGGCATGACAATCTCTGTTGCTGTTCATTTATAACTCCAGGTACCCTGACAAAAGCTCTAGCAGCAACACAGCTCTCCTGGAAAAGTTCTCTGCTTTCGGGCTTATAGCATGCATGCAAATTGCTACGAATTACCCAGGCAAACTGACCCAAAGAGTTTACAATTCAGAACTGCAAAGACTATAACTTCCTATAACAAGTGACTTTCTAATAAGCTTTTAGTTTATATATCTCTCTGAACACCAGAAGCAAGAAATTTGAAAACCCTCCAAATTAGAAAAAAAATTAAAATCATATGTCAAAGACATAAACATTACCATGCTGCATTAAAAAGCTCCCTAGAATTACAGCTGCAATTAATTGATGCATAAAGTAAGTTTAATAAGACTTTTTTCAGTTTTTTGCATAGGCTTTAAAAAGACATATCTGAAGAACCTAAACTTGACTGGAAATCATTAAAAATTACAACTAAAACTAGATTGATATGAAGATGAAAAAGTTTGAACTAAAAACAATTAACCTGAAAAACAGAGTCAAAAAGTTCCCCAAACCCAACAATTAAACTTTCTGATACAGTTCTCGCCTTGGCTGATGTCAGTCACAGCTGATGTTGGTCTTGTGACATTTAAGTTAAAATTCAAATAGTCCATGAAAGGGGATAGGGAGAACAGCATGACCCAGCAACTCTGGAAGAGTTCTAGGCATATATTGACTCAATTCCAGTTCTGAATACCTCGTAGCCTACATTTGAAAGAAGGCTTTTTGATGTATAATAAAAATTATAAAAAGTCACATGCATGCAAGAAATGCTGCAATTTTGTCAGAATCCTAGAATGTCTCTGGTAGAACTAAGAAATACTAAGTTATAAAGAGTTGCATTATATTGTGCTAATCAAAAAGTCACATAAAATCTTGTAATCCCCACCATCAGTTATTTGCAAGAGTTAAAACTGGTGTCCTATATGAACTTAGGTAACTAAGCAAGGAAAAATAACAGCTGCCTAAGTTTTGGTGTTTCATTGTGAAATTATGACTTGTCTCATCATTTGGTATCGGTATTGACTTGATGGCTCCTGCCATATTTAGCTAACAGTACATCAAGCAAAGGTCTTGGTGTAATCCCCCACTGTGTACAGAGTATACAGAGTTTTCATCACACTGTAAAGCTTTTACTTACACATTTCATGTCTTTTGGCACATGGCCAAAGTTGATTTCCACCCCTCCCTTACTATTACAGTCTGAAGGCAGAAGTTGATTTTGTTTTTAAGCTTGACAAGCACCTGATGACACTGTCTAGCAGGCCTTAACAAAACACATATACTGCATGCTTCACAAACTATAAATTGCCACCCAAAACATGTGAGTAGTATACCTGGTATGAATCACTGATAAATTCCAAAACACGATCCCAACTGGGAGCTTGTATCTGTAGAGCTAGCCTGAAATGACAGTTTACAGTCTAGCTAGTGTAGAGAGCCTTGTCTCTAAATAGATGCTGCTTTAAGACGGGAATCTGAATTTCTTTTCTGAGTAGAAAAAATAAGATGACAGAAACATACATCATATTCTTGCAACACAAGTGAAGGGAAAAATCTTGCATTTCCATTCAAATTTTAGAAGATAAGTAACTCTTACTGTACAATTTTTTTAAAAAAACACCTTTGTAAATTTTCAGTGGGTTGATTAAGGACATGCCATTTACTAAATTGTAAATATGTGAGCAGATACTGATAATCTATTGAATTGACATTCTATGATGAAACATACAGAATATCGGGGTTCTTTATGAGGAAGGACCAATCCTTCCTGCATTTTTTGGAAGTAGTTGAGTAACAGAGAATGTTTCCCTACTCCCCTCCCTGCCCTCATATGGAAACAATTCTTCCGTTCAGCCTACTGGTGATACTATGTACAATACACTCTGCTCTGTTGCACGCTGTCTGAATGTGAATTTAATGTAACTAATTAAGAACTTGTCTGAACGCATATATAGGCTAGTATGACTTTTTTGCTTCAATACAGTTAAATACAGGAATTTTCTAAAACTACCACATTACATTACTTACCTAAGCACTTTTTCTCAGAGAAAATAGATATTAAGTACTAATAATCCCTGAAGATTATTGGAGTTGTAAAGGTGCGAAAATGTCTTATTCACAAAAAAATTAATTTTGAAATACTAAAATACAAATGTTTTCCAGATAAAAAATACAATGAAGGCATATCTTTCAAAATGAAACAACGAAAGCGTAAGTTCCTTGTATTTTTGAAAATGTAGACACTAATGTCCAAGAAAGGGAGAATGCAAAATCCAAAAGCATTCTGACTATCTCATATAGTTCCAATCCCACAAATAAATCAAAGGGTAGTGCTTAAATATTAAGACATTTTTTGTGGGAAATTGCACAGCAATAATACTTTTTATTTAAATTACTGACATCTGGGCAACACATACATTGAAAGAACTATAAATAATGAAAAATCTTAAATGAAAGAGAAATTATTTTCAGATTTTAAAATGAATGTAGCTCCAGATAATCAAGATATTGTCAGGATGGTAAACAGAAAGAAAACTACATGATTAAGAAATTAACTCTTCTGTACAAAACCTTTTTTAACCTATTCCTAAATAAAATAGTCCAATAGAATTCAGCTTTACAATATTTGGTTTCAGAAGCTCGTTTTGGGATTTCTATCCAACTTTTGCTTTTCTTTGAAACAATAACCGATCAGATCCTGTTTTTCAGTTCTGTATTATCTTAAGGTGAAGGCATTTCTTTTATGCTAGTTCCCTTTCTGCCTTGGCAGCAGAGTTTTGGCTATTAAGACTACCCTCAGAGACATATTTCTTTTTTCTTGTTTGGGGAAAAAATGGTAGAACTATGAACTGGTTGACAATATCAAGTGTTTGAGTTTTTATTTGGTTTTGGTTTGTTTGTTTCTTTTTTTTTTAAACTCCAGTCTTCCTGTAGCTTTGTTTAATTCTACTCTATTTCATTAAAACATGGGGTGAGATTACCTACCTCTGCCAAGGGCTGGAAAAAAAGTGTCATCCTATGGAAAGGAACAATGTTATGCTTTAAAAAAATAAGCTTTACATTCTCCAATTTCTTGGATGCTGTAAATGATGTTGTAAGTCATTGAATCTCTCAAGTAAATCATGGTTCTGATGGGCTACTTCCCATATATAGATACCTGAACTTCAAAACTGTTTGGAAGGCTCTGCACAAGGTTGTGTAATACACAAACACCTCCACTCTTAATCCTTATAAAAAACGTCTTTGTTGAAGTAAATTTTCATTTGTAGTAGAAAAATCACTGTTTATCACAATGTTTATTATTATCACTACTACTAATACTCTAGCTCTAGAGTTCTGAAACTTTTTCTGCCAGAAAGGGAACAAAGCAAGGGAAGCCTATAGTAAAAGAACACTAAATTCCTAAGATCTTGGGTCTGTAAACATCAGTAACTTCTGAGGTAGGATCTCCCTTTGTTTTTGATATTTATTTCTTTAGAAATACAAAATACAGAGACTATTATTGTTGTTTTTTTCTTCAAGTTTCTTTTAAAGATATAATGAACAAGAAATACAATAGATGCGTGATGGATTAAAATCAGTTTCCAAAGGTAAAACAATTACTTAAAATGGACTAAGAAAAATACTTATGGTGAGTGAACAAATAAAAAAAAATCAAATTAAGATGATCAAAAATATTTGAATGCCATGAGATGACTTACTTATATAAGAGGTGCGAAGCTTTTTCACAGACTCTGAATATAAGTTAGAAAGGCCGCACATGCAAGAAGCCACAGTCAGCATACCTTTATGAAGCAATGAGAAAAGGAAAGACGGAGACACTAACAGTACATTTGAGACAGAAAAGCCAGCCAAATAACTTGTATAACCAGGTTTTTAAAATGCTTTTGCCATGCTGATCGTTAGTACTGAAAGTTAAGATGAAAAAAACATGACTTCATGTAATAACTTCATGAACAAAAAGGACCTAAATCGTGAACATCTTAGAGACACAGTTAGAACAGTTATGTGGATTCAATACATTAAAATAACAAAAGCTAAGAAAACAAAGGCAAGTGATGTTTAGCATTCCAAAAGGTAGTTTATAATCTAAGTGCATGAAGCAGAATTTAAGCCCTTTACTCTCAAGACAAGTTAGCACAGTCAACCATTAAAGTTACTTCTTTTTCTCAAAATAATTTTTTTTTTAGTTCATAGAAAAAATATTTTATTTGACAGGATACAAATTGTGTACCTTCTGTTCCATATTAATGATTTTTAGATAAGTTTCCTCAGTTGAAATAAGCTGACTCGTGTTAACTGGATCTTTTTCAAACCAACATTTGCTAAAATACATCCTAGACATTTCCATTTGAATAAAATATAATCTGAAGAATTTAACAGGACTTTACTCTGGATCTCTCAAAGAAATCAACACTAGCGCATGAAGAAGAGTTTTTTGAACAACTTATTTCCTATCAAAAATATAATCATTTGTGGGAGCAATGACACTGTTTATTGTTCTGTCTTCCGCTGTTTCCTAAAATAACTTAGGAGTACCCGTAACACATTAGGGAGAAGAAAATTTAAAAATACTAAATTTTCCTTTTGGTTTCAAAAAACTTGGGGTTTTGACTGAAAACCCACTTTCCTCCTCAGCTGAAAAAGAACACTCTTCAGCATATTTTTAAATCAAAGTACTTCCCTTCCCCCCCCCAAAGATTTATTTTACCAATTTGTATGTGCAAATTTATTTGGCTTCCCCTCAAGCAAAACATAACAGCATAAACAACATAATGCCCTCTAGCTTATCAGAGACATTCCTATTCAAAGTTTAAAACAGGAAGCCAAAGACCCCAGCAAACACACTGGCTATTGGCAAACATTAATGGCTTTATACAAGCATATGACATGGGTACTAGCTCTATCAGAAATATCAGTTACTTCTTCATGCTGTGATTTTAAGTTAAATTCTTATCAACTCCATAAATCCACCATACATACTTATACCTACTTACACGAGGTATTTTCCAGCTTACGTTTTTTTAGAACAAACATTAAACTGAAAAAATAAGTAATGATGTCAACCATCACTATATTCCACTCAGAGACAATTTGTAAGAAAACATGATTTAACAAACCTGCAGTAGTGATGTTAGGAACAGATCAAGGAGAAAGAATGGAACTGCAGTACAGAAAAGTATGTTTGTAAGACCAGATGACCAAGTGTGCCTTTCTTCTGAGCTTATAACATGTCTTGGGTTACTCACCTCCAGATGGTTGCCGAGTTTTTCGGGGAGATCGTGGCTCCCTGCGATAAGGATCATTGGAGCCATATAGTTCAATAGTGCCTAGATTCAAGAGCACTGTCTTCTGGAGGTAATCAACCATGGCAATGCCATTACAGTTTCCAAAAACTACTCTGGAAAAAGAAAAGTGGAAGGAAAGACAGTGCTAATTAAATGTTAGTAAATTTTCACATAAAGATTTTTTGCTGTTCAGCATTTGAAGACTTTCTATTTTTTACAAATTACTCTAGATCGAACATATCTATAAATTACTATTTTAGAGAGTAGTATTGCTTAATTGTTCTGTTGTTAAAACATGGCACTGAGTAGAACCGATCATTGTCATTGCACTTGTCAACCTATCTGACAGGGCCTTAAATGACACTTATTCTCGGCTGTACAGGGGCAGGTGAGAAAGAATGATGATAATTTATTTCTGCTGCTAGCATTATCAGGATCTGCCATGACCCAAAAGGAATTATCTCTTCACTACATGAGACTGATTACCTCTCTGTCTTGCTGTGCAGCTCATGTAAACACACACAGAGAATTAATTTTAATGAATAATTTTAAACCCCTTCGACAGAATAATGAAAAAACTGTGTAGAATATACTTACAGGCCATATGCTGAGTTGACTGCTAAGCTGGTTATCTGTTGAGGAGGTTCTCCACTCACCCACACTAGCTGGATAACTAGCTCAGTTTGGTAGCCTGGAGACTGCTTGAGAGGAGAATTTTTAACTCTGCAAAATAATCAAAACATGGTGTCTTTTTATTCCCCTCCATAGTCTCCATTTTAAACTTAGGGGCTCAGAGTTCATTAATTTCTAGACCACACTGGACTTTAGAAAGTTGGAAAATTGTAAAAAATATGATTAAAACCACATAAAAGCAATCAGAAGAAAAATCCACATTGAAACTGTTAATCCACATTTTTAGGGGCCCCTTTGATTCACCACCTAATTGAAAAGTAATAGAGCAGTGATCACAAATACTTCATTTTTCCCATCTTCAGATCAAGGCATAACAGAGCCATTATGCTATATTGCCTTGAACAGATAAAAGTGCTCAGTCAGCATCTAAAAAGGTGTTAGGCATTTTTTTCCAGAGTTCCTGGAAAAATTCTGATTTAGAGAATGGAATGGGTAAGGGCTGCATGTGGAATAAGCATACTGAAAAGTGAAATAGAAGCACGATGTATTGAGACAAATGAAAGAAAAAGCTGATGATATGGCAGAAATGAAAACAAGTAAATTATTGAAATGGTAGACCGGTTGTACGCAATGAAACTGGGACTGGGGGAATTGAAACTCCTGGAAAGATTTTTTTTTTTGCATGTTGATAAACAAATTTACAGCATGTTCCACAGAAAGATTAAGTCTTGCATTTTTTAAGGTGAAAAACGTTACACAGAACTTACATTCCTCTGTTTCCTGAATTCTTATTTTACCAATTCATTCTCATTAATGCATATTTTAGTTTGCCAATATTTTACAAAAATTCAGAATTTTCCAGTTTTTCTACTTGAGTTTTCTTTAGAAATACACCACTGCAACTTGGTACAATCAATACAATTGAAAATCTTCACTCAGATAAAGTAACCACATCAGAATTAGTTATTTTCTAGATAGACTCACTCAAAGAATTAAAAATCCATGTTGGGACCTTAAAACTTCAGAAAACAAAAAGTACATACTTAACTTTATATCTGTAAGATATATACATTCTGCTAGAAAAAGTGATGGCCCAGACGTCTCATACTGCACTCTTGTAGAAGAGTAAAAAAAGATTGCCTTCTTTTAATTTTCACTTCTCAAATGAGTACAAGTTCTCACAAAGAAGCTTATAGAAAAAACTCCTGATTTAAAAAGATCAAAAAACTGGTCAGAGACCTACATTGCAGGCACTATGAGGTATCATGCAAAGTGAAGATCCTTGACAATGGGATATTTATTTAATTCTGTTTCCAAAATATCAAGTAGTTCTCTTAGATAGTTTTCAAAAAAGAAGTATATTTATAAGCCTAAGGAGCTACTATTCAGCTAGCTATTTGTAAGAATTTTCACTACTTTTGATTTGGCTCTAAAACCTAAGGCTCTGGAAAACCAACAGATGAAATGTATTCAGCCACAAAACGTTGTTTCCTATTAATTTCAATGGACCATAAAACAAAGTGACTAAATTGCTGCTATTGAAAAATATTTGATCTAAAGAGAGTGATCATCTACAACTATACTAACATCTATGCCAAATTTTCCTAAATCATAATGTAAGGATTTTCAAATTTTTACCATATCAGTTTATGGAGTTTAAAGAAATTAAGATTCATTTCTTAGAACAGAGCTCAACATTCAGTCATTTGGAAAATGTTGCTGTATAAAATAGAACATTCTCACCAGCAATTACATATCTGTAATAATATCAAAGTACATATATTCTAATGACATTTTTGTAATTGAGTCTCATACTCAACGAAAGTGTAACAGAATATACTTACTTTAAACACGGGACGTTATCACGAAGTCCATCAGATGAACTGCTACTTGTAGATGGGTGAGACTGGGGAACAATGGATTGAGGATTAGAACCTGTGCCTGGAGTTGATGAAGGTGGCACCTGCTCACCATCTGGAGTTTCAATATCATTTATTTCATATAGCAGACGTACTTCCAACATCTGTGAATTAAAATTAAAAAAAAAAAAACAGTAAAGGCTGCTTTTCAAAAAAACTGGATACGAAATAAATGAAGTGCAACAGAAGATTGTAGTGATAAGTGACATCCACGACTTTTTCATCTTTTAAAAGATAACAGTAGGTTAATAAACAGTGCAACCTAAATACATATGTAATCTTCAGAAATAGAGTCGTACTAACTACTACAGACTGAATATCTGAAGATTACTGAAACTTGAAAGTCTGGTATATTTCTCAATTTATAAAAGTTTGCATCTTAATACTGGAAGAAGTTAAATACTGGATAGAAAACTCATTTAATAATCATTCTGTTGACATACATTCTCAGTTATGAAGATGACTTGATTTACATAATTCTGGAACGGTAAAACTGAGAGCTAAAGGCACATAGACAGCCATCCTTTATACTGATGCAACACTGCACACGTGGGACTTGGTTCAATATTTCATGTGCTCAACTAGCTCATGCATTTTAAAGAACAGCAAGTTCATCATGACTTCAGATTTTCTTCTGCTGGATCTGTAACAATATTAGTATTAATTGCAGTGCAGTGAAAAGAAACTTTCCCACTGTTTTATTCTCATCATCTGCAAAGTAGAACTTAATTCATAGACTGAAACAAAGAATATATAGTATTTTTAAAACTTTCCTAGTACTGAAGAATAATTTGCTAGGAAGTGATTCATAAAAATTGTTTAGAAAAAACTATTCCCTCAGAAGGGAATGTACTTGTACACAAGTAAACACCCCATGAACAGTGAAGAAAAACACCCCCATGCCTCAGGTCCTTAAACTAAGACTTATCCAAAGAGAGCAGAATAGGAAGGGGATGGGGTTTATGTTTTGCATGTGTGTGTCACGGGCAGGAGGCGGGAGGAAAAACCAACTACATTAACACCTTACTTATAACATACAACATTTTATAATTAAATATGAGCTTCTAGCCCATACATTCAAACACATAAACTTGTATATGTGCATCTGATCTAACAAAGGACTCCTCAAACTCTTGTAATAGAATCATTGTATCTTACATAGAATAAAATAGCAGCACACCAAAGTCCTTAAAAGACCTCAGGGAATGTTTGGCTCATTTGTACTCTTCTAGCTCTGCAAACTGCAGTTTTGACAGGACAGATGGTAATTATTAGGAATCAAGGAAAAAAGGAATCAACTCCCTAAAAGCTTTCAAATTCTTCAACTCCACAGCTCATTCACTTCTGGTATCATTTTACCTTTGATACAGCCAAGTTTTGACCCATTGTTTGTTTTGATAGATAGATCAAAGAACTATTATTGGCCGTAAAATCTGAAAACCAGTATCTTGGTGTGCAATATTTACTTCTGTTGAATTTTGTAATTAATTTTTTTTCCAAAAAAACACATCTCTTCATTTTGAGGCAACTGTTTTTATCCATTTCACTAATAAAATAAAAGACAGCAAAGCTGTAAAATGCTAGAACAGTCTTCTTATAGCTAAACCCTGCAAAGTTAAAAAAATGGTCATAACTAATTACCGGAATGACTTCTGTTGTCACTTCCTGCTTGCTGAACCTGTAAATAATGACATGTGCAGAAACTCCAGCTATGCACAGCATTCTACTTTCTGGACACCACGAGATGATCTGAATAGCATATGGATCTTCATCTACTATATCTGTGTTTGGCCTGTCATCTTTATTCCGTGATTTTTCAAATACTTTGGCAGTTTTTAACTTATAGAGTACTTGCAGCGTTACTAGGAACAAAGCAAAAGAGAAAAATTAGTTTTGATCAGAACACATTGATTTTCTTCTCAATTTTTAATTTATTAACTTGTCTTCATAGAGAAAGCTATTATGTTCAGCAAAAGAGGGCAGAGTAGAAGCAATGAATATCTGTGTTGCCTCTGTACATGCAGTGCACCACTTGATCAATAAAGGATCAGTTAGTATAAAAAAATACCCCAACACTTATCCTGAGAGATATATACTAAGCTACAGTAATAAACTAAGCCTTCACAGCTTCTCAAAGCTTTACTGTACTTCAGGATTTCGTTATAACATCTTCTTACATATGCCGTAACTACAACTTCATCATATCTATGGTAAAGAAAGTAAAGCTCCTTTTCTTTCTTTCCACAGTATTTCAAATCCATGGCCTCTCACCTGTGCTCTCATATGTAATAGCCCCAGTTCCTCCAATTTATATATTATTTAGTCTGATCATTCAAAAGTGCTGCCCTCTGATCAGTCCACATTTTTGCTAATAACAGGTTTCCTAGAACTGTTCCAGTGAGTTTTAAATAGCGAGTTAGTCCATGTTGGTTTTACAGACATACCCACTTCCTTATCCCAGTAATTATTTTTTTCTATGTAACACAGACTGCAATTCACGAGATATCCAATTTTTTTTTCCCCAGAAACTAAGTACTGAGTATACATCATTCCTACTATAGTCAAGTAAATTGTCTTTGATATAGCTACCTCTTGAATAGTATCCTTCTCAACTGTAATTCTAATTCTGTATTAAATTTTCTTTCAACTGTCTTCATGCTGTTTTCAAACCTCACAGGCATATTCTCTAGTCAATGGCCCAAACCACTGCTATAAATACTAATCACAACATTAGGAAGAAGTTAAATTAGAGCATCCTTTCTCCTCTTCCACATTTCAGTGGTTTTACTTGAATCACATTTCCCTAGTTCACCTGTAAGGATATCCTATTAGAGAGATTTAAAAAGTTTAAAAATCAAGATAGAGGATACGTGCAATTTCTCCCTTAACAAGTTTATTTATCTCTTTTAGAAAGAAACTAAGTGTCTTTAAAAAAATCTCCTTTGACAGGTCTATGCTGAATAGATCTTCTAAACACACAGAATCTATCAGTTTTGGCTACCCTCCTTCTCTCTCTCCCACCCCAAACTGAAATTAAAGATCTATTACACTCCAAATAGTCCTCCTCCCAGTTTTTTATCATATACATTGCATCTGTTCCCTCCCACAACCACATACACTGTAGCATCTTGGAATGTCACCAGTTTTCCACAAATTCTCAAAGACAACTGATGACAATTCCAAGATTGCATTAAACAGCTTTTAAGTACCAAGAGTAAGGTTAGTCAGAACTAGATCAACTAAAACATCTAACTCTACGCAGTCATTTCTACTTTGAATTCTTACTGCATTTCTCACTGTGAGCTGTGTAGGCCATCAGATGCAATTGACCCTTTGACTGAAGATGAGAAATGTAAAATAGTATCAGACTCTTCAGGCCTGTTCAGTGTTCCAAAGAAAAGTGTCTTTATTTTACTCTTCTCCTGCCTTTCTTTACAAATGCATAAATCATTTTAGTAGCACAAATTTCTACTGGTTCCAATTCTCATTTTTAGATACTGTAATTTATGGAGAGCTGATGTCTTGAACACATGCCTCTCTCCTGTCCAAAAAGACAGAAATAACTTACTGAAAATCCACTGTATTAAAAGGAATGCATTTCCCTGTCGTGCATCTTCATGCTCAAAAATAAGGTTGAAGGTACTTCTAAAAATTTTTAGAATTTTTCCATATTAACTATGGAAAGGCCCTTGGACTAGCAGTGCATTTACTCTGAAGTGGTAAGAAACAGTGAAGCACCTAAGAAATAATGTTAACTATGTTTAATTTTAAATTAAATTTTTTCATGAAGTTACTGACTCTACAGAAGGCAAGAAATAATGAGAATGACTAGCTTTTAATTTTATTCCATTAAATAAATCAGTTTAGAAAACTTCTATTGCACAGGAAAATATTTCTACTGAAAACACTTACTTGCTGAGGCATCCCAAAACTTGATTGACCCATCAGCATGCCTATGAAATATTAAAAAATTAGTAAGACAGTACAGTGGTTAGTTGGAGTGTTAGATCTCTTTCTTACTGATTGGAAAGTATACTGTTGACATTCTACTTTTATTAGTACTCTTGGTGACACTTTATTTTCACAACTTATTGGAAGCCGACATTTTACCAGCATGTGCTCCAATGACTTTGGATGGAAGGGATTAGAAAAATATTTGGAGGCTAACTTCCTGATGACTCCACTATACTAATACTAATTTACCATTTTAAATACTGATGCATACCTTACCATGTGCTGCTTATTAATATATGCCCTATATTAGGAGCAACACTTGTAAAGAAGATGCCTAAAGACACAGTATCCCACTGTAAATGAATCACCTAACTTGTTTATTTAGCCTTGAAATTGAGAGTCAGATGACCATATTTTTTCAGGACTGTCTCTCAAACTCTCTCCAAGGTGTAGTATAAAGTGATGGTAAGCCTCATTAGGGCTAATGGATTGTTCTTAAAAACCTTTAGCAGTGCTCTCACTTTCAGTGATACACTGCACAGTAATAAATTAAATATTGTTTATTAAATTGTTTCTCACAGTAATATTAGAAGGATCATGCTCAAAAGTGTTTGGTTGTCCTTTTTGAAATAAAAAATTGGCTTCCCTTTGAGAACTGAACTCAATAACTACTTAATGGACTTCCTGTGTTTTAAAACAGTACTCAATATTTTCCAAAAATTAAAGAATATAAGTTTGATCCAGGACACTTAGATAAGAAACACACATAATCACAATACCACACCATAACAACAATCTCTGTAAAAACACCCGCTACCTTCCCTTCCACATTCTGCCTTACTTTCTCAGCAGTACCTCAAGGAGATTATGCCAAGGACTTGTTTGGTGAACCTAATTTCATAATCATTCATACACTCATACAAGACAATGTTCTAAAAGAGGAACAAAATATTCTCAATTCTACTTAATCAGCTAAGAAAATTATTACTACTCTATGGTATCACTTACCCTGTAATAATTATCTCTGGATAGCTCTGAGTGATCAAACCCCAGTTGCCTCCACTGATAGGCCATTCCTGGAAGATTAACAAAAACACCAAGGAAGAAAATATCATACAGTGCTAAGTTAAGCCACTGAAATTACTGCAGATACTGCAGAATCCAGTATTTCACATGACTTCAAAAAATTAGACATATCCACTGCAGAGCGGAAAAAACCCACAACAAAACAACAAGGGCTATAAACACTACCCCTGTTCCAGGAATTCCTTTAGCATCCAGTGATATGGCAATTGATGGGAGCACATAAGGAAAACACGACTATAAAGCTTGACACATGATGGGATGAGTCAGATGGAGCTATGATCTTAGTATGGCAAATCACGTTATTTAGAGCTGCTGATTCTCAGTATTTTAAAGCACATTATGTATGTAGTAGATGTTGTACCTTCTTACTGTAACCTTGACGTTTCTGTCGAGCACCAACCGAATAGAGTGCAGGTATGAGGTCCACAGGACAATCAGCAAAATATTCACAACAGGTAACCGGAGATTCATGTATAGTCAAAGGATAGGGATTCTCAAATATAGGATACCTTTAACAGAAGAAAGGGGAAGACTGTTAATCTAGGAAAAAACAACGTTTTTAAAATGCAGAACACAACTAAAGTACGAAGACTAGGCTGGCATTCTTTTTGTACAGAGAAAAATAAATGCATATCAAACTAGATTATGAACAAATATGCAACTTTACTGCTCATCTAGTACATTATAAAGATGGACAGAATTGGAAGTTTGTACTGTTTATAGAGTACTTCTAGAACACTACTATTCTCCATAGCTTTATATTTTTAAAAGCTTACTAGTTTAGCAGCCTGTGGAAAAAAATTAAGTTACCAAGTCCTAATTGTAGTAATGTGAAGCTATGAGTTTATTTCTTAGTCTTCAATCTCTTCTTTCAGGGAGCAAGACAGGAAGACTCCTGTCTCACTTTGTATTAGTATACCATTCCGAGATAGAAAGCTATCCAGCATTTTTCAAAGTCTATTTGCAACTCCAAGATCACTTTCTCAAAGTTACAGATAGCAACACTCAGTTACCAATTAGAACAAACACATATGCTTTCCCCCCACCACCTCCATCAGAAAACTGACAGAACCTTTATGAGGAAAAAAATCAATAATACTAATGGAGTTTTTCCCCTTTTATCCCCCCTTTTTTGAGAGGTGAAAAGAGACATAGCTTCTCAGGCCATCTAAAGAAAAAATTAGCAAGAGCAGATGAAAACTTTCTGCATATCAAGAATTTTATACATAGCTATCTGGAAAGCTACAACAATCTTTTAAAACTGAACGAAGTCTAGGCTTCACTGTAAGAAAATACGGCGAATCCATATGAGAAAAAAAGGTAAAAGGAAGCCTGTAGATTTTTTTTTGCATTAATTTTTTTTCTTTTTTAGGTGTCAAACAATTAATACTTTGCAATTCAGTCATAAGAAAGACTACTATAAGTCTTCTGAAAACACAACTGCTAAAGATTTTTTTAGCATGAAATAGAATAAGCCTTAACGTAACTTCAAATTTCAGGCATTGCAAACCAAATATGAATTTTGGAAGCTTAATGCTATTGGTATATTAGAAACAAGTTTTGGATATAGCACATGGCAATGTAACACTGGGAAAAGTTAAATGAAATTGCTCAGGTACCTGTAGAGATATTAGGACAAAACCTGATCTTCATTTGAATTCCACAGAGTGTTCATTATCCAAGGTATTACCTTAGATAACACACTTGACTTTAAGGATAAATACTTACAGGGCTTTGTTTTGCCTTGTTCTTGACAAGGATTTTTTTTCATCAACCACTGGAGATTTTTAATCAGGAACACTACCAACATCTTACCAAGTCCCTCTGCTCCTAATCCCTCAATGGTTAGTTGTTGCTGCCTATACTAATTTTATAACCCTTCTCAAAATAGTTTTAGTATCCAGAATTTTTAATCACCACCTATTAAGAGCGTATGGACTGTTAACAGACAAAGAAACAAGAGACTCAAAATGTGTTAGGCAAGCATTATTTGTGAAAACTGTAATAGGATACTACTTTTAAGCAACCTCTTACCACAGCTGTAAACTAGGGAGTAGATGTTATCTTTCAAATTTTATGTATATGATAGTTAGTGCATCAGTATTGAGTCACTTTAAGCAATACAGATAATTTATTTGGCAATAATATCTGCAAATATTTAAGCGATGACAACAGCCAAAATTACCTGGCTTATCTGATCAGTTCTTCCCTCTGCTCCCTTCCCAAAAACTGCAAGCTCCCCCTCACAACACTAAGGAATCAACTTCAAAATAAACTGTGATACTTAAAAAACAGCAGTGATCTATGAGTAATTTCTGTTAGTCAGTCAAGCCTGGAAAAAGTCACATAATATTCTACTCATCTGCTACATATTAAGCTGTGAAGAGTTTATATATAAAGACTCTCAGTTCAGTTGATGAAATTTTACATTTAATATTCGAAATTTTATGTACTGGACAGGGAGTTATTATGGTAGATTAAAAAGCTATAGAGCAGAATAACAGGCTGATCACCACAGTCAACCATTGCTACACAGGATTCTTACCCATTTTGTGCAAGGTCAATCAGTACTAAGTCCTTTTCTAGGAGAACAACTACAGCATATGGTTCCTGAAAGTCTGAAAACAGAAGAAGAAAAAGTTACTTATTGGTAAATGGAGCTCATGCATGTATAGCCTCAAGAATGTAATCATTCCTTGCACTACAGCAGTTAAGATTAGAAAAAGCCACTTAGGTGACTACAGTTTTTGAAGATATTTTATACATTCACCCTCCAAGTTAATTGTTCTTCCTTTAATTCAGTATTTTCAACAGCTCAAATAACAGAAAAAGGAACGTGCAGAATAACTTATACAAGCAGGTTATATGTCAGAAAGAGCCAATTTCTCAACAATAACATCCTCCCACCCCCAAACTCTTTACCTCATAGTCAGTGGGGTTTAAGTTTTAAGCACTTACAAAATAGATTATAAGACAGCTGACTTGACAGCAAAATAAGAAACTTTAAGCAGTTTGTGAAGTGCCTATTCCCCTCTTTCAGACAGACCTCAAATTCCAAGCTAGGCAGTTTTATATACTCTGATAGAAGTTGACAGCTAAAAACACTGGAGTCACCAGCAATATAATGCTATTCATCCAGGACAACTACCTAAACTATGATAAAACATCACCTGCTGCAGAAAAGAGATTACAGGTTAGTGATGAACTTCATGTAAGTATTCGAATCAATAAAGTCATTGAAAGTTACAAACAAGGCACAAATGCTCTTCATGATTTAGCATTGATTGGAAAGATCATATGTACTCAAATATGTACTGGTGAACACATCTGCTGCAGTAACTACAGCTTTAAGTTGTAATGTTACTTTTTGTCTGCACATGCTTTTAGGATTAAAAATTAAACATGGAGTGCATAATTGACTTCTTCCTTCAGACAAATAGGGATAAGAGATGTTGCTGCTGAAGTCTGATCCCCAGAAACAAAACAAAGTCAAGAATATTCTGATGGGATAAAACTCCTGAGATAAGAAATTAAGGAACTGAGAAAAATCTTTGCAAAACCTACCATTAGGATATGGTGTTTCACAGAGGGTTAGGAAATCAACAATAGAATAATCCATTTCTAGCACAGCAGTACTTTTTCCATGCATAACTGTTAAACAGGGTCTTCTTCCTACAGTGTCATATGACAAGCCTCCTGAAAGAATGATGAAAGGCTCCCTGGAATGAAGCAGAGGCATTTAGGATCAAGCCAAGATAATACGCTAAAAGATATTGGGCAGGTTTTGCAACCTTATAATAAAGTTCAATGAGATATCATTAAGCAGAGACAGAGTAAAAATAATGCAAACCAGCTCTCCATGCAATATAGAGCTTGACTATAAGTTTCAAAACTGAAGTTATAGTCTTCAAACTCCCATTTTAAGTCAGACATCTCCTCCAAACCTTTCATTCCATATTTATTATTTTACCAATCTTTGCAACTACTTGGCAAAATGAGATTTTTAAAAACTTTTTACAACTTTAGAATAGTTTGTTTTTCTACTGAACTGTGGAATCAGATTTGCCAGTGGTGCCATTTATCCATAACATAAAACAGTCCAGCAGAATCAGGAAGAAATAGTCCCATTTACTTGCTCCAGAGTAATAGGAGTGCCTTGGAGAAGCAACCAGCTGCTTGATAAGCTTCGAAGACCAAACATCTTTTAAGTAGCATCACAATTTACTCTAGACATTTTCACCATTTCCCCCCCTACTACCACGCACAAAATTCAGGAAACTACTAAGTCACAGACCACTCCTTCTGCATAATCAAATAGCAGAGTAGAGCAAAGCAAAAAATGTTTCTTCTAGGTTTGAGAACAGATTAGAGGTTTCCCTTGAAAAATTTTTAAAAAGCCTTTAGAGGAATATATTTTTAAATACACCCATATTTTTTGAATACGCACATAACATATAATTTATTATTCCATTTACTGAAAAACAAGATGAAGGAAATATATTCATTTTACCATATTTTTTTTATTTCCTTGTTATCAAGAGTCACTCATTTTAATACTGCTTAGGTTTGAAATAGGACGTAATACCTTTTAAAGAGTAGTGTTTATAAGTATACAGCTCAAGAAATAAATGACACCCATTACAGACTATTGCCTCAAATTCCACATCATATTTCTGAAGGAAAAATAGTCACTTTGAGCTCCTAAGAGTTATCTTACATCTACTTTTATGCTCACTTTGGGTAGAAATCCTACCCTTCATTTGCATCTTTCTTGGAAGCAGCTAGTATGTCAGCATCTGGAGAAAATTTCTAGTGAAAAAAGCCATCCTGATATATTGTAAAAAGAGGCTGAAGAGATACAATTTTTTTTTTTTCTTTCCCATAACACCATCTTTCCCATACGGTCTAAATGGCTTTCACTAGTTAACATTTGAAACACTGACATGAGACTAGATACATCTTTATTCGTGAAATAAAGATGTCTATAAAGTGTTTGGTTTATGCACATGCTGCCCTTCATGAATTAAAGGCTTGGCTGAAATGTACTCTATGTTTGTAGCACTGAAGGCAAAGCAGACTGAGATAAGCTTCCAGCTTCTACAATTACTTAACAATCTGCCTGATCCTCCACAAAGTCCTATGACCGAAGATTTGATAAGATCAGAGTACTAATGGTTGAGGAAGAGACCTCAGAGAAATGCCATAAATCAGACAATAGGTCCACTGAGTTAAATATCCTGTTGTCAACACTAGCACAAGTGTATTTCCAGAAAAGGATTAAGTTGTTTCCAAGTTTTCATTCAATCTCAGCTTTTCATATTGAAACTTCACACAATTTTTTATGGTCAGGTCCATGAAATAATTTGAAGAAAGTTACAAACTTTAATTTAACCTGTTATTTTTCAGGATGTCAGTGAAGAAAGAAATACTGGTGTGATGTGTGTCCAATATCTCATTGCGTGGGAATGCTTTATTACAGTACCTTTGTGTCCATAGAAATAATTAGCTTTTTTAATGCTGCCAGGACAATTTGTAGAAATTAACAGACTTGAAGATTTGTTGAGATCAGCTGACAATAATAAAGTGATAAATTTTAGTTTTTCATTTTCATACAACACAGTGACATGACAGTATGTTGGATTCTCCTGGTTTTATTTCTCCAGGTAATCAGACTGCTCTGGGCAGGCTTGCCAGTTTGTATCCTTAAGAAGCAAGAAATGGAGGAGCTAAGAATAGATTACACTGATCTTCACATGGATTTTTCAGAATGAATCAAAGATTAAAGTTGACTTTAGTCTGCTTCTGGCAGAAGAAGACCACAGGTTTGCGTATGAATTTTTCATGTTTTTGTGAAACCATGGATTTACCACGAGCACAAGCTGCGCATTTTCTAATTAAAGAAATCTTCATCTGTAATACATATTAAAAGGTTAATGCACATGAATGTTATTAGAAACACCTAATTTAAAAGAAAAATTAAAAAAAGATTTGTATTTTACATAATAGATGAACCAACACTGGTAATTTAACAAAAAGAAGTGCTCAGATCTGCTATGTAGCATTTTTAGCAACTGCTCATACAGAGCTTCTTTGAAACAGTTCTGCTTCAGTAGGTTTGGAAGTAATCCCCTTACACGAATTTCCTCATGAGTTAAACTGGTAAAAATCACTTGGAGAACACCATAAGAAATTCACTACAAAGAGGGGCAGGCAATGTTAAATTGAAAAAAAAAATCAGTAAACACAGTATTAGGTCTTGCAGTATATGAAAACATAACACAATGGAGAGCAAATGGCTCACAACCATGAAGAATGTTTAAATTTTAGAAGTAAACTGTCAAATGTTAGCCAGTTTCTGGCAGTCCAGAAGTGTGAGAGAATAGTATGTACAGAAGTCAAGCCACTGGTACCACCTGGCTTACTTTTCAAACCATGAGTAAATTTGTCAAAAAGTTAATGCAAGTATAAAGTTGGAAAGAACTTCCAGAGTTAGTTTACCTTAATACTGGCAATCCTGAGGTGGTAAAGACAAATTACAAATTCATTTTGGGAAATGTGCTTTTGAACTGACAAGCTTACTCAAGAAAATAATACTATTCAAACTAAATTACCAGATCAAGAACTTTTACTTAGCAGGAGACATCATTATTAATGTAACCTCTAGGTCCAATTATACACATCCATCTTGCTAAGAAGTACTGCTCTACAGTTAGTCAGCGACAGCTGAATCAGCTGACCAAGACAATACTCTTTTTGATTACATTTTACAGGGATACTTTTGAGCTCTAATTTCTATTAGACAAAGCTCTCGTAGAAGATAATAAGCTTGAGCAATTTTACCATAATGCTAATATCAACCAGAGTAAATACTATAAGATACTGAATCAGCAGAGGTGGGAAGTGGCATTAAGAAGGACTGAATCCAGGGGGGGTGGGAAGTGGCACTAGGAAGCTCAAGAGCTTCTCTGGATTCACTTTAGAGAGAAAAAGTATGCATAAAAGGCAATGTGGAAGCTCTTTCAGAAAGCTCAAAAGGTAACCTACCTTTGGAATTCATTGCTTCACAAAAAGATGGAGCATTTTAGACGAAAAATAAATGCAGTACAATGACATTATGCTCTGCGATTTGTAAAATTATGTCAGTTTGCTCAAGGAATACAACAAGAATTTGCCTTTTTGACTCCCAAGCTGTCAACAGTAACCTTTCCAAATACATTCTCCCAGAAATAAAGCCACAGACATACAACTGTTGTAGGGTAAACTACTTTGGCTCTGGAGATTTCACTGGCAGTATCTACATTAGACTTAAAAAAAACAACCACCCCACCCCCACCAAAAAAAAAAAAAAAAAAAAAAAAGCCACCAAGTTAGAAAATAAAGAGGTAGTCTGTTAAAAAACAGAGGAAGCATCATGTCCTCCTATTTCCCTGACTCCAGCTTTGCAACATGGAGAACATAATGAACATAATAGAGGAAAAAAAATGAGAAGGGATTAATAAGAGCTGCAACAGTAAAAAGAATAGTGTCTGTAGCCCTTAATATATGGTTGCCATCAGTCATGTTCCTTCCTTTTGTGGGGTTCCAAACACTTTTTTTCAAAAAAAAGTTTATTAGAATTAGAAGCAGTAAAGAAAACAATTAAAATCATATCAACGGAGTGTTTTCCACAGGAGGAGATACTGAAATAACCTAGATCTTTGAGCACTCTAGATAAGGGGAAACAAGAAAGGGGTGACAGAAACATGTTAGAGATTCAATATAAAGCACGGAAAAAGTGAATGTTTTTCGCAATAAAGAACTGAAATATAACTTACATATAAATTAAATAGTACCTCTTAAATGTAAGCTATTTTGTTTCATTTTCTTCTGTGATTTTTTTTTAATTTTCTTTTTGAAGAACAGTTATAGCAGACTGCTAGAGAAACAAGTTTTTTGGTTTGTTTCTTACATTGTTTAAGTAGCTAGAAAAAATTTTGTCCTGTCAAGAAGTAATTCTCCTCTGTGCTACAGAAATTAAACTATGAACAAGAAATGATAGTGCTTTACATAAAAGTTAAAATTTCATCTTGTTCATATGTAACCAATTTCAAATCGTAAAATCTACCAAAATTTTAAGTATTGAAAAGTAGTTCTGCCTCACTTTAAAATTCTTGTAAGATTACAAGTGAAACTGAAAACAAACTCCAAACTGAAGTACATGTAGCGGTAAATGAAAGGTGATTTTCAGTGCACTGCTTCACCACCACAATGCAAACTGGTGGAGTTCTGTTTTTTGTGAGTTTTTTTCACCCCCTTTCTTAATTAAAGTTCAGGACGAGTATCAATAAATATAGATTTAACAGTACACTGAAGACAGAAAACATAGTGTATATTAAATTGAAATGTAAAAATGCAAAACATTCAGTTTGGAGAAATACTGGAAAGTAAGAGGTGTAACAAAAATAAAAGCCCAACCTTAATGAAAAGTAGCCACTCAAAACCCTATATATTCTTAAAAATTATACTAGAATAAGCTCCTCTTTAAAGTGTGTGAAAAGTCAACTAGTTTTCACATTGTAATAATATGTCACAGAATAAGCTTCAAACTAATCTTCTCCTTCAGAATGATGATTCAGAATAGAAGGCTTTTGATTGCAGACATTGTAACTTGCTGAAGCTGAGATTTTTTTTGTTATTTCTCTTTCTTTAGATCAGCTTTTGATCTTTTAGTTGACAAAGGATTATGCAGACAGATGTAGACTTCTGCAAGTAAAACATGGTTTTCCAGCTGATCATAGATGTTTATACATCT
>JAYRBT010000114.1:48186095-48223532 GCA_036023395.1 Myiotriccus ornatus
AAAGGATTATGCAGACAGATGTAGACTTCTGCAAGTAAAACATGGTTTTCCAGCTGATCATAGATGTTTATACATCTAGGAGCTAGCCACAGTCTTAAATTTCTATTTAGTTCACTTTAAGCAAAAAATAAAAATAAATAAAGCCACTGATTTAAGTATGGGTACACCAACATGTAGTGAATTATACTGGATCAATTTACAATCTTCTATGGGTTTGAACACCTGGAAAACAAATGAAAATTATACAAACTCCTCCCCCAACAGTAAAAGAAAACAAACAAACAAAAAAAAAAACAAAACCAAAGCAAAAAAACACCACAAAACCCCCAAACAAACCAAAATCTAAACAAAAAACCCCACAAAAAACAACTAACCAAAAAAAGGAAAAAGTTTTCATGAATATTTTCTTTATATTGCACTTTTCACTCTAACACTTTAAAGCACTTTAAAAAGAATAAGAAAAAAAGAAATAAAAGAAATTCCACACAGTTCATGAAATCCATCTGTCCTAATTGCAGTCTTGGTAACAAAACATGCTAGATATGTAATTCCATCTGAGCCTCTTATTGCAATTACTTCTTTGTTACATTCTCAATGTGCATAATTAGGCACATTTCACTGTGAAATCACAGCACTCTACTAGAAAAGCTTCTGTCGACAACATTTTTTGGGGGAAGAACATGTATTTAGAATTTAAAATATTTGCATCAGGCCATTATTTGTTGAAGTTCAGTTTATCATGTCTGTGTTTTGGTGTCTTCTATGCTTTATCAGCCTTTCTTTTCTTAAATAGTCTCAAAAATTTAGCAAAAATGCACACAAGTTTTGGTAGCATGAAAAGCATGCAGATAATGCATTAGCAGTATCTTTACCTAAGTTAAGGCTTGTGCATATTAATTCGGTCATATGTATGTTTTTTTAGTTTGTTCATCAATATCTGATTTATCAAAACTAAAGCAAAGCTATTTTACCATAGCTCAGTAGCCTCAGAATACGCATCCCGACAGCTGGGAAACAATGTATATTCCCAGAGCACTGCATTTCTTTTACATATGTTCATTTTGTGTATAAAAGAAGTCTTACCCAGCTCTAGTTGTTTTATATTCCACCTTAAGGATAGGTTTGCAGGGTTCTGGCTTCTTTCCATCCTTCAGCTGCTTTCCTAAAGTAAATTATTTTCTTATATTAATCTTAGAGTTCATTATGGCAAGTAATGGAATTCATTATACAACGAGACATGCAGAACATTCATATAAACATATATTCAACAACTTTGACAATTATAGAGTATACTTTGGAATAATATTATTAAAAATGTGTTAAACTCTCAATACAGCAACCTAGAATCTTTAGAAAGAAAACAACCCCCAATCCTAAACCTAAGTGTTGCAGAATATTTATTTTCAAACATATAATCATTGTCTTATTTTAAGTAGCAGTAGGAGATTTTAAAGTTTAAGTTGTGTCAAGCTTTTTGCAATTAAAATCAGTTAGCTCACAAGTAAAGTGAGGTCTATTCTGAGTGTTTTCCTTCACAGCTAAGACTTCAATTGAGCATGAAACCCTGCTCTTCCTCAACTGTGCACTACCAGCAACTGAAGCTACTTTAGATACAATTTTTCATAGAGTCAGTAGAAATTAAGGATTTGGTGTAAATATACATCTTTTCCATCTGACTATTGATAAAATATGATACAAGTACGAAGTTCTGCAGAAAATTTATCTTCCAGCCCATGATAAAAATAATGTTTATTAAAAGAGGTCAAAACATATTAAAATAACATTAGTCTTGTCGAAGTAGTTTTATTACTACAGTAACAGTTTATTTTTCAACTAGAGGAAAAATGGTACAGGATCATATAGAAATCTACAGCTTCTTTTTTTCCACTCTAGTCCATGGTCAGTACAGTAAACACAGTCTTGCTGGAGGCTTAGACAGATAAACCAGGACATGTAACTACAGCATCCTGCATTACAGTTGTAACCTCACAGATTATTCTCACTGTTACATTACTTAAGAATCTGAAGTAAATAAGTTGCTAAGACATAACTTAGAGACATGCCTACCATGTATGCTTGGCATTTGTGTAGAACTTAGTTGAAGAGCAGCAGCATATTTCACAGAATAACAACATGCAATGTTAATTTCCTAAATTAACATTAATATAAGACCTCTCAGAAGCAGGAATATTTTACCAGATGCTAGTCTTATTCTGTTACAAACCTTTCCAGAAATTGTTGTGGTAACCTACACATTTATACGTAAAACAGATGCTTGCTTACATGTATTTTAAACAACATATGGGATTGCAATGTCAAGCAAAAGCAAGCCCTGCAAAACATGCATTAGTTAACTTTGCGATCAATGCCATTGTGTGAAAGGCAAGCTTTAAATTTAGAGGTTTAGAGAAAACTACACTGATCTAGATTCTTATTTCACAAAGACTTTTTTTAGTGAAATCTATCAGAACTTATACAGAACTTATAGGACAGAGAAAGCTTTTTACTTGCATTGCAAGTGTACTTTTAATACTTGCTTTTGCCAAACATACTGCTATTAAAAACAAGTCCTCTTTGTTTTAAGAGCTGTCAAACATAGTTGGTATCCATTTTCATCTTACCATGTGGAGTGATTGTCTGGAATGGTTTGGTAGGAGATTTTACATTCCATATGGTCAAGGTACCATCTGAGTGACTACAAATAAATTGTTTTCCTTCATGATGCCAAGCCACAGAGTGGATAGCCTATGCAAGAGAAGCAAAAAAACAGAACAGCACAAGTTGTGTATCTTACCATTTTATCCTTACATCTTCCTCAATGACATTAGACAGCATAAGCAAATTAGAGAAATTACTAATTAAATATACTGTTCTTAGTATGTACTAATTTACCCATGGAAAGTTTTCTGTTCTTAAGTAGTACTTTCAGTCATACTTTATCCATCAAAAATACTGTCTTTGTTGTAGTGACGTTTAAGGGGGGAAAAAACCGTCCTACTCAGCATAGCACTGAAGCATTTTTTTAATGAAGGGTAGCACACAAAGAATAACTGCAAGCAATTATTTGAATTTTGAGAACCAACATCTTTCACTATTAGGAAAAACATACTGTCCATACAAAAAACACAGGATGGGATTATTATGTTCAAGTATTATATGTCATTTTGAGATGTCTATGTGGATGTGCTCAAGAGGCAAGCATGAGCTGAAAATATAAGCAAAATGAGAATAGAAGTAGCAAGGTTTTTTGAAATTATGATGATGAAAACAAAGTATTCGCTTCAGAAAATACCATAACATCGCAATGGCAGTTTTGAGGTACAGGAAAGTACAGGAATTTACTAGTAAATCTTTCATAAAAATCTTTCATAAATACAGAAACATCTTTATTTTCATAAAATTCAGAATGGAATGATTAAGCCATGCCACATGAAATCTGCAGAAAAAAAGATGACTAAATAAAGACTAGTTGCTGCCTTCAGGCAAGAGAAAAGTAAACAATGACACAGAGTACAAATAAGGCAAAAATATTAACCAGCAAGAAAAGATTGGTGCCATTTCTCTTTCCAGCATCTCATTAGTACATGGAGACATTATGAAACCATTGGGTGGTGGTCAAGGCAAATTTTGTTATAGTCTGAAAATATCAAGAAACGGAATCTCAAAGTATTTCTTTACTATCCAGAAGGTGCAGAAGGAAGTATTAACTGCAAGAAATACAGAACTTTGATAGTACTGAGAAGGTAATTTGGTTAATATTTATGATAAAGACATTAGGTAAACTAGAAAAACAGATGCTGAATAAGTGAAAGCTGATGGGTTGTACAATACCATCTTTAGAGTGGATACTCTCAGTAGAGATAGTGTCTGTAAGCAGGGCTTAGAATCACTCCAGCTCCTCAGGTACCTACAGGTTTCCTCTGAGAGGAAACCTGGGTGTGTGAGTAGTAAAGAATTGTAACTAACAATGAAAGCTTCAGCAGTAACTATTAGGTGAAGAGCAATTCTCACAAGACAGATCCAACCCATCTTTGCTCAAACTGATTACACACAGATCAGGTCTTCATATTTTATAAAGTTATACAGAGAAACAAAGACAGTTCCAAAAAATATGACTGGGAATCCAGACCTTAAGTGATAGAGGAAAATTACTACTACATGAGCGGAATTTCCAATAATAATTTTTCCAGTTTAAAGTAGTAGAAGATCTGGATATATGTAAACTAGAGATTAACTAAGTTTAATATTTCTTAGTGAAATTTAATCTTGTTCCCTATGTATTGTGGAACCACTTTGCTAGAAGACAGATTGTTTGTACCAATATCACATCTGCACATGTAGCTCAGAAACCTAGATGATTCACATGATGTCTTCTAGTGTCAAAGTGAAATAGTCTTGCTCATTCTGTACATCAAATTTCTGATTAGCAAAAAAAAAGTTTTACAAAAGAAACTTTGCATAAATACTGAACACTTGTTTTTATTTGCCAGCATAGTACCAAATAAAGCAAGAGATCAACAAGTTAGAGTACGAACTCAGTAAAGAGATGGTTTCATTTTAAAAAGCTCTGACACTAATAAAATAACCATATTATGCTTAGCAATACAATACAATCTGTACATTTTACATACTCTCCTATACTCTGACAATAGTAGGCAGCCCACAGTGTAAATGGAACAGTTTCATACACACAGATGTAGAAACACATCTTAAAAACTAGCAAGAAAGCAAGCTTTATAGAAGTAAGTAAGGAAAGATAAATCTGAGAAATGAAGACTCTTTTCCTGAAAAAGAATCTCAAGAGGAAGGGAATGCAACAACCTGTTACTGTTGAAACAGCATTAATGCTTAAGAACATAAAGAGATCTGATAAACTGAGCACAAAGGAGAAGGAACATGGAGGGATGGAAAAACATCACTGAAAGAGAATACTGAGCCTTTTGGTTTATGGCTATTTATTGCCTAGTTTCATAGAAGCTCTTGTTATATTTAGTAATGCAGCTAAATATTTTTAAACTGTAACAAAAATATGTTGTTTATGTTTTATAAAATAATCCAACAATTCTGTGGGCTGGGTATGATAAAGTTTTGTACAGAGCACTATCCTTTGCTATCACACAAATCACAAATTCTTGTAAGCCTGAAAAATAAAACCAAACCTGTAAGTAGCTGCAGCATTATCTCCAGGTACAACAGGCTGGTATATCTACAGTGACAAGTCAGCTACAATGAAAAAGGTACAATAACCTTAGGTAGTACTACTTGGTTGATAGCAATAGTCTCATTCACCAAAAGAAACCTGATAGCTGAAAAATCATCTCAATACTCAAGAGCAAAAAAGTTGTGACCTTTTTCCATGATTAATATTAGTGCTGCAATTTGAAGGAAAGCATAAAACAAAGATCAAGCAGAATCCACTGAGGCTGCAAATCTATGCATAGTTTCTTAGACATTAAAAGGTCCCTACAAGTAATATATTTTTTCCAATATTTTATAAAAATTTACTGATCCAGAATAAAACTCAAAGTTTTAATCATAATTCTCATCATGATTTAAACTTCACCTGTTACCATTTTGGTACCGTAATGCAGCAGTATGCTTTCATCAGCTGGTGCAGATTCAACTGTCTCACAAATATTTTTTTGGAATATATCACTTGTCAAACAGTTGCCAAACAGAAAGTAATACCTTATAACAAGATCATATACAAGTACCACAGAGGACTGTTACTATATTTAAGGCACAAGGCATTTGTATCAAGTAGAACTGTCCGCACAGGTAAACTAAGTCCTGACCTCAATTAAAATTCTGAATCCTTCCATTTATGAACATGAATCAAATAGAGTGAAAGTTTACAAGAACTTACACAGGGAACACTCTATTGAAAGAGCAATGAAGTTTATCTAAATAAATCTTCAAGTTTACCTAATTACTACTAAAGGTTTTGTATTAAAATTATTCCTACTATCTCCTTCCCTTTAATTCAAATTTAAGGTAGCTGTTCCGGGTCCTAAGGAAGTTTGTTTGAAAACTTCTGAGACAGTTACATGTTTTCTGGAGAGGGAAGGAAATAAAATCTTACTTTTTTGAATAACAAACACAGCACAATTGACCACACTGTCTTATGTATGCCAAAACTTTACCAGAAATTGTAGAAGCTAACTATCCCTGAGTATTATGTGGAGACAGGCTGTACATAAAGGCAGCCTCATTTTCACCATCTGTTCCATAAGGATTATCCCATATGGAAAAATGACTGCCATACTGCCTGCAAAGAAGGTAGACATATTTGATTTTAAGAAGGAAACATTCTTGCAGTAACTAGTTTTTCAAGAGACTAATACATGTTTAAAAACATTTTATGTCTATATACCTAGAAATCATAGAATCATAGAATCTTAGAATCAGATGTGTTGGAAAGAACCTGTGAGATCATCAAGTCCAATCCTTGATCCACTACCACCACAGTTACCAGATTATGGCACTAAGTGCCACATCCCGCAGTATTATTTTTGGCTCTTTTAAGAGGTACAAAAACTAATAATTTAAATGCAACCTTACAATGTAAGAGACAAGTTCATCAATACTCAAGTTTTGATGGTATTTTTTCACCAGGGGAATTTATGTGTTTCAGTTCATCAAATACTTCTACAAATAATCCCATTCTTTCAATTCCTATAGGCTTATTTTAACCCTACAGCTGATTACATGCATATGAATTCAGAACAGCTTGATATTACTCTTCTCACCTGTCATGGTTTAACCCCAGCCAGTAACCAAGCACCACAGAGCTGCTCACTCACATGGGGTGTGGGGGATGGGGGCGGTGCAGGATGGGGAAGAGAATCAGAAAAACATAAAACTCATGGGTGGAGGTAAGAACAGTTTAATAATTGAAATAAAGTAAAATATAACTAAAACAGCAACAGAAACAAGGATAGCGTTGCACAGGAGTAAAACCCAAGAGAAGCAAGTGATGTGAAATATAATTGCTCACCACCAGCAGACCAATGCCCAGCCTATCCAGTAGGCAGCAATCGGCCCCTTTCCAGGTACCTGTCCCAGTTTATATACTGAGATAAGGCTCTATGGTATGGAATATCCCCTCGGTCAGTTCACAGGTCAGCTTTTAGGCTGTGCTCCTTCCTGGCTTCTTGTGTACCTGCTCACTGGCAGAGCATGAGAAACTGAAAATTCCATAACTTAAAGTAAGTGCTATTCAGCACAACTAAAACATCAGTGTGTTATCACTTTCACAGTGAATTCAAACACACAGCACTGTGCCACCTATTAGGATGAAAATTAAACCTATCCCAGCCAAAATCAGTACATGAAGGAATTCAACGATGTAAATACAAAAGCTATTAATTTAAGCAGTTTACCCTGTCTTCAAAAGAGTTTTTAAATCTATTTTCCCAAAACCATGTTTAGACTACTGCAAATACAGTTGGTACAACTCAAGGAAAATAAAAAAAACCTGAGTAAACTGTCCTTTTCTTTTAAATAAGATGCATCTTATTTCTTACTTTTCAAGTATAACACAATCTGTGGGAAAATATTTCTGAATACTTTTCCGGAGGAATGCACCAGCGACACAGATAATTCTTTTCATAATTCTTTGGACTTGGCCATGATCCTTTACTTTCTTCTGACATTAACTGAGCTTGAAATATACTGTGCATGACATAGGCAAAGTCTATGGTTAGTTATTCTGCAAGCCACACTGATTATTTACCATAACCTATCCAGATTTCACTGTCTTATGACAGCCATTTGATTTCCTTGGACACTCAGTATTTTCTGCTAATGAATGGATGATCATACTGACTCCTTTTCTACAGGTTTACCAAAATATTTTTAAAAAGTATAGTAAAACTTAGGAGTACCTATGCTAACTCCCTTGTCAACAACCTAAGAAAGGAAGGGGAAAAAAAGCTGCAAAGGAAAGAAAAAAAAAAACCAAAAATGCAGCTATTGAGATTTAAATGACAATATATCATGAAGACTGTTTTGATGAAATTAAATACACTGAAATACCTCGTTTTCTGGCAAGTCACATACCAGGGTTGTTTCTCTTTCCCCTGTCCTCTTAATTCCACAGGCTACTTTGACATGTTTTTAATGCTGGAAAATAATCTCTTACACTCAGCCATGTACCAGAACATTGAGTCTAAAAATAGTATTCTATAATACATTGCAGTTAATGCTATCAAAGCTTACTTTACGTCAGAACAAACAAAATATTACTTGAAGAAGGGACTTTATTATACAACTAGTTGTAGTTTTGAGAAGTTACAGTTGAGGGGTATTTTTTGGAAACAAAACTTATAGTTGAGAAATTTGTTTTCTTTCTTTTAGGGATCAAAATTCAGGTTGGGAAATAAATGCAATATAAATTGTATTCCAGTAAGAAATGCATAGCTTATTTTAAGTCCCCAATCTCTAAACATAAATGGCTTAAGAAACATACAAAAAAAATTTAGTCCTATTTTTTCTATTGAGCCTGCCCAGGAAAAAGAGGATGCTTTGAGTAAAGGGTTTTAAAGAAAATTTCTGAGAAAAGGTTCCTTTACAACTTCAGTTCCACTATGTAGAGATAATTTCTTTCAAATTATCTGAAAAAGAATATTACATTTGTGCATTATTCGAACTAATTCTAAATATGCAAAATATTACTGTTATAAAACATACAAAAAACTCCAATTAAGTTCCCTGAATTTTCCACGAACTAGAACATTGTGGAGGGAAGAAAATGACAGCAATCAACACTAACACTAATCATGACCTAGAGCTGCCTCCCCCAGCTAGAGTTAAGCAGAAATACGATTACAAAGGGTTTAGGGGTGGTCATGTTCCTGCCCTCGGGATGAGTGTTCTGATGTTCTTGTGCTACAACTATTAGAGCAGGGTGCTGGAAAGGCACACATGTGAAGAATATGTGGACAGTGTTCAATCGACATAGGTTTCAGCAATAAAAGAGACTGCCCCACTACAACACGGGAATTTGCTTCAGGAAAGCCTCTTAAAGGTCAAGCCATTTGAAATGAAATCAAGCAGGAAGCTACAAAAACATAATTGGATTCAGCTTCTTCCCTCAGGAAATAACACAGATATCTTTTCACAAGCCTCTGATCACGCAGGGAATTTGACCCTCGTGATCTTCCTTTGCTAAGGAACAAAAGGATGACATTTGGATCCCTTCACACATCCAAAGTTTTGAGTCAAAAAAGTTACATCAAATGATTGTGATAGACTGCACAAGCATTCAAGTTACATGCTCTAAGACTAAAGTAATCTACAAAGTGATGAGAGAGGAGGAAACTAATCCAATGGCAAAGTTTCTAGTAAGCATTCTTTATGGTATCAATGTGCCTGGCCACCCACCTCATGGTGCCTGAGAAAGCCTAACCACCCATTAAGATGGCAAGTCTCACAAAATTGGACTAAGTAGCTCTCTTCTTACTGGTTGTCAGCTCCACACTCAGAAGAGCTCTCACCCAGAACACGTGGAGAGCCAAGGACATAAATCCTGATGCTTAAAATCCTGCTCCTGCTACAGGGCAGAATGTCATGTGCCTTTACCAATGTAAAAAGAGTTGTGACATTAGGTGCTTCCTTCCCCTTAAGAGTGGGTCATCACACATGTCCATGGATGGAATACAGACCTTATGGTCAGCATATGAAAGAAGGTCCCTGGTAAAACCACCAAACTAGAGTCAACAAAAAACTATCTAGAAAGGTTCTGTGGACAAACATAAGATAAAATAGAATGGTTAAAAAGAGCTAGGTAGAGAAGAGCATGAAGAATAAGAGGTATAGGAAAAGCTTCAGACTAGAAAAAGATGATGGGGACATGAGTAAGTTTCTGAAACAAATGACAACGGAAATTAAATAGGTGCATGCAATGAAAATGGAAGAGAGAAAACTGTTCTTCACATACCATACTTTAAGGCTTATACAGGCATTTCTCAGTAGAAAGAAACCTCATTCAGCTCTGATGATCTAAGGCTTAGACTACTTCAGAGACTTCCCCCTTTAGAGAAACTCTTAATTGGTAGAACACACAAGTATCAAACCAGAAGTACCACCATAAAAAAAAAAAAAAACTCGTCTAAAACACGTCTTGTGAAAAGTTCAGCACAGGGCTATGGAAAACATGACTGCTGTGAATCAAGTAACGGGCCTAGCTGGTACGGAACAATGACATAGCCATTTTATAATCAATAAAATGTAATTGAAACAAATTTTTTTGGTTATTTTTAAATCAAAATCAACTTGCATATTATGCTGAATGATTTTTCTTAGTCTCGGTCCTTCAAAAAGTTTATTCTCGAGAATAAAGGTTTAAAGAAATGAATGCCATTTAATGCCATTGGTTTTTTTTAAACCTCCCCCAGTCTTATTTCAAACCCTGCTCTTACCCTACAGAGAAAAGGTGTGTTTACAGAAATATTGCAGTGAGATTCTTTAGTAGTTTCTTCTCCCCCCCCCGCCCCCGCCACAGGACATGCAAGAGATTCCAAATAACAGAAATTGCTAAACCATCTAGTTTCAACTTCAGACTAAAGCTCTCAACACAGGTGAAAGTCACATGACTAACAGAAAAAAGATCTGGAAGTTTCACCCACAAAAACATTAGTGAAGAAATCCAACCCATGCCACCATTCACTACTTTACAAACTTAAACTCAGTGAACTTTTTTGAAGTTCATTATCTAAACTATACTGCTCTGTTAGAGAAAAATTCAAGTGCTTGTAATTTCAAGGAAACCTATTTATTGATCCAGTAGTGACAGAAGCAGGAGAAGAAATGAAAAAAAAAAATCACTATTGGAGTAGTGAATGATATCCTCAGAGTAAGTAAAGCAGATGAAAAATGTTACCTCATCATGTGTGTATCTGTAATCTGCCTTCTTTGACTTCAGGTCCCATAATACCACCGTTCCAGATTCAAAGCCAATCAGAAGCTGCATTAATAAGCAGAATTGTTAAGTCTTTATAAGGAAAAGCAAAATGATACCATTCGCAATGCCTATAGTTCTTGTCCCAAAGATATGCATCATAATACTACATGTAGTAACTCAGTTACAAAAACAAAAATTAAAGCAGTGAATACCTAATATCTTAGAAAGGTTTACTTTGTACTTGTCATTGTCCTGAAGTTCCAGCAAATAGAATGGACATTCATGCCAAACTAGAAAAAATTGAAAGCATCCTTCTGAAGAATCCTTGGAAATTGCTTTGAGTTCCAGAAAGATCAACCCTAAACCTTGCTAAGTGTATGCCTTCCTGAGTGAAAGTTGGGGGGCGGGTGGCAGTGTTGAAAAATAGGACTTCATTGTGTGTTTTCCGCACTGGAATTCATTCTGCTTAGATTTGCTGGAAGAATATACTATCCTCCCTGAAGTTCTAGATAAGAGTTCATTGTCTACAAATAAAGTACTATAAGCTTTCTCCAGATGTTAATTATGATTGAGATAACTGACTAAAGGAAGATCCAAACCATTATTTATTCATAAGAGGAAAGCTAGAAAAATTTAACAAGATAATTTCCCAAATAATCTTTTTGCTAGAAGCAAGATTAAAGCTTTTCTGCATGGAGCAAAGACTCAAATTGCTCATTATAAGCGGTGTGACACATTGGTGAGTACCTACATGCTTTGCTCTCCTATCTCAAGTGACACTTCTCTCAACAGGAAAAAAAAAACCTGCAAACAAGGCCAACATAAGGAAGTAGTAGCAGTCTTGCCACTTGTTACATGGAAGAATGCAGTGCAGCTTCATCTTTCATAGAGATGGATCTACTGTGAGATCTTTCCTTTGAGCATTTTTGCTACAGCAGAAGCTGCTCCTAGGATTAAGTAGCATGCCTTCACTTCCACTTTTTCCCCAACATGGACATACAAAAAAAGGAGAAGTTGGCTGCTACAATTTACTCACTTGAAACAGACTATTTCCTGTGAGCAAAGTGCCCCGAGGAGTGTCCTTCAGATTGCAAATAAGAAACCACTGCCTTCACACTACCTTAGAGATCTAAATCAATATGATTTATTGTCCCACCTAGATGTTTTGCCTAGACAGTTTTTTCTGCATGTTAAGATTTTCAGTGTGTACAGTTGTTTCCAATGTGAAAAATAACAGAATCTCCTACCAGTTTACAAAATATTTTCTCTTTCAGTGCTATACAGCACTAAAACACCATAAAAATTAGACATGTCTGATCTAGTAAAAGCGAATATTCTATTTTTCCCATTAGTGATAAGTACACTATTCGTTTAAATCAACCTGCCAATTATAAGTCATATTTTATAACTTTTCTATTTTAACTTAAACATTAGAAAATCCACTGCTTAGAAGTCTCATATAGTGAACAAAATTTAAAAGTGAATACATATAGCATTCTTGCAACAGCACGGGATATTTTTTAGCAATATTTTTCTTATGAGAAATAAGAGAAGTATAAGGTCAGAATCTAAACCACTTACTGATAGCTTGACCAATAAATTGAATAATTTTAAAACTTCAATTGACAAAAATTAGATGAGGGGTGGAATACACCAAAATAAATAGATAATTTGCCTTTTCTGAAACTACCATAGCTTCATTGTGTTCATATTCTAGAGTCTATAAGCCTGGAAGGTGACTCAAACCTAATTCTACAGAGAAAACCATTAGTTAAGGACTCACTGCAGTGAACCTCATCCTAATGAAAAAACTCCACTCATTAAATTCTCTTTGTTGGATTGAAATTTCAGGTGTCTAGGATACAAGCTAAGACAATAGTATCTCTTTGATTCTCTCCAATTTAATCTACCACTGACCTGTCAAACAAAAAGTAAACAAAAAATATGTCTCCTACATATGTAGAATATGAGTAAACAAAACTATTTTCCCTCTCCTTGAAGACTCTTCACACATGGAAGTTCAAAACTATAATACATTTGCAACATTTCACTGACAAAAATAATAATTCAGTATTTAATTCATCACACTATTCAATCCCTTATGCCTCATTAATCTAGAGTGGTGTCGTTAATGAAGACATGTTTAAAGCAGCATCAAGGGCTCTCTAGCTAAGGTATAACCATCTTTTACCAGGGGTTTACATAGTTCTGGAAAAGGTTTATATAACTCTGCTGTTTTCAAATAATTCTTTAAAATTTTGCTTTACTCCTATTGTTAAAATTAAGGAAAACCCCTCCTGTCTACTCTTCAGTGTGGACCGAGGTATCTGAACAAAATTAGCCGTAGACCACTAAGATGTGCTAAATAACTACATTAGGCACACAAGCTGAAGCATCTGAAAACTCTTCATAGTGTGTTAGTCCTGTGATACCAACCTAAATCTTGCAAAGAGGTCCACTTACTTAGCCTTGTAATCATGACTTAGGTGGGGAATGGAAGATTTGGTACTGCAGCAATTGCTGTCACCTAGGGAAGGTATACTAACATTTTAACTCCTTGCTTTCTCTTTTTAGCTCACATGAAGACTTAATTCATTAAGTTATGCATTCTGCATTGTTTTTGCATGGGCCTCATAACAGATGTCCCCCAGTAAAGGGTAGTACCTGTAGATTTACTTGAATACAGTAGGAACTCATGACCACTGAGCTCATAGCTCAACTTCTTTGTGGTTGCTATGTTCCAGGACAAAAACTCCTGTCTTCTGAGGCCTTCAAGAACATGTACTGTAAAGCTTCTTGTCAGAGGAACAGATGATTATGTTAACACTATCTCATAAGAAGGAAATGACAAGTCTAATAGATAGCTATTTCTCACACATTTTAGTTGAGTTTACTTTTCTGAAGTATTTAGTTGGACTACAGACCAGTTTCAATAGCAGACAGTAGCTAGTGATTATATGAAATTGCTTAAAATGCGATTATGTGAGTTAGACCTCAAATAAAAACAGTCTCAGATTAGTTAATCTAAAGACAAAGTATATGGTATTCCATATAAATATGCTATATAAATAAGCATTTTACAGTTGTGAAATTACAACACTCAAGAGCATGGTAAAGTTTAATTATTTTCCATCACACTGTTAGCACTCAGGTTATGATTGGGGTTTTTTGGTAACATCTTACCTTTCATTGCTATAAGTAAAATTTTTTTGCTTTTATTTTCCAGAACTTCTGCAGCTAAGCATTTTCATCTGTGATTTCAAATGCTTCTGATTACAAGATGAATTATTTCAGTAATGTGTCCTACAGACATGTCTACACCTTGTTTCATATTACTTTCAGAGCCTAAACCTCGATTTAGCCCTCCTTTACGCTTTAAACCAACACTGTCCTCATATACTTAATCCTTCCTTAAGTAGCAGTGGTATCTATACTTTAAAAATAAGTCTTGCTTGAAAAATAAGGTATTGAAGAGTCTTTAAACCCTACCTTTCCTTCATCCATTGGATTGTCACTAATGTGGACAACAGGTCCTGGGTGAGATTTGGACGAACTAAAAAAAAAATAAATATTTCCATTAAAAATAATTTCCTCTGTTCTAAACTGCATCTCAAAATTATTGTAAGCAATACAGATTCTGCAGGTACAGGTTCCCTGTAAGCAAGTTGTTAACAAATCAGCGTGGAGTTCCTTTCACCTTTTATCTTCAAGCCCATAAAGAATGTGTCTATTGTAGACACTTTCTGTCTTAAGAAAAGACTTATTTACTGCCTATCCACAAAAGAAAATTGCCATTAGCTTTGCAAAATTTATCTTAACATCTGTTGTTACAGAACTGACACAGCTGGATAAAATGTTTACTTTTATGCTGGAAAACCAGCTTTGGCATTATTCATGAAATGCCCAAGGTGGCCACTGTTACAATAACACAGAAGTAACACTTTAACTTCTTCGTAAGATGGGGACTAGTGAAGAGTTGTGTTTGTTTTGGCAGGCTTTGGAAATTGGTGGACTTCATGTGTCTTTGAAAATGGACAAACTGGGAACAAAATAACTGCGCAGGAACAGCAGCATACAACTACATATTTTCACCCAAAACCCACTAGATTTGCACACACAAAGTTGTCACTAAAAAAGGAAGAACAGTGGCAATAGCTATAAAATGTATTTTGCTCTCGGAAGAGGCTTATTTAAATTTAGGGTTTTAGACAGTCATTTTAAACTCAGAATGTATCAGCCCTCTTAAAAAATGCCTATCTTTACAGCTTGGTCTTTAACTCCAAAGCTGTAGAAGTGACACGTTCGTCCAAGTACCAGCCATCTAATAGTTTAATACATATTATTTTTCTTTTATTTTAGCACTACATGTAATGATTTTTAATTCTATTTCTATACTGTCTCTTTTGTGTATTTCTATATGTTTTCCAGGCATGATGATAAAATACTGTTATAGGTAGAAACATATATACTAAGGTTAACACTTCACATTCATGTAAACAAAAACTATTTATGTGACTACGTACTTTGATTGTATATTTAATGTAGTGAGACTAATATGGAGGCCACTCTAGATAATGACATTTCTGCAACTGATGTTAATAACAAGTGGGACACTGATGTTCCCTTCCCTCAAAAGACAATCCTTGATTAAACTCACAGTTCAATGGCTTTATTCCACATGATGACATAGCCTGAGAGAGTAAATGATTCCACATTGACAATGTGAATGTTTCCTCTTTCAGTCCCCACATATAGCCACTTGCTTTGGAAAGGCAGATGACAGAATGTTATCCTGAAAGAGAAAGCCACCAAAAAAAAATTAAAGAAATGTCTTTTGGATATCCTACACTTCAAGGTCTACATTGCCAAAAGGTAGGAAAAATGCAATAGGCAAAGAGGAAGATATAAGACAAGTTCAGGTAGAAAAGCTAGTACATGACAAAAGTACAAGATGGACAGAAAATGGACAAATTTAGACTAAACAAAAAAATAGAAAGCAAGGTATTCCAAAACTCTTAAGTCATTCAGATAAGAAAAAAAATACAGTCTCCCTTGAAAATCATCATATTGAATGTATCTGATCAAGATTTCTGTAATTTTAAACTTAAAATGCAATACTCCTATATTCTACAAATCTCCCTTTGAAATCTATCTAGTTTCAAATTTTAAAGAACTAAGGATTTTAGACATAGTCTTATGCAGATTAAGCTACTTTCAAGTCAGGATTCAAAGGCAAAAGATAAAACACAAGAAAAACAAGTTCACATGTAATCCAAATTGACCCCTAAAAAGTAACCCTTAGAACAATTATAAACAATTATAAGAGTAATTTTAAAAGTAGTTTAAATTCTGGCCTTTTACTTTAATTAATCCATGTTTTAACTTTCTGCCTTACAGTTTTCTTTTCTGCTGGAATGAAATACCTGAACAAAACTCGAGAGCTAACAACTGTATGTAGCAGCAGACAACTCTTTTTTTGACCATAGCTCCAGCATAAATACCAATATTTGAAAACTCAATTATTTCTGTGCTTTTGAGTCCTGATTATTGTTCACTATTTCTTCAAGATAAGGAAATAATGTCTGTACAAACTGACAGAAAGCTAACTTGAAATTGGAGTCTAGAAACTTTCTGGAAACTCTAAACCACTTTAATCTGACAAGGTCCTATATGAAAGAAACTACCAAACTACTTGACTACCAAACTTGGGCTTTCAGAAATGTTTCAGTGATAAGATAAAACAATTATTAACAAGAAATTTTTTCTGTTAGCTCTAATCCTTAGCTTTACAATTTTTTTCTTGATCTTGTTTCCTCCCAGTTGGGTTACCTTATTGCCAACTCCATGCATCACTTCACAAGCCTGTTAACAAGTCTTTATGCAAAGAACAGCTTTAGATCCTTTGCACTAGATGCCGTGTATGCACACCAACTTGAGCAGAAAGGAAAGGCTAATGGCAGCAATGAAAAATTGCTATGGCTGAAGAGATGTTAATTTGCACTGCAGGTTTCAAAAGTTAAGCTTTCTGTAGTAATACTGTCTGGATTCAAAAGTGTACCACTTTGTTTTTACATCACTAATACCTTCCTAATTAGGAAATACAGTTATCTCAAGAAAATCTTTAATTTATTTGATTTTTAACTTGATTTCTTTTCCTTGAATATTTATGCCAAAGACACACTTTTTTCACTGATGCTTGGTAGAAAAAAAAAAGATTATATACATGACCTAAAATGTTTTTCCAATTCATTGAAGGTATAGACGTTGTATCATATTTAACTAAACACACTAATCTGCAAAAGCCACAGGTTAAAGGCTTGTGTTTCCCCAACATCCTTGAAAAAAAAAATAAATTAATGGAAGCTAAATTACATACATCGGGTCAACCCACTACAATCGGTACATGCACTTCCTAGGCAGGCAGTTACTATATACACTGCTAAAACATAAACATAAACCCTCAGCACCCTGCAACACCACAACTACTTTTCGTGTCAGCACTCTACGTGCCAGAAGCAGCTGGCAACCAGACCAGTTGGATCCAAAATCATGGCCTAGCAGCCAGAAAAAATATTCAGGAGCAGGGTTGTGGGCCTGTCTTGATTAGTAAGTTAATATTGTCAATTACAGTTGTCCAACACTTTCGTTATAAAGCCCAATCTATTTCACTACATGTAAAGTGGGCAAAATAAAAGTTGGGACTTCAGCTTTGACTGCTATAGCACAAAGGTAACATTTAAAGAAGTGCCCGGCTCCTCAATACTTTTGATACTCTTCTTGAATATGCAGGCCTTTTGAATTTACTGTCTCCTCTGTGCAACTGAGATTAATTTTGTCAAGAGTTAGCAAACAAAGAAGTGATTCCATACCAATAGTAAATTAGAACAGAACAGGTAACTTCACAAAATATTTACAAACTCTCAAAGGCAGGAGGTTGAAGAGACTCCAAAATTGTGAAGTATAGGCACAAAACTGTGTTCTTAACCTTATCTTTTAAAGTGTGCTTTTACCAGTCTTCTACAATCAGAACAAAGCTTGCATGATTTTTCTATAAACAAAAAAATACTTTTAGAGCTTTTGTTTCACAGAACAACTCGTTAAATCCAAAAGGAATTTGCCATGCTGATCTTTCTAGAAAAATCAATATTTCTCCTTGAATGTAGTAAATGATACTCCATTTGCCAATCAAAATATTTACTGTTTCTTTATTTTCTTAATAAAAAAAGTCTGCCTTTCAACTTTCAAAAATCTAACTATATTTTGACCAAAGTGGCTTACTTCAGATAACTGCATTTATTTTAGCAATTAAAGTTCATGTACTGAGCTTCTCCATTCACTGAGTAAGACTTCACCTTAAATGGTATAGATTTTAAACAACCTTGGAAGTTTTACAGCCCTCTTAAAAACTAAATCCCACCATCTGAATGGCCAGTGACAACATACTAGCATTGGTCTTACAGGCTGCATTCAGTTTTTGCTCTGCTGAGAATTGGACTGAGGATTAAAGGGATTAAAACTCATTTTGGAGGATGGAAACAAAAGGTTAGAGTCTTCTTGGTAGTGATGCAATACTTGCTTATTTGACACTTGGCCAAGAACAGCATATATTTTTTCCCAAAAAATGCAAATTTTTCTTTCAGAAACCTATTTTTCTGCCACAAGATTAGAATAATATACTTCATCCATAACATATTTTAAGATCAAGAGAAGTGGAAGTGGCTATTCACAAAAATCTTGGTTGTTGTTGTTTCACAACATGTATCAAAAAAATTATTACAGCAAGTGATAATAGAATTTCACTTTAGAGGAATTTAATTATAGAAATATCAAAGAACACGACATTAAATTAATATGTAAGTCAAAGAAGTAGGTTTTTAAGAGAAACATTACAGAAAAATGACAGGCTGTTATCTTGGCTGTATTATTAGGACAACAGAAATCCTTCTAAATTCATCTTTACCTTTCCTTAGTCTAGTGCATTATGAAGCATTATACATTCTTCAGAATTTTCTACTGCTTTAACAGATCACAGTGAAAAATACTTTGAAATATGACAAACACTGATAACAGGTTTCATTGTTAAGTCACTAAAACTATTTCTAGTGCCTCAGGCTATCATTATAGGTCTGCAGTTACTGTAACTATACTAGCTGCTCTGATCATTATTGTATAAGCAAAATAAAAATTTTGTAAGAAGCAAAGCATTTAGCTACCAGAGTTGTATTCTGCACTCCTTTATCTTCAACCTCTCACGCATGAGAGAGGACAATATAAAATTCAGAAGCTAAGAAGTTCAATTCTTATGCTAGCATGGATTTCACATCCATGGTTTCTTGTCAAAGCCTTCAAGGGCTTAAAAAAAGTCAAGAGCCGGTGTCAGAACAACATACTCATTGAAGCAAGCAGTGGCTTTAATTCTGCCAGACTGCTGCAAAGGGTCTCTTTTCACATCTGGTAACTGCAAATAGCTTAAAGCACCTATCTGTACAAATTAAGGCCTCAAAGACCAGAAGGCACACGCAGAGGAAGAAATCCTCTCCAATGCATCTCAAAATTGTTCCATTAAAAAACTCGTGGGTAAATGCAATAAATCATAGGAACTGAAACAGGTACTTCAATTTCATTTATATCCATAACAGCACTCCAAATGGTGCTTCTCCAAATATATTAGCTTAAACAGCTGCCTCTTAAGGCAGCTGAGAAATAACCTTAGTTCAGTATCTGAGTTGTGCTAGACACTAGTGGTATCAATATGGAGTAATGGGTAAATGTGTTAGAGCAAGCTACTCATGACTCTTGTGATGCCAGTGGTCTGATTACTTTTTGTGTCATTTCAGACATACCAAGAGGAGTTCACAAATATGTAGCACAGGGTATTTCATCAATGGTAAGGAATCATAAGATCTAAGATCTTTATAGTGTTTGGAGTGAATTCCTTCAATACTGAAAAGTTCTTTTTGTTTTTGTATTAGTTGCCTCAAAACGCATGCAGGAAGTCACAAACTCTGACTTGCAAAAAAAAAAAAAAAAAAAAGGCCACGTCAGAGATGTAGCTTTCCCACAGGAGGCAGAAAAATTATGCCCATCACAGATGGAGGAGTCAGTCAGATAGGCAGGGCTTAAAGATTAGAGGTCAAATTCTGCCTCATGCCACTGTGAAAGTCGGTGTGAAAGAAAAAAGAGCTAAAAGAGCAACAGAGGTAATCTAAAAGCTGACACTCTGAAATCTGAAATTTCTGAGTAATAGGATTCAGCACACTGGTTTGCCTCAGTGCCAAAAGGCAGAAGAAGGGAACTGATGCAACTACAGTTCCATTGACCACATTTGCATGTGAAACTCTGCACAAATGCATGGCGTCAAGACAATATTTCTCGAAGGAATCTGATCTTCATGAAACAAACATTCACATTTACAGCAAATCCAGAGTCAATAAGTTCATCTCCTTCCACTGATTTCTTGAAAGAAAATCAAACACTTTGCAATTACATCATTTAGTGGTTCACCACTGAGTTAAATTTTTAACCTCAGCAGGTAAAAGGCTTTATATGACACCATGAAGGCAAACAGACACAGTGATCACTTCCTTTCACTCTAAAAAAGTAATTTTAAAAAGGTTAAAAAAGAAAACCCTAAACCTCAGTTATGTGTGAGAAACTCAGTTGTGTTGTACATTAAACTTGTAGTTGGTATATTACCGACTGCAAAGACCCCAAATGTTTAACTTCTCAGATCTATTGTTTTGGTATGTATTTGTAATCAAGGGCAAAAGGGGAAAACCCAGGCCTTAAAGGCTGGAAGTGAAATAGTGATATTGATACAGAGAAAGGATACAAGAAAAGATACAAGAAAAAAACCACAGCCAGAAACACATAAACAATGTCTATCATCACCTGCTTTCACAGGCAAGAAAACCTGTATGTCCTTCTGCTATCCACAAAGTGGCAGAATTGGTCAGTTTATAAATTCAATGAGGTGAAAGAAAACTCACAACTAACCTCTGCTAATGCACAGGCTGGGTACAAAATTACTGTATCCAACAAGGTAATATGTGTGACAACAGTAGCTTAAAGTCTTATAATTAATGAGAAGTAAATACAAGTGAGATTTTTCACTCTCTGTAGACAGAGTTTGTGTTTCAAACATAATGTTAAGGTAGCTGTTTACAGCAAGGTACAACGCCAGAGATACTTTGAGAATGATTTTGTAATTCTGAATTATGCAGTTTCATGTTGAGGAAAACTATTTAAAATCTCACAGCACAGAAGCTGACATATTAAAAATTAAACTGCTATCAATGCATTCAGGGATCAATATGCAGAGCACTCACGCTAAATGGTCAGTTCTATTTTTACGCCATGATTTTGATTCCTGCTTTGTGACTTAGCATAAAGACACGTAAACTATTTCTTTAGGCATTACAACAGGGAATGTCAGCTCAGGAAGGATGTTAAGTCTTGGATAGCAAAACAAAGTTTTCTTACTTATACATAAAGCTGATTTGCAGCAAAGTCTCAAATTTGTCATCCCATGCTACTTTTACTTTTTTTTTTTTTTTTTTTAAATCAGGTTAGTCTGTTCCACCCTCTCAAACTTGGTGCTGATCTATGGTGTGAAACATGCATCACTAACTAGCCAGGGACTTTCACAGATCCTGTTTTAACAGTTCCTGCACTGTAGGCAACTAAAGCTGGATTAGGTACCTGTCTCAACATGCTTTCAATATTTACTCTAATAAGAGGTGTTAACTGCACTTATTTCACAGCTAATGTAGCCTAACATTAATATTTGCTACTAAGTAAATTTAAACAAATTTGACATGAAGTTTTCATTACATGTTAACACACAACAATTTTTCTATGCTTAGGATATTTATACATAGATATGCAGATGACAAAGAAACTAGTTTGTGATTCACTGAAGACATCTTAGAGAAATACAAATCATAGGCTACTACATAAGTTCACACACTGAATTATGCATTCTGAAAAGAAGTATTACTTAAGACACTTCTAACTTGCATGACAAGTCACACAGGCAACTATCCCCTATATAAGCATCATTATGCATTTTTCTCCAGGCCCCTACACACTGATTCCCACAGTCAAGGAACAGCAGCCAAATATGACATTGGTTTACTATCTCCTAAGTCTTGTTTGGTAACTAGAACATGAAGCAGCTGGAAACCCCCACAAATGCAACAAACAAAAGGCTAGAAAACTTGCAGAACTAGCTTGTTTTGCACTGTGTTTTTGCCACCTGTCAGTAACTTCAGCTGATTTGTTATACATCTAAAACTTCACCAATCCCTGCTTCCGCAGACTTGCTTCGAATTAATAACCATCATTTTTATAAAATGCTGTCAGGAGTTTATGAATCTATTAATGGTCAGTTATCTACAGATTCTCAACTAATTTAATGATTCAACAGAAAGCAGCATCTTTCAAGACTTTTGGCCACTGCTTTTAAAGAAATGTTTTGCTCAGATCTAAGAAGATAAGTTACCCAATGAAGACTTTTCCACAGATCATAACAAAGCCTGTAATGGCATAGAATTATATTAAAAAGAAACTCTTTCCCTACTCCCTGTTCTTAAACTTCATGAGTAGAAACACAAGAATTCACATTACTTTCCTATCATGTACTAAAGAATCTATTCTGAAATAATTTACAGGTGATTTAATACTCCAATTTTCAGGTAAGTATACAAAAACACTTAAATACATGACACAAGCATTTATAAACAAGTTATACCTGGGGTTTTTTTCTTAATTGAAAGATGCTCAAAATACCTGAAAGCAAGGTAGCCAAATTCAATTACCAACAGGATAAATAAATATGAAATCTAAAAGTTGTGTTGTTAGACATTAGGCAGTAATTCCTCTACATGGTTAAAGCAGCTTTATAATTTACTTTTTAAATTAATTTCTTTAAACATGGTTCAAGCATAGTTTTCAAGACTAAGAAAATCCTTTCATCTGGGTAGCTAATTGCTACAGTTAGCTTTCTATGCTACAATCTTTTAATTCACATCTAAACCTTACACAAATCCTGATTTAGAAATAAAATTTGAATTAAAAATTCAGTGACATGTTGAAATTCAACTCCTGTTAAACAGGACACAAATACTGCTTTTCTGCAATGTCAACACACTTCCAGGTAATCTCAATCAGGCACATAAATTTTAAACCTTAGCATCTACAGATTCCTAGAGTAAATACTGATGGAACTAGGTTAACTACCTTAGTCATATAGTAGGACTTCCAAGACATTTAATCTCCCTTCACAAGCTGATGAAGGATCATTAGTGAAGATAGTTACAAGCCTGCATTGTAGTATTTAATACTTTAAATAACTCCTGTTTGAGAAGTTAGCTATCCTTCTGAGCAGATCTTATTCCCACAACATATTTCAAAAATTTTATTAATTAGGTTTCTAACAACTTTTGTTCTCATGAATTCAGAATGTAGAGGCACAAAGAAGCTGACTGTAGTCACAGGATGGATTGTGATGCTGCATTCTCCACTTCCCCCCATCCAGGCCACACTATGATCTGAGAAACGCTCATTAGGCCTCGGCCTTGATGAACTGCACTTGGACTAAGCCCCCTTCAAGCTTTCAGAAACACTGTCTGTTCCCAGGAACTAATACGTATTTAATGAGCACCCGTTTTTAACAAATAGCCTTGGAAATTTGTTTTTCCTTGTGTGAATATCAACACAAGTAGAATAATATTTTTGTTGTTGAATCTTCAAAGAAAGTTACTGACTCAATTAACAGCCAGGATGGAAAATTACTATGATGAAAGCCCGCTCTCTCACAATCCTATAAGGAGTGGTCCAAAATGAGACCTTTTTGAGCTCTTGATTATAAAGGGTTAATGCCTATTTAAGCCCACTCTCTAATGACCCTGTGAACAGCAGTCCAAAGTGAGATCCCTTAGAGCTCTCAGTTCCCAGAAGATAAGGGGCTAATGTGTATGTCTCAAACACTGATAACAGATGGCTGTGGAGCCAGTCAAGGACTGTTAGGAGCTAACAGACAAGAACTGTTGGTAATAATCAAGGACTATTGGTATTAACACACCATGAGAAAGAATAAGATTTGGCTGGAGAAGAGGGGCCAGGTGGAGGTAGGGAAGCACTTTTCCTTTAGAAAGAACCACAACACAGTACAGTGCAAGCACAGGAATGAGTAGCAGGCATGGACTATAGGGTGACTACCAAAGACCCCTGAAGCCCTCTAACCCATTTCCAGAAAGGCCTGGAAGAACAGACTGTGCATAATAACTAATTTACATAGAAAGCAGGAAAACTATCTTTGGGGTAGACAAACCTGTCCATAAAAAGGTACTCCCCCAAACCCGAGCAGTGCCCCCAGGATCCTGAACAACTCACCAGTCAGACCGAAGCAGCTGGGTCAACTTTAATTCCTCTCTTCCTTCTCACCCTACCCCTATATCCAAAATTGACAGCCATGTGCTTATATAGTAGGTCAGCGACTAATATACCCATTTCCATGCTAAGTGTAATTTACTAATAATATTCAGATTCTTTGTGAACCCTCTGACTTTTGTCATTCAACCAACAAGCACTGATGAATCTGAGGTGCTTGCTTCCCCTTAAACTGGGTCTTCTCTGTGAGAACCCATCCTTTATTCATGAATACTCTTCTCAATAAAATTAGTAGTTAACATACACCATATAACTGACCTAAGCAGAGCCCATTTACTTCAGTTTCACAGAACATACTGAAGCTATTAGGTATAACTGATCACTAAGAACTCCTAGTGTTTTAAAGGCATTCCTTTAGAATTATTCAAGAGCGAATTTTTTTCAGTTCTCTCAAGTTCAAATCAAAATGAATCTGGTAATGAGATGACATGTTATTGTATAACACTGTATTCTATAAGCTAGTCGAAAGAAGACAGAATATTTGAAAACAGTTAACAGTCATCCAGCATGACCTAAGTGGCTATGACAATGTACAGATCTGGGATTTTAAGTGTTCTGGCTACTTTTATGTTATTGTAATGGATACATTAAGATTAAAATTACTAGAAGAATAAGCCCTTGTCTTAAACTATACTGACACCAGTCATAGTAACTATGGTGCTCTCATTACCTATCTTAGTAAGGCACAGGTTTTCCCAGAAGAAAAACAGTACTCTGCCCAAAATTAATAACTAATACAGCCACTAAAGTGACATCAGTGACCTAGAATCCTTTCTACACCTACTTCTCTCTCTGATAAGAGTACACACAGTTCAAGTCCTGTGACAGGTTTTGCTATTGACATCATCACATTTACAGAAAAAATACAGTTTAAAACTTTCACTCTGCTTAACCCAAGATACCCATATATCTAAAACTCTAAGCCAGCTTACAACAGATTTGCACACAATCACCTCCTCAGATACCTGTTTGAAAGCATTAGTTAAAAGCCATTATTTCAGGCTGCAAATCTTAATTTTATACTGACAAGTAAGTGCTACTAGAGAAAAGTCATTTACAAGAAAAAAAAAAAGGAAAGGAGAGGGAGAAAATTCAGTTTGGATACACTACATCCCACACTTGGACACTCTTCATTAAACTAGTGGTTGTAAATTGCATTTCTCTCCATTTGACTTGTATGCTGCATAAAGGAACACTGTCACTCCCTTGGGCAGAGAATTTTGCTCTGTCAATAAAGTCTTCTGTTTTCTGTATAACAGTTCAGAAACACAGAATGCTTTGGATCTGAAGGAGCTAGCACAATCTACTTGCTCTGGGCAGGGACATCTTTCAGAATATCAAAGCCTGTCATTCAGAATATCAATAACCTGTCCTTGAACACTTCAAGGGATCCACCACTTTTCTGAGCAAACTGTTATAGCATCTCACTATCCTCACAGTGAAAAATTTCTTTATAATATCTAATCAAAATCTTACAGTTCAAAGCTATTATTCCTTGTCCTATCCCTAAAGACCCTGTCAAAAAGTTTATGAACCATGATCTTAGAAACAACTTCAAAAAGGACTTAGAATCACTTAGTCCTCTACCCAAAAAAAAAACAACCCAGTAATCTGCATTTATGTTATTTCTGACAAACTTGTTTATAACCTGCTCTTTAAAACTACAAGGTTACTACATAACCCACCCAACAGTTTGTTACATTAGAAGGTATTACGTAAGTATTTAACTTACCTCTTTCTATTGCTACCCATTACTTAAAGCTTATTACTTCCTGATCTATTGAACAGAGATAAAAAGTCACAGATTATTCTGTTCTTGCTAGTATCCTTTGAGGTCCCCAAGCAGTCCATCTCTAATGTATGCTCCTCAAAAGCAAACACAGCATTCCAGTTGAGACTTTACACATACTGGAAAAAAAGGGCTACTTCCTAAGACGGCAGTACTACTTGCTACCAAAAAAGGACTTTTTTTGCCCCAGAAATTTAATCAGCAGAATTTTAGAAGTTTAATCTTAAATGTCTCCCTAGTGTGATTATAATGCTGTTACTTGAGTCTCAAATGTTAGTTGAAATGCAGGTTGTTTTCAGCTTCTCTGACACACGCAGGAGCTCTAACACTGCAGAACTCTGATTTGTCATCAAGAGAGAAAAACTTACAGGTAAAAAACTGAACTAGTGTTCCTGCTGTCTTGTTGGCGCACACACTTTCTCTTGTTCCAAAATTTCTTTGAAGACATACATTCAAAGTATTCTAACCCTCCACATTTTAAAGATGTGAAAACTCATGTTCCACAAGGTAAAGTAATAGAAAAATCATCTCAGTTTAGGTGACTAGTGTGTCTACTCACAAGTACTATTGGTCCTAACAGACTGAAATCTAAGCCCAGTGCAAATCCAGTTTCAATTATTTAAGAAGTTATGAATTGGACTGCATTAATAAATCTGATCTTACAATGGCACGTAGTGTGATGCTAAGGGGTAGGCAATAATAAACCAATCCCTACCGTTCTCGGTTGAATTTGAGTGAATGAAGTATAGCAGGTCTCTTCTGACGCAAGTTCCACAGGTGTAAGGTATCATCAGCCAAGGCACTCACAAGAGCTCCCTATGAGAAAGAAAAAGTTTTAGTCTACTTGTTTTAATAACCCTAGTAACAGCACATCATTACAGGGGGAATATATTACATATTTATCACCAAGATGAAAAAAATTTATAAGCGTTCATATCAACACCATGGCACAGATAAGTCCTAAGTAGTAGGAATGAGGTAACTGATGTGATCACATGTTCAGCTTGCTCACATTTGGTTCAGTGCTGTACTGAGAGATGATGGGGAAAGAGCTTTTTCCAGCATGTGCACATCAATTCCCTCATGCCTATCTCCGTAAAGAAATCAAGCAATGAACTCAACAGCTAATATCTATGTGCTGACAAAGCTAGTGATGTGCCTTTACAAATCTGTCCCTAGCTAGCTCCAGTACAGCACTGCTGCCAGATGTCAGCTGCTACATCCCTATAAACACACACCTGAACTTGAGGGAACATTATTCAGCTATGTCTAAAACAGTAACTCTATCAAAATAAAACGAACTACCTAGTGAAACTGGTAGTACTATTGAAAAAGTATTTTACCACTTCTACAGATAAGTGGCAATGTTCAACAACATGAGATATTCTTATGAAGTTCTTGCTTATTACAGAAAAGAGCACTCTAGAGACAAAGACATTTTCAGCAGTTAGTCAAGCATTTTCTAAAACTAAAAAATTTATTTATAATTGTTTTTACTGTTTGTCATTTATGATAAGTCATTTGTATTAGCTAACTTTTATGTTTGGTTAATGAGAAGTTAAAGAAAATACATTCTGTATCTTCTTTGAATTACACATACATCATTTTACTAACCTCATTTATCAGGAACTGAAGCTGGATTACTGCAGCTCCACTATCATGTTGGCAGTAGCATTCAACTCCTGGCCGACCAAAGCTGGAATTGGTACCATTAAGGAATAATTGTTGCACGTAACAGAAACAAACACACCACAACCAAAATTTTCCCATTCATTAATATCACATTCACAAAGGCTGACATCCTGCTTCTAGCTAGTGCACTCAACATATTTAACTACACAGAGCAGAGTGGTCACGAAAACAGTAATTCATAAAAGCCACAGAGTAACAAAGAAATTAAAAGGCACACCTTGAAATACAAAAAGTATGCTTAACTTATAGTTATTTAAGGGATACTTCATCATGAAGAACATACCATTAAGTTATTTTAACAGTGTTAAATATCAGAACTAGAATCAAATGAAGTTAATCCAAATAAGCATCATAAAACAAATGACTACATTTTTCAAGTGCTTTTCAAGATCTTTCTCTCCTTTTTTTAAACATTACTTTCAGAAAGAAGAGCACAATACTACAAGGCATGTTAAAAAAAATCTGAAAAAAATCTGCTGGTCAGAGGTGAAAAGATCAGTAGTCAAAATACAGAAGAGTCAAGGGAAATTATGTATAAATTAAGTTTCCAGGATCTCTGTATCAAGACTTCTGGATTCACACCAGCTATGAGATAACAAAAGCTTACTCATTTTCTCTCACACTTAATTCAGTCCTATACTTCCATAATGAGTATTGATAGAAGTAGCAGCAACACCTGCTCTTTCAGTTCTCCATAGTTGATTAATTTATTAGTTGCAAAGATTATGTATTTCAGATGTGGTTATACACTTGCTTCTGATACAAAATTAAGTTCTCTAACCTCTAGGAGACAGAGCAGAAATAACACAAGTCCAGATGAATTATGCAAAGTGGTCAGTATTTCATCATCACAGTTTGCCCATGGTTTCTGGATTATAATTTGTCAGGGCTGAACACTTTTTAAACAGGCACCTTAGCTTTTGGAAGAAACAAAATCGTCCCAAAGCTGTATTCAAAACAGGGAATATTATGTACATTTTTTTTTCTCTCAGTATATGATAGAAATTAATAAAACAGTACAATTCACACCCATTCTGCAAGTTTTCCATTTTCTGAGAGATCACTGATCAAAACCAAAGTGTATACAAATACTCTGAAAAGATATATGCATTTGTTGGAGATGAGTTAAAGGAGGAAGAGGAGTTTAACAGGTGGAAGAAAGCTGCATCTGACAGCCTGGGCCAGATAGCATCAGACAGATAGACTGAGACCTCCATTTTATGTTCATGTTTTTATTCTGTTAAGTTGTAAGTTTTCTCCCATAGGAGAAAGCAGACAGTTCCTGATTGGACAGTGTCCTGTGAGGGCATCTTCTCACACCAATTATGTACTTAAAAGTTATCTGAAAACTTATGTATCCCCCCTTTTTCTCTGTCAATCCCTGCTAATTGTCCAATACCCTATCCAAGTTTTGCATACCTTTCCCCTTTTTCCAGAACCTTCCATATCTGCCCTATAAAAACCTTCCATTTTGTAAAATAAATCAGATCAGCTCCAGCTGAGATCAGCTCTGCTCAGCCCTTGCTGTAACTACCTGCTTGTCTCCTGTCCTGTGTTTGGGTGCGGCTGAGATTAATCCCAGGGCAAGACAGGTTGACCCCCTGCCAGGCTTGGCAGGGGAAAACTACAACTCAGTTGCAAGGAGCCACTGGTCTGAGTTTTACCTGAACCCCACAAACCGTGACAGCACATCATGGTTTATGTTCTTAGAGCTAGACACTCTCCCTCCAGCCCAGCCAGTTTGTGTATGTGGCCGGGAATACGCTAGCAATTGTGCAGTATGGGCAATCACACACTAATACTTGATACCGTGTTCAGATCTATCTAATGCTCTCGGCTCTGGATGCTGACTAAGCAAAGCACATAAATGTAACTAAATACAGCTAAAATCTCCTTTAGTGGATCAGTTAAAAGCATCATTGACACTCTTTGAAAACATATGGGAATGTCAGATGCTTAAATAACAATTCATGTAATAACTTTAAATGATGCATGCTGGCTAGTCAGAAGACAGTCTTATTTGTGGCAACAAATGGCCTTGCTTTTTACAAGGTACAGTCAGTCACCTATACCTGTGCTAACAATCAAATGATAAATCAGAAATGTTCAGGAAGACAACATTCTTTGTAAAATACAGACATTTTTCTGAAAAAGATGAAAGTCAAAGAAACCACACCCATAAAGATGTTAATCTCTAAGGCAGTAGATCTAGTCTTGCAAGTTTTTGAGGCTAATGGAGTCTGTGATAACAGGCTACATCATGAATGGAATACAGGTCAAAGCTCATAGCTTTGTTGAGGAAACCCAGAGTTAACATATAGGCAGGGATTGCAATTCTAGAGAGAGAATCACCCAGTCCTGACTAAAGATTGATTTTTGACTCAAGATCAACAGCGACAGATAAAGACGCTGTAGTCAGAAGCAGGCTGAGAGTCATGAAAAATTCAAAATCTGAGTTCCCTATGGAGAGCTAGAGCACCATGTTCTGTCCAAAACATGATGCAAGTCTGAACACTGAAACCTTGTGCATCAGGTGGGAAGATATTAGGAGCACCATAGGAGCATGTGCCTCATGGTCAAAGAGGATGTCAGCACTGTTGGCTCTCAGGAATTCCTCATGAGAGACGTAGTTGCAAACAACTAAGGAAATAGCTGTCATGAAAACAAGTGGTGTATATCTATGTATATCTTTGTATATGTACATGCCTGTTATATCAGAAATAGCAGGGCTAGTACTAAAGGAAGAGATACAAGGACCATTTAATTCTGAGTTGATCACCTAAATAGTATATTAACCACACCTTCCCCATTCCTTCCTCTCCCATGCACATATGACATACAGTACTCTCCATAAAATGCTTAATAAAGAGGACTTGATACTAACAGGTTGAACTCTTCCTGTTGCTGTATAAAAATACCACTCTTTTGAGCAAAAAGTGCATAATCAGGACTTTTTAAGCTTTGAGAAGAGAATGTACTAAATGCACTCTCACAGGGTAATTCACGTCCTTGATAATATCTGTATTTTTATTTTATCTAGTTTTTTTTGAATCCTCCATTACCCCCATAACTGAGTGACGGCTGTGTACACTTAAAACTCATTGCTTAATGGGAAAAGTTCTTTTCACAGAAAGTCTAAAGAACTAAATGCATGCCTTTGTGCAAATGGGTAAGCTATAATTATAGTACCATTGGAAAAAAAAAAAAAGAGACCAATCCTGGATTAAATGGATGTCAAGGTGTTGTCAAGTCATAGATCTCATGAAAAGGTAATGAATCAAAATAAGAAATAATCTGAGGAACTATCAAGGGAATGGAAAATTTCTCAATCAAGATGGGAGTGAGAAGAGTTTTATATAAAGGAATATATCTATCTAATTCTGGATATTGATGCATTTTTCTTTATAGATGTTGGACCTTGGGCAAAAGAGGATCTGTGAAAGATCAGTGGCTTTCATTACAGTGACAAAGTTATGGTAATGATCCCCTCTGGTCTTCAACTCTGTATCACAGTGAAGCCGTAGGGATCCACAGTACACATTTTTTCTCTCAGCATTCCTAAAGAGCACAAGCACTGTGAATCTCTTTGGAAGTTAATACAACTCTGTTGACTGACTTAGAAAGAGAATTTAGGACCATGGTTCACCTCAGATTTGGGCTCATATTGTCACCTGGGCATTTCTTTAGTTCTTTAGAGTGCCACTGTGTTGACAAGAGTATGAAAGAGAACAGAGTCCTAATCATAACTTTCTTCAGGTGTTAATGAATTGGAATTTTCACTCAGCAGTTACTAACTCTTAGTGTCCAGGTTTCACATTCCTGTAAAGGTTTGGAAGGGTGCCATGTCACATTTTGATTGTGAAATGAAAGCTGATGTTCCTATACTATGAGATACATAGAAATTCTTCTAAAAGGAAAGCATACAGAGAAGTTGTGACTGTCACTTCTGGGGTTTACCATTATAGGATAGCTTCCACTCGGATAAAATATGTCTCTATATATGCACTCATGCTTATTTATTTGCAGATATAGTGAGAACAGGTTGAGCATCCCGTAGCATATCAATGAAAACTCTTCGCTTCTGCAAGCTAGAACTAGTAAGACACGCCTTGAGTGGCATGAGAGACTAGTAGGCGAGCAACATGCCTTTCACACATTAATATGCATGGCATAAGTTCGCAGTATGTTGAGGACAGTGTACATACGTCTTGAGGGTCAAGGTCCTGCTCAGGAAGCAAGTCTTAAAATTTGTAAATACAGTTTTGGGGAAGGCACTGTAATACAGACTATTCTTCATCTAGTTGTCCTGAACGTGCTGGGTAATCATGTGTGGGAAGAGCTTCCAAGTAATTTGAAGAGTATCATTAAGGAAAAACAGACAGAATGAGACACCTTGTGCCAGCATTACTAGAACTGGCTCTTTCTTAAACACCTCCTACACATTTGATGCTGGGAGAAGCATTACAGTTTGCACATTCCACCCCTACCAGCGAGCTTCATCTCAGATTAACACTCATTGACAACAAGCCATATAATTTATGAAGGGTGTGAGTTATCTCTCACTTAGCATTTCTGCACAAACCTTTAGCAAACAATACAACTTAATACATATTTTTTGAAAAATCATATTAGCCTTTCAGCTCTTCCTGGGGTCTTATCGAAATACTTACTATTTTTGTGCTTATAAAAATAGAATGGAGGGTTAATGCAAGAACGAAAGAGCATTCCTTCTTTAAGTCACATCCCTATCCTACTATTCTGACCTCAAGAAAACTCCAGAAAACTAAAGAAAGTTTTCTTTCTATAATAAAGAACTTAATAGAAAAAGACAACTGTTTCATAAAACCTAATATCTAATAAATATTTTACTACATTTAAGAGATGACCTAAACCACAGATTAAGATTCCAAATTTTTTTTTAATTCTATGATATTTTCAGAATAATATGTATGACAGTTCATTTATTTTGTCTTTGTCAAAGGTTTATGTAACAGGATTTTGTTATTATATGCTGCAGTTTCTAGGATTTCTTATAAGCCTTTTAAATGGGCTCATGTTCAGATCTAAAATATGATCTACTCTCTTATCAACTTTTTAATGTATTTTATTTGCTTGTATTTCCCCCACACATACCTCCAAACCCTTAGGCTATTCTTTTAAATTATCAAATTAAATTATTTAAATAAGTTTTCCAAATGTAGGATGATAATTCCTGAGAGTTTTGCAATGCAATTGAACAAAAGTGGAAAAGTTTAAGGAAAGATTAAGCAAGAACTTGTCAGGAATAATCTAGACAGCTATAGTCTTAGTCTCAGAAAAAAGGTGTGCCACAGACAACATATCGAAAACCCATGCATTTCTACCTTTTCATGATTTTTATTTTTTTTATTTTGGGATAATGGTATCGGAAACTTATCTGGAGCTACAATCTCAAGCATAATATGTGAGGTTTTTCATTCTTAAAATATCAAAGAAATATTTTAAATATTTTGTGATAGTGGTTCTATTTTTTTTTCTTGGTTGGCATTTTTTAAGAGAACATTTGAGACTTGAAAAATAAATAGTTTCATCACAGAAAACTTTATTTTAAAATTGGATACTACTTTAACAGAAAAATATAATTAATTTTAAAATACATTGTACAACTAAATGCACTGTCACTAGAAACCTGACATATCTTAAGGGTTTATTACATATAATCTTTTAGGGAAATCCTGGTGCTTTATAAGCATTAATCCATTATTTCTAGAACACTCTCTTTTAGCAAGCAGTACTTCAGCTGTAAACATGGAGAAATTGGTGAACAGCACAACTAGAACAATAAAGTTATGGAGGAAGTTGTGGTTGAGCTATTAATAGAACCCCTGACTCCCTGAAGCAGAAGAAATTTTCCCCACCCTAATAAGGATTGTTGTTATCTTTTCCTTCTCTCGGATACTGGTTACATTCAGATTGGATGGTTACCTGAGTGTTTTCACCCATGCAGTTCAAGAAGTGAGAACCAACTCGGTAACACTAAAGCAGGTCACCAAACACCAGGAAAAGTGAGAGATACATAAAGGGAAGAGTTGGAATTCCTGTCAGTTCACACAGGGGACTCTGTGCCAAGTCCTGCCTTGCTAAACCTTTTCAGACCCTGCACGTCTACCATTAATGATTGTACAAAGCTAAACCATCAGTGATCTACACACCTGTAGCAGGAATTGTCTTCCATGGTACTGTAAAACATTGTGATCAACAATTTTGCCTGATGCACCTTCTATTGATGAACGGATCTCTAATAAAATTACATGAACAACTAATTTTACAACAGGAAAGCTGTAGGCAAATTACAGGGTATGGACACTAGTTAGAACTTGTGTATTTTGTTTTCATTTTACCGCATGCTGTATTTTGACCATTTTTCTTATTTTGCCTTTACAAGGCTGGTTTTTTAAATGGCTATAGGAAGTAATTGTAAAGTTACTCTCTAGCTTATTTGAATCAAACACTGAATGATACCCATAAAATTATAACATAAATATTTAAAATTATTAGAAAAATGTTGACATGGAATGGAACAGAAGATTCCATAAAAACATTAGACACTTTATCCTGCATCATGTTCGAGTCAAGATCGGTTTATAGGTATAAAACAGTAAATTAGTCTCATTTAAAGAGGAATAGAGGTGAATGCTTAGATTATCTAACACTTCGTACAGCTTATCAGAGGGTATATTTTCCTGTGTACAGACTGAAGATTTTTCATCTCTGTACAGCTTCAGCATGCAATTACTTTAGAACTATTATGTTTCTTTTATTCCCCTTATTAGATATCTATCTATATTTATTTAAAACTTCTAGATTAGCCTTTTCTCTTTTAAAATGAGCATGAGATTTGTTGATTTTGTTTCAGAAATTCATACATATTAAACATAGTTAGATAATCCAAATTACAATCTGGTGGAATAGTTTTGATATGGCTACCTTGCCTTCTGAAAAATAAGATGCAACAATAATTGTAGCAGTGATGAAAATCTTGAACTAAATGACTAAATGAATAGACATTAGCTGATTGTAGAGATTTTCTCCCAGATGCAGGAGGGGAACCTCAGATCTGCCTTCCCACTGAATTCTCTTTGGTTTTTGCTCATTTATGTAATCTGAACGAGAAAACACTTATTAAAGGCTTCTCTGTCTTCACAGTCCTCAATAACAGAAGTTTGGGAAGGGAGGGAGGTGTTCCGTTAAGTACACCACCACTTTTTGGCATCTCTGTTGTAACTCAAATGAAACTTGAACAGGGCAAGCCTACTATTATCCATAGGTACCTCAAGAATATTGAAACAGCAGCAAAACCTGCTTAACCTGTTTGCTTTCCCATACTCCTAGGCTTTCCCTAGCTGCATTATGCCAACCTCCTCTTTAATTGTTTGATTTAATTGTTTCTCATAGAATAATAGTTTTTTCTAACCACATCAACAGTTGTTATACAGTTTTGTTGTTTCTCTTGCTTTCATTTATAGTCACCACATTTTGTTTGTTTGCTTTTGACACTGAAGAATTTTTAACTCATCCAGTCCGTAGTTCAGGGCCCTACTGTTTCTTCATTCCCTGTCTCATAGAAGGACATCAGCAAAGACAGAAGGTACCATGAGATGAAATTAGCAGAGGTTCTTTCTATTATGTCTTTTCATTGTGTCAAAAAAAGATGGGGTCAACAACCTACAAGTTCTGTTTGTCCTTGGGATCCTAAAACAAGTAAAGTGACAGAAATAATGGGACAGATCAAATTGCTCCTTCGAAAAGATAGGCACTGCAACAGCAATACAGCAGATGGGAAGCACTGCAGGCAAATACTCATCCCTCCTTCTGTTCTGACAAGTATGAAGTGAATAAGCATAAAAATCTAAACATTTGTGTAATGATTGTGATTTGCTCTTTCATGAACATCTGCAACCATAGCAAAAAACCCCAAACAATGAAAAGCGGTGCTGTGCTCAAAAAAGACTGTTCTGTAGACGCCACTCTGAAAAACTCCTTCATGTGAGTGATGTTTCCTCTTATGTCCCATTCCATTACACAGATACAGTTCCACCAACCTTTGTTCAAAACTGGGAACAAACATTTTCCTATAATGTGTCCCAATGCGTACTGTACAGTGATGCTTTTTTGAAGGATATCTCTTAACTTGTTAGAACTTGATTGTGGAAAGGCACACAGTATTGCATGTACTAGCCTGTTAACTGCTAAATAAAGGTCTTGGTTGCTGTATTTTCAACTTTTCTCACACTTCCCAAGACTAACAGACTGTGTTTGAGCTGCTCAGCAGAGAGCTGTCATTTTAATCACATTTTATGCTATCAGGCTTTCTCCCTTTCCTCCTCACTTTGCAAACAGTTCAATTATTGACATGACTATTTGCCAGCTTTTACTAGTAGTCAGTGGAAATTCTGTTATTTTCACTCTGCCTGGCTCACATGGTATGACTGTGAAAACCTGCATCCCAAATGCCTGGTGCACAGGGAGGTACTTGCAGAGCAAGGTAATGTCCAAGTCTGTGGTACATTCCTGTGTGCTGGAATCCACAGCTCAGTGTTTGACTCTCCATGAAAAGCTTCTGCCAGGGTCAGCACAAAAAATTTTTGATAGTTTGCTCATACCCATCTCTACTGGCCGCTTAAGCTAGAAAGCTAAGCTGCAAATTTTCAGTGAGGTAGGCATTCATGCTTTCTACCACTCTAGTGCTAGCCTTATTAGATTAGTGGGTCTGGCCTGGAAAGTCTTGATTTCTGGGTGTCTTTCCGACATCCTGACTGCAGTATCAACAAGCTCATTAAAAGCCTGTGTATGCTCAGTTTTGGGTGATTTCAGTGTGGTTCACGTGGGGCTGACACCCTTTTGCCACTGGGCTGTCAGCGTAGGGCTGTCTCTCTGGCTTTCTCCGGCCCACAGCCAGGGAAAACCAGTGGGGGTCACACACCAGACACAACTCTGACCATGCCAACCTTTGCAAACAAACACAGGACAAACAGAAGTTTGGGACAGATTACGATATCTAACTGCAATGGGGGAATGATTCCTGAAAATGAGGAGAGAGAGAAAGCTTCAGGGACAGCAGAATTAAGGCTCAAACTCAGAAAACAGTCCCTACTCCAGAGTTTTATAGACTGCTCTTTAGCGAAGTTGAACAAACACACAGGTAACTCTCACCTTCCTCAAGGAGGAGCAACTGATTCTTCATTGCAGAAAGGCACTTTGCTACATTCAGGGCAAGAAGCCTTTTGTACCCTTGCAGTTGATAAACTGGTCCTTCCTCACAGAGTTGCCCCTTGCTTTGTGCCGGGTGATTGAACTGCTAATCCAGTTCATCCAGGCCCAACCACATCCTCTGCTGCATCAAAAGCACGGGTGACCATCAAGTTGAGGGAAGTGCTTCTCCCCCTCTACTTCTCTCCAGTGAGACCCCACCTGGAATGCTGCAACCAGGTCTGGGAACTCCAGCAGAGGAAAGACATGGACCTTTTGGAGCAGGTCTCGAACAGGACCTCAAACATAAATTGGAGGGCTGGAGCAACCCTCCTGTGAAGACAGGCTGAGAAACTTGTGGATTTTCAGCCTG
>JAYRBT010000114.1:48223632-48273971 GCA_036023395.1 Myiotriccus ornatus
TATAAAAACCTTCCATTTTGTAAAATAAATCAGATCAGCTCCAGCTGAGATCAGCTCTGCTCAGCCCTTGCTGTAACCACCTGCTTGTCTCCTGTCCTGCGTTTGGGTGTGGCTGGGATTAGTCCCCAGGGCAAGACAGGTCGACCCCCTGCCAGGCTTGGCAGGAGAAAACTACAACTCAGCTGCAAGGACCTGCTGGTCTGAGTTTTACCTGAACCCACAAACCGTGGCATGCATTCATGCTAGAGCGTTGAAAGGCTGAAAAGACTATTAGGCTGCGTGCAAATCAAAACTCAAACACATCTCCCGCTCAGCCTCTAAGCTGGTGAAATAAAAGGTAAGTAGAACAACAGAGAGGAAAAGCCCACTTCAATGCACTGTGATATTTTAACTTTTAAACTTCAACCATTCTTCCAGAATTCTAATGAATCTGCATAACATCCAGCTAAGTGACGAGATACACACTAAACAGATGCTGAATACTTAATACCAGCTTTCTTCCCAAAACAGAATTAGTAACTTAATTTTGTTCCGGCATGGAAGGACTTAAGAATCAGCTTGCCTCACCTGGTTTTTTTTTTTTTTTGCTTTTATTTTACATTCTTAGCAATATGGTTATTTACAAAGCAAGTCATCTGTATTCCAGTCACAGTTTATAGCTTTAAAAAAAAAAGAGCAGAGGGGGTGTTGTCCCCATAAATGATACCTTCCTACACAAACTCAGAATACTTGTAATGTGAAGTCGTTGCTTTTACATTAACTATGGATTGACTACACAAATTGCCAGACTGGAAAAAACCCACAAGGAATACCATAAGTTTCAGAGCTGACTGGCTTCAGCCTTGTTCATGCATCTGTATTCACTTGAATTAATAACTATTTGCAGAAATAGATGAAAAGCAATTTCCAAATGTGAAATTCTGATGGTTACAGAAATTTACTTTTAAAACTTGTTATTTATCTGCACTGACACAAGTAGTTTTCTAATAAAAGATTTTCCCAGCCCCTCCCCTGAACATCAGCTTTCAGCATAATGAAATGTAAACCTTGTTTGTTCACCCACCCAAAGTTTATTTGGAACTGAGGCTCTACAGTTACCTTGCCTCAAAACCAGAGGAGTACAACCCAGAAAAAACAGAAAGCCCATAGATTACTCAAGTTTCTTCCCTCTTCAAATTCTATACCTCAAATGTTTTCTGTAAGCACTTCTGACGCAAATATTTCTGGAAGCACTGTTACAGCTGGTCAGTAAAAATTTCAAGATTAAGAATGCTTCAATGTTTCCTTAAAAAAAAAAAAAAAATTCTTTGATATTTTCCAGGATACCTGAACTGTTTTTCCAGAAACCAGTAAATATGCAGCACTGGGAATAAGATTACACAAGCTTTAAATATTCAGAGCAAATTTCTTTGACAAATTAGTGAAGATCTGAAAATAGAGTTTGGCCTCTTCTATAGTACTTACTGTTATAAAAAAAAAAAATAGTCCTTGCAGCTAGTCTTACTTAGTTCCTTTGCTGAAGGATTATGTCATCTTCACTTTTTCACCTAGTAGCTAAAATTATTCTTCTCATCTCAAATTAATACCATCCTCCTAACCAGCATTAATCTTCCTTTCTAAAACAATGCAAAGCCTCCCAGTTTTGCGGGGTATGCTGAGTTGAAAAAGTATGTCACTTAAATACTGACTGCAGAAGGATAATACACGCCTGTTTCAGTACATGTGAAGCACTTCTCAAACACACAAAACAGGCAGCAAGCCAGGGAATGCAGTTTGCCCAAATCCTCCATACTTGTGTATGTGTCCTGAAGGCAAGAGAGCTCTCTGTGCTAAGAAGTGATGGTCTACTATGTAGTGGTTCCCGAAACAGGCAAAAACTGTAATGAATAATGACAAGATGGGCAAATAACTTTAATTTTGTAGACAGGGAAAACTCTCTGCCGAAGACCTAGGATATCTCTGGAGGAAATACTCTGCTCTGAGCAGTTTTCTAATCAAAGACTCATTCCTTCTTATTTCACTTCCAAGCAGTTCATTCCACTATTTCTGTTTCACCCCCCTGTTCCAAATATTAAGAAATTGGATAAATTAATAGCAAGGTATACTTCTGAATATTGCTTCTGTGGCCCCCACTGCCACTTGGAAATTAAACCTGAAAAATGCTAGTATTTCATTGTCTTCACTGCACATTTTTTGAAAAAAGAGACAAGAGCTGTGCCTGAGAAAAGGAAGAGATAACATACTCATGTCCTAACATCAGTGTTCATTTTCGTAACTGCTAGAAGTGCAAGTCAGACATATTAAATTAAGGTTATACTGTGCTTTTCCTATCACATAATAACACTGACTTTACTTTCATTTATGAGAAAAAGGCAACATTTCCAAAAGATATCTTTTCAAACAAGCTTCAGGCCTACACTTCAAGCATTTCCATTAGCAATGTGCAAGTTTTCTCTGCAAAGCACTCTTTTTTTAAAGTTATTACTCTTATTTATAGCTTAGCTACATGGGAGCAACTTCATGCACATCTGCCCTTAGAAATCACATTTGAAAGAGAAAATTAATTCCAGAATATTTATGAAAACCACAGAAGAACAATCTTCTTTTAATTCTTTAGTTACTCTAAGTAGACCTAGGGGATATTGGGAGATTCTTCATATGTGGCTGACCCATCTGACATCAGAGATAGTTGAAAAAATTGTAGGTATCAATTCAATCCTTAGCATAAGGCAGTTCTCACAGAATCATTTAGGTTGAAAAAACCCTCTACGTTCATCAGGTTCAACCTTTGACCGATCACCTTGCCAACTAGACCATGGCACTAAGTGTCACACTCAGTCATTTCTTGAACACCTCCAGAGATGGTGACTCTACCACCTTCCTGGGCAGTCCATTCCCATGTTTAACAACCTTTTGCATTACGAAATTCCTCCTGATATCCAACCTGAACCTCCCCTCCTGCAGCTTGAGGCCATTTCCTCTTTTCCTGTCACTAGTTGCCTGGGAGAAGAGGTTGACCCCCACCTGGCTACAACCTGTCTAAGGTCTCCCCTGAGCCTCCTTTTCTCCAGCCTAAAGACCCCCAGCTCCCTCAGCTGCTCTTCATAAGACTTGTGCTCCGTTCTCTTCTCTGGATACACTCCAGCCCCTCAATGTCTTTTCTGTAGTGAGGGGCCCAGAACTGGACACAGTACTCAAGATGTGACCTCACCAGTTCTGAGTACACTGCTCTAGTCCTACTGGCCACACTAGTTTTGATACAAGCCAGGATACCATTGGCCTTCTTGGCCACCTGGTCACACTGCTGGCTTGTGTTCAGATGGCTGTCAAACTGCATTCCCAGGTCCTTTTCAGCTGGGCAGCTTTCTAGCCACTTTTCCCCAAGCCTGTAGCACTGCATGGGGTTGTTGTGGCTGAAGTGTAGGGCCCCTGGCCTTGTTGAATCTCATACCATTGGCCTCAGTCCATCGATCCAGTCTGTTCAGATCCCTCAGCAGAGCCTTCCTGCACTCCAGCAGATCAACGCTCCTACCCAACATAGTGTCCTCTGCAAACTTACTGAGGGTACACCGAATTCCCTCATCCAGATCATCAGTGAAGATATTAAACAGAGCTGGCCCCAACACTAAGCCCTGGGGAACCCCCTAGTGACCAACCACCAAACTGGATATGACACCATTCAACACCACTCTCTGGGCCTGGCCATCCAGCCAGTTTTTCACCCAGCAAAAAGTGTACCTGTCCAAGCCATGAGCAGTCAGTTTCTCCAGGAGAATGCTGTGGGAAACAATGTCAAAGACTTTACTTAAGTCCAGCTAAACAACATTCACAGCCTTTCCTTCATCCACCAGGCGGTTCACCTGTTCATAAAAGGAGATCAGATTGGTCAGGCAGAACCTGCCATTCCTAAATCCATGCTGGCTGCTCCTGATTCCTTGGTTATCCTGTATGTGCCATGTGATCACACGCAAGATTATCTGTTCCATAAACTTCCCGGACACCAAAGTCAGGCCAACAGGCCTTACTTCCCCAGATCCTCCTGTCAGCCCTTCCTGTGGATGGGTGTCACATCTGCCAACCTCCCGTCAACCTCTCTGGTTAGCTAGGACTGATGATAAATGATGGAGAGTGGCTTAGCAAGCTCTTCTGACAGCTCCCTCAGTACCTTTGGATGACTCTCATCTAGTCCCATAGACTTATGAGTGCCTAAATGGCTCAGGAGGTCACTAACTACTTCCTCCTGCATTACTGGGGGTCTATTCTGCCACCCATTTCCTAACAGCAACAAATAGGAGTCAAAGCACTTCATAAACTTAAATTAAAAGTTGCTTAAATAAAAACGCACAGATACAGCATTTCCCAAACAGCTACAAAAAGTGTCAGCAAATTTTCTGTAGAGGCTGTATTTGATAGATTTTTCTCAGAGCTGCCAGTGAGAGGCAATTTTCATTGGAATGAGACGTAATTGAGAAGTACAAATGCAAACAGAATGAAAAAAAACAAACCCTGTGATTTAACATTAAAAAAGAAACAAAATTGGTTTTAATGATAAGTTTCTATATGCACAATTCACAGATGGCAAAGCATGCTGTTAAATGAAGAGGTAAAACCATCAATTTAGACCAAACAACGAAAAAATAAAAAGGCTGCAGGCTTTCCTTGATTTTACTTGCTTTGCTTTCTGATACAGGTTCAACTATTTTAGTCTAAAGGCTGTATTTCAGTACTAACAGTGCAAAGATGATGACTAATCCAGTATTTTTTCTCAGTGGGATGAAAAAGAAGGAGAACAGTAGAACAACCAGGGGAAGAGTAGGAAACTGTTACAAATACTGTTTCTTCTGACTAGACGAGATGCAGTGAAATGGGTGAAACACTAATTCACTACAGTTTTTCTGAAGACCACACACACAAGAGTAAATCCAGGAAATAATTATGGATTTTTAAAGAACTTCATCAAAATTCTGAAGTAAAATCTTCGTATTCTGTTGCATGCTTTAAAGTACTGCTTATCTGTCATCCATTTAATCCAGTTTAATTCTCATGTCAAATTTTAACATGTTATTACTGATATCCTACCTCGTCCATCCTTTTGGTAGCATCTACCAAAGCACAACATTAATAATTAACCAGGCTTTTCCTCTTGCATCCATAGCTTCTTGGCCAAGAATGCTCCAAAGTATACTTGGAGTAAGAATGATGTCTTTTCCCAGAGTCCAGATACTTTGTACAGACATTGCCAAGAGCAGCATTATCAAATGTAATGTTCTAGAACTAGATGCCAAGTGAATTTATATACTTACTTATGAAAGCATAAATAACCATAGGTTTTATCTAATAAAAGGACAATTAAACATTTTCAAAGAACACTGCCAATCCTTGCCCAATCCATTATTGTCTATCAACACCAATTGACTGCAAAGCAATTCTTTGCCAGGTCCAGAAATCTTTCTTCATTTGCACAGCACGATCTAAAATACTTCCCTTAACTCTTGTCTGACAGGCAAATTCACTTCAGTTATTTTCCAGTCACCAACTACTGAATATTCATAACAGAAGACAGTAACTGTAATCCCTAGTCATTCTATCCCAACTTTGTTCAAATATAAGCCCATTCTCCAATGCCCTCCCTACAAACTTCATAGTAGCTAGTCTGGTCTCCCAAGCCAATTCCACTTGTACCTCATCAACCCTTTACATCATTTTGGGCTTATATAGAATAAGACCACAGACGCTATCATAACTAATGTAAGCCATACTGTCATATGTGTGCTCCCTCCCAGTCTTCTGCTGTCATGCAGTAGCTGAAAGTTTCATCCATAATACTTCTTGAACTCTGCCAGGCTCGGTGCTGTGACCACTGCCCTGGGGAGCCTGTTCCAGTGCCCAAATCACCTTCTGGGTTAAGAACCTCTTTTTAATATCCAACTTAAACCTCCCCTAAGCCAACTTCAGGCCATTCCCTCAGGTCCTGTCACTGGTCACCACAGAGAAGAGCTCAGTGCCTGCTCCTCCTCTTCCCCTCACGAGGAAGTTGTAGACTGCTGTGAGGTCTCCCCTCAGTCTCCCCTTCTCCAGGCTCAACAGACCAAGTGACCTCAGCCACTCTCATACAGCTTCCCCTCAAGGCCTGCAGTTTTGGTCACGGCAAGATAAGAAAGATACTAAGCTCTTAGAGAGCATCCAAAGGAGGGCAAGGAAGATGGTGAAGGGCCTCTTAGGGATGGTCCTGTGCAGGGCTAAGGGTTAGACTTGATGATCCTTGTGGGTCCCTTCTAATGCATCATATTCGGAATTCTGTGAAATTTCTCTCCTTTTTCAGAAATTGTTATTCTCACATCATCTTTCGTTTTGGCACCAATGCCTTATTTCTCAAACTAACTAATAATCCCTTTAAAATCTTCTGTCTCAAGCCAGGTTTTACCCCGTCCTTCACCTTTGCTGTTCAGCTTATCACTCTTCATATAGCCACTTTTACTCATTTGTTTTGATAAAGGCAGCAGAAAACGCAGGTGACTAGAGCACAGGAAAAGGTTTTGAAGACCAACTCAAATTTTAAAAAAAGTTCATCATATATATGAATTTCTCCTGCAGAGTTCGCTGTGGCTTATCTCTCCATAGTGATATTAGCTCCTTGCTTTGGACACATTCCTTTAACACTCAATTTGTGTATGAGGCTTAAATCTACCCTTCTGCTTCTCACGCCATTTTGCATTGTACCGATGGTGCTAAAATAACTTCCACTTCTAAACACCCTTTTGAAGGAAGTTTATTTCATCACTGGAAGTTTTATCAATACAGTGATGCAGGCATACCATGTATTTGCTTACACAGTTTTTTGAAGTGGTTATCAGCAAAGTCACTTGTTGAAGCAGTTAAGAGGGTCATAGATTAGAAGTAGCAACATTTCCATGGCATAGACAAGAAGGAGAAACTCAGACCCCAAATCAAGGTGGTAGGTACAAGTTTAACTCTTCTGTCTATACCAACTTGATATGACAATCTGTCCCCAGACTCACAGTAGTCACAAGCTGTAAAATCTTCCAAATACCCAAACTGATGTTCACAGGCAGTACTGCTGATATTGCTTTAAGTATTTCAGCTAGCAGTGTCTAAATGCCAAAAATAAAAATGAAATGCAATAAATGGGTCTTAGGAGAAAGTTTCCCTTGTCTGTTCAAAGGCAAAAGTAGAGACATCTTAAATATTCTCCATTCAAAAGGACACTAAAAAATTGTAAAATTAGCCTCATGCGTAAGTAAGCAATCAGTAGCTATCCTTTAATGAGTGCTCTAAGTATTTTGTAACACGCTCTAAGACAAGTATTTTCTATTTTATTTTAAGACTCCTCAGGTTCCACTACAGCATAATGTTTAGTTTTGCATATAACCAAAGGACTGAGAAACTTATTATTTCACTGCCAGCAAAGCAGTAGTGACAATTTTATAAGTTTCCTCAAAATTACCACCACAAATAAACTAAGGTACAATTCAAACAACTCAGTAGATGGCACTCTTCCACCAAAATCAAAAGAGGAAACTATGTCTTCACATAAACAAGGGGTACCATGGAGCTAGAACTCTTATTTTAAGTATGCAAACCCAATGCCTGCTCATTAGAGTGTCTTATATTTTTTTGTGCTTTTCATAGAACATGGAAAAATATACGCTGAAAAATTAAAAGAAATTACTGATTTGTTGTAATTTTACTTAGCTATTTTGTCCAGAAATTTGTGCTATTACATGCAGCTCCACTTCACACAACAAAAATAGCTGCATATCAGTGTTGCATGGAGTGGTATTTTTATGGCTTGTGTTTACCAGAAATCCAACTTGACATGAACTGTTGAAAGGTTGACATTGTCCCCAGAAGTTGCCTATGCAACCTTAATTCACATCTCCTCAAATGCACGATGGTTATTTATTTTTAAAAGCTAATGCACTAGATCAACATCAATTGTAAATGTTTTGCACTATTTAGCTTAAATTTTATTTAAACATGTTAAAAAGATAAGTGGTCTTTAGCAAAACCTACATTGCCAGATTAAAAAAAAAACAAAACACAGCATTAAAACATGCCGTTCTTCAATATGATTAAGATGTAAACCCTAGCTTTAAAAATAACACTACTTATTCCATCTTAACTCTTCTTTTAGATGTTGTTGCAGGTGCCACCTTAGATACTGTAGTCTGCTGTTTCTCACTGTACTAGAGGACTTCAGATGGGTCCTTTCTTTGGACCCAAGAAATGCACCACTCAACAGCACTGAAGAGTTCCCATGAGAGTATAAATACAGAGCTCCTGTTTTATACAAGCTGTGGATGTCAGAAACAAAATGCTTTTATTAGCACTGGGAAGGGAATAATTCAAACAGTGTTACAAGATTTCCAAGTACCTACAGCCCAGTTTAATACTACAAGATGGAAAACAAATCATTAACAGAAAGGCACACAGTCCAATTTAGTTCTCCTATACATCCTCCCTGCAGTTTTTCCTAGTAGGCACTTTAACTACTAGATGGAAGGAAAGTATTACCCTGCAACTCTAGCTTCAATGATTTTTTTTTTTCTGATACTTTAGAGAATCTGCTCATCTCTTATCCTGTATACTTCCAGTTCCTGTCAGATTCCAAATGACGCCTGATACTTCAGGCAGTGCTCATCTGCCCTGCTATTACAAGAATGTTTGGTTTACTTGTTTGCCATCTGCTAGTAATCTGAGTCTGAAGAGCTATTTCAATTATCTTTCGCAGAAGCAAAGAAGCCTTGCAGATAATACTTTGCTGTAAATTTTATTAAAATAGGAAGCTGAGAAGAGGGGAGAAACCCAGATTAGGCCCATAACCCATCCAAAGCATTACCTCAACATCCTAAAACAGAGACTCTGTATAAAATGGTGCATGCAATCACAGGAAGCACTTCCAAAGTTACATAACACAGGTAATAATACTACAAGATCGAATCATATGATACCAGGTTTCACAGAACAAAAAAGTTTGTCTTTCCTCTAGATAAAAGTATCCAAAATAATGGATATCCATATATTACAACTCACTTCCCATAACTGCTCCAGGGAAGGGGAAACCCTATTCTCTTCATATGATGGCTTGAAGAAAGTGCCATATACAGCAAAGTATTGCTTCAAGCCCCTCAAAGACACAGAGCTATACCTGTTTACGCTGCTCAGCACTTCTAAGACTTTTCCACAATCCTGTAGCTTAACAGAAATATCCAACAGTATTTCTGCACGAACAAGATGATCTTACGAAAAAAATACAAGCATTAGAATTTAATAATTTGACCTCTGATTTATAAGAAGCAAGGAAAGGGTCAAGGGGCTTGGTGGTGTAAAGAAACCTGAGCATTTGTGTGCACCTGCTGCATAGTGAAGGAAAGGCTGCAGAAACAGTAGGGGTTTTCCTTTCCACACACCACTTCCATCTCCTTCACTACCACCCTGCTCCCCAAATGCCAAGAGAAGACATTCACATTTCCACTGCTGTTCCTCTCAGTTTTTTAAAAATGGTAAAGAGAAGGCAAAGAGCAAGTCTATGCAAGATATGCTTGAAGAAAAATACAGCCAGATTCCTCAGAAAATTACTACCTTCAAAATGATTGTTGTTAAAGACAAAACTAAGGAATTTTGAACTATTTTTTTAAGCAATTTGGTTCCCACTGGAGTCCTCAGCAACTTATGTACACAAGAACCCCTTTAAGAAAGTGAAATGGATGCTGCTTAGTTAAAAGATATTTGAAAATCTAGCAATCATGCATATTCCAAAAAATTAACCTCTGTCATCACCACAAATCACAGTACTACCCCCACAAAGAAAATTAAAACAAGAAAAAAAATAAAATCAAGCACTCACTGTTTGAGGAAGACTATCACCACAGTCTAGAGGTTTACTAGGTTTTAATGCTGAATAGACAGGCTTTCCTAACTTCTCTAGGGAAGTTTCCAGCTCTGGAAAAGAGCACTTCAGAAATGCCATAACATGGAAATATTCAGGAGCTCAGACAAAAGTCTGGAACAAGACTGTTCATCCAACCTCAAGATAGTTTCTAAGCAGCAAATCCAGATCATTAAAATTAATGTGGCATTGTAGCCTCATTGTTTCAGACCTGCTTTGATCCACGAGAACTTGCATTTATACAGTGTAATTCAGTTCTTAAAGTGTTTTGATTAAAATATTTGCTTTAATGTTTTGAGTGTCAGACAGCTTTTTCTACTCAGCAATAGAGAAAATGAAATTAGTTTTGGAAGTTCACCTCTGTAACACTTTCCATCAAAAATACAAGAGGAAAACAGATGTAATCATCAGCCAGCTACTGCGACTCACTAGAAGCTGTAACCTGTGGAATTTTATATATGCTCTGCACAGTGAGGAGTAAAAACACATGAGGGTCAGATATAAGCTGGAATAGTAAGCATTTAAGTTGATATCTTTCAGACAAAAGTCAACTGTGATGTTCCTCTTAAATGCTTACTAGGAGAAAAAGCCCAAAACAAACATGGGGGAAAAGCTATTATTTCCAAGATTTTGCTAGAAAAGTTTGAAGAGAATAATACCACCTTTACAAGGTACCATTCAAAGTTTATTTCTTCTTTCAAATGTTAGCATAGCAGAATGGCAATCTTAAAACAGGAAAAAATAAACTCTTTGTATATTTACAGTGGTCAATAGCTCTGTGTGAATTTAAAAAAAAAAGTAAAAATTGAAGAGTTGGACTTCCCGTTAGAAAGAATTCCACCAGAATTTAGAAAAACTAAATTCAAGTCACATATGTATTAGGAGAAAAAACTAAGTGTATTTTTCCTTACAAAAGGGGAACCTTTTCTGGCCAGCTGCATGGAGATTCCCTTTAGTTCTTTGAAGCATTACAAGTCTGGAAGTGTTTTGCCTGCAAAGTATCCCAACTTCTTTTGCAACTAAGGACTATAAAACCTCCTGATTGATACACTGGTGGTGTAGCCAGGTGGGCATTGGTCTCTTCTCCCAGGCAACCAGGCAGTAGGACAAGAGGGCATCATCTTAAGCTCTGTCAGGGGATGTTTAGGTTGGATATTAGGAAGAAAGTTTTTACAGAGAGAGTAATCAGGCATTGGAATGCGCTGCCCAGGGAGGTGGTGGATTCACCGTCCGTGGGGGTTTTTAAGATGAGACTGGATGTGGCACTGAGTGCCATGATCTAGTAACCATGGCAGTGTTGGATCAAGGGTTGGACTTGATGATCTCTGAGGTCTTTTCCAACCTGGTTGATTCTATGTTTCTAAAGTATAGCAATCTGAAGTCTGATTATTACTCATTTTTCCCCACTAATGCCCAGGTTCCCAACACCTGAAAACTGTTGTTCCAGGAATAGCTGAAAGAACTAGGCTATTGAAAAAAGAATCATCTATAGTTTCCCCCACACATTCAGTCTGACTCTTTAAAATTTGTGAGTCTGACAGCCTTCAAATTCACCGTGAGATAACAGACTGCAGAGTCAGGACAAAAACATTTCAACAGAAACAACCCTCACCTCTCCTCACAAACCACATACATACACAAACTCGATCCTCTTGAAGCAAAGAAGAAAGAGGAAAAAGAGTTAAATAATTCACCCCAGATCAGAGACCCAGGATAGATACTTTCTTGGAAACTATTCCCAGACAAGGGTTATAATTTACACTGCTAGTAGCAGCACTGTACTGTAACACATACCTGAAAAACTGTAAAGTAGTACTTTTTAAGAATTATTTTCTGAGAAAAAGAAACCAGTCATACAGACACTGAGAACTGCATATGTGTAAGATAAATACAGATGAGATTTCAAAAGACAAGCAGAAATTATTTCTATTAACCAATGATTTTCAACAATCAAAATAGCAACTATGAAGGAAACAGTATATTCATAAAATCTTCTCAAAAAGAAGTGAAAAAAGGGACATTAACTAGTGCCTTTTTGATAAAATCCAGGATGAAGTCTATTTTATTAAAAATTACCACAATAGACCAATACATGTATGCCAGTCAAACATCAACAAAAATAGTATATTGGATGGCATTTATAAGTAGTCATATAAAGAAAAAAGACAACTAGAGAAGTAACAAATAATAGCTGTAACCAGCATTGAGCTATTTTTGGGGAGATGAAAATGATACATTTATAGTGGTTCAGTATCACTCATACAGAACACACACTGATCATCTTTAAAGATTCTCCATTAAAACACTAAGACACCGCTAGCAACAAGTATCCCTGAGTATAATTTCATCAGAAGTGAACGCCCCCAAACTAAGTACAGTTGCATAATTTACAGTTACTGTCTGTACTATAGCAAACAATCAAAGATAGAGAATCCTCTGTATGCTGAAACCTTTAGGGTTGTATTTTTGTAGAACAACCCATGTGGACAAAGTTTTCCAACTATGTTTTAAAATATTTTACCTCTATTATAAACAAAATCTACTAAATTTGATAAATATAAATTTCAGAAATATTTTGCATGAACAGTCTCTTTGTATGAAGTTTTATTTATTTGATCTGGAAATTACTGGCAGAGTATTTATATAAAAAAGATTTCTTTTATACTGCCAGAATTCAAAAGTAGTTTTTGTCCTTTGCTACTCTGGTAAGAAAAGAAAAGTTTGTGCCTGCTCCCTCTCCTGTAAAGCACTTATAAAATCCCATTTTATCTTTTTTTTACTAACCTTTTACTATAAACATAATTGGGACTATATTCACAATACTTCCACAGGCAATGTCTTTAAGAAAGGTACCATCACATCTTAGGCAGCCACATATACTGTGGGTAACTGAAAAAATTTCGACCTATGTCTTTATTTATTTTTTTAAACTAAAACATAGAGAAATAAGTACAAAATATGTGTAAGAAAATGGTAGTATTCTTTGTGAGTTACTGCTACTTGAGTATTATTTCCTTTGACCAACAGCCCTTATGAAAACATGGAGACTTTACTAATAAGACTGTACTTTTAAGAGCTAGGCTACCCTTTTTCCAGGTCAGTAACAGGATTTCTTTTTAAAATGTTATGTTACTCATCTAATTATTTTAAGGAATGAGGGGATATTCACCATGCCAGCAAGTTAATTGTTGGTTTTGGTTTTGTGTTTTGGGTTTTTTGGTTTTTGTTGTCATTTGGAGGGGGGTTTGTGAGTTTCCTTTTTATCTGACATTTAAGAGTGGCTGTGAAGCTATCTTACTTCATCAGTTTACTATACAGGTTTGGAACACATATAAAAGGGAATGCCAGGCGAGTTATCGCTCTGCAGCCCATTCTGCACATTAATAAGCATCACTAAAGCTTAGTAACTGCACTTCTAATATCAACACTACAAAGTTCAGTTAAGAATGTTTTTCAACTGTGAAGACGAACATCTGCTCTGTTTAACAAGGTAGTATGACTGGAAAGAGCATATGCTAAAATAGAGAGGCATGCTAATCCTATCAATTCAACATTAAGTGATCACAAAAAATTAGCATTCTATATTTTTCCCTAATGAGCAAGCAGAAAAATGCAAATAGCTTTTGTCCATCTGCTGCTGTTGACTACAAATCAATGTTACTAGATGGGAAAGAGGAAGAGTCTTTAGTAGAAACTGTTATCAAAAACATTGGACACCAGCTGGATTACCTCTTAGTTGTCTACTCTTGAAGTGTTAAATATTCATGTGAACCAAAAATCGAATAATATTAATTGAACACATACAGAGTACAAGGCTGGCAGGAACTTCAAGAGGCTACACAATACAATCCCCTGCTTAAAATAGCAGGAATCACATGAAATAAAACACCTCACTTAGCTGAAGTGCAGAGGTCTTACTTCCTTTGGATCTGCATATTTCTTTTTTAATTCCCTAGCTTACAAAGTTCCAAAATTAAACTCCTGTGAAGAGCTTCAAAAGAAAAGAGAAGCAGGAGAAAACAATTAATTCTTGGAGAATCCATGGGAAATACCTCATAAGAGGGTGAGTTGGATCCATAGCTTTCTTGGTGGAGAACCTAACCTTCTTTCTCCACCAGCATTGCTTGTAAGAGCATTGTGTGTGTTGAGTGGGCCAGGCTAAGACTTAATGTCAACATGGAAGCAACGGCCACTGCAATTACATTATTCCAATCTTAGAAGGAAATGAAGCTTCAGGCTTCCCAAACAGAAACCAGGTTTTGTTACTACCTTCAGGTGTTTATGAAACAAAATACCATGATATTCAGCAAAATGCGTAAATACAATAGCATCTAGTTATTTCTATTGATCTACAAACTTCTCTCTGTACAACGGTGACCAAGTAATTGATTTTGCAAACTGCAACACTTCATACTGCCCTTCTTCAGGTATTACAAGATCAGCATCATTGTTACTACAAAAACTTTTGGTTTCATGTTAACAAAGCCATCTGGACAAAATCCTGAGTAATGTGCTCTAGGGGCCCCTGCTTGAACAGGGAGGTTGCACTAGATGACCTCCAGTGGTTGCTTCCAACCTTACCCATTGCGTGATTCTGTGAACCTACCATTTCTCTAAGTATTTCATCTTGCACTTTGTTTTCTATACTAGCAGACACACATTTCAAGTTTCACCTACTTTCACTACTCTTGGCCCTCAGAATTCAAATCAAATGAAAAATCTCAAAAGTCTCTCAAGTAAGAAGCTGTAAAATTAGAGCTATTGTGGACAAAAGACTAGGGAGGACCTACTCCAGAACTTTAATAAAAAAAAAATCTTACTAATACAGTAATAAAATCAATCTTAATTCAGAAATTGATATAGCTGCCTCAATATAAACACTATCAATTACCAGATTTTTTTTAAGCAAAGCTTAGGGATTCAAAATAGACTGAATCTTTGCAAGAAGTGATTAAGTTAGAACAATCAGTACACAGACGAAGGCTATCATCAAGTTGTACAGATCTCAGACACAAAAGCAGTTTTAGAACCTCTAAGAAGAGATTTTAAGTCTAAGACAAAATGGTTCTCATTTTTGTCAGAAAGTCTAAAAGCAAACATCAATGTGTCAGAACAAACTAAATGACAGCCACAGAAAAAAGTAATTTCATTAAAGCATTGTAAAAATCAAGAGGAATCAGGATTCAATAAGAGTCCCCAGAGGCTACACATACTAAATAAGGAATTATACCACTCTACCAGTCCTCACTACTGAAATATTTCAGTTTTCGCTGTTCCCAAAACCTTCATTATTTTGAACTGTGTTTAAATTCAGTGATACAAATATCACTGACAGATTTAAATTATGTCACTAGACCTTCACCTGTATTTGCACTGGAAGTCAACAGTAGTAGTAACTTAGTGCTGCCTTTGATAAACATGTAAGCTGTACAATTACCAAGTGCCTGTAATAGAAGCGTTGACGTGAAAAAGGTCACTAAGGTACCACCAGATGAATACTAAGAGGCTACACTAGACTAGCATTGGAGTACCAATTACAACACCGCAATTGAAACTTACAGTTCAGCAAAATAAGGTAACTTCAAAAGCTGTTGACAGACAGCACACTGGCAGCAGGTAAGCAATGCGCTTTCATATGCGGTTTTGCCTCACAAGTACCACAGACTTATTCCTCAGGCTGGAAAACAAATAAATCACTACCTGTCAAGGAATTAGACCTCTGGAAAAGCAGTGTCTTGTCTACTTAACAAGATGTACTTTGTAGGATTAAGAATCTGCATTTTTCAAAAAAACTATTATGACCAGTTTGATACTACACTCCAAGATGAACCACATTGAGAGCAGCAAGAGGAAAAGAGAAGACACAAGAGATTAAAGATAAAGACTTACCACAGTATCAACTCTCTCAAAACTACGAAGAATTCTATTTTTAAAAATGTGAAACCATTACCAGTTAGCTAAGATCAAGGACGAAGTGAACTGTTCCCAAAATTGATGTCCAGCACTTATGTTTAACTTCATATTGAATGTAATAATTTACAAGTTTTATTCTGTTTTTCACTGAGCTTGTACACAGATAAGCCTATTTTTTTAAAAAAAAAAAGTGCTATGGAACTCTGATAAATAATGCATCATTTTACTGTTCCATCAAACTAAGAAACAAAAAAAATAGTTCTAGAAGAGCAATAAGAAACAAAAAAACAACTGAGGGCACTCTGAGTCACCTTAAAGTTACTTTGTAAGAATGCTTATCTTTGCCTTGAGAAACCTTTGTACAGCAAAGAGACGTGGACACTTAGAAGTCTAATGCAGTTACAAAATTTGTCAAAGGAAGTTTTGTTAGGAAGGGTTTCTTTATCACATCTCAAATCTTGAGCTGCTTCTACTTTTCCAGATATGACTTCATTAAAACTGCTCATGTCATCTCCTGCAGCAGTGATGCTACTTCCGTTCTAAAAGTCCTTCCACAGTGACCAAGAAAGAACAAATCCTTTAAAATGCTGAATTAAGATCCTGTTGAGTTTAGCAGTGTACCACAAGTCTGAAAGCATAAGCTGGGTCCCAGTCGGCCAATTTCCTGTTAAGTTTACTCTAACATCATCAGATCACACTATCCATACCACCTCAGTGTTTCACAAATAGCTACAATGTACAAGGTAACAGACTATGCTAGTGCTACAGTAACCTGCAGCCTTGCAAACTTTGCATGCTTTCCAAAGATTTCCTTCCCTGTTCTCACCATGACTGAGCAAGTTTGAAGCTGTGACGTTTTAGCCGTTAAGCCTCTGCTCTGTCAGTAAAATACTGAGAGGGAAGTTTTCATTGTGAAGTTCATTTTCATAAATTACAGTATGAGTTTCCACACAGTTTCAATACAGTATTTTTGAACAAAAGCAACTACTACTAAAAGCTGCTTTAGTAAAACTAACGTATAGGCAATAATTCTTCAAATCAAAGACCTGCTACAGGATAGACTTTGCCACAGCCGCTCTGAGGTGCACCTGTTCCAGCATGACCTTCTCCCTGGGTCACAACGCCTTCAGAGATACACCTGCTCCAGCATGGCCTTACCCAAAGCTCCTTCAGAAATAAACCTGCTCTAACATGGCTTTACTCATGGTTGCAGTCCCTTCAGAGGCATACCTGTTCTGTTTTGGCCTTATCCATGGCCACACACTTTGAGGTGTTCCAGCCTGACCTCATGGCACAGCCACTGATGCTTCAAGATCTACCTGCTGCAGCACAGACTTATCCTTGGGCCTCAATCTCTTTAGAGGTATTTCTGCTACTGCACTGACACAAACACAGCCATAGACACTTCAAGATGTACCGACTCTGGCATGGGGTTATTCACAGACACTTCAAGATTTAGCTGCTCCCACATGGACTCATCCACAGGTCACAGTCCTTCTGAGTTCACACTGGAGTTGCAGCCAGTCCATCAGCACAGACATGTCAGTGAGTCCCTGGCCATCCGCCAGCCAAGGCGCATCGCCGCTGCTGTTATCAGAATGTTCCCAGGCACAGCATAGGAAGGTGATAAGCAGCACAGCATGCAGAGAAAGCAAAAACCAGCCACTAACAAGCACTAGACTAATATACTGTAGGCAAGCAAGGCTCATGACAAGCACCTGCCAATTAATAGCTAATCAGCAATTACCGCTATAAATTCAATCTGGAAAATTCCAGTCAAACCTGTCATCTCAAATCCTCTGAGCTGCACCTTGGCTGCCCTAAAGGACTGCTGTGATTTAACCCCATCTAGCAACTGGGCCCCACACAGCCACTTGCTCACTCCCCCGGTGTGATGGGGGAGAAAATCAGAAAAGAGACAAAATTCATGGTTTAAGATAAAGACAGTTTAATAAGTACAGCAAAGGCCATGCAAAAAAGCAAGGCAAAACAAGAAATTCATTCAGTGCTTCCCATGGGCAGGCAGGAGCCACCTGCAGAAAAGCAGGGCCTCATCATCCATAGCAATAACTTGGGAAAACAAATGCCATTATTCCAAACATCATATGTTTCCTCCTTTTTCTCCCAGCTTTATATGCTGAGCATGGTACCATACGGTACAGAGTATCCCTTGGGTCAGCTGTCCTAGGCTCTGTCCTGTCCCAGCTCCCTGCCCACCTCCAGACTGCTCACTGTGGGGTGGAGTGAGAGACAGAAAAGGCCTTGACTGTGCAAGCCCTGCTCAGCAATAAGGAAAACATTGCTGTACTATCAAGACTGTTTTGAGCACAAATTGAAAACACAGTTCCATATCAGCTAATGTGAAGAAAACAGATTCTGCTCCAGCCAAAACCAGCACACCAAGTCTCCCAGTAAGTAAAACCACAGATTTTAAAAGTACAGCATGCTATATATTATGGATAATTCAGTCCAAGCTTTCTCTGTGTACAACTAAGTTGTTATAATTCCATACACTTTTAAGAGATATAAGTCTCATCATGCTATTTTGTCTGTATTTCATTTCAGAACACCCAAAGGTAGCTATTTTCTTCATTTAGAGAATGGGGATTTTTCACTGAAAGAAAGATATAAGAGAGCTAATGATAGACATACGAATTACATTCTGGAAGATATCACAAGAAATGCAGTAATGGTAAAAGAAATGGACATTTTACAAGATTGACGTATACTTTAAGCTAAGTACTTTTCTTGTTTAAACTACTCTATGTGAATTGGATGGCAAGGTATCCAATAAATATTTTCTTATTAATAAATAATCACAGAGTCTGTCCAGCATGAGACTACTGCAATATTTTTATTAGCTTTACCAAAGTACTCTTCCCAAAACAGGAATACTTGTTCAAAGTCCAGAACACTACTAACAATGATTGAGACCATTTTCTTCAGTTTACAAATGACAAGAGACCCTGACAATCCACAAAAGAGTACTTCAGTTCAACTTTGGCAAATTCATGGAATGGAAAGAATTACAGAAAAATTTAGGTCAGAAAGGATCACCCACGTTCATCTGGTCCAGTGTCCCAGCTGAAGCTGTGCCAACTTCAGTTTGAGAAACTGAAATCTTTCCTCTGCATACTGTAAACAACTCCAGCCACTGTCCTACTGCCAGTGTAGAGCTACTACAGACAAAGAGCAGGTGTAGAACTACTTCAATTAAAAAATATCCACAAAGCAAAAAACCCAGTATACAATATCTGAAGTTCATGCTTCCATGAGAAGGAAAAAAAATCAGTCAGACTGCCTTGCATAGTCTGAATGACCCAAAGGAAAAGTATATTTAATGGATATAACTACATCACAAGTTTGAAGTGGTATTTTATTAGAGCTTCAGACAATTCAGAAACTGACTGCATGGAACCTCACACCCAGGCTATTTTGATAAACAAAAAATGTAAGTTGTGAGTTCTCATAAAGGCCTGAGAATGGAAATCACAGAGAGCAAGCTTTATACACCTCAAATACATAAAAACTTCAGCCTTTCTTACATAAAAGTCTGCAGAGAATTTAACAGATACTGACACTCAGAATGAATGGAATCTTCAGATATTTAATGACAGAATGATGAACAATCTAATTTTTCTCCTTCCTGTGATCATGGTTTGCAAGAGAAAAAAAAAAAGCCAAATTAAATAACCTATTCTGCTTAGGAATAAAGAGTCTGAGGCATAATTTGGTCTGTGCGGAAGGTGCAACACTTACTCTACAGGTATTCCCTTTATTCTCAAGAATTTCTAGTGGCAATGGTCTTCCTTTTTAGAATTCCCTCTATCAAGAGATAGGTTGAACTTCAAGCTACAAATGTGTATTTTTAAAGTTATGAAGCATCAATAAAGATATTGTATTCATGTTGGCAGACAATCACAATACATCTCATTTGATATAATGTCCTAGTTTTTCTACTGAGAAATTGAAGTGCAGAAAATTGAAACTTGTTTAAGATGGAGCAGTTTAACTGCAGAGAGCAGGAGAATTACTTCAATTTTTCTGCTTTAGCTTTAAAGTTTATTCTACCTTATAAAAGCAAACAAAAAAGCTCAGCTGACTAATAAATTAATAATTGTGTAGGACGCTGGACTAAAAGTTGTGAGCAAACATCATCCTAAAGACAAAAAAAAAAAAGTCCTGAAAAAGTCCCTTTCATGTTTTTTAAGCCTCTTTAGAGTTTAAATGACACCCTGTTTAGATCACATTAGACTTCTAGAGGGACTGTTAAGTCCAAGAGAGACAGCAATGGACAGCATGGAAGCAGGGCTATTACCTATGACACTGAACACTGTCTGGATGTCATGGGGTGAAGTCTAGCCAATGACATCAAATTAAACCATGAGTAGATATACTAAGCTAACTCATTAGAAGGCTTTATATCTGCTGTGAAAACAAAACACAGCCAATTATGCACACGGAAAAGAAGCAAAGCTTAGATGAACTTTTAACTACTTGACATCTCACATCTTACAACAGCAGATCAAAAGGCAAAAGCCATCCTGGTAATAGCAGCAAAGTCCCTTCAAGTATGAAGAAAGCCAAAGATATTGACCTGCAATGACAAATGAGGCCATCAGCAGCTTATACTGACCATAGCAGTTTGAAATCAATAGGGAGTACAGCTGCTCCCTGTGTGGATCACATCTACAAAAATCCAGCACTGTGAAGAAGGTGGGGGAGCATGAGGCAGAACTGCCACACTAGAGGCAGGCTCAAGCCAAGACTCAAACACCTCAAGCATCTGGAACTAGTGTCATGAGCACCACATACTCAGAGGAAAAACTGGATGAGCATGTCCAGGTGAGTGCAACTGTTTGTGAGAAATCATCTGAGATTTCATGTTACTCAACACTGCGCATCTGCCCTTCTGCTTACCTCATCACTCAATTTCCCCTGCAGTAGTGAAAACAGAATCAAACAACTATTTTCAACAGATCCTTATGTCACGGAGATGGTCACGTCAGCTGGCTGTCCAAGGTTTGTATTCTACTAAGCTACTCACTCTGCAACTTTTCCTCATACACCATAAAGGAACCAAGCTGTTCTTCAGAGCTGAAAACAGAACACAGCCTTTGTTGGTAATTGCTCAAAGCATTCCTTTCTGCAGAGGGGAAAAAATACTTCTCCAATTAAAGTTAATACCTGATCAACAGTCTGCTTCAAACACCTACTTTTTAGTCTTCTAGCTAATGAGTTAGAAATATTCCTAAGTAACTCTGGAAGTAGAATCAAGCTTTTTAAAAGGAATACAAGAGATAGAGATATACTGCTCAAGTTAAGACAGTGAATAACCCCAAACTACCCTTGACAACTCATTAGGTTTAAGTTTTACACTAAAAGCAGTCTTCTCCTGGTATTTTTATGGACTTCTCTCCCTCTTAAAACTGCAAGATCTTGAACCAACTGCTGCTTATAGGCATGGAATGTCAGTCACACTTCTGGCACACTAAGTTACCAAGTACATAACACTCCCATCCAACTTTAACCTATCAAGCCTAGAGGCAAAGAATGTTAACAGTAGTAATTCTGCTTCAGTCCAATTAGTGAAACGTGACATCTATAGTTTAGGTATTTCCATTTTTACAATTATTTTGTGGATTCAGTGAATTCAATGCAGTGTTGATGTTATTTAGTATATTTATCTATGAGAGAAAAAGACAAAGTCAGTGAACTGATAGTATATTTGTATCCACAGATTTTGGTTTTTCAGAAAATGCTTTAGTTCTGTTTTTACACATCACTGCAACAGTACTAGAGACAATATTTAGTATTTGTGTATCTTTGTTCTTCTACTGGTGGTTACAGTCCTCATAAAGAAGAATGAGACAAGAGTGTGGCTAAGAAAATTCCACCTTTTCTGATCAATACTGGTTCTGAATTTAAAATACCCAAATTGAAGTCTGAGCAAATACAGATAACCTCTGTAAAAACATTATTTAGCTGATAAATACCTGATGTCAAATCAGGACTTTACCATTAATTTCTTCACATGAAATTTCAAACAGGTTCTCATTCCTTGATTTAAGAATATTTTAATACATCTTCTAGAAAAGGACTTGTTTCCCAGTTCGTCAGATCACTTACAACAGAAAAGAAGTGAAAGCTTGAAAAGGTTCACCTATACTTGAAGACATGAGGAAAATACTAAAACCCAGCTCCTATTTGCTGGTAGGCAATGAAAGAAGCATTATCGTTCCTTTACTTCTATACTCTCACAGCATGAAAACAGAAGAAAATGAGGATCCCACTTTTGGATTTATTTCTCAATGAATATCACTTTACTGACACTCAATCTTTCTAGTCCATACCTCATTTCAATTAAAAACACTCTTGCAGCTTTAAAGAGTAAGTGGCTCCCACTTGAATGAACCCTTTCACATAATTTATTATTCATAAAAACCTTAGCAGGCAAATGATTCTGAGGGTCAACAAGCACTTTTTGGCTCTGTTTTTATCTCTGAGCGAGAGAATGAAATAAGCACTTCTTGCAAGCTTTACTCTTTCCCCGTGAGTGCTTTTCAAACTGGTTTCATTAGGCAGAAAGTGAGGGGCTGGTTTTACATTGGGAATACGTATTGGGAATCTAAGTCTATTCTTTCTGCCTGCAAAGAAGAAGTAATCACAGGAGATGCAACTTTTGCAGTGTTGTCTGGTTACAGCTTAGGTTGAGAGCTTTTAAGCAGTTCTTCCAAGAATCAAGAACTGTATCAAAGTACTGAGAAGCATATTCATCATCAAGTTAGGGGAGCACTAACCTCTCAGCCTCTGCATGAAACCGCTTCCCTACCTATCTTTAGAAAATACATTTTCTGTCGTCTTCTCACAGTAACTGTTTCTTCCCTAATGATTTTCCAATTGCTCTCTCAATTATTTAGAAAGCAATTCACACTCCAAGAATTCATAGGTGTGTGTAGTCACATAAGAGCATCCATAAACAGGTTTTGTTGAGTCATCGTTATCCAAACTGCAACATCATGTTGCCCAAAATTACAGGTGAGTAAGCTCTAAATAGGTGCATTTTCATCTCTCCTTTACCTCCAATCCAAATCCTTACTTTTATCTCTCTTGCTTTTTCACTTACTGCTTTCTCACTTATTATTATTATAATTAACAACACCACCTACACCAACTGTACTCTTCATTTACATCAACTTTATGACCTTTTCAAAACAACAGTTTATGGAGTTAAGAGTAGTCTGAAATACAGTGTTAAGAACACTGTGCTGTCATCACTGTTCATCATGCTTTGAATTAAGAAATCTTGGGAGTTCATAATACAAATCTTGTTTTTCAGTTCTAGTTTTTCAACTTTTAAAAGTCAATCCCCCTAAAGCAATTAACCTTACAGACAGTAGTGATGTTCCAGAAAGAAACAAAAAAGGTGTACTTGTAGACTAATATAAGCAGTAAAGGAAAATATTAGATTTACCTACAGTTTCAAGAGGATAAAGAGGCCTTCCCCATAATGTTTAGAGTTCAGTCAATTTCAGGACAACAACAAAATTAATTCATTATCTTATGCTGAAAAGCAAAGGTTTGGGCAATAGCAATGTGGATTAAAGAATCTACAGGATACCATCTTTCAAAAATAAAAGTTAAAACACATATGTCGTTACATGGCTTGGTAGTACCATATGGCTGCAGTACCATATGGCTATGAACATATGGGTAGTTCACTTTTTAGTGAACAAAAAGAAGCAGGGTTACTGGTGCCTTATTTCACAAATTCATTCTGCTCATCTCAGTCACTAGGAAACTATTAGCGAGATACAATTCCTGTACCCTTTATGTTACCACTTGAAACCATCGTTTGGCAACTCAGAATTAGTAGCAGGTAACTACAGCATTACAAAGCTTATCTAAGGAACAAGCCCAATAAAAGCAAGCCCACCACGCAAAAAAAAAACCAATCAAAAAAACCCCAAAACCCACCCATAGCAAGCAGCACAGAATGTTTCAATCCCAAAGGATGGAACAGAACAACAAAATAGAGCTCAGCCCACGTTTCTCTTTAGATTTGCAGTCAGCTGCTATAAACTGTCAGCACACTAGTAACCCTCCACAAAATGTATATATTTACTTGAAATAATGGGGACTGAGCAGCCATGCCTCACATCACGAACACGACTTGAACTGACACAAAAAGCAACCACAACAGCCAAGCCACCCACAAACAGAAAACAGAGCTGGCTTTTTTTCTCCCCTCCTGCATACCTGGTTCCCACCAGACTCCTGAATGGTTCCAGCAGCTGAATCAAAACATCACTTGCGTAAAGTCCACTAAATCCACTTCAGAACACAAAAGGATACAGCCTTAGTGCTCCACTCTGAGTCCCGATGGCCAGTATTTTCTGGACCGGATCAAATGCCAAGGCTGAAGGTTGATAGGGGAAACCATGGCGTACAGTCTAACAAGTCAGAGCATGATGGGTCAAGCAGGATACCAAAAATAAACAGAATCAATACTGTATGTTAGAAAACAGGATTCAGCGTTAATCACAATTTTAAAAGGAACTACAAAGCATTTAAACAACAGATTGAGAAAATCTGCTCTTACATGAACCAATTATAAAAGATGTTTTCCAGTCATAATTACTCATTCATCCTAGAGCACCAACTGATAGTCAGAATTACTGAAACTTAATTTTAATCTTACATTTCTTCTGTACAAAGACTATATCAACTCAGTATTTTATTTTTTCATCTACTTCATTCCTTGAGTAATCTTAATTTTAGCTCTAACAAAGACACTAAACTATTAAAATCTGAGATCTGCCTAGCAAGTTTGGCAACAAAGTCAGACTTGTCATCAGAACTATTACAAATTACTTAATATTTGCTTTTCTGAGAATCACTTCAATTTCAACCCAACAGGCTCCAGTTGACAATGCAACCTCTCTCAGCACATTAAGGGAAAAAAGAAAACAACCTGAGCTTGACAGAACCAAACTCCCACCCTCTGCTTTCCCCAAAGAAAACAGCCAGCCCCAGAATTAACAAAATCAAAAGATACCCCACCTCAACAATGGGATTCTTTCTTAATATGAAGCTATTGGCACATTTAGCTTTTTGGTTAGCCAAGACTAATTTGGTAATTGACCAAGCAATAACTCCATTATGCTTCTTGGGCTGCAATTAATCAGAATTAAGAACATAACAAAAGTGTCACCTACTCTTATTTCCGCTATAAACACACACGGTATAAGCCATACAGATGCTAGTTTTTCCATTTCAAAACCTTTAGTTTAAAGCAGAAGTATTCCATGACCTCATAAACACACAGTAAACTTCTGATACACTCCTTCTGCTTTACTGAACTTGCAAGCATACCCCACAACTCTCCGTATTTCACAAGCAAATAAGATCTAATTGGCAACGGCTCTGCTTTCTTTCACATCCTTTGTGACCAACTTGCAAAAGCATCAGAAATGCCTGCAATACTAGAAAAAACAAGTAGCAGAATCCATAAACAAGCTCATCCATGTCAAGCTAGACCACGGGTGCACTGCAAAGATAAAAATGGGCATTGGTATTCAAATCAGCTTTTATTCCTCTTGGTACAGCTGGTGGTTAATTCACTGCATCATTTTCTGAAGTGTGCAGACACAAACTGCAGTTATTGTATCACGCACAAGCAAATAAATAAACAGGAACTTTGTCTCTAGAGAAGCCTGGCAACAGCAGCATCAGCAACTCGGCAACACACTGCAGTGAAACCACCACAAACGACGACAGCCTTTTTCAGGCGTAAAGAAACAGGAAAAATGCATTTCCAAACAATGCAGAGCAACAGATCCCCTGTCCTTCGGGCCCATTGGCAGAGGCTTCTACTCAAATGCCGCGATAATCACATCTGCACTACAGCTAGGTATCACTCCTTCCCCCATCCATCCAACGCTTTCTACGAAGCCTTCATGAACACGGTCAGTATTACTCGCACGAAAGAGCCTAGAAGACGACAAATCCCGAGACTCTCCAAGAAAGATGACTAGAGAAACCCAGCAAGACCTGTACAGCTACACTCGCCGCTTTCTTCCCTTCTTCACCCCCCGAAATACTGAAATCCAACAAGTAAACAGGAGCAGCGGGCAGGCTCGGCACGGAGGAGCAAAGCCCGCAGCGCCTATCGCGGCGGCGCGCCCCCTTCCCCGGCCGCCAGCCGGCTCGGGGCTGCAGCATTCATTCACCTTGCAGAGCTGGAAGTGCTCGGACTGGAGCGTCTCCTGGATTTCCGTCTCCCGGTTCCCCGCCTGCTGTTGCTGCGCGGCGGACGACGCCGAGGCGACGGCGGAGACCGCCGTCAGGCCGTCCAGCACCTTCCTGATGTTAAATTTCCTCATGGTCTTCGGCGGCGGCGCTCCCGCTTCCCCGGCCTCGCCGCCGCCGCGCTGTCACCGCCGCGCCGCCCGCCCCGCAGGCGGCAGACGAGCCCCCGCCGGGGAGGGCGGTGCAGGGGCGGCCCGCGGTCGTGGGCGCCGCGCTCCTCCTCGTCCACGGGGAGGACGGCGAGGCGTCAGTCCGGCAGCGCAGGGGCGCTTCTCATCGGGGCCCGAGGGCTCGGAGACGGAGACTGGAGCCAAGCAAACAGGAGCCGGTCAGCCCACTAAGCGCCGCCACCGCTGGTCACGACTCGCCGCCCGCGGCTGCTCCGCGCCCTGCCCGCCGGTGATCGCCCCGGGCCCGGCCGGCCCCACCCCGGCCGCCCCTCCCGCCGCCGGGGCTCTGCGGGATGCCTCGCCTCGTCCCTCCGCGGAGCCCCCGCGCCCCCCGCACAGCCCGCCTCACATCGTGGCAGCCGCGGCCGCCGCTGTCACCTGTCCCTACGTGCGTGTGAGTGTGCGTGTATGTGTATGTGTGTGTGTGCCGGTCCCTGCCCGCCGCCGCCGCAGCCTCTCCCCCCGCGGCTCGGCTCAGGCACCCTCCGCCTCCTCAGAGCTGCGTGTGCCGCCAGCCAGTCACCAGCGGGGCTTCTCCCGGCTGCTGCCAGCGGCTGCCGCTGCCCGCCCCCACAAGCATCCCCCTCCTCCTCCTCCTCCTCCTCCTCCTGCCGCGGAGGGCGCCTCCCCCGCCTCGCGGTCGCCCCCCCCTTGCCTGACAGCGCGGAGCGCAGCGCCCCGGGCAGGAGCGGCGGCAGCAGCCGTACCCCGCGCCGTGCCCAGCAGCGGCGGGGCGGCCGCTCATGCGCGCTGCGAGCGCTGGCACCCGGATGTAGCGGTGCGCGCTCTCCCCGCCCCGCCGCGCCGTGCGGGGGGCGGGTGGGGCGCGGCGGGAGCCGAGGGTTGGCCTCCGGCCGGGCGGAGGCGGCAGCAGGTAACAGGTAGTGGCGGCCGCAGGTCGCGGCTGCCGTGGGCAGCGCCACCCCTGCCGCTGGCGCACGGCGGCTGCCGCGGAGCCGCGCTCCACGCGTGTTACCCGCGAGAGAGCCCCCGGCGGCGGGGCCGGCGAGGCTGCGCCTCATCCCGGGCGGCGGGGCGGCTGTCGGCCGGGGCCGGCGCAGCGCTGGGCGTTCCCCCGTGGCGGTGCCGCCCTGTGCGGCGGCGGGACAGCGGGGCCGCCAGGGCCGGGGGAGCGCGGAGCGGCGGCGGGGCTGAGGACCGGGAGAGGGGAGGTAGCGGAGGGGTGTGTGTGAGCCCGCATTATCTAGGCAGTGGTCAGTTAATAAACATTACTCGTGTCAGTCGTTGTTGAGATTGGTGGAGATAATTATTATTTGTGACTCTTTATTGAACTGGAAGATCAATGGTCACTTTTAAAGCAAAAGCTTGTAGAGATGTGATTCAAGACATTGGCTCTCATCTCCAAGCTACGGCATGAATGCCTTAGCAGTAAAAGGCTCTGCGCACTGTAGAATGGTCCTTTCAAATGGTGTTTCCAGCCTGATAGCCAGGCATGCTTTGTTAGCACAGTAAAGGTCATAGAGCACAGAGGGATAAGCATAATTGGAATGCAGCAAAATAGCTGTGACAAAGCCATCATCATAATCAGAAGTAAAAAAATCCACAAACTCTTCTTAGACCTGTAAGCCTATGTTAATTTACAGCCGTATTGCCAGCAGGTATACCATGTATAAGAGTTTGAAAGAAACTAAGGCAGTTCACATATTCTTGCAAACTGAATGTACAGAGCTGTTCTTTTGTGTTATCAGGACTGTTGGACATTTCCTGAAATCATCTTAGAAAATGTAAAAGAATGCTTCCAGACATGGCAAAAATCCTAGAAATAAAATAATCAGACTTAATTAAGGTTCAGTAAATATCTAATATAAAACTCAACTTAATTTTAAAGATAAATATGTGCAATTTCAGTGTGACTTTTACTTAATGACATATTTTAATTAGTGTATATAAGTTACAGTGTATACAGTTACAGTCTATTTTCCCATCTACTCACTTGTGCTTTTTTATAACACAATAAACTGGGAAAGAAGCTTGGAGAACTTGGCCGTGTTTGATTGAATGGTAAATACAAACTGTTACAGGTAAAGACATACACATGTATAGCTTTAAGAATATAAGAGTCCCTTTGAGTCCTCTTGTCAGTATGTGTTAGGCCAAGCCCTGCAAACACTCCTAGTTACAACTTTGATACCACAACTAGCCTTATTATTTATAGTAATATTAATCATCAAACACTGGCTGACGAATTAAAGGACTTGAAAAGCGTGCTTTTTTTATACTGCAATTTCTTTCCTTTTTCTTACCTTCTATGTTCTTGGCCCATGAATGCATTCTTTAATTGGACTGTACATTTTTAGAGGAGAGATTGGATTGGATTTTCTGTTTACCTTAGCACCTACCAGGAGAACACTGTTCATTATTGCAACATTGTATCTATACGTGCACACATTTAGGCAAATGATACAATATGCACAAGGTTGAGAGGACAGCAGATCTCTTTCTTCAAAGTTACTCGTTGATGCCATTCAACAAACCAGTGCTCCCTGGGACGTCAGAGCTCTTTCTGTAAAAATTTTGGAGTAATTTCCTCTAGAAAATTTGTGAAAAAGACCCTGGATTCACTGGGATGTCAGTGGAACAGTCATAGGCCTTTTAATTTTATAGTTCAGCGAACATCCACATTATCTCTTAGGATTTAGCTACTGTATTTGAGAGCTTCTTTGGGGCCTCCAGTTCTTACACAATAACCACATCCTGTTTACAAATGAGACCATTCTGCTTAACCTTCATGTGTCCCACTCAGACCTTCCGGCCTCTGATGTCTGAAATTTCTTTCCGGTGTTTTATACCCCAGTCCAAAGTCCAAGTGTCTTGCATAGCTGGCAAGAAACAATCAGACCCAACTAGCTTGGAAGATTTTTGATCTCAACTGTGGCAGAGTCCAGCTGTGGCAGAGCCAGTGTTAAATGCTCACAAGTTGCTTAGGCCCCAGCAGTGCCATGCAAATCCCTGCCACCAAATGAATCCACTTGACTCCGGTGTTCTTTGCCTGCCTATTCTTACTGATCCTACTGGTTAATGCTGCTAGAAAAGGAGAGAGAGGATCACCTGCTCATTTCTTGATCAGTATTCTACAGATACCACATAAATAGCCACTGTTCCTAATAGTTATTTGAGGCAATGGGGAACTGCATGGGGCATGAAGTGTTGTTCCTATAGACCATTAATTGGTGCAGGTCAGACTTGTCGGATCTTTAGCCTCAAGATATTCACAATAACTTAACAGGTAACTGCAGAGTGCAGTCATCACTGTGCTTAGGAACCTTTGGTTTTGGTGTTGGGTGTTTTTTTTTGTGGTGGATTTTTTTTGTTTGTTTGTTTGGTTTTTTGGTTGATTGGGTTTTTGTTTTGTTTTGGGGTTTTGTTTGGTTTTTTTTGCTTTTGCTTTGTTTTATTTTGGTTTGAGTTGTTTTGTTTATTTTTGTAGGGTACTATACCACCAGTGTTACCCTGAAGAAGAAAGAGAAAGATAGTAGTCTCGCTCGAGCCAGAAGGAGTAAAAGCCCACCCAGTTATAATGGATGCTAAGATTTGGTGTAATAATCCAGAGCAGTGGGTAGGTAATGAAGTGACAGGTCCACACATGTTGTTTGTCACACTTTGTACATAAGCCTCCATAAGCGTTACTAGCTGTATCCAAAGAAGGCAGTGTACTCCTGGTGATTTGCACACCATAATAATTATTGCAATACTCAACATAGATGAGAAATGGGCCATCAGAAGTGTCCTCAAGCTCTCTGGTTGGCCTCTAACTGCACTAAAGCTTTTGAAAGTCAGTCAATTCAGGCTTTGAAGACTAAGAAAGATGCTTAGCTTTTCTGACAACTTCTTAATGGTGCTTAGTCACTCACACTGCAGTAAGGATCTACTGAGCCCTAGCCAAACATTTCCTTGCTATAAATAGAAAGAAGCTGGGAAACATTTCTGGAGTAATCTTATTCAGGTTGTTCTGGTCAAATGTATTGGACAGGGCAGTGTAACCACAGCTCCAGTGAGTTTTGGAATCGTTCCTGCCTGCTAGGAAGCTGCTCAAGCTTTCTAGACCCAGAGCTGTTGCCAAACAAACATCTGTGATTTTTTCCCCCCAGTAATCTTCATTGGTGACAAATCCAGCTACAGGTGAGGTTTTTTTGATATTTCTGCAGCTTCATTTGAATAAGCCATGAACAAGAAGGAAATTAAGAGCATGTGTCAATTGGCTTGTTGGTTCCCGGAAAAAAAAGCTATGCTAGTGCTTGGGATAACGACAATTGGAGATGAACTGTCTGCAGTTTGTAAATTCACCAGTTTCAGAAACATCCCGATTGACCATGGCTATACTGATATGATGAGTTTCTTCATTTGAAGCCTGTGTGGTCTTTGGCAGGCACACAGATCATGGAGCATCCTTAATAAAAGACCTATGGAACAGCATGACTAATGCTGTCCTCTGTATGGATGTCATCAGGCTGTATGGACGTGCATGGCAGAGAGAGGGCATATCCTACTGCTGCAGAGTCTGCACCAAGATTCCTACATGTTCAGCTCTGGTCAGCAAATATAATGCCAGTTGCATACATGGGTTGGTGAAGTATGAGCCGGAAGGGCTCTGCAGCATTGTTCTGCACAACCAGTATAGCTAATAATACACGAGTGTCAGTGTAGGTGTTGTGTGTTGAAATACAGCATGGCAAAAGAAAGAGGCATGGCTGTCTTGGAAGAATTGAAGGAATTGTTACCAGCTGACCACTCTGGGTGTCTGACTGCTGACCACTGCGAGTGCTATGTGACAAGAGGTGAATGGCTGCAATGCACTAGCAAGGGAGAATACATAAGGCAAAAGCAATGAACGACAGCAGCACGTGATGGAAACATGAGACTTGATAAAGAGGCTGCACAGTGTCCTGCTCAGTATCTCACATGTTTCTTTGCACCTCTGTTCCACCCCTATTGTCTTGGAGCAGCCAAAGGCAATGTCAGCTATTAAACTGCAGAAAAATTTACTGCATGTAATTAAAATATGAGTATTACTTATTATCTGTTGACCTATTTAGATATTATTCTCATCCGATGATACACAGATGCTTCAAAAAATGTTGTACTTAAGCATCCATCTGTCTTTTTTACTGAGATAGAAGCTTTTGAAATAACATGAGGAAAATTTAAGAAAGATGTTAACACCACAGTTTTTGTTTTCAAGTTTATTTTAATTATTTTCAGCCATGTCTTTAGTTCCAAAGGTTAGGTTGTTCTAGTGGCATAGTCTACTAATTTGGCTTCAGCCAATCCCTTCCTTTTATCACTATCTGAAGGAGTAATTTATTTTTCTGCTTATCCAAATCTTCTTTGGCCAGTGCAGGCAGTTAATTAATTTCATTCTTATGTTGTACTAAAAATGCACAGTTCTCTATTGTTCACGTTGATTATTTCTGCTTTCTACTCTTTTTCTACATTTTCCTTGAGCCTGGGCCCACTCTGGGTTAAGAATAGAGGTGTTTCAACCCTAGCATCTACTCTGCTCTCCTGCTTCACACTTTTACTTACAACAGTTTTCCAGTTGCCCTATACTGTTCAAGTTATTCTGCTTGGCAACAGGCAGTTTTGGTGGCAGTATTTCTTCTTTTTTGTTCATGATTTTATAGGTTATAGTGCATCAACAGTCCTAGGAGCAGGGTTCACAGTTCAGGATGCTGGCCTTCCAAGAGGATACTCTGTAAGCTGCAGAGATCGTCTCCTTCTGTCATCTACTTTATTTTTTGGAGAAAAAAAAAAATCAATATGTAAAGTGGAGGATAGATTCTCTTCCAAGACCTTTTTACCTAGATTGTGTCTACTCATGTGGCTGATGAGATGTCTGAATTAAAATTCTTATTTTATTTTCATGAATAAGTACCATCTATGACCACTAGGGCGCTCACAGAATGAGCAATTTTGAAGTCCAGTGTTGTGCTTAGGCTCCTGAAATGCTGTTATACTTTGTATCTTATAATTTATCAGTTTCTTCCATTCCTTACTGATTTTAATTTTTATGGATACTTTTTTTGTGTAAGAAATAATTTTATTATATTTATCCCTCACTTGAACTGGAGGGTTTTCAGTCTCTGTATATTTTTGAGAAAGTCATTATTCAGGTACTGCTAGTGGATTGTAAAGATTTACAGGAGGAGCAGGTAATATGTACATTTAATATTTAAGTTTTGCTTAATGTGTTGTAGTTGTTCTTAAAATGCCAGAGCAAAATTACCAATAATGATACTAAGGAATTTCTAATGTTAACACAATCTATGCCATCACTTCAACATGTAATTAACCTTATGTTTCCTTCAATTCAATCTGTGCGCCTTCTTAACAGTATGTGTAAGATTAGGTTACATCAGGAGAAGACATAGTTTACTCAACTGATAGCATGACATACTAGTCACCAGAACATAACATGCACCATTACTTGCCTTTTATTGCATCTTTAATTTGATCTCTTCTGATGGATATTTGAGACATATTAATGCAGAATCATATAAGCACAGAATAACTGAGATGAGAAAGGATCTCTGGCATTCATCTAATCCAGTGGTCTAATCAAGTCATAGACTGGAGCCAGCTTCAAAGGTAGAGCAGGTTGCTCAGGGTCCTGTCTACTTTTTACATCTCTCTAATGGTGGAGATTCTGTAACCTCCGTTTTTCTTACATTACTAAAAAATAAGAATTACAGTTTCATATCCCATATACTTCATTTCTGTTTTCTGAGTTTTACATTAATACTAGGCCTAAGCCAGGATTAAAACCTCAGATAAGCAATGCTAGTACATTCAGAACAGGTTTTAAACAATTTAAGGCTATTATCTATCTTGAAAAATATGGGCCAATACTTTACTGAATAATCAGTATTGTTTCAAATGTATTTATCATAAACATATCATAGTATTCGGTCAAGTATAATACAAATGCTTCTTATTACAGTGCCACTTTAAGTCATGTGTAACATTGAAGGAAATATGAAATACAATCTGTCTCCATTAAAAGATAGCAAAATATTTGAAGTGAAATCAACACAAGCTTTATAAAATAGCCGAATTGAGATAAAGTATGAGTGTCTGCCAAGTGAAGAAGGTTTTTCTTAGACTAAATGAATTAAAGCTAAAATATGATGGACAAAACTAAATTATCTATTCTTAAAACAGAATTACAGTGCTGCAATGTCTTTCAAATATAGTGATCTGTTTATATACAGTATTTTGTGGGAAGTGTACCATTTCAGACAGGATCTTTCATCAAGGAGTCTTTTTAAGTGACTGCCCACTACAAGAAAAAAAGTCTTACTTTTTTTTATTGTCAATGTAATTACAATGCATTAGTTGGTAGGGGATTCCTGTTGTACAGTAGTTTGACAATCTAGATAAGTACTCATTCAGGCTACAGAAACATTAGACCTTTTTTAAAAATGGTTACTATTTCACTGGTATTTTTTATTCTTACTTTAAATTAAAAGCAGGGAATTACATAAACTGAAAGGCTAAGCACGCAAGCAAGCGGACAATCCCTTTAAAGATGTTGAAGCTAGAAGATCCAAAATGCATCTATGCTTCATTTAATTTTAGGCTTTTTTTTAGTACAGTTATTTTCATCCATGTTACCATTTTTTTGTGTGTGTATGTAAGCCCTTCTTCAGAATGACAATACCAGATATATATTTAAATTTTATGATTAGCTCCTTTGTATAAGAAAATTTCAGATTTGAAGAAAATTAAAATATTTACCATAAAAATAAAAGGAATCTATTTGGTTTTAACTTCATTCTAAGCGTGACACTTTCTTTCTCATTCTCCCCTCCCTCCCAGCTAGTGAAACAGGAGGTGAAATACAAGGAGAGCTGAGACATTTCAATGAAAATGCTAGTGTGCTTTAATTTAAGAGCAACATAATAATTTGAAATTAACTAGGCAAATAATTGTTTCAGAGTAACAAGGCAAATGGGGAGGAGAAGCCTAAAGTATGCAGGACAGATTCCAGTTTATTAAAATCAGTGATCCTGACAGTTCTCATTTCTCCCATTCTTTACTTTTTTCTAGAGTCTGTTCCAAGACACTAGTCAGTGAGCTTCTTGAATAGACTTTAAGTCCAGTTGGTGACTTAATCAAAGACATTTTGAGCCTAATTGAGGCAACTGAGCTTTGGCATGTGGTAGCTGATTGAATTAAAACCTAGAGGAAATGGTAAGCTTTAATTAGATCAGCTCAGCAAGCTCTGTAGTGCATGGCATTGTCCTGACCAGAATTCAGACCTATTGCTGAGATTAGGTTCAACAACTTGATATATTATCACGGTTTTGAGGCAAGGTGTGTAAGGAGTCATTTAATATTTGCTCCTTCAAATCTCCCTGTGAGTCACCATCCCTTCTTCTGTAGCACTCCAGTTAGGGCTGGTTACCGCACCAATTAGGAATAGCCAACGTTTATTAATTATACCTGTATTTTATAGTGCATTACCATATAGATGCTCAGTTTGAAAAGAGGCTTCATGAGAAACAGTGGGAGAAAGACTTTGGTGCAGTGTGCCCCCCATCCTTAGGCAAGACAGACAGGTTAATGGGGAAAAAAGAGATTGTCTTAATTTTAGCAACTGGAAATTGAGATACGCACAGAAATAAAGCTGTGCTAGTTTAGTTGTGCAAGTCTCTGGTACAGTCTGTACTGCATGCAGCTATGCCTAAATGCCTAAATTACAATTTGCAGTGGAAGCTGTTTAATTTGCATTCGATTTGCATCTTTCCCCTTACTCAGAGTGCAAATAGCTTCCCTGTAACAATGCTGAGGTGTGTCTGGAGGGATCCTGGAACATTCTGGCACAACCTGAGGGTACCCACAGCTCTGCCTCCCAGCTAGAGTGTGGAGATCCGTTATCCCTTTCCCTGGCCAATCCCACTCTCTTAGTCCTTCTCATCAGCATACAGCACACAGCTCCTCATGGAGCCTGAGTGGCCCTTAGTTACACTGTGAAGGTTTAAGGCAAAAATGGCAGCTAACCTTTTGAAAAACACTCCAGCCTAACTAATGTCCCACTCCACTCCCCATCCATGGAAGTAGCCAAGGCCAGGTTGGCCAGGGCTTTGAGCAACCTGGTCAAGTGGAAGGTGTCCATGTCTGTTACAGAGGGGTTGGGACTAGATGATCCTTGAAGTCACTTCCAATCCAAGCCATTCTATGATTTTCTATGATAATAAATACTGAACTGCACTAACTCTAGGCCACAAAGTTTTCATTGTAAAGATGGTTTAATACATACTTGGTCAGGGTGCTGTGAGGGCTGGTGGCTCTGTGGGTCATTGGTGACTGCATATGGTAGCCCACTAGGACAGGGCCTGGCAGCCAGGGTGTGAGCGACTCCCCAGCCAGGAGCAGGTAGTCTGGGGGCAGCCCTGGCCCTGGGCACCAGAATCTCCATGGGAACGTGCTGAGGCTGGGCTGGGACATGGACCTGTGGCAGAGTGGGGCCAAGGCGAACTGGAGACTGGCCCTGCTGCAGCATTTCTGGGCCAGGGATTTATGACCCTGGGGGCTGACGTGGAGTGCTGGACCATGGAGAGCCCCGGGGGGCTGGAAGAGACAGCCAGAGCTGGGACTGACCCTGGGGCCCTGGCATTTTCATGCCTACAGCTAGAGTAGCAATTCATACCTGAAGAGGAGTCTTAATTTGTGTCTCATGGAAATGTTTTTTATGTCATGACTACTTTTGTCTAGAAGTTCACAAAAAGCAAACTTTTTTGAAGATAAAAATCTATCTCATAAATAAACCTTATATCAAATGTGAGCGAGTTATTCTCTTGCTGTATTTTCAGTGTGGACATGCTCTTAGAATGACTTTTTGGGAAAAATTGTATGAAGTTGTTCCATTCACAAATTTAAAATTAGGAAATCTGGCAATACCTATGTAACAAGAATCATATTACTAAAGCCTTCATTTTGTTTGACTTAATGTGAAAATGAGTTTTAAGATTTATATCATGCAATGTTACTTACTTCCTATTACAGGAGTAACTGGAAAGATCTTCTCACTCTCAGTCTTCCAACTTCCTAGCATGAGAGTCCATCATTTTTGTGAGAGCTGATTTAAGAACAAATAAAACCTGGGTTTCTCTGATCTGTGTCACTCACACTGTCTCACTTGTTGCATATTTTCGTTTGACTGCACCGTTTTTTGATTCTAAAATAGAATTCTGTGGCAATGAAAGGAAACAGGACTTGTAATGAGTCATCTCAAATAAGTGCAAACAAGCAGTTCTGTTTTATTTGCTATATATTATGGACTGTAAACCTAACATGGATCTGGAGAACCATCTACGTGTATTGTAAAATTAAGGAAGTGCTGCATTTAGGCAGTGATTATGAAAGATTTCATAATCCATATTCTTATTCAGTAGTCCCCAGTCTTATCAGAAATAGTGTGTCTTCCCTAGCACTAGCTTTTAGTGCAGGTTGTTTCCTAGAAATGAAGTAAATCCATCAGGTTTTTAGGCCATCCATAGGCTAGAGTAGACATCAGATAGTGTACTTTTCCACCACTTTTTCCTCAGTTCCTAACCAAGTATTTAGAAATTCTCCATATATCAGGTGATATATTAATGTCTGCAGACTTCCTACAGGATATGCCATTTGGAGGCACCTGTAGACAGACTGAATTTCATGAATCCCCTGTAGCCACCACATACCAGAATCCACCATATACTTTGAAGATCCATGAGGCTGCTCTGTCTTTCAATAAATGCTTTGACATACTTCTGTCTGTCTTGCTGATCCCGCACTAAACACAGTTTTTCAGATTCAAGAACATAGGCCACTGAATAGTATTTTCAAGGAATTATTCTCATTTAAGCATAAATTTAGTAAAGTATGTCTCTAACACATGGATTCATAGTGTCTGTGACTTTGGAGCTTTCAGGTGTTGGCAAATGTATTGAAAAGATGTATTCTCACAAAACCATCATGTTAGAATTGTACTATGATAAAACTTCAGCTCTTTCGAAGTGGAACATACAAGAATTAACAACCATTGTGTCAAAAACCCCTGTACATGAAACTGTTCACATAATGCTGAAGAATAATGCTTTCTTCCTCACATCTTTTGAAAGCATGGTATCCTTGAGCTAAGTAAACAATTAAGTGAAATAGAAGTTTATCTCCCTATTCTGTTTTTTATAAGTTCTTATTACCATTACGCAGTTCTGCCTTCAGCATTGTAACTCCCATATGTGATGTTTAGCTTCTCTTCTCTCAGTCTTTAGGAAGAAATACATGAGCAGTGCAGTGCTTCCCTTTGGTAGTTTTCTTTGAGGTGGAGAGTCAGTGGCTGCTGCATTTTTTATGCGAGATAAAGTATGATCAAAGAAATATGCCTTACACTTCAAGCAGAAAATGAAAATGTTTGTGACAATCCATGTTTCATTCAAAATTGTAAATGTAATTTAGTGAAGAAATAGAACTTTGTTTAAAGAATAAAAAAATGCTTTCATAGAGGTGAAAGCAGAGAATTTTTTCTTCTAAGAACATAAAAAGAATAAGTAAATGCTTAAACAGGAATGTTGTTTAAATAAATTTTCCCCACAGAACTCTTGTTATCCAAAAAACATAGGGCAGTTCAATCAGTGAAACTTATGCACAGTAGAAGTAAAACATTCTAAAATCTAACAGGAACAAATTGTGCTCCTGTATTTTCATGCTGAAAAATACCAAAATTAAACAAGTTAAAGCATAAACAGGTAAAAGCAGAATTCTGCTTTGTTTTCATAACTATTGAAAAAAATCATAAATCTATCTTTACTACTACACAGCAGTAGACTATAATCTAGCAATCCAATAAATTACGATTGATTTAGTTTATTCTAAACTAAATATTTAGTTTCTAAAGTAATTTTGAGCATTGTGTAGTGTTCGTGAAATAAACATAAAACTTTGAACACGGTTTAGATAACACACTCTCCCCAGTTAGAACAAGCTGGATATTTCTTTTGTATGATATAAAGTATGCAAATGAGTAAACAATAGTGTAACCTAGAGGTCAGTGACTTTGAGCTCCACTGGATTAACAGAGAAACACATCCCAAAACTGAAGATCCTTTGGTGGAGGTCTCTTCCTTCAACTGCTGAGTAGTTGAATGTGGAATTCTGAGTAATTCAGCTGACCTCAACTGCCACAGTATTACACAAAGGAGAACTATGCAAAGGTCTATGCAACCCCGCCTACCCTATTTTAATGCATTTTTCACTTAGACTTGTTTTATTCAGCACTTATGCTCCTCAACTGTTCCTTTTACTGCTCTAGTGTAGAGTTCCTGTTCCTTTCATGTGACCTAAGTTGAGTTTAAAAAAGGGGAAAAATGTTTTCTTTGTGTGTGTCACTTATTACATATAATTTACAACTTTTCTCATAGTGTATGAACTTTCTTTCCTTCACAACATAGAGTATACACTGTAGCAAAAGAAACCCCAACAACATAATCAAAATTAAAATAATGGATCTGAATTTATATACCTTATACACGAAATCTTAAACATCATAGGAGTTTTTTTTGAAAGAAAAAGGATCACTGTTTCTTTTCTGAAGTAGCTTTATACACATAAGATTTATTTTAAGTGTCTGAGATTATTCTAAGACTGTTTGCTTTTTTGACGTTATCAGGGATGCTGAGAACAGCCTCAAGGTGAAGAATTTACCTATAACAGAGAAAAAACCCTTCTCAAATAAAGCCAAGAAAAGGACAAAAAACCCCCAGCTTTACTGTCTTGAATAATTTAGTGAAATATAGATTGTCAAAGAAACTATGGATAAAGGGAAACTTGCTTTGTTTAATTTTGTCTTTAATTATGTCTGTCTGATTGGCTATTACGTAAAACAAAAAGAAGTCACTAACTAGACCTGTGTAAAAGACAAAACATGAAACCAAAAAAAAAAAAACCCCAGATATAAGTAGTAACTTCAAATCAATAATATTGTTAACAAAATATTCCAATATGCTTAATGTATGTATTTCTATATATTTATTAGTGATCTTGAAAAGACACTTAATGGCATCTAGGTGAGAGAACTAGTCAGAAGACTTCACAAAACCAAAAAGAGTCATATGTCAGCAAAATAAAATGCTTGTAAATTAAAATATGGAGAGGGAAAATTTCAAATGGAAATATGAATATTTATTTTCATGTTTTAAATTACCACCATCATGACTGTAGAAAGCTCAGGGAGAAGATATGTTTGGTGATAGCAAATAAATAAATTTGTTTCTTTGCACAGTTAATGGAATATATTTCCAAAGAGTTACTAATGTATATTGGATTTAGACTGAATTTTATCAATCTAAACATTATTGTGAAATGGATATAGGTTGGGAGAGTCTAACTTGTTTAGGTGAATTGTAAGACATTGAAGACTAAGTCTACATAGCTGAGGAAAGAGGTGAATCAAAGAGATATCAGTTGTATACAAATAATAGTGGAAAAGAGAAGATTATAAGGGGGACGAAGATTACTTTATGAGAAGAGGATGAGTATACTTTATACTTGGTCATCCAAGAAAAAAATGAAAAATATTGATTTAAGAGCTAACAAATTAAAAACTGACAAGAGGCTATATCTCTTATACTACACCAAATTAAGTGTTGTAATTTAATACAAAAAAAATATTCATCCAAGAGCTTTGAAAGATTTTTAAAGTAGATATTTGGATGATTAATAAGGACATCCATGGATAATTAGCTGACAACTTTGAAAAACATTGCATATGGACATTCATAACCAAATTAATCAGAATTTAGCTGATGTAAGGGAAGAATTGCCTCTACAGAGGGATCAGTTGCATTTCTTCATTTTGGACGTTTTTTCTAAGTTCCTGTAACTAAGTATTGTCTGCTGCCAGACACAGGATTATATGGACTACTGGTTTAATTTCATTGGTAAACTGCTATTCTAGTCCCAACTAAGGCAACTTACATGTATTTTGTGATAGGTTTTACTTTTGACTGAGTTTAATTTCTGTTTACAATATTTATAAGTATCTAGGTTTCTTGATTGTTAGCAATTCTCTCAGTTACGTGATTTCCCTTCATATCTTGGAACAAGCATGTCCCGCCCTTCAAACAACATTAATGGGACAATTCATCACTTCGTAAGTAATATAAATAAGAAAAATTCCCTGTATCATTTATATGTGTTTGAGAAACCATGTTAAACTTTATATATATTGGGCAAACACAGTATCTGACATTTAAAAACTTACCAATATTTGGACAAGAATCCTGGAAGACACTTTAAATTCAAGCAGCACTTATGCCTGGGTAAGTTTAGGAAATTTTCACTGCGTACAAAGAAACGGCTTCTGTGAAATATTTGCAGTGTTTCAGGATTAAAGGGAGTTGTGAAGCATGTGCACTTTTCACTCAAAGAGCCTTTTAAAAGAACACTGACTGTACATACGGATGTTTAAATATTCTTTACTGTATTATAGACTTAATATGACCATTTTGATCCATAATTTTAACACTGTGTACGAGTTTTTCAGCTCTGTTGAAATTTGAGACTGAACACTCTTGGTTATTTCACTTACAGGTTTTCATATTATCAAAACGTGGTTTTTTACCCCAAAATATTACAAAGAAAGTCACCTTTGAAATAGGTGTTTCAAAGTATGCAAATATGATGACCATCTATATGTATTTTATAATTTTTTTGGTTGTTTTTTTAAAATGTAATTTACAAGCATTGGCTTTGATGAGTGTTTTTATTGTGGGGATTAATAATCAAAATAAGAAGGAAAAGAGTGAATAAAATAGTAATCTGAAAAATCAGGGCATCATGCCCTGGAGGGTGTAAGATCCAGGCCTTTAAGGACAGCACTTCCAAATGGTAGGATCACTCACATAAGAAATTCCTGCCACTGGATATGACTGAATTCAACATAGATATAAAGCAGGAGTAACTCTATAATTGCTCGGATACTACTGTGGCACAAACTATAAAATCCCTAATTAGAGAGATAGAAAGGTTGGTCTTAGATCCATTGTGTTGACCAAAGTCTGCAGCTGTCACTGAACAGTTAACTGAGAGTTGTGGTGGGGAGCCCTTTGGCTTCCCTAGAGCAGTTCTGGGCTGCCCAGGGCTTCAATCACACTGAGAATCAACATCTTAAAAGCAACTCCTCTCTTACCCTTCAAGTAAAACTCAGTGTGGAGGTAAAAGCTGGAGGTAAACATTGTCAGACAACAGGGCAGAAAAAAATATTTGCTCCCCCAAACGCCTTTCTACCACCAAACTTCTCTTCTGGTCTGAGCTGTCTTTTGCTGTCAGACCTGGCAAATGGATGAAAAATTGGAATTTGTGTTTAAGGAAAAAGCATTGGAGAGCTTAAACTCACTATGAAAGTAGGAATCCCCTTGAGTTTTTTGTATAACACATCAAACAAGAAGGGTCAAAAAAAGTATAGGCAGTTCTTCTGGAAAAGGTTCAAGGAACAAATCAATTCTCTAGCCATCTGGAATCAAGGTGTAATCCCTGAAATACACCTGTGTAGGCCAGATATACATTATGGCCAATGATGAGAAGACCTAAAAAATCAGGATAATTCTGATGCTTCCTGTGAGAAGACTTTCCATCAAGCTTAATATTCTGTTAGTCTGTACAGTCTTATTACTATAAAATAAAATGAAGTCTAGATATGTGTATCTACTTAGACACCTAACACCATTTGTGATAAGGGAATAGGCACCAGGCAGGACAACAATTTGTGAACCTGTTGGTAACCAAAGATAGCTAGAAGATATAACTATTGCATGCTTGAGCATGGTCAGCATGAAAGCAGGCATTAACAATTCTCAGCAGTAATATCTCTCTGATTATTAGTGTGTCTTTGCTAACTTTAGTCAGCCATGAAGAACAATACTAATGATGGTGAGATGGTGCATAATGATGTAAGTCTGAAATTTTTAATAGAAGTTCTCTGTGTGACAAATGATGTATTAACTTTAACTTGGACTGTCTTTAATATTCTGCCCAGTGAAAGAATCTCAGGAGTCTTATGGATAGTACCAAATTTACAGCCAACTTTTTCATGATATGAAAAGACGAATTAGTCTTTCAAGTTTCCTCAGTTGGATCTTGCAGCTGATAAGGAAATCAGTAAATTTTGAGGGGTGAACAGCCTCCAAAATCTGTCTGTACACATTTTACTTTCCTAAATATTCCAAGAGACCAGTGTGGTAGTTGTTGCAATCTCAGCACTGGAAATTGTATTTCACAGTACGTGCAGGTGAAAATAATATAAAAAATAAACTTTTTTTTTTTGCCTAAGGAAACTTCCTTTCCTTTAATAAAATATTGGGAAAATGCACTTCCTAAACAGACAATGTGAATTTAACAAAACTTCCTTAATGTTCCTGTAATAAATGACATTGTTTTAATATTGCATTTTCAAGGCTTGCATTCAACTTTGTTGATTCTATACTGAAAATTAGAACTGCATGTTTATTGACTCTCTGTGCTTTTTTTTTTTTTTTTGCTATAATTTGCTAAATTTATGGGCAAAACGACTTTCCTAATGGGCAGCAAAGTATACTACTTTTGAGATGTGAAAACCAAGATTGGTGTTTTACTGACTCACGTATCACAATAATGGACCACCCCCTTGGCACCCTAAGCATATTAGAAATAGCTGGTTTGCCTCTGATTACACTGTTGTAATCACACAGTACATCAGGAAAATGGAGTAAGTGTTTTGATTATTGGCAATATAGAATCTGTTTCACTTTCCCATTGTCTTGTTGGAGCTGTGACAAAACTAAGAAATAAAATGTATATTGTACAAAAGCTGATGAGATGTAGCTGACTAAAAGCAGAGAACACAGCTGAAGTGATGCCCCACATTATGTAACAGAACAAAGAACTTCATGTTAAATACAAAACCAAAATCTGAATCTAACAAACAAGTGTTAGTATTAGGCTGTTGAAAAACAAGAAGCTTCAGTGTCTGTTCCACGTATGGGAAAGAATACAAGCATGCTTAAATTTACCTCTAAAATAGCAAAAGCCAATAATTCAAAATAATTATTCTTTAATGCCACTGCACAGAAGGGTTTTTTTTAGCTTGTGCAATATAAAACCCAAGATAATCTCAGTAAATATAGACACAATCTTACCACAGGCCATTGCCAAGCCTAATAAAATCCCTAAAGAGATTATCCAGCATCATATGCCTATGATACACAAGGCACCAAAACCATTATCACTCTAAAGTTTGTCATGAGCAGATTTTAATATGTCATTTTTTTTCATGCAAATGTATGTAAGGAAAATATTCTAAGTACCGATGGATATAGTGTTGCATTCATTAGGGCCTTAGCCTAAAACAATTGCTGTGATTTGTGTTATGAGCTCCATTTCTCAAAACTATGTCTTATTTGCAAATACCACTATTTCAGAATACCAACACTGACCATTTCTTTAGTAGACTTCAATTCTTACCCTAAGTGGTTGGTTACCATAGCAGTTACACAGTGGTAGCCGGCAGATTAAAGATATTCAGGTGCCCAGTTTTCCTCCCTTAATTTTACCTCGCAGGTGCTGCACCATTCCTGTAGGAGATGTTGAAGGAGGAACAGTGGTGACAGTAGGCACAGGGTACATCTTATGTGTCCTGGACAGGCTGAGCCACTACTTGCCTTTTGCCTACTGTCGTAATGTATTTCAAGCTCTCAAATATTACACTTCTGAGGGAGCAGTGACTTTTGTTTGCAGCTGCCAGAAAAAAAAATTCTCTTTGTTTGCAGCCTGTCAACAGAATGACCTTTCCCTCTTGCCAATTTATGCTCAAGAAAGACACGTGATTGTTTTCCCTTTGCTGCATGTTTCAAGAATCTTCCAAATTTGTTTGATCAATGGTTCAGAAGCTTTCAAAGTGACATAAGAAAATACACATTTTTGCAGACTCATTTTCTGTTGGACCTGAAGCAACTGAAGCTAGAGATCAGCAAGAATTAATCTGTACTTAATGAAGGAAACTTGCGGAATTTCTATAAGTGCTTGCCTATGACACGTATCCAGAGTTACCTAAGCAGTCTGCCATTTATGCAATCTGCTTTGGCAGTATTTATATTTGTATTCAAATCTTCTCCCTTATGAAAATAAATCAAAACACTTTAATTGCCTATCAGACAATAACTTGAATTTTGGAATGAATATGGTTACATCAAAGGCAAGAACAGGCTTCAAAAACCACTTTCAGGTTTCTAGAGCTGGTGTAGCCAGCAATACTTTCTTCCTGCTGTGTTCAAAGTAGATGCTGCCTGTGTCTTTAATGAAACAATGCAGATGCACCATGACTTCATATAACTGCAAAAAAATTTTTAAAGTACCTTTAGATGTATTGTCTGTGTGGCCCCGTGGTAGGTATAGGTGTACTTGAATGACTTCCAAGTTCTCTGGAAATCACATAGCCATGTTAGCAAGATATCGTATCCAAGCTGAACATCTCTGCTGAAAAGAAGCATATGTTATCCTGAACACATGCTGCATGTTAACGTTGTGATATTGCCTCTTATCAGCATCTGATCTACACTCAGACTTCTGCGAGCAGTGTAGACTCCTACCAAACTCTTTTCTTTCTCTGAAGAGAAATGAGTGCAAAATTGGCATTAGGTCCTCTGAACTGCTCCACATTAATAATATAGCTTACATCAGTGCTATCAGTTATCAGCTGTTGCACTGGGTGATGCCCAAGACTATCCACACTGGGAGCTTATGTATGGTGTGCTCTTGCATACAGACAATGAATTATGCCAGTTCTGTATATCTGAAGTGCCTTCAAGAAACTCTTCTTAGACGGCCTGCACTACCACACATTTTCTTTGAGAGACAGGAAACAGGGGTCAGATTTTTTGGTGATTTTAGAGAAGACTGACACCTGTTCACTAAGGTGTGTGATTCCTGTTGGATTTTAGCAAGTAGCATGCTGGTTAGTGCACAGGATGGATTACTTGCCTAATTTCCCAAGTCAGGAGCCATGGTTACATATTAATTAATCTGCATCACATATTAATCAATCTGCACTTCCATATTGATCTCAAATCTACAAATCTACATTATGTAAATTTCATGAAAGCTGGGGGACATGAAGGGCTCATAAATCACATTGACTCACAGGGGGTGGGTTATATATCAAAGACAGAGCAGTAGCAAACCAAGGTGAAGTCCCTCAGCCCCAAAGAAAAAAGTTGTAGAGAATTTTAACCAAACAGTAGCGTTCATGAGCAGCAAATGTGAGGATTGCTATAGCAGGGTAATCTGTTGTTCTGTGGTAAATTTGGATGGTGTCTCTGAGCTCTTAGTGGCCTGTGACCAGCAGTTGTATTCCTCCTGCCTTACATGTGGTGTCTCACAGAAATGCATTGTCCTAACTGTGCCTCTCAGCTATGTTTTGATGAGAGCCATGCTGTCCTTCTGCCCTCTGGCAGCTGCATTAGGACCTCTTCCAAAAGCATCTTAAAATATTATCAGCTTACTCAGTAGTATAGAGGTCATGCCAATGTTGTTTGTAGCCGAATGTGTATTTAGCATAGGCTAAGTGAACCTTTGCTTTTAGGCAATAACAGCACTGATGCAGTAGCATTCTAAGTTAACTCTCCATTCTTCTTCAGTGAGTCAATGGTCTTTTGCTGCTGCTTTTGCCCTGTGTGTTCTGGTAGCCCTAAGTTGCATAAACTCTTAGCTGAAATTGCTTCCTTACAGCAAGCACTTAATCATGTTGCTCCTCAATGATTGCTCTAGAGGAAGGCAGCAAGCACTCCCACAGACAGGGAAAGACCTTTCCTGGAAGGTTCAGGGATCATCCTTCAGCTTTTTGTTATGACCTCTCAGGTGAGAGTGTTGCCTGAATTGTGAATTTTTCTCCTTCACTGCATATCACTGTGAAGTGCTGGTGATTTAAGGCCAACCACTAAGGGCACAGCCCTCAAACAAGTACGGCCTGTTGCATTAGGAGACAATTAAAGAAGTTGCTCAACTGTTAGTTACTGGTTCTTGGGTAAGAACTGATAAAAGATAATGCAAGTATTTCTAATCCCTGAAGCTGACTTTGCCTTAAACAGACTGGATTACTTGGGTGGCTACAGGGAGATGAACAGTAAGCAAAGAGGCAGCAAACATAATCCTAAAGAACTCCCAGTTACACTTACCAAGATTACAGTTTTTCCTTCCTCTCTGCCCCCACATTCACATATCAAGACATCCATTTTTGGAGCAATTGTTGGTCAAGTGTTGTCTGCTTATTAATGGCATTTTCCCATATTCCTACTCAGAGCTACATGGCACTGTAGAGCTGTCACGTTTTTGCCTAACTTCAGGCCTCAGAACGAGGCTTTGTGCCAAAATACAAGGATATGCAACATAGGCACCAGGTATCAGGTATGCCCTGAAAAATGTTACAACATACTCTCTCAACTAACTTAAAATCCTTTAGCACCTTCAAGGCTGTGACTTGAGCTCAGGCTCTGAACAGCTTGGATAAGAGGTGTAAGCAGATGCCAGTGGATGGAGAGAAAGGATATATCCACAGTGAAAACGGGAGCATGGTTCATGTTACAGTCATATCGGCAGTGTCATCCCAAGCTCATTAGGCTTTCTGAGATGTAAGGCTTATTAGCTCATGCACACTGGCTTCCTTTCCCAGGCAGACTGCTTCCTGAGGCTGAACTGGTGTGCTGGCACATGTGCTACACCATATTGTCATACCAGCTCTTTTGACAGAGTTCACATACTTATGTTCTCCTTTCCTTGTGTGCTGTAGCTCTATTCTATGTAGCTGGTAGGGTTAAGGCATGACTGAGTGGTGGCTTTTGACACTAGGAAATGCATATTGCTGATAAGCATCTATGATTCTGTCCTTGCTGTCTTTAAAAATCTAGTCCTAGATGAATGTAGGTTTCCAGAGTTGGTAAATATATGACAATAACCAGATGACTGCAGGAATAGGCGCTTTCTTCAGTACAAGACACTGATTTGGCCACTGATATATCTTCCTTTACAAGATGTGAATCATTCTTTCCCCGCTCATACTGATGCTCTCAATAGAAAGGTGTGAGTGCATACATCCAGAAAAAGTCATCTTTCATTAACACTTCTTAATGAAAGACACATATTACTGTTGATATCGTGACAACATGCACTTTTAGAACAATTTCTGGATCTGTTCTTTCCTTTTCTTATAACCTTGCTTATGTTTGTTCTTAATTATGGTTGGGCTTCTCCATTTGTTAGACACCACCATACACTAGCAGCCATGACTTCAGCAGCCAACAGCTTGATTACCTTCTTAGGAACTAGATAGAATACCGGCCTGTTCAGCAATAGTAGATTCTATTTCTAATGTATTAAGTAGGCTAGGAGTGTGCTATACTTCAAAGATCACTAGCCAGGTAACTTGAATTCATGGAGTCCAAAATCCACATACTGAGCCTCTCGATGCTCTCCCACATTTCTCAAATGCTCTTCTTGCAGTCACCTCTGCCCTCTTGAAGATCTTCTGACCCAGATAGATAAGTTGCACTCCTACTGCCTATTTCCCTCATTCTTCTCAAACCAGTATTAGTAGCTCCATGCCAAGATGACATTTTGCCACCTCCAAACTGAGCATTGCTCTTTCATTACTATTCTTACTGCTACTGAAAATGTGAAGTTTTGGATAATGAATAGGGTCAAGCATGTGTAATCTTTTTGTTTGGATCCTAACAACAATACCGGATAATGTAAATGTTTTTCATTTATTTTGTTACTTTTTGTTTTCCTCTTTTTATTTCCTCTCATTATTTGATCTCTTTTATCTTTCCTTTCTTGTGTAAAATTGAGAGATTGCTTCAGGACTTTTAGAAAACTTTGCAAAATAACAAAAACAAAAACCTCGAAAAATCTTTCTATACATTTAATTTCACATCTGCAAAAGCAGATATGAAAACCCTCTACCAAGCAGATACAAAAAGCCTCTACCACCCACCTTTGGTCAGTAAATACCATTACTGCAAACAAGCATGAGTTGTAGGAGCTGAAGAAATCAAGATGCGCTTTTGACAGGTTCATTTGGCAGTGTAGGAGGTATTCTACAATTCTAAAAATATGTTCTATTTTCACAGACATTTTGAGATGTCTCTGTAAGTTCTCTTACAGAAGATGGCCCAGGGCCCATATGGTACAAGTCAATCTGACAGATGTTATATAATAATCTTTCTTGATTAAACAAGTACAAGACATTCTATTCTCACCAACCAAATAACAAGCAAGAAAGAACCCATCCATTCTGAAATTAAACATCACCAACTAGATGGATATGGTAGAGCTAGAGACCTTGTTATAAAGAATGTTCTGATCACATTCGGGAAACCCTTGTCCAACTACGTCATGGGAGGAGTCCATTACAGATAAGCTAAAGTAACAAACAGGACTCGTTAGTTCTAGACCTTACATCCATGCTATTAATTTTAAAGCCATATTAGGAAATAGTAATATACATCAAATTAATTCATTAAAAGGAAAGTAGTAGGTAGAAAGGAACATACTACAGACCTGCTAATAATTTAATTACTTTGCACAGAGAAACTGAAGGCAACTCATTTACAGAGAAAATTTGCATGGTATTTCTTGAGAAAAGGTCTTAAAAGATGTTGTATCAGACATTGCAGAACTAGGAATAAGGTATGTTTTTATATATAATACATTTTGAATACGCTACCTATACATATAAATGGCATACTGGAACATTTTCCCAAGGGAGTTTACTGAAGAGGTCTTGGGCATGCAGCATCTTCTAGGAGCTCACTACAAATATTGCAAAATAAAATAAAAATAAAAAAAACAACTCTTCAAGCTCTTCTTAAAGTTATTCAAAACTACATCTGAATCTCCAAAGCTTTTGATGAGAGCTTTTTGAATGTGATGAGACCATGCCTATATTGCAAAAACACACACAATTTAGCTCTGAAACATCTGTTCTGATCATCTAAATTGAACATGAAAGAAAAAAATCCCAAACTATAACTGTCTTTAATGCATATGGCAGAAAAATCTTCAAGCTCTTGCACATAGACATTTGGTTTTCTTATACCAAATAAGCTCATGGAGACTGCAGATTCTGCTTTTCACTCATTTTTTGAATTGTTAAAATTGCTTTAAATATTTAAATGCAATTTATGTGTGCAGAGCCTCACTGTGCTGTGGTATGATTTGGACCTAATTTTGCAAGCCTGCTTTTTTTGGGTATTTTGTTTATATTAGTAGTCATGTGGGGATGACTGTAATTCATTACTGTCATGAATAAATTACTGGATCTTTAGTTTAGAATCATAGAATTAACCGAGTAGGAAAAGGCCTCTGAGATCATTAAGTCCAATCCTTGATCCAACACCACCATGGTTACTAGACTATGGCACTAAGTGCCACATCCAGTCTCATCTTAAAAACCTCCAGGGACAAAGAATCCACCACCTCTCTGGGCGGCCCATTCCAATGTCTGATTACTCTCTCTGTAAAAACTTTCTTCTTAATATCTAACCTGAACCTCCCCTGACAAAGCTTAAGCCCGTGCCCTCTTGTCCTATTGCTGATTGCCTGGGAGAAGAGACCAACCCCCACCTGGCCACAACCTCCTTTCAGGTAGTTGTAGAGAGTGATGAGGTCTCCCCTGAGCCTCCTCTTCTCCAGGCTAAACAGACCCAGCTCCCTCAGCCTCTCCTCATAGGACTTGTGCTCGGGTCCCTTCACCAGCCTCGTTGCTCTTCTCTGCACCTGCTCCAGCACCTCAATATCCTTCCTGAACTGAGAGGCGCAGAACTGGACACAGCACTCCAGGTGTGGCCTCACCAATGCTGAGTACAGGGGAAGGATCACTTCCCTGCTGCTGCTGGCCACACTGTTCCTGATGCAGACCAGGATGCCACAGGCCTTCTTGGCCACCTGGGCACACTGCTGGCTCATGTTCAGCCTCCTGTCAATCAGCACCCCCAGGTCCCTTTCCA
>JAYRBT010000114.1:48283049-48312667 GCA_036023395.1 Myiotriccus ornatus
CCCAGCCTGTAGCGCTGCAGGGGGTTGTTGTGGCCAAAGTGCAGGACCCGGCACTTGGCCTTGTTGAACTTCATCCCCTTGGAATCAGACCATCTCTCCTATCCAGGTCCCTCTGCAGAGCCCTCCTGCCTTCCAGCAAATCAACTCTCGCCCTCGACTTGGTGTCATCTGCAAATTTACTAATGGTGGACTCAATCCCCTCACCTAAATCATCAATAAAGATATTAAACAGAACTAATCATAAGAGCTGGAGTATGATTTAGAATTTATATGTAGCTTAACACTAACATTCTTACAGATTTTTCCAAGTCAGCAGCTTCATATAAAAATCTTTCTGATAAGAGAACACCTAAATACCAGTTGTTGTTCCTAACACCTTACTATGGCTGGCTTGTACCACTGCTTTTTCTTGTAAAATGGATTTGACATTGCTGAACAGAGGATTTGCAATGAGTTTACAAATGGTGATTAATTGTGCCTTACATTCAAGTGTGCCAAGGAGTCATATTTGGAAGCATATGATATACAACACATGCAAATGACTGGCTATTTAATTGAGCTGAGTGTTAGATCTCTTGACATGGATCCTCATTATTATGTGTTTACTGTCTGCAAACCCTAATATTTCTTTTTTTTTAATCGAAGAGATATACTCCCATTTACATTGTAGCAATTTTTAAACAAGTTAAGATAGTAATCTGTAAGGACTGACTTGTTTTGGATTTGGAAGGTTTATGTTTCTTTGGGTTTTTTTTTTTGGTTGACCGCAAGAGAAGTATACAAATTATTTAATGACTGAAAATAATTTTTTATACTCTGAGCTTATTCTAGAAAGGCCAAGAAGAATTTTACCAAATTTTACAAAGCATAAGCTTTTCAGCAGAGTCAAAACAAAAAGAAAAAATTCTCCCCTAAAATTATAAGATCAACAAACAGATATTTTAATAAAGATGTCTCATTAGCCATAACATCTTTTTGTTGACTAACTGCCTCATAAACTCTGAAGCCACAGAATGTATAAGGACCAAGCATTAAACTGAGTGATTTTACTTTTTTTAATTAATCACCCTAGTGATTTTACAATCCTGCAATCCCCAGATGAAGTTCTGACTTTAAAAGAGATGACCTTTGATTCTTGGATAAAAGGATTTTTAAAAGACAGTTTGGATGATTTACCTCTCAGAAGAGTGATAAAGATGCTAATTAACAAAGATCTGGTGTCTTGAAGCAGACTACAGAGAACTGTACAAGGCTTCTTTCCACTAAGAGCATACTCTTTCTGTTCATGTTTCAGGTGGTCACAGAAAAAAATGTAGCTAATTAGAAATAAGTTGGTTTTCCCCATAAAATATTAGATTAGATTGGTGAGCTAAAAATGAAAGGAATGAAATCACAAGTAATGAGCTTATATTTGATCAAACAAGATTCTAATAATTATGGATAGATTAATTAGTTGTATCTAGGAATGGTAGTTATTCTTCGGCAGAATAGAAATCTCACCTCGATTTATACATAGGCAAAATGTATGCATACCTATACACATGCACACTAACACCAAGAAAAGGAGAAAGGCAGTATAGTTCTCTAGCAAGATATATTTATAGATATAGATCAATGGAAGGTGAAAGGAACCCTAGGGAGGTCCACTTAGAAATAGAAAAGCTGGGTATAGTAAAGAGAAAAGCAAAGATCATGAGAGAAATGAGGCTGAGGAGAACATTCATACAATATAGAAGTCTTATGACCTTTGAAAGTGATTCATTGACAGCAGACGAATGGTGAAGATATTAGTATTTCCTGAATGGTATTATTTTTAGAAGAGATTTCCCTTGCTTCTGTACAAAAGACCTGCTCCATCTGTTTTATGAATGCTTTACTCAATGTGCCATGAAGCATCACATTGATTTAGTGTTGACTAACCTAGTCCAACAATTGGGAACTCCTTTTTGCAGGTTTTCCAGCAATCCTCTAAGCTATGCTTGGAACACTGTATTTAACTACTTACTGAAAATACATTAAAATTAAATGTATGTCTCAGGACATTCAGATTTTGAAAAAGTTGGCTGGCTAGGATAAACTGGCACATCCTGAAAACTTGGATGTTGTACCAATTTGCACAAGCCAAAGATTCGGCCTATGGAAAGCAATAAACTTGTTACACTTACTATGGATTGTTTTATGTTGGTTTAGAAATGGTTTCATATGTTTTGTTTTGGATGTGTTTTGTTTTTGTTCTGGTTTTGTGTGGTTTTTTTGTTTTGTGTTTTGGTTTTTTTTAAATATAATTGTGTTTTCAACAAGAATAGCATGGATTCTATAGAGTAGAACTTTTGAAATTAATTTCCAAAGATTTACATAAATTCTCTGAGAATAAATCACTGTAATTGGAAGGAAAATACCTTCAAATAATACACATCACAGTATTAAACAGGTACAGCAAGCAATGATGTAGAGAAAATAAGGACAGGAAGAGCTAAACTCTATCAAGACCTAGCCTGCAAATAAATGACTGTGATGGTTCCATAGTTCATGATTAACATAGGCCATGACTCAGCAAGCTCAGAAATACATTCTTAATGATTCAAGCAGTCTTTTAAAGTAGACAGCCCTTTAGTTAAAGTCAAGATTGTACTTAGTTTGTTGGATCACAATGGTTAGTAATTCCCTATGTTGCTTGTAAGCTGGTGGGACAGCAGAGGAAAAAAAAAAAAAAAGAAATTCCCCCACTTACTGGTTAGCAAGTTTTCTTCCTTCAAAGTGAAGAAAATTCTATTCTTCTCCCATATTCTCTTATCATTTGCATTCTACTTCATACCCACAGCATTAGAAGAGAAAGACTGTCTTTCTCAGCTTCCCTTAGAGTTAATGGAGAGAGAAGGTCCTTCATGGGGCTATTTGCACCAGGAGCTGTGTCTAGAAGGTTTGCCTTCTGGAACGGGGCTTTCTGCCCTTTTGCTCACACAGGTGTATGAGATTACCAGCTAATATAGACGATTCCACTCGAGTAGTTTAAGTGCACTCTCAATACAGCTTAAAAACTCAATGAAAATGAAAACTGTTAAAAACATTAAGAAAGGTCAGCACTCAGCTATGTGGGAATTTAACTCTTACCTCTTTCTTGGGTGACACAATTCTAGGGAGTTTTATGTAGTGCAAATATTATATGAACATAATAAGACTATTTTATTCAGCAAGTTTGTGTAGCCACATGGCTTTTATTTTTAAATCTGGTATTTCTAGATTAAATTTGTATTTTAATTTTTTTTTTCTTTCTGTGTGTGCCTGTACTGCCAGGTTGAATAATAGGGTTTTGTTTATTTGCATAATATCTGCAGAGATCCACAAAGGATTCTTGTAGTTCGCAGTGCCTGACACTGCAGATATACCATATTCCTCAAAGGGGGACAGAATGTGTTTCCTGGATAAGTTACACTTTGGCTATTTGCAGTCATTTTCTGCCTTTGTGATGATAATAGAGGGTTTGAAGTCTGCTTTCCTCCTGCTGAGATGTTCAGCCAGGACACGTGGCTGCTTTTAGCAGTCCTCTCAACCCTTCTGCTTGCCCTCACACTGACACCAAATTTTGCTTCCTCCCTTCTTTTATTTCATCATTATGAAAATATAATATAAGATCCCAGTCTTTCCTGACCCTCTGTGACAAACACAATTATGAGCTTTTTCCTTTCGTTTCTGGTCATGAACAGGAAAGGTTGCCATGATCTTCCTAGGCCCCTGTGGTGGTAATCTAGATGGAGAACTCACGCCTTACTCTGACAGGATAAAAGTGCATGCTTCTACCTGCTTTAGTTAGCAGAAGGACTGCCTCAAAGATTTAAAAAATATTTTAAAATGAAAGAGTATCTTCTTGCTGGCTTGTGCTTCTACCATAGGCAATTTAAAAATTGCTTCTCAATTGCTTCTTAAGTGGTTGGACATTTCAGTTTATTTTTTAGTTTGTGCCATAGTATTGACACCAGGACCGCAGCATTCCTAGCTGTTACATTTTTAAGGGAAATACTATGGTATCTTCTTGGGTTCTAGTGTACTTCCTCATTAATTTTTCTGTCCTGAGTACAGCTGGCTTTATTGAAGAAGTGAATTTCCATGGGCTTCCGCCTAGTAAAAATCTTGAACAGAGGACCAGATCAGGGAGGTGTACACTTTTAGGTTAATACAATCACACACAGGTAGACATACCCCTCCTTTTTCCCTTTATACTCTAATTTGTTCAAGTGACTTCAGGATTTAAAGCTTAAGAAAATGGACTGAGAAAAGCTAAATGTGCGGGTACTGTGTGGGTGCAGTACTGATACATGCTCTTCAACAAGATCACACCTCATTTCTTTCTCTTTATCAACTAGACCTTTCTTTTCATTGGTTCCAGTGCCCCAGTAATCCCAGCCCACTTGCTCACTCTAATAACATGTATGGGGCTAGCTGAACAGATTCTTAAATCAATAAAAACACTATTTTAGAGAAGAGCAAAGAAAAAAAATTGTTCTGGGAAAGCAAGCAATATTAGAGCTGGTCAGAAACACACAGAAAATATTTTTGAAATCTTGATTGATTTAACTCTTGTTCAGCTGAGCTGAACCTAAACTAGTTACTGAACTGAATAATTGTCAAAAGTATGTCAGAATATATCTCCTATGTCAAACATATGTATCTCCCAATATTTTAGTCTGCAGGAGTAGGCAGAGCCTCCCATAGACAGAACTGTAGAAATTTTAAGTGGCAAGTGACTTGGCTTTCCAAACCAAAACTTACTTCAAGTATTTGGCAATTAACCCAGTTTTCCACTTATCTGCTGATGATATGTAAAGGGTGTTTTTAGCCACCAGTAAGTGTGAAATTATTGGACTGGTTTGCAAATATCTCTAATGCTAAAACAAATATCAACATAATTCATGCATGAGTCAGCAAATACCATTCCACTGGATCTACTTACTATCTGTATGCTAACCATGTATGCTAAAATTATGCGAAATGACACAGTGGCTTGCAACATACTATAAAGTTTTCCATGATTTTGCTTTCTCTTGAAAGAAACAAAGCAAAAGCCCCAACTTGCTGAGTTGGCTTGTATGGCCATTCATGATTACCTCTTTTTCTTCATGCAAAGTTTATTGGAGAGAGTATTTTTTCCAAAATTAAATACGATGTATGGCTAAAAGTGAGATTCCTATGGTCTGAAATTCTTTGCAATGCTAGAAAAACTATTAACATACAGACAGTTTTCAAATAGTGCAGTGAAATATGGATGAACATAACCTTTTCTATTAAAAGCTCACATCTCTTGCATGAGAACGTGAAATCCATAATTAAGAACTGTTTTCACAAAGTCTGTTGCCAGGCCGTGGTGCTATTGAGAATCATAGCAGAATGCCAAAATATTCAGTTTTTCCACTATTCTTTAGGGTTGCTTATGAAGAAGTTAGGAAAGTTACATGAAATTGAAACTGGCCAGAGACATGAAAGGCAACAAGAAGGGCATTTATAAGCACTTAGGTGACAAAAGGAAGACCAGAGAAAATGTGATCATCTTCCTATCTCAGCGACATGGGGGACCTGATTATGCAAGCTGTGGAAAAGGCTGAAGTGCTGAATGCTTTCTTTGCCTCAGTCTTTATTTGCAAGACTGGCTTTCAGGAATCCCAGGTCCCAGAGACCAAGAAGAAAGACTGGTAAAAGGAAGATGTACCCTTGGTGAAAAAAGGATCAGATCAGAGAATTCTTAAGCAACCTGTATACACATAAATCCATGGGCCCTGACAGGATGCACCTGTGAACACTGAGAGGGCTGTCAGACATCATCGCAAGGCAATAATCTATAATCAGTAATAGCTACAGGGAAAAGTTACTGAAGACTGAAGGAAAGAAAATATTACCCCATCTTCAAAAAGGGAGAGAAGAAACCAAAGAACTACAGGCCAGTCATCCTCACCTCAGTCCTTATAAGATGATGGAGCTGCTAATTCTGGAAATCATTTGCAGGTACATTAAGGACAGAAAAATCGGCAGCAGTAGTCAGCTGGCTTCATCTGGGGAAAATCACGCTTGACCAACTTGATAAACTCCTATGATATAGTGGCTAGTGTAGTAGATGAGGGAAAAGCAGTAGATATTGTATACCTGGACTTCAGGTCCTTTAACACTGTCTCTTATAAGATCCTTGTAGACAAGCTGTTGATGTATGGGCTGGATGAACAATAGTGAAGTGGGTTGAAAACTGACTGAATGACCACGCTCAGGGGGAAGAGCAAATTCTAACTGGAGGCCAGTAACTAATGATATACCCCAGGGGTTAGTGTCAGGTTCAGTCATGTTTAACATTTTCATCAGCAATCTAGATGATGGGACAGAGTTTAACCTCAGTAAGTTTGCTGACAACACAAAACTGGGTAGAGTGACTGATAACGCCAGGGAGTTGTCCTGCCATCCAGAGAGACCTTGACAGGCTGGAGAAACAAGCCAACATAGACCTCATGAAGTTCAATAAGGAAAAATGCAAAGCCTTGCACCTGGGGAGGAACCACCACATGCACTGATATGCTGAAAGACAGCTAGCTGGAAAGCAGCTTATCAGAAAATGACCTGGGAGTTCTGATGAACACCAGGCTGAACATGAGCAAGCAATGCACCCTTGTAGCAAAGAAGTCTGATAATATCCTCCATGAGACAAATTATTGCCAGCAGGTAGAGGGAAGTGATCCTTCCTATCTACTCAGCACCGCTGAGGCCACACCTGGAGCACTCCTTCCAGTTCTGGGCTCTTTAGTACAAGGGAGACATGGGCATACTGGATAGAGTCCAGTGAATGGCCGCATAGACGGTGAAGAGACTGAAGCATCCCACACGTGAGAAAATGCTAAGAACTAAGATTGTTTAGCCCAAAAAGAAGGATCTGAAGGAGTTTTTCATAAGGCAGGATGCAAAGAGGAGCGAGGTGCTTTTCAGCAGTGGCTGTGCAAGGGACAATGGGCATGAACTGAAACATAGGAGGTTCCCTCTGAACATCAGGAAACACTTTTTCAGTGTGAGTGTGACTAAGCACTGACACAGGCTGCCCACTGAGGTCATGGAGTCTCCATTGCTAGAGATATCAAAAAGTCATCTGGACATGATCCTGGACTCCTGGCTCTAGGTGACCCTGCTTCAATAGGAGGATGTTGGACCAGATGACCTCCAGAGGTCCATTCCAATCTCAACCATTCTGTGATTCTGCGAAGTTAAGAAATTAGAAAATTGTATTTGAAGCAAAGTAGCTGTGTATTGCACTCAGACAGCTTAACAGAAGCAGCACTGGGTAGTTTTAAACTGGGAACTTCCTGCAGGTTCCTGTGTGCTTTGGGCTCCTGCCAGTTTAAAAGGGTGGAAAGCTCTCAGCAGCTTCTGAAAACATGACTAATCCCAGAGGGCACAGATCTGAGCAGCACATTTGATCTTCAGTTCTAGAAAAGCTTGCTGTACTTGTATTTGTAAAGCAGAAGGAAGAGGTATTTCTATGTGAAGTGCTTTCAGAAAGAAAACATGGCTTGCCTGGGAAGACATTAGTGGGTTGGAATTATCTAAATAATAGTGGAGTTTGCCTTTCCCTTTGGTTTGTGAAAAGAAGAAAGATCAACAATTTAAATAAAAAACCAAAGGTAAGATCTTGAAAGGGTGCTTGACTCTTCTGTTACAAATAAACTTTTCCATTTTAGTGGTTTTTCTTCCTGCAGAGGATGGTAAATTTGCAAACTCAACATTATCACTAATTTCACTTGTAAAACTTAAATTTAGTCCTCACAGTTAAAGTCATCCTAAATCCAAGATGCCTTTGATCCAGTCTACTATAAATTTAGATTTAGCCTTTCTTTAATCTCCCTTCCTATGCACACAGGTCAGGTCACTTTTTTTTTTTTCTTCATAGTGCCTGGACACAAAACCAGGCACAGCTGCTCTCAGTTCCTTGTGTTCCCATGGCTTCTGTATTCCCATGGTTCAGGCCAGAGTCACGCATGACAGACAAAGAGCAAGTGCAGGCATATACCTTTGCCTGAGAGTCTAAAACTGGATTATTCTCAGTGTGACAGAATGGTGGGGGTGTTTATCTGGAATCCTCATTGTGCACTGAACACACACGTTCTGAAAGGCTTTAAATTTCTATTTAGGCAGAGTTTACCCAAGGGACAGCTCCTTTCCTCCTGAGCTGGCTCCCTCATCAAAGAATCACGGGGTTGTCCAAGTTGCTTAAGTAAATTGTTGAACATGTACTTTGAAAATGATAGGGCACAGTATTTTCCTTTAATCTCAAGGTCAGAAATAGCTGATCTTTTTTTTTCTCTCCCACTAAAAAGTCATTCAAAAGCAGACACCTATTACAGTTTAAAGGAACCATAAATGCTTCAAGGCAAAGCCCTGTTCTGGAGAGTATTGGGCAACCTTCACTTTGAGATTACTGGTAGCCTCATATAGCCTTATTTTATATATATATACATATATTCATGCCAGTAGCTTATTATGTAAACACATGCCTAAAAAAGCCTGGAAACATTTAAAAAAAGCAATCTTAACCACAGCAGTACATATTTTAAGCGTGGTGCTCTTAATTCTGTCAAAACCCATTCAAAATACTCCTGTTAAATTATTTGCATGTTTTTTTATCTCATTTCTGCTGGCTATCATAGTTGGAATTTAATATTTGATAATTGTTTTGGTTGACCAAAACTCTACTGCAAAACAGTATTTCAGGGCCCTTCTGATTGCATGAACAGACACAGTGATTCACCTGAGCTGCTCACGAATGTGAGGGCTGTATGCAGAAGGGCTGTATGCAAAACTAGAAGTGCAGTTTATATGCCTTCGCTCTATAGCTTCATACTCCGGTGCCCGGAGATGGAATGACTGCCAGATTGATTCTCTCGTGTGCCATGCCAGCATCCTTTGGTACTTCTATAGAACACCAAATTAAATGTCAGTAAATAATTAATAAAATAGCAATTGTATTTTGATCGTAGCAAGGGTTTTGTGAGCCAAAGAGAGGCAAGAAGTCTCTAGGAAGAGAGGAAGGCATCCTTGCTTCACAATTGATGGGTGTGACAGATATCAGCAGGGTTTTGTTACTTTCCTTTTGGCGTGCTGGGGGGCCAGAGAGTGGCGGGGGGGCACAGGCCCTCCATGGAAAGGAGGCTGTGTCTGAGGAGGTGGTGGTGTTGTGTAACCACACTGACAGAGTGCGTCACAACGTGTGACATGTGGCAGCAGAAGAGCCTTAAATAGCTCTCACCATCTTTTCTCCGCCGGAGATTTTAAAGAAAATTTGGTTTTCTGAGTAATGTTTTATCCTTCCTAAAATCACCTGATAATGTCGCTTAAACTCCTCTAGAGAACATCTCCCTGGGTTGCTGGAGAGTTTTAGGGTAGAATGAGTGAGGATCATGGTCCTTTAAGTCCAGATGTTAAATGCGTATACCAGGGACTGTGAGATGAATACATGTTCATTAATCCTGGTGTTAAAATTGATCAACGTCCCTTCATGACCTCAACTGTAACAGAAACTAAGGGCTGAATTAATTACTGCTTGTGCTGAAGCCATTATTAGAAAAGTGTCTGACAATGACTAAACTTTTTTCAGTGATAGAAAACCTACTGCAAAATATAAAATTTTGTTTAACTGTTAATTATCATTTCTAATAAAATTTAAATTTTGTTCTTGAAGGTTCGTGAACTTATGTGGATTCATCACCCACTCACGATTTTGTTATTCGTCTACTAGACTTCAGAGACCTTATTAGCACATTTCTGTTCTTTAGTGTTGTACTTACAGACTGCAACCAAGTCCCTTTTTATCTCTGTAAGCTAAATACGTTGACTTCCTCCACTCTTTCTTCCCAGGAGCTGCTTCAGCATGTTCCTCATTGCTCTGATCTTTCCAATTTATCTGTGTATTTTTTGGTCTGTAACACCAAATTTGGACTAAATATTCTAGCACTGGCATTAGGAATACAGTGGAAGCATAATGTCGGCAGTGTTACTTAATATTCCCCTTTTATTCTTCCCAGAACTGTGATGACCATATAGGTATGCTAAGCTCACATGTCCAGTTCATCAGTGCCCTGAGTCCTTTTCAGAGTCACTGCATCCTTGGGCCTACTTACTGTAATCACGGCTTTTATTTTTTTATTTGTGCTTGAATAACTTTGTATGGGACAGTACGAAAATGTAGGCTGTTGCCCATACCCAGGAGCTGTATTCCACTGACCTATGCCCTTTTTGCTTAACTACACCTCAGATTTTCACATGAATTCACACTTTTCGTACATTGGCTTCCCTCTTGACATGGAGAATCAGCCAACAACCTCTCAAAACTCTGGTGGGAAGCCCAGATATCCTGGGGATCACCCTAGAGGATCTTTTGTGCTCCCAGAGTTTTCCAACTCCTTTGCCAGAGGGAAAAACCCATTCCTCAGTGCACTGCTCCTTCACCTCTCAGCCTGAGCCAAATAAACTTCACAGATCAGCATTTATTACTGATCCTCAGCAGGAAATCCTATTTTTATCTCAAAGTGAGCTTTTGCAACTGGCCGGCTGTCAGAGACAGCCCAGCAAAAGATGTTTCACTGCTGGTGAGACACACTCACAGTTCATGTTTTACATGCATGGGTCTCCTTAAAATGACATTTATTAACCTGAGACTTAGGCTTTCTCAGATATTTCAGCATGCATTGTCAGACCACATAACACAAGCTGGATTCTTCATCCGTATCCTGCACTCACCCATCACCAGTCCAAGGATGGGACATCACCTGGGGCTGTCAGCAGTCTCGGGTGGGAGCTAGGGAATACTGATGGTGTTTGGGATTTAGGGTGAAAACAGGAAGGTAGAAGGCACCCTGGGGGAGTTTGCTGGTTTGCAAGCTATGCAGGCAACAGGGTCATGTGGGATGTCACTACTGAGGCCGTGGATGGCAGCTACGAATAAAGGTGACAACCAATACGAACAAAAATCTTTTAAGGGGCAGCAAATCAGGAATCAGCGTCTGTGAGGTGAGAGCAGAGACTAAGTCAGCTACAGAGCTCAGATAAGCTTAGGTTCCCTCCACTCCCTCCTCTTCTCTTATTTCCTTCCTCTTTTAACCCAACATAAGCAACTTTTTCTCCAGGCACTCCTTGTAGACAGCATCAAAGCTGTGCATTCAGAAGGAAAAGGACTGCTGGAAACAGCCTGTAGCTAAGATGTCCTGAACACATAAATGTATTTTCTATGTATGCTCTGGCCATTCAGATACTTACGGATGGTATTTGTCTATTTCTGACTCTTTCTTTCCTTTTCGCTAAGACTATTTTCAACACTATCTTTTATAGCAAACATGAGAGATACAAAATGTGACAAAGGAAAAAAGAAGGCAATGTGCTCCTTTTTGCTTCCAATCCTTCCCACCACTGCCCCCCAGCTTCATTTGCCATGCAATAGCAGTTTTACGTAAAACTTCCCTCAATACACTTCTCAGTGAATAAGCATTAATTAAAAGGATGAGAAGATGGAGATCACTGTTGATTTATAGACAGAAGACAAGGAGCTAAGCCTGAATGGATAAATAGCTCTGAAATTACGTCTAGAAAATGGTTGGAAAGAAAAGAATGAAATATCTGTTAAGTTCTTCTAGAGGAAAAATAAGACCCAAATTTTGCTTGGACCCAGGATTTGCATGTCTGATAGAAAAGGGCAGGACTAGACAGCTTTCAAGATACTGGTGCCAGTGAGGAGTAGGTTGGGGATATATCAGGAACAGCTGGTTTCTTTTTTGAGTTATGTTTTTTACTTTAGGTTAAGAAAATGTTTTCCTCCCCTTGTGCTATCATGCAAAATGCTCCCAGTGATTCCTGAGATGTGTTACCTTGCAAGAGCTTTCTCCCCACTTTTGCCCCTCCTTTCAGTCACTGAGAGAACTTATTTCCAAGGTTTCTTTCTTATCACACAAATATAATCTAATCCCTTCCAACTTCTCCACCCATTTCTTTCTTTCTCTAATACCCCAAACAAAACTAGTTTCAGAATATAACACATTTCCCCTGTGGTATATGAATGTCATACAGAGGGCAGTGCTGCCTCTTCACAGACTCTCTGTGTTCCAAATGTTACACCGCTCCTTGTGATATTTTTTAGAAGGATTTGCTACTTTTTAAGACAAAGAGGAATCCACTGCAGGAATGAATTTACATTGGCCTTGTGCCACTTAATCTTGAGAACTGAGACACCGAACTCAGCATTTCTGAGACAAACTGTAACTATAACTGTGTTATAGGCAGTATGCAGCTTAACCTCTAGGGAGGGAGAGAAGGTGTTTGAATGGGGATGGTTTAATAGAAGCAGTATTTTAAAAAAAAGACCCATGCCAGCTGAAACAAAACCACCCCTCTTAGAAAGCAGTGGCAAGGATTTGCTTTCTGCCTTTCAGAAAACGGTTTTCAAATTACAAAAAGCCTGTGATTTGCAGCATGACTGGATGTTTGGTGCATGAACATCTGTGAAATAATGACTGAGGCATAGCAGTAAGTTCCTACAACTCTCTAAATGTTATATAGTGCAGTTTCTCCAAGGGAAATAAGAATTTATACTCTAAGAGGTCCCTCAACCACTTAAAGTACATGTCCCTGGAGGCCCCATTAAACTGCCATTAGAATGAGTTTTGGACTGTGCTGATCTCTCCCCTGGCTCTCACGTGTTTTGTGGCTCCTCAGCAGGTTCCCTCATTATTTTGGAGGGAAATGTAGTCAACAGATTGAAGATCAAAGAAAGTTGAAAGCAAAATGTGAAATATCAGCCCAGTTGGAACTGAAAAAACGCCATTTGATTTTTTTTTTCTGCAGAGGAAGCAGTGTAGTAACAAACATACAGCTGTGTCTACTGTTTGTCACACACTGGGAGATGTTTGATCACTTCTGTTGCCTACTTGCCCATCAGCTGTTAGATTTGTTTTCTGGACAGTGATAGGGGATGGTAAGGGGAAGGTCAGTGTCACCCCAAGCTGCAAGAGATGGACAGAGATGTTTCCGTCTACTGTTGGCTGTAATTGGTTTTCTCTGTTCAAAGATAGAGTTGGTACTCTCCTTCTCCTTCCTTGTATTTCCAGCTGCTATCCCATTATGTTCCTGTTTGCTGCTCTTTTCAGTGATGTAAAATAGATTTGATTGACTGAAATTAGACAAACTGTAGAGGTGCAGCCTGCCCCACAGCTTCAGACATGGCAGAACTGGATCTGAACAGGTCTTCAAGGGCTGTACAGTGATGATACCTAAGACCTGTCCCCAAACTTTTGGTCCAAGTGACACCACTGTTATGGCTGTACAGGAGCTCCTTGTTTACATTAGACATAATCCCACTACAGAGCTGCAGCAATAGAACTAGATTAGCTCTAGTGGTGTCTTCCAGCCTCTGGTGTCTTGTGAGTCTGTATCGCAAAAGAGAAGCCAGACTTGCTGGGATTTACTGCTTTCAACACCCTTGAACAGAGGGTCTTTGATAAGAGATGCTAGCAACATTTTTATAGAACCAAGTAAATAAAAATTAACTGCAGAATTCAACAACCCAGGAGTTTTAACAGGCTTTCTTATTTATAATATAAGCATCTAATTTTTCTGCTTGGCAGCTTTGTACAAACAGGTGGAGAGGAAAGATCTGGGCTGGCTTAACTTGTGTTTTATGACACAGCCAAATGTCAATATTCAGAAGTGTATCGTGCAAACGAAAACCTCAGATCTGAATGGCTCCAGTCTTAAGGAATTTTGCACAGAGATACAGATTCTACAGATGGCTTCTATCTTTTCAGTGATCTTACAAAGGCCTTGGGGATGAACTAGATAGTAGTCTGGAGATGCATGGTGCAGACTGAACTAATCTGGAAATTTATGGACAAGGAAAGAAAATGGTGTTGCTCTCCAGTACAAAAATAGCCCTTCATTGCACTGAAAGCTGATGTTGTTCCAGTAACCATTGTTCTTACAATAAAGTACACATTAAAATGGCTGGAAGAGCAGAAGAAAGACATTCAGGTGTGCTCAGGACAACATGCAATGAACAAAAAGTAAAAAACTATTCCAACTTCTAGCTAGTAAAAAAGTTCATTGAACATTACTGGTGGATTTTGAGGCATTTGGATAAAGTCACGAGCAGTCCAAAAAAACAATCATAGTAATAACAAAATAATTCTTCTGGAATGGTCCGGTGAGCAACATTGAAAGCAAAAATAGGAATATGACCTACATCAGAGGCAACTCAGAAGCTGAAACAGAAGTCTAGTAGCCAGAATCTACTACAATTTTCTGTGAAATGTTCCCATTAATCTGCATAAACCTTTTAAACAGCAGTCAAATGTAAATTATTTTTTGTGGAGTTCATTGTATCCCATGGACAAGCAGATTACAGTAGGCTTTGCATACGTAAAAAAAAAAAAAAAAAGGTTTCTCTGTGTTTTTGATCTATGCTTCTGCACTAAAGACTCATTCAAACACAAGGTTAATTTCGTTCCAGTTCATAGATTTTGAAATGGATAAAGTAACATAAGCACATACTAGGACACATATGCCCATAAACTAATGATAAGGATGCAATTACACACCTAGCTTTGTATAAATTCTCTTTAATAATAGCTTTGTATAAATCCTCTCAGGCTACACGGTGTCCTGACTTACAGTCAGTAAATAACTTCATCTCCATTTCTGAGGCTAAATACATGTTTCCCTTCAAGGAGATTAAATACTGAAATACTGGAAATAACCAACTAGACCAGATCTGTAGTTCTGATCCCATAAGCCCTCATGGTACCCCTAGTCAAACTGTTTCAACAAAATCTTTGAGTCTATCAAGGTGTCTGTATCCTACTGATTTTTTTTTTCTTTTTAAATGGAGTTATTTGGAATTAAGTATCTAAATATGTAGATTTCAGCTTTCCAACACATAATTTTCTGCACTAATAAATAAGAGTAATATCACTGCATGTCTTCACAGCACAGCTACAGAGTAATTGCATTAAAGCTTATGAGGGTCTGAGGCAGAAGTAATGGACACTACACAGATATCACCTACTGAAAATATAATAATGTATATTGCAATCATTTCCTACCCACTTCCTGAGGGGACTTATCCTGGAGGCAGCAGGGACATGGCATCAAATCAATTAATTTCAAAAGTCTACACAAGGAAGTTAATATCTTTCCTCCTGGTGTCCAAGGAGATAGGCATAGGAATTGTTATTCTGTAATTTTCCATGTGACTTTCTGTATGTAACTTTGCTGTGATTTTTCATGACAGCGCTGAAGAGAAGGTATCTTGGGCCCTGATGCACGTTTTCATTATTCTTGATGTTTTATGGGGGGAGGGAAAAGGGACAATCTTCCCCCATTTCTCCAGTTGTGAAAGTCCGTGTTGGCCATAGACATGCCAAGAATTCCATTTCTTTTCTGCTAGTCAGAAGTGGGTCATCACTGGCTTAGAGTTTGCCAGTCTTTTTATTTGCAAATTTTTTTCAGGAGTTTAGAAGCACATACACTGGCTAGCTTGGCTGTGTCCATTCCTGCTGGGCAATGCCCATATAATTATTGCATTGCCCTGCCTCCAGGCCATCCTGCTTCTATCATGAGAAAGACAGAAAGTGAACACTCCCTTGGCCTCTTGGCAGAGTTTCTGGTGTTTCATCTTTTAGGATTCTGCATCACTGATCTATTTGTGCATGTATATTTTGAACAATTCAGGCTTAAGATATATTTGTAACCCAAACGAAACTTTTAGAAGAGTATACATCAGCTTTTAGTCATTTCGGCTACACTGTATACAAACAGTGCCATAGGGAAAAAAATCTCATAAATTGTGAGGTGTGACAAGCTCTTACATGTGTCAAAAACTGAAACAATTATTTCTGTAATCAACAAATACAGAAAGTTAAAGAAACTGGGAGATTATAATTCTAAACAGTTTCTATAAGGAATTTAATTTTGGCCATCATATCTTACCTCTCTTTTTTCAGTCTATCTATATCTCATTCATTCATTTGATCATTTCTTGCAGACTGAGTTTATGAAAATAAAATTCTCATTATATTTAGAAGGGGCAGAGTGCTTTGAAACTGAGGGCAGGGATATAGGAAGCATAAGAAACCTTTGTTCCTATCTTGTATATGTCTGTGTATTTTCCCTCACTCCCTACTGCTACATTATATTTTCAAAAAAACCCATCAGGCAGACTGATTCTTGCTATGAAGAATAGATCCATTTTCTTTGTAGCTAATCTACTTCTTCATTCTGTAATTTAAGTGGATCAGTATAAATATGTTAATGGCCTTACCTGAGGAGGCATTTCAAGAAAAGATGACTATGTGTGATGTACAGTTTGAGTTCAGAGCTTCCTGTTTCAAAGAGTGCACAGATTTCTATTTTTGCAAAGCAAAGGAAAAACTAATGAGCTTTAGACATAAAACATTTGGTGCCATCATGCAGCTGCTGTTTGCCAGAAATGCTGACAAACCTGTTTGCAAGTCTGCAAGAACCACATGACACAGTATGATTCACGTTCATATTGACCTTTGTCTTGTTTGTGATTGCATACAATTAAAATTACCAGAGTCAACAGAGTGAAAACTATGTAGAGTAATTGAGTTTGGTTATCTGTGCCTCTAACTATATTTCTGTGTTTCATCATTCTGGCTTTCATGTGCACAGAAGCTACTGAACCATTCATGCATGCTCATGTGAAGATCTAGACTCAGTATGTTTGACAGCTCAGGAAAGTCATAAGGCAATGTTGTCAAACAATTGCACAGAAGATGCAAAAAGCATTAACTAAACTGTCAATATGCCACAGCACTAACGTAACTTATCAAATCAAATTTGTCGACTATAAACATGCATTTGTCTTAAAGGAACAGCATTTGGATACTTGATTATTAAGTTCTCTTCTAAGACAGCAGAGTAGAACTACAAATTGAATTAGTGTTTCTCTTATTAACAGATTGTCTCATAGTTTTTAAGTGTTTATTCAGGAATTATTTGTCTATGACACTTTAAGGAACACCTTGATCACACAATAATTTCTTCTTTCCTCACGTGGTTTCCTTTAGTCAGGTGCCCAACACCTCCTAGTGCTTTTGGAAGGTGATGACAGCTCCTGAGTGGGATTCAAAGGGTGACATTCTTGCTACCAGGTAATGAGAATGTCTAGATATACATCAATGTGAGTGAATTAGAATGAGTTGCTGGCATTCAGGTGGCCCCAGTCATCCTTGGTGCATCCTTTCCTTCTGTATTTGCAAGATACTCTCAGGTGATCCAGGAACATATTTCTAGAAACTACTCTGATACAACATATTAATAAGAAAATCACATTGCTTTGAGATAAGGGAAGTTATCTTTTTTCTATCAGCAATGGTTTCAGGATTCAGCTAATGTCTTTTTGGGTAATGTTTCTCCAAATGAGAGCTCAAAGACCCTTTTTAAATTGTGACTGTTATGAAAAATGCAAGAAACAGAGTGTCTGAAGTCTCGTATTTCCCCAAGCAGGGGCATTGCATTTTCCTGAGGTGAGTTCAGTGCCAGAGCTTGTTGTGGTGAGTAAGCAGACAGGCAGCCTGGAGTCTTGGAGTCTTTAGATGCTGGACCTCTGAATGTCATCTTACAATGCTAGGAATCTCAAAAGCAAAATATGCTGCTATTGCAAGTACCTAGAAAACAAATAACACCGGCCACATTCATTTATTGCAGTATGAAGGAGTTTTATTACCACTTCTTCACAGAGGGTTATCAGATTTTATGACACAGTCAAAGATAACATCTTTAGCTCAGGAAGTCCCTTAGCTGGTCTTATCTTAATGGTGCAATCCTTCCAACAACATCTTCTGTGACAAGGTTACACAGATGTGTTAGTCAAATGAGGAAAGAAGCAATGTTAGGAAATCCTAAAGCAGAATCGGTAAGAGGAAGAATATTGACACGAGAAGGTTCAAGATCCCTCAGCACTTCTGAAAGTATTGTTAAGGAAAGTGGCCCTTTAGATTTACTTCTTTTGCAATTATTTGCTTTCATGCAAATAAAATCTTTGTTCTATACAAAGACATTTCTTCATGCTTGAGTGGTTTTGAAAAGGGAGTAAATTTGCACTTCATATTTTGTATTTCCAAAGTTTCTACTAACTGACACTACAGTGATTAGATGCATACTCTTACTGTGCATAGTCTACATATTATGGATAACATACTCTCCTAGCAATAGTGTCTTTAAATATAGGTTTTCAGCTTTGACTTAGAATATTTTTTCATAACAAATACATCTTTTATGTGTCATTTTCTTGTGACCTTTTCTTTCAGGAATGTCTCCACATATGCTGACATTTTGCATTTGTCATTCCTTAGACTTAATAATGTCTGTATTTGCCTTCTAGTGCCACAGAGTTCATTCGTACAGCCATTTCTTTTTATTGCTATACACTCTCAGGCTTTTCCATCATGCACCTCCCTGTAGCATTCCATTCACTTACAGAAAATAAAGGTAAAATCTTCCTTTTTACAAGAGTGACTAAGCCATCATTGCCTTGAGTACTTTTCTCCTTTGCTGCAGAAACTAGCAACGGCTATTCATGTCATGAGTACAGTTTTATCTTTAACTTACTGAGCTTATCCAGGTTAATATCACTGTCTTTTTACCATTACTGCTACTTCTTTGACGGTAATTAATGTCCTTTTATTTTCTAATGTCTGTTCCAAAGTCAGTGACTTTTTCTGTTCTTTGCCTTTTCCTAATGAGAGGACATAGGGAGAAAGGACGAAATATATAAAACAAGATATGTTTCTGTTTTTTTTTTTTTTGTTTTATTTATCCCTCCCTCTAAAATTGCCAAAGCCAGAATTATAGTCATAAATACAGTAATTGTTTTTCCCTTGATAAAATGAGTATTCTTGAACCTTCATGCATATAAGCCAGTGATGAACTGATAGGATTAAAAGAACTTTCTATCATATTTTTTATATTATTTTCCCCTACGGAGTTTTCTAATCTTTCCCTGAAGCAGCTGGCAATTTTTACAGAACAAAACATAGTGAAGTCTGATGTGGAGGAGGGTTTCCTTGGGCGTATGAAAGGGAAATGTACAATGGGAAATCCCAGCACAAAAGTCAGTCATGCCTCTTCCTTAAGGGTTTAACATGAAAATGCCCTAGAACACACTGCTTCCTAATTCAAGCTTCTAAAATCCTGTTTATGCCTGTTTCATGTAGAGTAGAGATCTACTCATAGGGAATACAAGTTACTATTCAAAATATTATAACATTGAGATGCCTAATTCATGGATAAAGACCCATTGTCCTTGGCATTGTGGAAATAAGAACCACAAGACATCCTCTCCCTCTGAAAGAACTTAAGCTAAGTGAAAAGACTAATAAAAGAGTAAAGAAATAGAATGCCATTGTCCAAGGTTTATAAGAGTCAGGGAAAAGGAAAATTGTAAGGAAGATAGGCAAGAAAAAGTAACGAGGTAGCCTTGTGACTAATCATGGACCTTTCTTTTAGAGTATGAAAGGTGCCAGAAAGAAATATAAAGCCTCTGTGTTTAAAGGTTAACAAGAGAAGTGTAGGCTGGCATTATGTCTGGCCAGGGATCAGTATTGTTATAAGAAATGAGAATAAGTGCATAGGGGTATCAGCAATCTTACAGAAGGAAATCAAGAAGCATGGTCAATGAAACAGAGAATGGAAACCCAGGGATGGGGTGCACAGGGAAATCTCTATAGTCAGTGTACACGCATCCTGTGGGTTGGGTGGGAGAAAGGCTGAGACTGCATTTCACAAAGAAAGAGAGAAGGATGTTGCAGTAACTGGCATATGAGATAAGGGCCCCATTTTGAGGAGGATGAGAAATGGATTTTCTTAGAAACATAACGTAATTTTTTTTTTTTAAGCTCAGATATGTGTGAAAGTTTTGAGAACAGGACAAGCTGAAGATGACATACTCTTCATGGGCCTACAACACAAGAACAGCGGTTTAGCTTTACTAAAAAATTTAAGTAAGGAGTGGTAATGTTATACCATGACCTGTTAGACTAACATGGACTTCTGCTGCTTGCTACGGTTTATTTTATTTTCTATAATGCAAATTATGGCAGCATAGTGCAAGCTGAAGACAAAGAATTAATAATCTATTCTTTAAGGAGTGAACTTCCTAAGAAGTAGTGTTCCAGAAATTATTAGCTACATACAGATTTAATTGCTTTGGTGCTTTATAGATGACATTAAACAGATCTTCACATCATTGCTGTGTCATGAATTATATTATCACCGTGTCTTTTTTTCATTGTTAGAGTTTTACATTAAATAGTTGCCTTCATATGCATTGGCATTAATCTGTACCTCTGCCCAAACTAAGACTATATCATGCCAACATGTACCTTAAATACATAATGGTGATGCTATCAGATATTATACAAAAATATGAATATATTTATTATACATTTAAAAATATATTAATACTGTTAATAGTATCCAAGCTGAAGTACATGAACACATAATTGTTAGGGGTTACAACTATCTAGAGTACATCTATACTATCATGTATATTGCAGTTCCTGCATTAGGTCTTTGGAGCTATCAGGTCATATTCATTCTTGAGTCCAGATTTATAACAAAAGACTGCCTTGAATTTTTCAGTTTGTGCAAATGCAACAGTCAGTGAATGACAAATTCTGGTGACTGTGCAGATACAGGAAAAAGGCCAGGGAAGGTTTTGAGAAAAAACCAGATATCTCTTGGAAATGGTTCCATTTGCATACTAGTGAAATTAGACAATTCTAATGATATAATAGATTTTGTGATTCTCTCTGTTTACTTACTTTCTTAAGGAAGAAAAACAAAGGGGCATTCAGTAGTATAATCAGATAAAAAAGGTGTTTTCTTTTGTAAATCTTGAAAGGTCCATCTGCTCAAAGGACGAATAACAACCAAATACTTAATATACAGTGTCCTGCATAAAACCATATTACACATGAAGTATATTTTATTCCCTCTTAAGGAATAGAATCCATTTAAAAAAACCCAAAACCAATCAGGGTAGTGGGCAGGGAGAGTTCTTGGGCAGCATTTACCAGCATGACATGATTTTTGTATATAGAAAGGTGTGAAACACCATAAAATAGTACCAGTTTTCAGGAAAAATGATTTACTAAGTATATCAGCATCTCCATCTAGTTTTTTACTTCTTAAAACAGGTTTTGTTTTTCCAAATATTTCATAAATGCATAAATGGGAAACACTTGTTTTCACAGTTAAAGAAAAAAATCCTTTTCATGTTCTATTAACTAAAAGTTGTCACAGAATATTGAATTCTAGAAGTCCATAGAGACAAATTTAAAGGACAAAGATAATTTTCAGCTTTGATTATGCATTATTCCAAACTCAACAAGGTCTCTGAAAAGCAGTGCTTAAGAATATATAACTCCTAAACTGCAAATTGCCTTTGTTTTTCTAGTCTTGCAAAATTGTAAGATCTTGTGAGGGACTAGAAGAACTCTACTTAAGGTAAAAGAAAATTTTTAGCTGTAGTTTAGGACTGGAGAAAAAAGTGCATGCCAGATCCTGCAATCTCTCATCCATGCTGTTAACTCTAAAGTTATGATCAGTTCTAGAGAATTTGATGATACCATTCAGGGGAATAAAGTTAAATATATGCATAAACAATGGCAGCACAGGAGTTAAAGAAATCACAGTGTTCCTTACAATAAAGTGTCATGAATGTAAGAAAACTGGAATTTGCGATTTTCAGTAGTGTTTTTTATTAGCTTTGTTTTTTGCCATGCTTTCAGAGCATACCAAGGAAATGCAGGCTTAAGAAATTCTGGTATAGCCCCTTGGTTTTACAGTACTGGTACAATTGTTAAGACATATGTTTATAAAAATATTTTGACAAATTTAGGTCTTACTTTTTGAAAGATGATGTTTCATCTCTCATTTAAAAAAACAAATTTATTTAGCTTGAACCTCGGATCCTGATATCACATCCAGCTTCTTACTAAAAGACCAATGTGCTCTTACTGCTGCTGCTGGTTTACATCTGTTTATTGTAGAATAGTAAGTAGTCTATTCTTCCCTCTCAAAAAGTATTAACACACTCAAAGCTTTTACTATTTTATACCAATAACATAAAGACAACAAACAAATAAAATGAAATGATTAATGGTAATGTAATAAATACAAAGTACCTTTTTACTTGCTTGCATTAAGAAGCAAGAACTTCAGCTAATCTTTAAATATGCGCTTATGCAGAAGAAAGTTTTCTGCCATAAGGTAGTGAACTGGTCATATCTAACCTTGTTGATCTGGGAACGACAAATTGAAAGAATAGAGAAGAAACGAGTTTTTAAAATGTCTCTGTGGATGGAAAGAGGAGTACTGTTTTGAGGAAGAGGCACTAAGTCAAACCTTAGCCGTATATGTTGAATTTTCTTCTCTACAAATATGTCAAATCAACATTTCCTCCGTTCCACATCCCTCTTAGGCTAACACTTTTCCTCCAATCATCCCTCTTGTCTATTTCAACTGGATGCCCTTCAGTGCAAAGTCTCTCGGACACTTGATCAACTTCCAGCTTGATGGGCGCTGGTGCTGCACCAGAGACTCCAGGGACTGGTCTACTCAACTATTTATGTGCTATTTGCCATTCAAATTGAGCTTTGTATAGCCCTACTGTCAAATAGACAGTGAATTGGACATGATAGTTTTAAGAAAACTGTAATTGAAAATTGCAGTTGACAAAACAAAAACAATCAGCCAGGTCTCTTCTCTGCCACTGGAGGATGTCAGGGGTAACTCAATTAAATATAACTGAATTCCACCAAAGCAGAGGAATGGAAAATCTGGACTGATGCATCCAAAGATGAATGTTTGGCAGAGGAGCAGGGACCCAGACTGTGTGTCTGAGCTAAATATTGCTGGCGAGGTGGCTGTAAAGTTGTTGGAGAAGGGACATTAAGTGTGAGATGAAGATCAAGCTGAGTCAGCAAATTTGTAGGGAGAACATTAAATATCAATAAAATGGCAAGATAAGGGCAATGCAGATTACCCTGTGCAGACAGAATTGCTTGCCTTGTTTTATCTGACTTGAAAAGATGTGTATGTGGGAGATTATAACAGTGGATTAGTAGAACACAAATAAGGTTTGGTTTTTTTTCAAACTACAAGTAAAACCCAACACATCTGTCAAATAATCTACAAATGCTGGTAGTATATTTGATTTATAAGCCCACATTATAGACCTCATTTTTCATTATATCACTTCCAGTGAAAGTCCCTGGGCTTTTTTTTTTAATAGAAAACACTTATATAGCTATGCATATGTTTTGCCCTTTCAAAATGGGTTTTCAATGGCAAGCTTTCACCTGGCTCTGAGTTCACTCACAGTCATAAAAAGCATATTTTTAAAATATATTTCCAAAGATGCTTCATGGGGATGGGAAAAGCAGCCAGTTCAGAAGCATCGTATATCTTGTACTGGTTCATCCAGCCTCCCTTTGCTCAAAGGTATGCACCAGCATCCCTCAGCAGTGGTACCCAGGGCAAGCTGTGCCCACATTACAAAATGCAACATCTCAGAAACCAAATGTAGCCTCTCAGGCAGACCTGTTGCTTCTTGAACAAGAGCCCAGGGATGGGAGAATGGGGTTTCCTGAGGGACCTCAGCCATGGCTTGCCAGTGTGCTCAGGGTCAAGCAATGCTGCTGAGAAATGAAACCTCCACTGAGAGTTTCTCCATCCCAGAAAGGGGCCAGGTCAGGGCACCCTGTTGGGGAGAGACTGATGATTTTCCAACTGGTCTTGTAGGCTTTACTAGGCTAGGGAAGAAAGACTGCCTTTTCATTTATGAAAGAGAAGGTTTTTTTTTTTAAGGCAACCATCTTCTATGTAAAGCTTGTTAATTTGCTTTTCTCTTTACCTTTCCAACTAGAAACATGCCTTATTGCAGAGCTGCTTTCTCAAGAGTATCTATACAACTCCCAAATTCACATAGTGTTCATACCATGTAACACTACATATGCCAAACTCCATGAAGTGCTGCTTTATCAATGGTTTTCCTATGAATGCCTCCAAGAGGGCTGAGCCTTCATGTCTGCTTTAGCTAGATGTTTTAATGTAAAACAGAAATTTGTTCTATGTCAGCTATTTCAATGTAAATTATGCTGGCTGTTGAAGGTGCCAATTAGACTGACAGGCCTACAAGTGCAGGTCTCACTCTCCACAACTTAAGTAGCAACATATTATTTCTGTTACTGTATTGAGGCAGCTGTCAGAAACTAATCCAGCGTGTGGGCTTCATGCTGCGAGGTTGGGTTTTACAGCAATTTAAAACCTAAGTGTCATATTAGTAATGAATAATGTGCTGAACAAGGAGGGGGAACGGAGAGATATGGATGACTCAATACTAGCTAGCCTGAAATGAAGCAACTCCCGCTTGTCAGTACCTGAACGTTAACAAGCACATGCTTTTTGTCTTCTTTGAGACAAGAGGTGGTTTTGAAGGAGGGGAATTTTTGGAGGCTTTATCATACACAAGAGGAAAACACAAGAAAACTGGTATTATTGGCAAAGCTAAGGAAGGCGTCAACAGCAGAAACAAGTGGATATTCTAGACAGGTATTCCACAGCAAAGAAAGACAGAGAAAGGTTTTGTGGTGGATTATACCTGAAGTAGCACATAGTGCTGCTGAAATTTTCTTTTAGATTAATAGTTCATTCTACCAGTGAATGCAACCTCTCCACCCTCCTCAAGACCGTACTGTCAAGCCAGGAAAAGGATTGTTACAGTAGCCTTCTGGTCATAGCAGGGGACTAAGAAATTTATCTGTGAGGGTGGAGAGGAGAGGTAGCAAATTTTAAAAAGGTTACAGAGAAAATAAGGAGAAAACTTGATCTCTGATGATCTCTTTGGGATCAAGGAGACAACTATTGTAAAGAGCAAACTGGCAAGAAAGATGGAGTGCTTTCTGCAAAAATAAAAATATACTTGTCACGCAGAGTTTGGGAGCTCTGTTTTGTGCCTGTGGTGACAGGACATCCATAAGAGATTCAGAGATTCAGACCAACATCAAGACATTCTGAAATAGGGAGTAATTTAAGTTAACCAAGGTAAGCAGAAGAAATTACATTGACTACCTATTTGCCCAGTTTCAAGGCTGCAAGTGAGTTGAAGTGATATAAACAAGAATATTGCTTCAGTTAGCCTCTTCCATGGCTAATTTGTCAACTGCAGTCATTGCTCTCTGTGGCACCATCAAAACCTCCACAGCAAATGACTGCAGTTTTACAGACTGAGGTATATGTGGGGAATAAGGAACAGAAAAAGTTTAGTCCATCATTAATAATCTTGTTTCTTGGAGAGAGGAAAGAATTCTGCTCAGAATTTGGTTTTACATGCCATATGTTTTATATTTTCAGGAAAGTTTTATTAATGTTTTTTACAGATGTTAGTGAAGGTTTTATCTTTTTCTGTCAGAGACTTCTGTTCAACCGTGTTTGTTCAATCCAGCAAACCTAAGCTCAAGTTCAAAGTAATTTGTGTCCTCTGCAGTAAAACGGGCCATCAGTTGAAGTGTAACTCTTACCTGTGAATCATGGTACTCTTACTAAGATCTTTTTAGGCAGAAAAAATATGCCAATGGAAAAGGCTCATGCAAAAAGAATTACACACAAATAGTACCAATTTCTTTTGGGAACGTAAACACACTGTCTGCTGTACACATGATAGATGCAAACACAAAACAAAGAGAAAGTACAAACCTTATATGGAGACTGCTCCCATAAAGGTCTTGAAATGCCACATTAATTCCACAATCTGAGCAGGCACTGAAGCAAGTATGAATTTATTCAGGAGAAATTTTATGTCTAAAATGTATCTTACGGGTTTCTATAGGAAGTTTATTTATTTGGAATTATATTTGTGAACTTTCCATGCACTTCGCTTTCCATCCAACTATCACGTATGAAAGAAGAAATACATTAAAATGTCTTAAAAATATCCAATAAATTATTTTGGAATACATACAAAGCATTTTTTCTTCTGTATATTCTTTAGTTAGTGAAGGAGACCACTTTCAAACAGGTATACATTTCTGCAGAGGAGCTACAGATTAAGGTGTGTGGAGGTCTCTTACTGTAAGTCAGTGATTTCTATGTTCTTGAAACAAATTGTCTGGCAGCTGCTTGTGATCTACCAAGTGTGTTAGCCCATATGTCAGCCTTTCACTTTTCAACCCTCTGCTGACTGTGAAAGAAGAATGAAAAAATTCCAAAAGGTTCTATTTCCTTCACTTAAAGTACTACCATAAGTGGATGTTTCAGATCTACAAGTTCTTGTGTTATTAAAAACCACCACCAACAACAACAAAACCCTGAAATTTTCATAAGGACAAATGTTCACAAGGTTTTGTGTACCTTTCTTCTGAGGAGACTAGATTCTTCATTTTAGTAACCTTACCTAAGGTACAGAGGGCATCTTTTAAAATGTATCCACCATCTTCTTCAACCCTTAGAATGTTTTAGGATCCCTTGCAGCTTGCAAATAACACTGAAAACCATGATTTTCAATGGGGTCCCTTGTACTTCAGTGCTCAGCTCCAGCTGAAACAGGATCTGAGTGCCTGACATCTTTTTGACAGTTGTACTGACATTTCTAATTCTAGTCCCAAGTATGACCAAAAGATATTCAGGAGCTAAGGGAGCAAAGATAAAAAACCTGCTTTTATTTCTCAAAATCAAGACCAGTTTCCTTAGACATTTTTACGTAATTTTTCAAAAGTTGTCAGTAAATTTTTTAAACTCTTCTGTCCTTTGGCACTAAACTGTTTTGTGGTGATAAGTAGGTAACACGTCTAAAGTCTGTTTCTCAGAAAAACAATGACAAAAGTTAGCAGAAATCCCATAAGAGCTACTGTTCTGTTGAGTAAGATAGTTTTGCGGTGTTAGTTTCCTTGAGTAATTACTCTGTTATCTTGCGTTTTGAAGGCTGAAGTTCTGAAAATTTTGAAATCACTCAGCCAATTTGAATGAAATTATTCATGTTCTGAATACTTAAAAACACAGTGAAATCAGTAAGAACCTCTTCATTTCTATGTTTTTTTGTCGGTCTATGTAGGCTTTTCTATGCAAAAGGCATTGCAGACACTACATAATCTCTTCACAGAAAGTACATTCAAGGCACAGCAATGTTTCTTTGGCTCTTCAAGTTAGATGGTTACATGCTGGTGTATTGGTTTATATGGCAAGGTTTTGGTAGTGTGGAGGTTACAGAAGTGTCTTCTGTGAGAAGCTGCTAGAAGCTTCCTCTATTTCCAGTGAAGTCAATGCCAGCCAGTTCCAAGACAGACCTGCCACCGGCCAAGGCTAAGCCCATTGACAGCACTGTCAGCAGCTGAGACCATGGTGGCAGAACCACTGGGATAGCATATTTTAGAAGAAAGAAGTTACTGCACAGGAGCAATTGCAGACGGAGAAAAGAAGAATGAGAGTAAGTGAGAGGAAGAACTCTGCAGACCCCAAAGTCATTGCAGAAGTAGGGGGAGTAGGTGCTCCAGCCACCAAAGTAGATGCCTCTCCAGCTCGTGGTGAAGACCATAGTGAGGCAGGATGTCACTCTGCAGCACATGGAGGTCCACAGTGAAGTGGATATCCACCTGAAGTCCATGGAGGACCCCATGCCAGAGCAATTGGATGCTCAGAGGAGGCTGTGATCCCTCGGGACACCTGTACTGGAGCAGGATTCTGGCAGGACTTGTGGTGTCATAGAGAGGAGCTGACACTGGAGCAGGATTTCTGACAGGACTTGTCAGAAAGAGTGCAGGTGACCCACTCTGGAGCAGTTAATGAAGAACTGCAGTCTATGGTAAGGACTCTGGAGAAGTTCATGGAGTACTGTCTCCTGTGAGAGTGACCTCACACTGGAGCAGTGGAAGAGTGTGAAGAGCCTCCCTGTGAGGAGAGAGGAGCAGCAGAAACAATGTGTCATGAGATGACTGCAAACCCTATTCCCCATCCCCCTGTGCTGCTGTAGGTGGGAAGGAGATAGGGAGAAATGGGAATGAAGTTGAGTCTGTGAAGAAGGGAGGGGTGAGAGAAAGGTGTTTTTAAGATTTAATGTTATTTCTTGTTATCCTACTCTGATTTAATTGGTAATAAATTAAATTAATTTTCCCCCCAAATCAAATCTGTTCGCCCATGACGGTAATTGATGAGTGATTTCTCCTGTCCTTTTCTCGGCCTACAAGTGTTTTGATATAGTTTTTTTCTCTCCTTTCTCCAGCTGAGAAGGAGGAGCAATAGAGTGGCTTTAGTGGGTACCTGGCACCCAGCCAGGGCCAACCCAGCAAGCTGAATTTTACACATGCACATATTGGACCAGGATTACATGCAGGGCACCTCAAGATAGAAAACAGACCACTAACCCAAGTAAGAGTAGTTCACTGAAATGATGCATCAACAATGGTACACCATTCCATCTGATATATAAAACCAATCCAGCATGATAACATGGTTCTTCAATACGACACCACCATTGAAATGGCACATAAAGGAGTCATATTAAAGGGGTGAAGTATAACTACCATTTTTGCAGTTCTGTAAAAGATAATACTAGTACAGCACGTGCGTTGTGTTGCTTTACACTGGCACTCCAGGTACTGCTATTATTTCCCATGGCATGAAAAGATGTGATCTTTACAAGTAAATGGAAGATGATTTTTGCTGGCAAGCGTAACTTTTCCTCCATGAACTTTGGATTCTTTCTGTGAAGCTGTGTTCTTACTAAGGATAATGATGGATGTGGCAATACTGACCACAAAAGTGCACCCTGAAAACGTACTCAGTTCCTTTTGGGCCTTTCTACAGCAGATAGGAGAAGTTTGATTTTTTCCAAGAGATTTATCCTCCTTTTTTTACCTGGAGCTCTTTTTCCCAGAGTATTTATTTCCTCTGGCTGTATGAGAGTAATTGTTCTGCATGGAAACATCTGTGACCTTATGAAAAGGTGAGTGTAAAATCGACAGCCATAAATTCTATTTAAGGGTTGGTGGCAAGGAATAAAATGGAAGTAAGGAAACTGGCCAGAAGGCACTGACTTCTGGCCAAACTAGATGGGAGTCTTAATATTCCTCCCTCCCCATCTCACTGATGTTTTAAAGTCTTCAACATTGTCCTTCAGGGTAAGTTTAATGTGCAGCAAATAAAGACTTATCCGCATGACCCTCATTAACATATATGAGGAGTTGTTTAGGCTTACGTTCTGGGACCTTGCTGCTGAAGTCTGCAAAGTGTAGCAGCAGAGCCCAATTTATGCATTATAAGTGCAAGGATGGCAGAAGCTTCTCACTGTCTTTTACAGGACAGAATTCTGATGGACAGTCATGTAGAAGAAAGCTTTCCTGGAGTCACTGCTGAAGGAGCCACTGCATTGTAGCTCTGGCTTTTTTTTTTTTTTTTTTTTTTTTAAGAAAAGATATCAATCTTGATATTATGGAATTATAATAAGGTCAACCTTTGATAAAGTGTTCAAAGACACAAGAAATGAATTAGGAAATGCCTAAAGGCATGTGTGCAATGCAATGCACAAAGGTAATGAA
>JAYRBT010000114.1:48322679-48365050 GCA_036023395.1 Myiotriccus ornatus
AAAGCTAATATCAAGTAAAGATTCTGTATTTCTAACAAAGTTTGATTTTGAAGCTGGATTCCCAGTGGAAATTGTACTGAAGAAATAGTAGGGATGTTGGAAAGCACTAGCCAGAAGCAGGGGATATAATTCAATTTTGACTAGGAAGGAACTGGAAGAATCAGGGTCATCTAGGGACATAAGGGTAGAAAACCTGGGAAAGTGAAATAACCCATAATCTGTAACTTTCTCATCTGAATAGATAGCAGTTAAGAAGATAACATTGATTTGGTTTGACCTTGGAAAGAACACTGGCTCTTGTTTTGCAAAGAATCAACCATTATCAGTTCATTAAAAATCTCATCAACTCAAGTACCAGCCAGCACTCTGAGGGCTGTACAGGTTTGACTTCACAACAAATTAAAATGACTACTGAAGGTCCATTTTCCTCTACCTTTCCCAGTACTTAAGGTTAATGCATTTAAGTGAGAATTAGGGATGCTATATGTGCACACACCATGAGATACAGCAGGGGTTAAGGAGTGAAAATTGGTTATGGAGGACGATTGATGGCCTGGACTACATGTGGTCATTACTCCTTTGAGGAAGAGTAACTGGCAGCAATGTTTACCCAGGTTGGGAAGCTGCAAACACTATTAGGTTTTGGGTTTTTTGGCGAGCGGTGTGTGTTTGGAAGTCAACAAGCATTACCATATGGCAAAAATAGAAGGCATAATGTTAGCTTTATTTGGTTACTACAAGGAAGAGTCTCCTCTTCCTGTACAACAAGTAAGGTTTTTTTTCTTTCTCCTCATTTTTTTGATCAAGAGTTATTTATTTAGCTTTAGATTACATAATCCTTTAATATTTTGCTGCTCTTTTAATTAGTCTTTTGTTACTATCTTTTAAGTAGCATTTCTGAGCAATCCTGCATGTACTTTAATCCTGTTTGTTCAGTGTTGTTTCTGTAACTTGTTTTGTATACAAGTATTTTCCAAATGAAAATATTTTACCATCCTCTGAGTCTTAAATCATCCCCTCTGCAACAGAAAGAAGGTATGAGCCAGTAAGTGTGCAACTCTAACTTCTCAGGTATTTGCACACTGTGAAATATTTTAAAACATGAAAAACACTTGAGCAGAAATTATAAAAGCATGCAGATAACACAAAGTAGTTAAAAAAGTTTGCGGTTATTGGTACATCTATCAAGCAATACCTACCATGACCTTTTAAAAGCCTCGAATACCTAGTGAAAAAATACTACACAATAAGGATGGCAATTTTTTTCTTGTCTTGTATGTAGTCTCTCTTTGTGAAGAAGAGAAGCTGTTACCTTAAAAGCACTCCCTTAAGAGGCACTCAGCAACTGCAGTTGTGCCACCATGTCTCTGTCTAAATTAAACTGCAAATTTCTGCAATCACCTAAAGTGGTAAATACTGAATTTTAAACCTTAGCTAGGTCTTCTGTAAACAACTTCTATTTTTCTGCTTTCAGTGAGTTCTATGTTCTTTTTAATCACCAGAGCACATAAAGAAAAACAGAATATAAAGGTGAATTCATTAGTTTTAGCTCTAACAACAAAGCCGTACTAGAGCTATAGCTTTTGGAGAAACAAAATAGATACAAGACAAAAGGGTAAACTTAAGACAGGGTTTTTCCCAGGAACCTGTTTCTAAACTTTCTATTTGAGACTGAGCATTGTTAGTTGGGTTACTTTTATAGAATGATAGAACCATTAGGGTTGGAAAAGACTTCTAAGTTAGAGTTCAACCACTAACGCAGCACTGCCAATTCCGCCACTAAACCACGTCCCCAGGTGCCACATCTACACGCCCTTTGGATACTTACTAGGACAGTGATCCCACCACTTCACTGATCACCCTTTCAGTGAAGAAATTTTCCTAATATACCTCCCATGACGCAGCTTGAGGCTGTTTCCTCTGGTCCTGTCACTCGTTACCTGAGAGAAGAGACTGACTCCCTCCTCAGTACCAGCTCCTTTCAGGTAGTTGTAGAGAGCTACTTTGGGCTGTTATGACTGTTGAAAAGATCCAGACTTTAGAAAATCATTTGCACTGGGCACAGAAATTCTGAAATTGAAGACACCTGCAGGAGATATAAGTAAAATAAATCTTGGCTGAAACATGACATTCAAAGCAGCTTGGGGTGATAACTCTCTGGAACAATTAGCATACATATATGTAACTGTATCACAGTTTGCATCTAACTAACCTTGGGCTTTACTTGGGGAAAAGTCTTCTGTCACATTGCATGCACACACTGAGCCCTGCAAGCCCCACAGAGCATGCTTGCCACAGGGCATCTGCGGATATGCGGGCTGTAGTGTGGCTGCTACCCTAAGGCTGACCTCTTCTTCTGAAATAAGACCAGAGCCAGAAGTGGGCATGGCTGTAAGGCACAGGCCTTGCTTCTAGGCAGGCTGGCACCTACCCTCACCAGTAAGATTGTTTCTTCTTAGTTGCAGGTCCCAGGCCAACACAGAGGGACCAAACTGGTTGGTTCCTCTGCAGCTGTAAAGGAGACATCTCTATTGTAACAACAGTCATGGAGCTATATTGTGCTTTAGGTGAGTTGCGCTTTGTTTACACACTTCTCTAGCTTTCATATATATTTTAAACTTTAATGTTTGAAACTTTTTCTTTTTAAACTGATTTATCAAAGTATCTTCCTTCTCTACTGCTGCCCCATCAACCATGCGGTCAATAGGCCTTTTACCATGCAAGCCACATACACAGCTCTCTGGATTTTTGGCTGGGAGTGAACGTGCTTCTGATACTCTATGGGAAAATTCCAGTAAGACTTTGACAGCTCGAACTGGTGCAAAGCACTGTGGTCTGATTTGCTCTAGGTTAGTGCATTTTGAAGCCTGTAGCCTGTTTGGCTTGCATTATACATGACATGAGCACCACTGGCCTTCCCTCCAGGCAGGGCATCAACTCAGCAGGCTGCTGGCTTGGCTTATGTCCTGGGGTCACATGTTTGATTTCCTGCTTCAGGTCTGATCCGAGTTCAAAGTTTAGGTCCTGTGGGTTTAAGTTTAAGGCATTTTGTTGTTGTTTGTCAAGTCTGAAATATTTTCCTCCCTGATGTTTATGAACTGACTTCTTGTCAGTGTGTTATCTCTTTATTTAAAAGACCATAATCCTTTGCTAAAACCAATGAGAATCATTTTCAAACATTGCTAGTATGGTTTCAAGAACATGGTGTATTTTAATTTGGATCTCTGTACATAAGTGAAAATTTGTGAAATAAATCAATGAATTTGGATGCCAACAATTATGCATTTGTGACTTGTCACATTAAGGAAGCTGGTTTTTCCCCAGTGTAAACACTCACCCTTCTTAAAGAGTCAGGCATGTAGAAAACCTCTAAATACATTTTGAAAATTTAAAACTTGTTTGCATTAAGATCTTAGTCCTGCAGTTCTTTATCAGAGCTGTCTTTCCTTTTAGCAAATGTCTGATACAAAGTCTGTTTTTCCTCTCCTCCTTCCACTTTCTGCATCTATAATGATTTTTAGCTGTTCAGCACAGAGCATATCTTTCCATTCTCCCATGCTGTCCATAGCACAGTCTGAATGCTGTAGCTGTACATAGAACACAGGAACAGAAGTACTGATCTTGATTGTGCCCATGTCCAATCTTCACTGGACCACTCCCAATAATAGCATCTTGCTGTGAGGTTCAGCACTGAGGACACAGTGCTGAGTCATAGGTGAACTATGATTTTGGCAGGACAGCTCCCAGATGGAGCAAATAAAAACTTCAAGAAGGTGAGTTAGTCTTTCTCCAAATTTCTGTCCTACACATATATATTTATGTAGTACAGTTTCTTATGTCAAACCCTCATACAGCTTTTGTGTGACATCGTAAGTGGCTGACTACATCAGTGAGCAGCCAGCTGGCTTGTCCATGCTACCACTCCTTTATCCCCTGCTGTCTCTGTGAACATGCTATAGCTTCACTATGCAGGCTGGCGCTGAGTATCTGGACTATTACAGCTCTACAGCTGCCTCAAGTCCCACCCCAGCTACAGAGACAAAGTATTCATCATAAGAGGTGTCAAATAGAAGATGATACACCATGTTTATGTTTTCCAGGTTTACACCTTTTGATTCTCTTTGTGGGATCGGCAGTTCATTTAATCTCTATTCTTTTCATTGGTACTTTAACAACACTGACACCAGACTTGTTAGTTTGGCATCCTGTGCTGCCCGTGCACTGAGACACTAAGCAGGTTTCCTCTTCAGCTGTGCTATCTCTACGTGTGGAGGAACGGCAGGACCTGGAAGCACGACATTCTCGGCCAGCTGCCATAAAACAGCTCTGAGGCACCACTGCTGCTGGGGCAGCACCAGTCACTGCCTGGAGAAGCAATTTTTTTCTTGCAGTCAACTCAGTAGAGCAGGGAGCCAGTAACCCAGAAATATTAGAAACAATTTCTGCAAGCGAATTTTAAGAGCCACTGGAAACTTTTGAAGATGGATCATGCAAAAAATATAACAGAATAGGCGAGTACCTAGAGAAGATGGACTTAGAGGAAGCCTATACCTCTCCAGAGATTTATCACTGATTCAAATACCATTATTTCTCTTCTCTTCCCTCAACATTTTCACAACTTCTCTTGACAGTTTTCTGGAGATAGGGTACGACCTATGAGCATGAGACAGCAGAAAGCCTTTTCCCTCATTAATATTGTGAGACGAATATTGGTAAGCCTTTGCTGAGTATTTGCCACTGGCCAACCCTCCTGCAAGTGTCAGGCAGGTCAGTGCAAGAGACCCACAATGGCAGAGCATTAAATGAGCCAGAGCTCATTACACCACTCCCATCTGCAGGTGCCAGAATAGCTAATAGCACAGCAACTCTTTTCTTCAGACAAGCAACTTAAATTTAAGAAAACAGCTCTTGAGGAGGTGTAGAGCCACCTGACCCCTTGCCATGGTGTGTGCTCAGCTGCGCTGGCCCATAGGCACAACTGTGCTAAGGCAGCCCAGGACACACTGCAGGAAAGGACTCTGGCTTGGCAGGGCTACTCTCAGGGCTGCACTGGCATGAACTCTGAACAGTCAAATGCTGTTGACTTCACTTGTCAGAGGAGGATCACATCCTGCTGGCTCAACAGGTTGGGCAGGAACCTGTCATGGTACTGCTGGAATCTGAGCTTGGATGTGCTATAAATGGCCTCATGAGAGTTTAGGAACCAGAAGAGAAATATCTACTATCCTCACTCCTACAAACTTTTTTTCCTGCAGTACCTTACAATTCACAGGTCAGAGAAACCAGTGTCCTTTACTCCCATCATCAGCCTGCCTGCACTCAGTAGCATTGCAGTGACCACTAAATCACCAGGAGACTGAAGGGATAGGAGGTCACCTGCACTTGCTGAAACACACAAATTCCCTGGTACCAGCAACAAGGAAAGATGCAACACCGCTTTGAAGAAAAACTTGTATCTGAGTCATGCTTTTATTGCAGAGAGAACTTGAAGACTTAAGCTCACCCAAAACTGAGTGGAATTTTCCAACTGAAGCTAGGGAAAGAAGTAAAACTCATTTCCTGTGAGTTTATCTTAAGAAAAACATAATTCAGGATGGGATTGGAGAGGATTATTTCAGTTGAGGCACTCTTAAGAAACATTCTCTTTTTTATATTTGTGTCAGATGGAGAGTGGAGAGGTAAAAACACAGATGCAGATGTTGGGCCTGCCTCAGAAACACGATCTTTTGTTATGAATGACCTGGTGAAAAACCAGTTACCCAGAATGGTTTGGTGATAGACTATTTTCCTAGTTTTATTCTGAAGTTATCTGGGAAGTGTGTCCTTCTAAGAGATCAAAGACTATTATTCTTTCAAGCATTAAAGCAGAACTGAAGGTGAGTCAGAACTAGGATATTGCTGGACTGAGAAAAACAATTGAGAAACAATACTAGAGATTTTTCTGAGAAAAGGCTTTTCTTACGGAATACGCTTTTTTCAAGGGTGGGAAAATCTGTATCAAGAAATCCAGTCTTTTCACCATATATTGCTTATGACCTGCTTGCCTGTGATCAGTTGTGCTGCTTTGACTGATTTGTACTGGTAATGCCTGGAATACAGCACTTGGGTTGGAAGAACAGCCATTTTCCCTCAACTCATGTGTATGACCAAGTGCCAAGGTGAGGCAGGGGAAGCCCTCACTAGGAAGAATAGAACACAATGCTCCCAGTGCCCAGATATCTGTCACCCCTCAAGCTCTGAATGCAGAACAGATTACATCTATGGTAAAAGGGTCCTTTGGGCCACAGTCTAATGATCTTTTAATTGTGATATTTTAATGATCTTTAATTGTGTATCAGTCTCAGTCATGCTTTCCGTACTGGATACTCACTGATGCCTTGATCATATTTAACCAAACATTTACCTGTTCACACCAAAATATGAGTGTTTTCCAGCTGTTCAATTGGAATGCAATACATGCATCTCTGAGTTGGACCTACTTTAAATTTCCAGCTTCCATTTTTTTTCCTACAGTGCCAAAACACTGACTGTCTGGGGATGTCCTCAGAAGGTTTGCTAGAGAACAGTCAGTTACAGTCAATTTTTAAAATAAAATGTTTTTCCTTTTGTGTGAAATGGAAAATAACCTGAAAGACTTTCCGTGGTAATAGACCAAGTTTAGAAACATGCCTTTTTAAAAGAAAAAAGAAATTATGATATGGAGTATTCACAACTCTTCATGGTATCCAAATTAATATGTACTCCTTAGCAAGAACATAGCTATTCTTTCTGATGAATAGGAATTGCTCCATTTTTAAGCAGGAAGTTCCTAACGAGGGGAGACAGGCTGGCAAAGCAAACTCTCAGGGTATTTGTATCCCAGCCTCAACTTGCCAGCAGGTTTTACCCACATGCTGTATTTCAATATGCACTTATGACTCATGACTAATAATTAGATCAAATTTATCTCCTTGATCATAATTTTATTCTTGTTCTTCCTTGTTTTCAATTTAATGCATCAAACCAACAAATCTTGTGATGAAGTGTGGTACATAAAGAACAGCCATTTGCAGGCTTCTCCTGCTCTTTCATGCATCTTATGCTCACTTTCAGATTGGCAACATTTCACTTAAATTTAATAAAAACCCCCTAAAACATAAACAAACAAACACACACCCCTCTCCCCCAAAAAAACAACCCCCAAACAGAAAACACATTTGCTAGAAATCACTAAAGAAAATAATGTGGAAATTTAGAAGAGATTTTGCTTGTGTGTGAGGAATTCAGGACTCCACACAACAGGAAGAAGCCAGAGGTGCCTGACAACATGCAAATTGCTTATTTCAGCATTACCTTTTCTTTTTAGAAAACTAGCTGTTCCTTTCGTATAGTAATATCAGGTTGACTCTGCTTTCATTACTTAGTCTCCCTTAAGTGGCTAGCAGTAATATACGAATATAGCAGTAATAAATGAATATAGCATTCCATGGGGGTTGTGGTGAGGCAGGGAAAGACAGACATAGAAAACAAATCCAGACAAATTAAAAAACTGAAACAAAAAAATTCTTTGCTAATTGAACACATCTAATTTTTACTTAGTTACTAAAACTCACTGAAAAATCTTAACAGAAAATCTGATTTTATTAATTGGCAGGATTTTAGTGAAATTGGGGGGAAATGTTTTCAAATCACAAGACTTACTTTCCATAAAATCTCCATTTGAAGGCAGAGAACTTAAAAATAAATGCAAAATTTTCTATAACTACAACAGAGCCAGAGGTTTTTCTCTTCTCACAGCACAAGGTCAAACTCATGGTATAATGCAACCACACCAGATAGAAAGAGAACAATATGTAGAAAGTGATGCAATCAAGCAAATTGTTTCTATGATTCCTTACTTCTGACACTCCTCCAGTTCCCACCTGTAACTATTCTTAAGGCCCTAGAAGTCCTGATTCAATTTATGTGTCTTTAGAGACTTTGTTGCCATATGTTAATTACACATATATTCACCTCATGCTCCATGGACGGACTGTGCCACCTTGAGAGAGGAAACTCATTAGCAATACACTGGAGATCTGATTCATTCTGTAAAACTAGCTATAAGAAAACCCTGTTTCCTAACATAGGCTGTAGTTTACTGGATGTGATTCTGTAGTTTTTCTTTTACTGAGGCTGTCAGAGACCACTGACCTTGCGAGAGAGCCCATCCTCGCTTAGTTCGGTTTTGCAGCCAGACTCATTATCAGGAGAGCATAGATTTTGTTCGTGATGCAGAAAATCTTCCTTACTCTATTATGTTTTAATTATATGTGCAGTTCACCAGTCTCAAGATGACGAGAACACCTGAAACTAATGGCTTGTTCAAGGAAATATGATATTTGTAAGGAGAGCCTATTACTTTTCTGAAAAAATCTAAGCTAAACTGAACCAGAAGTAACAAAAGAGCAGACTTATTTGTAGTTGAGATAAGCTTGCAAGTATTTATTGTGTTCATATCCAAGATCTTTTGAAGTTGTTAAACTGATTTTTTAACTTTCACCATAAACAAAGAAAGATGTGATTGTCTGATCTTTCATGGACTGGAATTATTAAAGCATTTGTGCAGCCTTAGGTCAGGTTAAAATATGAACTCTGCAGGCTATGGAAGTACAGTAATTTCTGCACTACTACAAAACTGTTTTTTAAGGTTTCATCTTATTTTGATTCACTGTGAACTTCTGATTTTCCCTCTCTACTCTTGCTACTGACAAAGATTCAGAAACCTTGTGATTTCCCTGTCATTTTAGGTAGATCATGTCTTGGCTAAGGACAAGTGAAGGCTTTAGTTTGTTTATTTACTTGTAGACATTAACTAGGACAGGATCCCATAACTTATCAGTAACAAACAGGATTTGTTCTTCCTCTTTAAAACTACAGCTCACCTGTTTCAAGGTACAGCCGTTTTTATCAGTGTTATTTGGACTTCAAAATCTCTGCAAAGAGGACAACCACAAAAAGTTTAATTCCAAGTTTAATACAAGCTCTTATCAGCTTTAAGAGCACATGGCCTTCATCAACTTTTAGAAATGAAGATATGTGAAATATAGGTCAGTTATTATCTGGCTTTAACAACAAAGCTATACTTCTGTTTTGCACTGAATGGAAAAGAGAGTTTCTAAACTCTTTTGAAATCCTGATATTGTCAAGGGAAATGCTTTATTTTATGAAACTCAGTATTTATGAAAATTTTTATAATGGAGCCCCAGTAACAAGCTTCTGGAAACAGCACCAGGCGGGGCCAGTGCATTTTTTTGCAGAATCAAACAGTGATGTCATTTTAATGCCAGGTCTGTAGATGTACCAATGACACTGATTAACTCACAGATAGCAGAGAAAAATGACATGCCTCTTTTTAAATACAGTCTCATAGGTAGTAAGTTCAAATGTGAACAACAAATAGTACCTTCCCCATCAAGCACTCATCAGCACAGTGACTTGTATACTCAGAAATGTCTCCTACACTTATACACACAGTGTTTTATCGTCCCTCTGCACACTCACCCACTTTGCACGTGTGATCTGGGTTACTGAAAATCAAGAAAACAGATCCAGTCATAATTTGCCTGTGAATGTCAAGTCAGATGTTTCCACAGCTATGAAAATCTGCCTTTGTAAGGCATGTATATCCCTTTCCAACTAATCCTCAAACACAGGCTCAGTCAATAAAGCATCAGTTTTCCATGAATGACATTGTGCTGCCATCTGTCCTTGCTTAGGGCGTGCAAACCCCATTTCACATCTGCCCCCAAATGGGGCTGTTTGGGACAATCTTATTAGAAATCTCTCCTGATATGATTCATAGTAGCTTTTGAGATATCTCCCTTTAGCCTATTTGAAAATATAATTTTTCTATTAATTTTTAGAGTTAATTGCGGCACATTCTCAGTAACAGATAAAAACCTGCATCTCCAAAGCTCTCGTCTGTGCCTGACAGTGCCAGCACAGCTCCACAGATCAGCTATGATTCACCAGGAGCCACAGTGTTATGATAAGACTGGACTAAATTTCAGTGAACCTTGACCAGGTTTGCTGCAATATGTTTCCAGGAACAACTATGGTTTATGGCTGAGAATAATTGGTGATAAGAGCTGAGTTTCGATGCAAGTTTTTGAGTTTTCATGTTGGATCCTGAAAGCAAAGTACAGACTAAAAGGCTAAGTGCTTCTTGAAAGCTGAGATAACATTTCTAGTAGATTGGCTGTTTCTTATAACACATGAAAGACACCTAATGTCAGTAGGTTGCCTTCTGAGGTGCTGTGGAGTAGAATGAGCCAAGTTCCCCTTTCATCACACAGTGGAAAAAAACCCATTTTCTATATATCTACAACAAAATGTTTCTACCTTATTTGATAACCATTCAGAAGAAACACTGATGAAAACTTGAAATAAGGCTGTATTTCTTTACCTAGGGCCTCACAAAGAATGAGTTCCACAGAAGAGTAAGAGAAGAAATATTAAATAAGTGTATCAGACAGGGAATGTCAAGATGTTCAAGATTTTGAATACTGCAATATTATGACTTGAAACTAACAGTAAAGTAGCTCTGTCTTATCAGGGAGAACTTTCCTCTAGACAAGTCAGACTGTCAGTATGCATCCTGCTCACCTCTCCTGTTCTGTACTTTTATGTGCATAATTGTTGAGACACAAATCTTGTATTTACACCTAAAGTATTATCTCTTGTAGCTTATTTTACTTTCACAGTTACGAAGAGATCTGATGGGTCACAGTGTAAGTGAGGTTTCTTAGCTTGTTAAGTACTGATGTATTAAACACTTACAGCAAAACAAAAAATAAATTCTGTATCACATCAGAATTCAGTTTGGCCTAGAAATTTCAAGTCTATTGAATATTTCTGCTCCAAATTCAGAAAACTCCTAGCAATTTTATAGCACTGATCACTCCTTTAAAAATTTCTTCTGTGCACATACTCCATTCAGGAATGCAGTCTTTTGCCACTTCAATTAAATTTTTCGTTTCAATTTTCTACAGTCAAAGAGTATTCTGACTGTCCAGTCTGCTCAGTCAAGCAGTATAAGCTCTCATAACTGCTGACAAAAAGGTCACTTTCCTAGCATTTTTTTATTCAGTGCCTATTCTAAGTCTTGATTTTTTAACTGAACACTAAAAAAAGTAATTTTGTGTGCTGCAGGCCCCAAAGGTTGCCAAACTGTTTTTGGAGTAAGTGGAATAATTTATTTTGAAGGTGATGGCTGAGAGTCTTTGCATGTACAGAAGATGCTAAATTGTTGTTGTTCTGATGTCTGCCCATGGAAGAATGTACATGCTCTTCTCTTCCTCTCATATCCTAGATACAGTTTAAGATAAAAACGAAATGCAAGGGGCAACTTTTACTGAGTAAAATCAAAGCTCTCCATAGGGAACCAGAGTTTATTCAGAACTGCAGTCTTATAAATCAGTCTCACAGTATTAAAGATGGTGCTACCCTCCACCACTGTGGTCATTTTCCTGGACTTACTGATACTGTTCTTTTTCCATTTTGTTTATTAATTCACTTTTTATAATAAAGTCAGTCTTCACTACCCACCTTGAACTAAATTTTAGTACAGTGATTAGGCTGTTAAACAATTGCAACTTGGTCCCCTCAGGCAAGGCACACAGAAAATCAACAGTGCAATTGTGCTTATCCTCTTGTATATCATGCTGTGCTACTGAAGCTTTTTGCTTCTGCAAAGGAGAGGTTTGCAGGAGGAGCCTACAGGTCTTTTGCTTGTGCTTGCAGTACCACGAAAATAAACTTACACTGCTGGTTCTCATTTTGATGAAAAAGGAGCCCAATCTTGCCCTCCCAGTTGGATGCTAGAGAGACTGTCTACTCCCCACATTCTTCTCCCCTGAGACATTGGGCAAAAAAAGTCCCAACAACTTCTATTTATAAAAAGATGTTTATATTTGTCATTTTAAGTGGATCACAGGTAGCCTAAACACTCAATTTATGTCAGATTATTCAAGCTGTAGCAGGTTTTACAGCTTCTCAGGGTACTATGCCATACTCACATATGGCTTTTCACTGTGAAACGCTTCAGACTTCTGCCCAGAACTGTGCCTGCATGAATGGAACTTCAGAGCATCAGAAAAGATACAGTCTCTGCTGGTTATATGCTGGAACAGATTCCAGCTTCTGCTTATGCAAATGTGGAAAGAAAGTGAACTGCAGACTTATTTTTTTTGGCACAGATGCCTCTACTGTCTATCACTGAGACTGGCACAAAGACACAGTGGCACATTCTGAGACAACATCTGTCCTCAAGTGCTTTTTTCTTTTAAACAAATGGATGTTTTTTGTCTTTATCATCTTGCTGTTTTTAAGGCTGGAAAAGGTCAGCACCTGGGCTCTTGCTGCCTACCAGTCTAGGCAGTGTTTGCCACAGATACTCCTTTAAAACTGGATAAAGTAGCAGCTGATGCCAGGTTTTGGGTCCAATACCTTCGTTCAACTTGGAGTTCAGAAAGAGACCCTCCTCCACCTGTAAAGATTTTCACTGAATTCAGTTTCCTCTGGGAATATTCCCTGAGAGACGTGTTTTTTAAATCCACCAGCTGGGAATCCTTCCCTTCAGCTGACTCAGTGCCTACAGGGGGTAACTGCTTTCCTGAGCCCTTACAGAGCCCATCCATGCTGCCACAGAGGGACATAAAAGATAAAGGCATTTTAACTATGGTCCCAAAACCCTAAGATTTTGATTCAAATTTGTATTAAGAGAAGGCAAGAACTTAACACATAGTATATACACACGAAGTACCCTCAAGGCAGGTACAAGTAAAATACTCACAAAAATAATGCACTTCAGATGAAGCCACAGGACAATTTACACCCCAGAGTTTTGGGGAAAGCAATGTGCAATATGCCACATTTGCAATGGAAGTGGGAGTCACCGTAATACCTGACTGGAGAACAGCAAACACGATTCCTTTAATCTAATAAAGGTGACATAAAATATGTTGGCAGCAATGGACTCATTTTACTTTGCTTGTACTAAAATTGAAATGAATTTTAAAGAAAAGAATTTTTACAGACATGGAAAGAATTAGGCAATAACAAATGGGTTAGGACACAACTTGAATTTGCCACTGTTAGATCAGATTAGACTGATTTTCTTCTCTGGTGAGATAATTAGTATTCACACAGGGAAGTTTACAGTTGATCAGAAAATATTTAAATTACTACAACATGGGAAGTTCTTAAACCGGAGAAGATAGGGAATACCTGTGAGAATTGTAAGGAATGGGTTAAATTTGTGGCTTGGAATGAAGTATCAAGCTGGAAGAAGACAAGGCGGGCAACTTCTCAGCAATTGGTATTTCGGTCTCATCTTACATAATGTTCTTGTTAGTATTTGGAGCATGCTGGTGAAGTTTGCTGATTCTATGAAGTTGGGAGGTATTACAGAGATGTAATAGGGTTAGACAATTGTATTGGAAGAAATGGATGACCTTTCAGACTGGAGTAATAGAAATTGCACTAGCAAACATCATCTCACAGACAAAGCTTATTAATTTCAGGACAGATAGCAAAATCTTCTCCTTTAAGGCATGGATATCAAGTAGAAGTGACAGGAGAAGAGAAAGATCTGATTGTTTCCAAGTGTGGAATAGTCACTGTCCTCTCTGATGATTAGGAAAAGGATTTCTGTAACACTGCCATGGTCAGCCACTTTTGCAGTAGGGCAGAATTTTCCCTGCCGGGCCTTTTCCACACACGCATAGAAGGAGCACATTAGAGGCTGGCATTTACAACACCATGACAGGGCACTTTGATGAATGGAGCACTCATACTCTGCAAAGCCTTTCTCCCAGGTTCCTGAAAATGCCAGCAGTCATAGCACCCCAGTGTCACTGCTACGCCAAGGACATTAACCTTTCAGAGCTTTCTCAGTGACCATATCAGAGACTACTTAAAATGAAAGAAATCAGATTCTTGGGAAATAGATGTCAGTGAGAAAGAAGTGCCAGTTTGTCATTCTGTGTTAGTTCAGCTGAATGTGAGCCTTCAATGAAATAATATCCAAACATCTTATGCACCTGGACAATATACTTACCTTGGAAATAATTCTTCTTGGGGTCCTAGTTTTTTATTTGTCCTGCTTAAGTAAAAGCACAGAATATCAAAGAAAGCCAAACTGAATGACGAGACTTCATAAATTATTAAAGATAAGGGATGTCACAGCAGAAATTCTTTCTTTGTACTTTATAAGTCTGTCACATTAAACTTTATGAAGGGCCAGTCTGAAATTGGGGAATACATTTATTCTGAGATGAACTTGCAGAAAATAATAAAAAATAATGTTCTGCTTCCAAGCCAAATTTAAGGTACATCTTGAACTTGGTCTTCTATAGCACAATCACGTGGTAATTCAACTATTAATTCAAGTAAATGTAAAATACCCCCCTGAAGTGTAAGAGAACTTTTTCCCTCACTTCAGAGCAAAACAGGACCCATCCTTCTGAAAAAAGAAGCTTCCTAAACACATTTGTGTCTCAAGAGAGGACCTGAAAAAAACCGCAGATGCTCAATATGAATGATCATATTGCTTAATGTATTATTAAAAGGATGCTCAAAGTGAAAACTATGGAATAAAAAAACCTTCAGAACCCAACCAGAGACAGTATTACCACCTAGAAGAATATGAAAAAATTGATAAGATTGACTAAAATATTTCAAGATAAGGGAGGAAAAGCTCTTGATTCCTAATAGAAGGAAAAACCTGAATTATTAATGAAGCTGGGTACTGACTGCTGTTGAAATTGAAAGTAGGCCTGCAAAATCAGACATCTGGCCCTGAGCATGGCTACACTCCAAGTTTAGGAGGAGACAGAAGCTTTGGCAAATAGAAAAATACATCTTTCATTGGAAATGCTTCCACTACAGCAGAGGGTCAAAAGTCCTCCAGTTCTGTGAACCCGAGGGACACCCTATCTAATATCTCATTAAGTACTTCATATTTCTAAAACACCCCATGGCTGCTAAGGGAGAGAATCGGGTGAATTGATCAATCCACAAAAAAATTAATCTGGTTTGTAAGCAGCACTCTAAAAAAAAAAAAGAAGGGAGCTAGAGAATGACCACAGCATTTAATTAGAAACCTCTTTATCTGCTAGACACACTTTTCCGGAGACTCAAATACAAATTTTGTAACTTTAGCAGAGCTGAGCAGAGCCCAAGCTGTTCCTGCATGGAGCTGAGCTCTGCTCCATCTGCTGCACAGTGGCTCTGTGCACAGTGGGGCATTACATGTCTGGGCATCAGAATGGAACAGAATGGCTCTCCAGAGAACAGGCTGCTGGAATTGCAAAGCAGCCTACCATTCACTGCCTGCTTTGTCACTGCAATAGTCCCAGGTGGTGGGGCTGCCATCACCCCTATTACCAACGAAAGGCTCAGGCCTTGTGCAACAGGGTGTTGGATATGTCATGGTCACTTGAGAATGCCCCAGGTATTTCTGGTAATGCACTTTGGGTCAGGAGATATTTCAGAGCTCTAATCACTGCTACTCTCTGTGGGGCTACAGGGCAGGAAGGGCAAGTTTCCTACAGCAGGGAAAACCCCGTTGTACTTCTGGCTATTAAAAACAGGGAGAGGACCAGTCTTGCAGCAAGATACCAAGAACCTAAAGTATTCTTTAAAGGACTGGAAAGGTTGAGGGCAATTGGCAAGACTTCAGTTTCCTGTAAGGAAGTTTCTCCTCTTTGAGCTTGGTGACAATGCTTAGTTCCACAAACAGAAACCTCTTCTGGAACCCAAGTCACCACTGCTGAGACTTCCCACCATAGACAAGCAGCATGGGGATTAGTACAAAGTTGCACTCATATTTAGTGGTGGTCCTGTGACAGATTATGCATATCTAGGCTATGAACCACTTCTGATTGGAGCATGTCTGTATTACTATTTTGAACGCTTTGTGCCAGTTTAAACAGAGAAATAAAATACAGTCAAGCTCTAATGTCACTTCACTCCTCAGGTGCGTTGTCCTCCCCACACCCAGTTGTGGTACTGGTTCTGTTTTTAGGTTATTCACTTACATCGTACATACCATAACCTGCAAACTTAGGCAGAAAAAAAGCATCTGGAACACTTAAGATTTATACAAATCCCAAAAAGATATTATCATTAGTGCTGCAATTATGAGAGAGTTACCGGTCGTTATGTGTGGTCATGAAGAGAAAAAGTCAGTGAAAAACTGCAGTAGAGGTAAAACATAAGAGTTGAATATCAACAAAACAAATAAGGGATAGTTGTCCAGTTTCTGCCTCTAACCCTCTTCAAGGTAAACATGCCAAATAAAAACATTACATTTGTCAGATATACTTCACTAAGCTGTCATTAAACCAGGCAACTAATGTCACAGTTGGGTCTCTGAACCAACAGTTTCAGCTTCATTACTTCATATTTCTAAAACACCCTGGGCTGGCGTACAGTTGTGCTGTACAAGCTACCAGTTGTAAAAGGTAGTGAGGAATAAAATTCAAATGGGCCAGCTCAGAGTCAAACTTCTGACCAGAAAGAGGTTGAAAACCATAACTGAAGACAAATTAAACATCTGGTTAAATTTTAGTTGAAAACTAAAACGCTCTGGAAGAGCTCCTTTTCACCTAGAACTGAGACAGTTGTTTTCATTTCACATAGAGACATGTAAATTATCATCAACACACATACAGGACAAAACACCACAGTAAACCCAAGTAAACACTGATTTTAGGAAGCCAGGCTTCCCAGATACTTCTGAAAATCCCAAATTAGCATCTACCTTCCTGTCTACACACCATAATGACTTTGAAAGTCCTGTTCCTACCTCTCATTTGGCACTCTAGTAGTTTGAAAGTTATACTGGTCAGCAGCACCTATCAAATTCAGACATTCCTTCTAATTCTATTGTTGCAAGTTTCACAAAAATCCTGGTATCACTGCCATTTATGATCATATCTGTCTTGAACTGAGCTTTTAATTTTCCCTGTAGCTTGTCAGCAGAGCTCAAGCAGCAGAACAAGGACTGCAAAGTTGATACATGTAAATGGATGTTTTTGGGAAGGGATAAGAATACTTTAAAATTCAATAACATACTTATCTGGATCTGGGGCTTTGATTGTACTGAGATGCCAAGTGATGCAAAACACAATTTATTTCTGTTCTTTCCTCTCAGAGACCTGTATTTTGTGAGATTATAGCTAAAGGCTTGGTGTATGAATCATTTATTTGAAGGTTATCATTAGCAACTTACTGTGTTCTCAGTCGGCTGCCTCTTCCTATCCACCCCAGTCTATGTTAATGATTGTATATTGCTTTAATTTTAGAACATTCATTTGTGTAGTTGTTCATAGGAAACAAATTTGTGACGAACATTAGCCAGATTCTTTAGCACTACCATACATTAAATCAAACTTCTTATCAAAGTGGAGTGTGAAAATGGTCATTTCTTCTCCTACACTCTCTTGGAAGGGGTGGGAGGGCTAGGCTACTCCGTAGTTTAAGTGGATGTAAGCTGTGCTTTATGGTAGTTCTAATGCACAAGAAAGACCTTATTCTATGCGCAACAAGTAAGAGGACTTTTCTTGCAAGTGTCTTCAGCATTGTTAATGTTGTTTCAACACAGTAGTAATATCCAATCTCTTTTTGGGTTAGTTCAAACATAAACCAGTCATTTTTAAAAATAGGATTCTACCCCATCCAATTGCTCTTCTTGAGAGTCCTACCACATTCAAATTCTGATGATGCATAGATAAGACCCTTGGTAGTACCTGACCATATTATATAGAAAAATGGGTAGCAACTCTTTCAACACATCACAATTCTTCTGCCCTGCTTGTTTTTTTTTGTTTGGTTGGTTTTTTTTGTTTGTTTGTTTTTGGTGTTTTTTTTTTTTATTTAAACAGAAATTATAAAATCTAAGATAAAAGTAATGTACAAGGGCAGAAGGAGCTTGCATATTTGTATAGTGTTCATTTCTGGGTGTCTTGCTACAGTGAGAACTGCAACAAAAATATCACCATAAACCCTAAAAGAAGTACATGCCTACCGCATGTTAGGTTAACACTCAGCTCTCTCAAGGCAACGTACTTTTCAGAATCAGAAAAAGATCATAAAAATGGATTCTCTACTTCCTGAATCCACAACTGCTCTGAAGCTATGTCAGCCATTTAGGCTTCTATTACTGACACGGCTATCCAACCCATAATTGGAGAGTTGACAACCAGGATACTTTGGTAAATGGCAGGATTGATGGCAGTGGGGTTTAGTTAAGCATGTTTGAAATTCTGCTGTGAATCTCACCCCATCAGGAAGTGTGTGGTAAAACAGCATGTGCCTAGGAGTACTGCAAAAATTTCTCTACCGCTGGAGAAAGTCAAACTTTTATATAGACACTTATGTACTGTGTAAGTGAGATTATAGCTAAAAGCTTGGGATGTGAATCATTTATTTGAAAGATAACATTAGCAACTTGCCGTTTTCTCAGTTGGCTGCCTCTTCCTATCCACCTCATCTAATCTCACATTCAATACTTGCAATACCTCTACATAGAGCTCTAACGTTATTGCATATTAAGAGTTATTTGAATGTATGACAGATTGCTTAGATGGCCTTGTGCCAATGCAGGTGCCTATAGTCTTAGAGAGAAAATGGTTTCTGCAAACAGATAATAGAGCATCATAAATAGCAAAGAAGTTTAGAAAAGGTGTGATTAATGTGATATCCTCATAGTGCTTTTCGTCTAGTATCACCTCTATCAGTTACGATGCACACATTTCCAAAACAACACAGATACTGAATTATGTTTACCCATCTCATTTGAGCATATTTTTCTTCTATTTATAAAGCAAGATGGGAGGAGAATGGAGTACTTTAGGAGAAGAGAAATACAATTTTTCTAGAAATGCTTATCAAGGTTTTTTCATCTCAATATGTTCTCTGCAAAATGAAGAGAAACAAAGGACACACTTTGCATGGTTCATGACTGAAAAAAAGGAGTTGTTTACCTTTAAACAAGTCTCTCTCAAGAAAAAAAGAAACACGGTTTATCCAATTGTAACAATATTAGCTTTTAGGAACTTGCTATTGTCCTGAATTATTATTGGGTTGGACAAAGGGAAACCAAACAGATGTGTCACATAGAACAGAAAGAAGGAAATGGAAACAGAAAGAATGCAATTCAAGAGGCCTGGCTTTGTTTTTGGACTTCTGAAGAAGGAAGCAGGACATGCTTGTGTAGAAACTGTTCCAAACACACTCTCCATCAGCCAGATGTCAGGGGTGCATTCCATCTGAGAGAACGGGGCAGTAAAGATCAGTCTATCTTACAAAAGCATTTCAGTGGAGGGCAGTTAGTCATCTGTTTCAGCTGCACAGTGGACTAGACAGAAGTTGAAGCTCTTGCAATTGCTTGTGCTTTTTAAACTGTAGGACCAAGCCTGAAAATTCATGGCAAATAAAGGGAAACAGGAACACTGTATGTTTAATACGGTCCTGCAAACAAGCTGTGGATCACTCATCACTGCTTCAGTTTAATACAGCATATAGGACTACCAAAGACATACATGGATTAAGTTTGTCTGTGACTGGCTTAAAAAGAAAAATAGAATACTGCAAAATGAAGATGAGTGAGCCTATATGTACCAGTTGAAGAAAAATTAGGGAGGAATTATACACGTTACACAAAACTAAAAAATAATAATAAAAAACCCTAAACACTCCCAACCCCCCCCCAAAACCCCAAACCCTCTTGGTCCCCTTTCTTTCTAGATATGATTTGAACCAGTTCAGTAGGACAGTTGTAGTATTGACTGTTGGGCTGATTATATTGCTTATTACCAGTAGATAGTACATCTCAGCACACCCATCTGTACTCCATCTCTTACACAGGTGTCCCCCCCTGTGCTACAGCTTAGTGAAAGAAAATGTTGTCTCTCAATGTCAATAGCAAAACAACCATTATCTTCATCTGGGTCAGGATTTTACCAGCTGTCTACCTCTTGACCTTAACTAGTCAACTCACGACTTCAATTAGCCTTTGAAAAAATAAGTTTAGGTACAGTGTTTTGTATAAAAAAGAGTTACAAAGAAACAATACATAAGAGAAGGGGGAGCTGAACCTTAGTTCCAAAACAACTCAACTTGGGATCTCAGAGTCCTAGTGCTAATCCCAGCAAACTCCCAGATTGCTTCCAACTAGGAAAAATGTTGTTAGTATGGGAACACAGGATCTAGAAGGCTAAAATATGAGAGGAGCTAAACACTGCCTCTCCTTAACGGATTAGAAGGAAGTGCTTGCCAGCTGAAAGAATTCTGACTCTGTACATTCCGAGCCATCCAGAGAAAAAACTTGAGCTACAGAAGCAGCTTTGTAGAGTTCCACATTAAAATGTTCTAATTCTTCACCATATTTCTCTTTTTTTTTTTCATATTGAGAACACAATATTTCCATTTTTAATTAATTTGAAATAAGTACTTGAAAATAATTTGTTTTAAGTTACATTGAATGGTACATAATTTAATAAGTACAACAGGTAACACAACATGGTGATTACACTACCTATTGTCCAGAAGATAAACTCAAAGAGATTCAGTACCCTTACAGAGTACCCTAGTTATATATACCATATCTATATTAAACCAATAAAGGAAGTTAAACTGGGAAAAAATCAGAGTTTAATATGCCACAAAAAAAAATAAGTTTTCTTCTTCCCTAGAAGTGAGACAGGTAATATGAATTGTGTAAATCTGATCAGCATAAGTAAGCCACCTTTGAAACATTACTGAAAAAACTAACTTGATCATAACTTTTTCCTGCGAATTCCTTAAAACCAATTCTTTAGTCTTGGGTTCCCCATTCCCTGTAAACTGGGTACCAGAGCTCAGCTGTGGTGACTTTGGAAAGGTTTTTGGTCCCAAAGAAATTGAAGAGAAGGCTGTTGCATTAGGCAACATAGGGCCTGTTTTTTAAAATCAATAATTTGCACTCTTAACAGATTGCAACTATAGCTAGTAACAGCTAGAACAGCAATGTGTCTCTCTCAATACAGTTATTTTATACGGCCTTCAGGTCCTCTTGTCTTTGTCACGGAGCAGCTCTGCTGGGCTTTTCCAGGACCAGAAAGAGCTGTTATTTAATAGAGATATGGCCAAAGCATGCGTGCAAGTGCTGTGACTTACAAGGTGAATTCTATAATTCAATGAAAGAAGGTGGTAGTGAGGTGGGGTTTGTCTCTTTTGCCAGGTAACAAGTAATAGGACAAGAGGTAATGGCCTCAGCTTGTACCAGGGGAAATTTAGATTGGATATTATACAAAAACTTCTTCACTGAAGCAGTGCACAAGCCCTGGAACAGGCTGCCCAGGGAAGTGTTGGAATCACCATCCCTGGAAGTATTCAGAAGGTGTGTGAATGGAGACATGTTTTAGTGGTGGACTTGGCACTGCTGGGTTAATGATTAGACTAGGTGATCTTAGAGGTCTTTTCCAGCCGTAATGGTTCTAAGATTTTAAGTTTTCCAAGAAAAAAGATATCCTAATAAGCAAAGAACCTGGTAGCAATCAGGTTCTCTGTACAAATTCATTACATTGCCTTGGAATGAATGGTTTATGAGCTGTTTTTACAGGCCAGGCAGCAGTTTGCCAGGTGGTACCACTGCACTGTCATGGAGCACAGTGGCAGCAATGCATCGCTGGAGTGATCAGCCTCAGCCTCAGTGCAGCAACATTAATATTTTAAGTCTGTCAAGCAATCCCCCAATGGAGGCAAACAGGGGAAAAAAAAGAGTGCCAGGCTGCTCCAATAGGTAACTGTAGGCAGAAGGAGGAAAGATGATATTTCAGTTACCAATTTAAAAGACATCTGGGGAAAAAAAAAAAGTACCTGGCTGATGGGGATATGTTTTTTCTACACTTAGGCTGGAAATGTTCCCATTAGACTCTAACTCCAGAAAACTGGTTGTTTTGTGTTTCGTTAGAATGATCGAGAAAGAGCCTGAAAGTCTGAAAGTGTATTGCTTCCCTCCCTCTTAATTTCTCTCAGACTGTTTATTTCTAGTAAGTGTATTAAATACAATGTGGTTTTAGATGCTGATATAAAAGTTATTTTGTATCTGGGTGTTCTGTGACCTTAATTAGCTGTATACTGTATCTGGACTCAGATCAGCCTAATCTTGTTCACCCTTTTCAAGCAAGACCCCCCAAATAACTTATGAAAAGTTACTAAATGAGTCAGATTTTATTAATATCTAATATATCAAGAAGTGTACAGAAAATTAAAGGTCTTTATTACAAAGCCTTTTCTGTCTTCTCAACGTTGTTGCTCTTGCAACACCAATTATTTAGTTAAAATTGAAATTTTGAAATACAATTTAGAATTTCGTGGTTGGTTCATGAAGACCACTTTTCAGGTCTGATTCACTCTCCCTGCTTAGTAATAATCTTGAAAGAGTGACTTGAGTTGAAACTGAAGTACAATTTAATTTACATTAAATTAAGTGTAATTATGTTTTATAATTACCACTTGCAACTGAAAATGCCTCTTTCAGAAACTCAATGGTAATAATTTCTCAGCAATTTCTTCTCTGTAATTAAGACAGACTTGGTTTGAAAAAAATTATCCTACTCGATAGACATGCCTTGCAGACAGTACTTACGTATGAAATGTTATCATCTGCTGCACAGTAATTTAACTCACCCCATTTTAAACTCAGCTTTCTGCTTTTGAGGTTTCTCACCAGTTAATCTCCCTCATTTCTGAGATGGTTGCATACAGGAGGAGGCTGTGTTCTGGGTTTTCGGTTTTGGGGTTTTTTAACCTCGTTGGCAGTGCAGTCAGACATACCAGCCCTTACTCAGCAGAACTACTTGGAAGTGATTGTTCCATAGCTGGGATTATTGAAATTAAGAAGGAGGAAGAAACAAACAACAACAACAAAAAGCAGCAAACATTTTCTGCTAATGACTCCTTACTTCTGTTACCACTTCAAGCCGCAGCAAGCAATAATCCCCAGAGCTGGCAGGTGCTGGAGGTCATTAGATCTTCATTGCTGAATAAGGAGTACTTTCTTCGTCTTTCAGGTGTTCACAGGCCTTCCAAAAGCGTATTTTAGTACCACATCAAGAGGGAAGCAGGAATCACTTTGAGCACTGAAATCCCCGCTGGAAAGAGGCTGAAAATGTTTTCACATTTCTGCATAACCGGGTGTAAGTAACTGTTAGATATATTCTGTTTTCCCTTTTCAACCTCAAAGCTTATTTGCTGCAATTTAACAACAGTCATAAAGCAATGATTTAACCATTAAATAACTTGAGAACTCTAGGGAGAAGAGACAGAAGTATAACTGTGGAATCAAACTATCAGGTGCTAACATTTCAGTGTCATTCAATACCAATATGTGTTTGTATGGGAAGCTTATACAGCAGAAAATCAAGGTGGGACTGTGACTCCCTTGGGAGCCTTTTGTTTTTACCTCCAGAGTGCATCCAAGATTATATGAAGTGGTTTTGACCTCTTTTACCAAGGGGCAACCTCTAGTCAATATATTTTACACACCAGTCCACATTTTGAGAGATTTCTTCAGTTTATACACGGTTTGGAGTGTCTCCCATGATTTTGCATCAGTCTCTGAACACTTGAAGTCCTTTGCTTTGTAAGGGAGAGAAGTTTTTCCTGGAAATTACTGCCTCAGAAATACCACTCATTTGGAGGGAAGAACCTTCTTCCAGAAACAGCCTAGCATTTTAGGAAGAGAAAAGTGGTGCAGTCATACATCAGCAAAGCTCAGATCAGATGTCTTTAAAGAAGCCGGGCATATTAACATGGGTAGACATTTTATATTCAGAAAATAATAGCTGTTTGCCTGTTGATAAGGCTGACACAACAAGATGCAGCTTGTAAGGCAGTCTACTGTGGATTATGCAATGAGAGCAGTGGACAACATTGTTTTTGCATAGATGAAAATTAAGAAGATGGCATAATATTATGCTACACTTGAGAAAATAGCATGTCTTTGCTAGCAAATGAAAGACTAGAGGTCTCTTGACCTACCTGCATAGATTTGCACTATCAGAAGATTACTTAAGTTCTAATCCTTCAACTACACTTTGGATTTTATGCACCCATCTTAAAGCCATTTATGAGCTGGACATGCAGCCAATATAAAAACAAAGCCTGCTCCCCAGGAAAATCCTTGGACTTGCAAATGGAGGCAGCCTCAGTGCATGGGAGGGCTCAGGGTTTGGAAGTACTTTCCTCTCTTCATCAACCACATTTGTCCAAGCCAATTTGCCTAAACTAGTTTCAGAGAATAAAGTTCAGGCAAAGTGAATCCTATTTTACCACGTGTGGGGCATCTTATAAATGAGTAGGCAAACTTAACTTCACTAAAAGTCTTATTTGAGAGGCTGAAAGTACCATTGCAGTTTCACACTGGTCTATCAACAGCTGCAAGCCATTAAGGCACACAACACAAAATTAAACAATCTCAGTGAAAAATAGACTTATTGTTTGCAGTAGTATTTATGCTGGTATTAAAATTAGAAACCAGAAGAAATGTTATGATTCTACCACGACTGAAAGAGATCAGAAAGTCCTTGTAAATCAACATCTGATCAAGTAAAAGAAAATACGAGTAATTGCAAAGTTTTCTATGAATGTCTACACACTGTATTATATAATACAGTGCATGTGCACGAAAGTGCTGGTCATATTCTGTCAAGACGTATTTACAGGGAACAATCATTTTCCTTCTTATCAGATGACAGCAGTAGCTGGAGGGACTCAGGGATATTTGCTTTAGTTTGGCACTGCTCTCAGAGGGGTGCCCGCAGCGGGTGTCCTCTGCGTGACACCCTGCCTACTATTCTGGTCACGACACAACACAGCATTAAAAGCTGGTTCAAACACTAAAATAGAACTAACACTGAGTTTAAGAGATGAGATTGCTGGATAAAATTGAGCTAAAATGCCTCAACCTTATCACAACTAAATTGTGTTTCGACCTTCTTCAGATTAAGCATTTCAATTGAACAACAAATTAAAAAAGGTTGGTTTTGGCAAGTGAACCTTTTAGGACTTGTTTTGTGATGCATTCTGACCACTTTTAGTGCACAGACAGGGCACAAAGCTCACTACAATGGGCCAGTAGGATCAAAGCTTGAGATGTAATTAAATGTAAAACCTGTCATCAATGTCTTCCTTTACCCATCTCATTACTAGGCGTTTTTCTCATGTTTCACAGGAAGATGAGGATGTATGTGTTGTACACAAGGCTATGCCCACAATCAGCTGGACTCATAACATTAGGAAAGCAGACATACAATGAGACGATTTCGCTTGTTTTTAATAATTACATTTAAAACTAGTATGCAACTCTTCTAGTGCTTTAATCAGCCTTAAAAATGTAACTGCACAGGACCCTTAGTAGTTCAAATAGATGTCGGTATTTCAGGATGCCTACATGCAGAGAGCTGCTACCAGCAGATAAGAGATAATACTGCTTGTGTTTTTTTGTAACTGATAAAATTGTTAATTTATAAAGACGAAGGCTCACTGAGTCACCTTAGCTTTATGTTAAGATCCCTGTGAAGATATACTCCAAGACATGCCATATACAACCAGAGGAAACAAAGCTCAGGTTAGACCACTACTCTTCCTAAAAACCTGTTTTAGAATGACAAAATCAAATAATTTCAAAACAAATGATGCAGTTAGGGAATAAAATAATTTCTTTTGTATTTTTAAAATTGCACACTTATCTTTTCCTTTTTACTGAAGGTCTACTTGGTGCTTAGCAACTATGAGCTACCTGAACTGTTCATTACAATCACTTCAATCCAATGAGAGAGAGTTATAAAAAAAATTAAAGGGTTACAGAACAAGCTCATCAGGACCTACATGATGTGAAGTTATAAGAATGATCCAGAATTAGCCAAGTCATCCCATGTCATGCTACTGATTCAGAACACAACTCAAATACCCTTTCATTTATGTGTATGTATATTCCATATGTAGATAAAACACGTGTACACAGAGGTGGGGTTTTTTGATTGGTTGGATCGTTGTTTACAGTATTCAATGGGGACACAGAGGAGCTAAGTGGGTACATAACTATAGCTGATACCTAGAAAGTAAAAAGGCAAGGAATTCCTGACTCAATCACTCAGAGATGAAAAAATGAAAAAACCCTCTTTCCTCAAAGCAGAGCAATCACTCGCAAAAAGTCAGTACCCTTTGAAAAGTTAAAGAAAATCTTGGTAAAGTGAAGAATCACATCCATACACTCAAAGATGTGTAAAGCCACCATATTGAAAGCCTGGGGCCAATAAACACCATCTACTGAAAAATCCTTGAGAAAGGGAGCAAAAAGGATCCAATACTGCCGTATGGTCCATTAACAGGGCAGCCTTCAGAAAGTTGAAGATGTATGCCTGAATGAACAGAATAAAAAAATCATGAAGTCCCGCAGACTAAAACCTAAACACGCAATGAGACAGATGGAAATACTTCAAGGCCCAATTGATAAGAAGTATCAGGAATACAAAGATGTAAGATTGATTGCAGAGTCAATTGATCATAATGCAAAAGCAGAAACTACGAAGAGAAGACTTATTATTTCTTGCACAGCTCTCATTCTGGGAGAAGCTGGGAAGATTCCTGTGTCAAAAGTAAAAAATGGTAGGGGTCTTTTGAGAGTTGGTTTTTTTATAAATGAGTCACTCAGAGGATCTGTCTGAAATTGAAGTAACCATAGAATAATTTATGAAACAAATTGACAAAATGAACTTTACAAATTGCCAAGACCAGATGGTATTCACCCAGGAGCTCTAAAGGAACTCAAGGATGAAATAACTGAATTATCAAGGATAGTGTGCAGCCTCTCATTGCATCACTGTCTGAGGAACACTCAAAGCGTGATGTCAATTTTTAATGAACGGTTTCAAGGGAACTCCAGGCCTCTTGACCTGTAGTGGGGAAATAAGTAGTAACTTCAAACAAAAAGCCTCAGAATTAATAGGCATCTGAATAGTCAACTTCAGAAGTCAATATGGCTTTGAAGAAAAGTTATGCCTTGCAAAACTGTATTTTGAAGGGGACAAAAAACTCTGTGGATAAGACTGATAAAGCTGAATATACCTACTTTGATTTTTTTAAAAAATACCTTATCAAAGTGGTAGAAACAAGCAAATACAGCATAAAAGAGGAATAGCATAGATAAAAAATCAGTTGGAAGCAGTTAGAAACAGAAGTTGAAAGCAAATGATCATTTCTTCCTGACTAGTGGTTCTATCTGAACTCATGTTAGTTCTCATTCTGGTGAAGCACCTGAGAGAGGCTTATCAATGCAGTGAGAAAGTTTTCTTATTTTGTAAATATTAAGGATGAAGGCCAACAGAAAAACAGCAGGGCCAGAGAGCTGAGTGGACAATAAAGGAGTAGGGGAAATTCATTATAGGTGGTAATAAAGGATACACAGAAGAAGGAGCACTATTCCAACTTCCCATATAAACAATGCTCCTTACCATTTTGCTGACCATTACCACTCACAGGTGGTACCTTGAGACTATGACAGAAATAGGAACATAACATGTATCTATATAAATGTAATAGGAAGCTCCAAGAACACACCAGCTCAGTTCTTCGCAGTGCTTAAAAACTTTGAGTTTAGGCACTATTGGGTGATAAGCAGAGAACAAAATGAGACCTACATGATGTCATGGTTCATTCAGATCATGAATATTATGAGCAGTCTTCTCATCTCTTGTGTGAGTCTGGAACAGATTCAGAGGTGGGAAGCAACAAAGAGTAAGGATACAGGATTGGGCTGCTCAGCCACAAAAAAGAGATGGCAAAAGGGGGTTACTTGTATTTGTACTGTTTTTACTTTTCCACATACCTCCACTTGTGACCACTGTAGTAACTAGAATAGTAAGCCAGAGCTTTAGTCTACCTTGTAGGGTTTTTTCTATTGTCATATGAAGACACACGACACCTCACTTCTAAATTAATCCAGACACATCTGAACTACAGATCCAGAACAACAGCCTATCTGGATTTAATGATAAATGCTATTTACCACAACCTACAGCTTTTCAGGAAGGAGGTGTCATGGATTTGAATATCATCTCCACAAAAACATGCATGTAACAGATGAAGAAATTTTAAAGGAAGAGGGATCCTTTGTAAATTGTTTTGCTGTACTTTCCCCGTGGCAATTCATGATTAGATTTTCAGTTGCTAAATATCAGTAGAGCTTCTGTCATTTCACTGCAGCTCCCCAGGAATATCTACCAAAGAATCTCAGAATGTGAATATTGGTGCTCTCTGTCCTCACTGATTAGGTAGTGCTTGAGACTGCACCTGCGAATGGGGATGGGATGGTCTATATCCTTAAGTTTTTACCATGATCCTGTATCAAATAGCACCATACCAAAACCTCATAGCACACTTCTTAACCAAAGATGTTCCAGGGACACTTGCCAGGTCCCTTTGCACATGGACATGCTACTTCAAGGTCAAGAGAGAAGCCAGGACTTTTCCATCAAAGAAAAGAATGAGGTGAGGGAGGAGGAAGGGAATGTATGCAGAAAGGAGGTGGTTAACATTCACTGCCATAAATCTGTGCTTAAATTCCATGCTATTATTACAATTGCCATCCCACAGATTTTTCTCTTACATTCCTGCCTTAGGATCCTGGAAAGGCCTGTTGCTCAAACACTTTAGTCTTTCTCTTCAACCAGTCTAAGGGCAGCAGCCCTCCACACGTCATGCTCTGCTCAAAATCCTGAAAATTCCTCTTTTCCACATCACCACATCATCTGCAGCCTCTCTAGTGCAGAAGAAGCTATGGGTATATGACACAAGACCAATTTTTTTCATTGTTGTTTCCTGTGAAAACGTTAGCAAAGCTAGAAATGTTGCAGTGGTTTTAAATGTGAAGTATCAGAAAGCCATGTTTCTAGAGTGAATATCTATTCAATGAACTATGTTTTCAACTTCCTACTGCCCTTGCATTTGAGGCAGCATGTATAGAAGAACTTTACAAAGGCCTATAGATAGTATGCAGCCTACTTACCTATCCAAATGAGTATATTTCTTTTATTGTCAGCTTCTAAAGACTTCATGCTGCATAACACATATGCTGTGTGCCCAAAGCTCAAAGTGTGGCCGGGGAAGGGCTGAATGCACAGCTCTCACCCACTCTAGGACACAGCTACGCAGCTGTGAACAGTAAGTCACCGGTGTGTACTAAAGAGACGAGGGAACACCAGTCTCAACAGTATGAAGTGCATTTCTTCTGTTACAGATGAGCATTACACCATTTATTGATTCAAAAGAGCTGTCTAGTATCCTGCCACCCTCCACAATCCTCTAGAAATCCCATTCATGAAACGTGTGACTCCTTCAAAGCCAGTGAGAAGCTGCGGGTGAGTGAAGGTGTGTTTGTCTGATTTACACTGTCCAGTGGTTTTGGTGACAGATTTGATCCAACTGAAATCCTGTGATGGAGGCTGAAGTGTTTATGATATTAAAATTTCTGCTGGTTACTTTGCAGTGAAACAATAACATAGGAACTTCCATAAACAGAAGAAAAGGCAGCAGGATGGGTTCAGTCCAAGCCAATCAAGTAAACTTCAGGAACAATATCACACACCACCATGTCCACACTAAATAGATGAAGTAAAGAAACACGTATGGTCTCCAGATATAAACTGTGACAAACATAATTCCAATAAAACAATTATTTCTCCTTAAAATAAATAGACAATCTAGATTCTATGTAAAGATGGTACAGTTTTCTCTCATCTCATTAGAGGATGTTAGAAATATTTCCCTTATTTCAGACACAGTTATCTCAGAGCCTTTTTAAGCCTCTTGGACATTGACCAGCTCAGCTGAGATTATTTCCAGCTCTCCTGTTCTAAGTTCTTAGGAAACTACACCCAATTAACATAGCTCAGTTTATGAGCATATGAAGCCATTAAGAGTGTTGAACTTTTTGTTGTTCTTACGTGATTTAGTCTGGCATTTACTTGTACACGATGAAAGACCCTTATACACAGCACTTGAATACAAATATTCTAGCTAAGTCATGCAGAAAATCACACTTTTTGTGGTAGCTCAGAAACACTATCAATTACTGCTCACTCCTAAATTGTAATGTTATAGGCACCTGTACAAATTACATTAGCCTGAGTAAAACTGATTTATCCTCTTCCAAAATATGTCAATATATACAAATAATATAATCCCAACTCTGGGCAAAACCTCACTCCAGTCACTCTTTGCACTACCATGAGCAACGTGCTCTGAGCAAATCTGTTCCCTCCCTATTCCCTGCAGCACAGAAGAGAACCTCGAGGGTGCTGGGGGTCTCTATCTAAAACAGAGTTCAGGGACTCATGTCAAGATAGCAATGTGGTCACTCAAAGCCTCTTCCTAACCATGTGGGCAGGGAATCCAAGCAAATTCTCTTTCTGCCACAGGTACTGATTTGCACATATACAACTATACACCTTGGATTATGTTGTTTGGTTACTTGTTTTTCTTCCCCTCTGCTTGAAAGCTGAAGAATCCACTTAACCTCTTCCCAGTCCAGAGATAGCTTGGCTGATCTCAGGGCAGTCTTTACACACTATCCTGCATCTTCTGTACTTGAACAGAAAGAAAATCTCTTTGTAGATGCAGTTCTTACTCTGCCGGTTTGTCAGTTTAAGGAAAAAAAAAAAAAGAAAAGATCGTGTCTACCCTCTCAAGAGTCAAATAACTATTTTTCTTCTGTCAGTTAGGTTTTATTAAGTAGAAATGCTGAAATGGAACTCATTCAAATAGAACTGACCACGTTACGTCAGACTTCAAAATCTGTTAGCTCTGCTGTAAGCATAAGAACCTTTATATTTATTTACCTTTGGAAGTTTTGTTTCTTTTGCAAAGTAAACAACAGTTGGGCAATATAATTTCGAAGGAAGTGACATTTGTTGTTAAGGTTTTTTTTTTAACGTACATTTACGCAACAAACAGAAATTTAAAGTCAACATTTTCTTCCTGGCAAAACAGCCCTGGATAAAGATGAATAAAACCCGAGATAAAACCAAAATAGAAATATAAGTTGAAAAAAAAATACAATTCCCTCTCAAAGAGCTTAAAAATTCCCAAATCAGAAATAGCCTGTATGTAAGTAAAGATTTAGATAGGAGAGCCGAATATCTACTCCATTTTGGAAAAGGATTTTAAAACTCTCTTAATCAGAGACTTGATGTCAGGAAAAAACATTGTCAGTGGTGAAGCTGAGGGCTGAGAAAGGATATAAAAAATTGCTTTAAGTGGAGACTAGGTCTTTTCTAAAAATACTCCTAAAGGAAAACAACTCACCTCCACATCAGTTGGATGAGTCTTAAAATGATTGAATATCCCCTTTCTTTTGAGAGCAAAATGTTTGTTTTGTAGTTTTGTGTATATTTTTTTTTTAATTAAAAAAAAAATGTTGAGAGATTCTGGCACAGTGTCATTCTATCATATTAACTTTACAGTAAAGTTAATGTGAAGAGACTATAAAACCACAGAACTATGTTTAACATTAAGACAAGTTTGGGAAACCATAATTTTGGAAAAAAAGCAACCCCTTCAGTAAATAAAATAATTTAAACATAAACAGGAAAAAAAGGCGCTGACTTGGGGTCTTCTGTGATGAATAACATTCATCACATCCAAATGCTTTTCTTCCACCTGTGGAGGAAGTGTCTTGGGGTAGCATGACTTAGCCCTCTCAGTAATATATCATAAATATAAAGAGCTTCCTCACTGCACCATAATTTTTGCAGCAGTGCACCACTTTTCTTCTTGTACATGTTGACATTTCTGTCCTTGTTACCACTTCCCAGCACTTCCCAAGTATTTAAAAACCACAAACCTGTCCCTGGCCTATCCACCCCCCATGGCTTGCAGGAGTGCAACACCAATGGGGTAAATACTGCAGTACCTACTTGAATCACAAGAGTTTCCAGATGAAACTCGTGGGTGCAGAGAAAAGCTTGAGAAACAATGGGGAGGAAGTTCAAGAATTAAACCCATAGCAGTGCCTTCTTAACAAGGTGATAAAATGGGGAGTGATGATTCACCACTTCAGAGAAAACAACTCTTACCCCCGGTCCCAAATCTGCAATCATATTCAAGTTGCTTAGTTGTATTGGAGAGCCTGGTCTTTATCTTCCAAGAGCATTCTGGGCAGAGTAGCAGACATTTAGGTGCCTTTTCATTAAAGCAGCAAAGGTCTATTAGCATAACTGTCCTACTGAGATTTTCTTTTTGCCAGAGAACAATTACTTTCCGTATCTCTGAGCTGTCATCCAGCCTTACAAGAACAGCCTTCTGCTTATGTGCCACACTTTTCTAAGGAAATAACTCAATGTAGGGAGGTCAAGCCATCAGTTCAGTAGAGGATCAATTCACTAGCTTAATTATTTCCAGACAAAGCATAGAGTTCATATTCACGTCTGACGAGATCACTGTCAGTATTACAACTGCTCCCTCTAGGATTTGCCATCCCACTGTGAAGGATAAGGCACAGAACAAGCATCTCAGGAAGATCATAGAATAAATGGGGACCTTGTAAGGTCTGAGAAGCAGGGAACTGAAAATAAAGAGGACATTCTTACTTCTGCCATCTAGGAACTGAGTCTAAGTTGAATCTATTAATGAAGTATGTGATTTTGAAATGTCACATTATTGGGATTATACTCAGTAAAACAGAAAGCAAGAAGATATTAATGAAAGAGGTCACCTGCCTACACAAACAGGAATTCTTCTTGGTTTGGCCCAGTGCTATTAATGAAATCAAGACAGGAAAGACTAGAATGGCATATGGCTGACAGATGCAAGCATGTCATTTGATGGTGCAGTGGAAAGAATGACTCAGTACATCATTATCAATTTAGCATTTTCCAATTTCTTAGGAAAAAGACCTGCGGTTCAGCCATTTAGAAGTTAACCTTTCCATGAAGGCAATATGTGTGTGGTGCTTTTCAAATGTAAGGTTTATCATAACTTACAGCACTATACAAGGAAATGGTTAGAAAGGACTTTATGAAGTCACACAGCGTGTGCCCAGCTTCAGTCTTGTCATTTCTGATTAATGTTTGTCCAATCTGTTCTTAAAGACCTTTGCAACTTCTCTAGCCTAAGAATATATCTCATTATCTTTACTTGAGTTTGTTGCTTTGGGTTTTGTTCTTTTCCTAACACCTGATCTCTACCTCTGTTGCTGCAATTAAAGCTCACTGAGCAAAATACTCCATGAACTCAAAAGGTTTTCCTCTATTTTTTAAGCATTGAGATCACATTATTCCTTAATGCTATGTAAAAACCAAGAAAACACCCTTTCCTACAAAGAATCCAGCTTGATATCTCTGTCAACCTTGAAACTGTAACATTAATAACTCCATCCAGAAATCAGCTTATCTGGAGATAATAAATTTTCATCCAACCCAGTTTAGTAAAGTCCACATTTCCCTAGTTGATATGCAGGAATTTCATGTGAAGCAATGTCAGAAGACCTCTTTCATTTTAGGGCAGGAAAGGGTGCTGTCTAGTCAGAACTCTTAAGTTCACCAATAAATACTTAATGCTCTAGCTAGATTAACTGCAGGCTATAGATGATGGGTAATAGATCATTCAAACTATTTTTCATCATTAAAAATTGTAGACAATGACCCTGAATGTCTTTTTTCTTGCTCCATCTTTGTTTTACAGGATGCATACCTTGGAGGAAAGCCCAGAAGGATTATGGGATGGTGGTATAAAACTAAACAGATTCACCTGAGTTTTTTGCCAGTATTTCTGTCCAATACGGTCTCCTCTTTCACATCACTGAAGTTGGTACTTGACTTTCACTTGGCATTGCAAAGTGAGCAGCAGCTTGAATTCTGAGTCATCTGGCAGGGATACTCTCTCCAAAACAGTAACCTCAGAGTTTTATTCTCTCCACCTTTCTTGTCTATTTTTCCATACTTTTAAACATGGATGGTTGTGGAAGAGTGAAAAAGGAATTTTTCTATTCAGAAGTTAATATAATGTATACATTTAGTTTTCAGAAGACTATGAAGTGTACCCTACATTAACAGTTTAGGTACCAATTTCAATAACAGGTATAGGTTTTCTTTCCTGGTAAATCACATACAACCTAGAGGATTAAATTACAGCAACCTGAAAGCATAGGTAAATGGGATTTGATACCTGGAGCCAAAGTCCAGTCTTAGTTTGCTTAAATTTAAATTACCTCAATTGATTATTTTCCAAAGACAGATTTATCACATTTAGCTGCAAGTATTTGCTTCACTGGTAGCTACTATACACATTTAGAAATTAGAAGAGCACTCTACTAGATGTTAATTACTTGGGTGTTTTTCTCTTCCCCAAAATGTAGTTCTTAATCATATACTTAGCTGTGTTTAGATTAAGTATTTAGTGCACCCAGAAGCTCACCTGTGAGCAGTCAAGTGGTGATTCTGCAAGATCTCTACTTTCTGTAATTGGAAATAGCTAAAGACAGAGTTGTAGCTCACATACTCCGTATCCTAAGGGAAGCATCTGAGTCCCTACACATTTTTCTAGAGTGCAGTGAAATTAAAAAAAAAAAAAAGGGCACATCTCCTAAGGATTCTCATTATTCTTAGCTGCACCTTTTTTTGTTCAAGCAACCCACACATGTGCACATGCACTAGCTCAGATATCCCTACCTCTAAGGCAATTTACCAATCCCATGCTTCTGCTGCACCCCACACCTGGTTTTTAATCTGATTTCAGAAACATCCTTCTGTGCATCCCCTATGAGTCTACATAATACCATAATACTGTATGTTAACCCCAGTGATGAGAGACTGCTTCACTAACAAGCAACCAGCCCTTTTCAGCTACGGTGTACAGCTGTGTCACTTGTAGTGAACTTTCCCTGTATGACTCATAGGCTTGAATTCCACACCCCCCATTCCCACCTCCTTTTAGCAAGCTGCCCCAGAGGGAAAAAAAATGTAGAGAGGGAGAAGTGGTGATATTTCTGCCTCACTGAATTCTGCACATGCCCCAACTCAAAAGCATTAATGGGGAGAGCCTGGAAAGTGCTCTGGCAAAGCTGCCTTTATGCACTGGCTTAGACTGCAGGGGGATGGGTCAGGTATTGCTCTTGTAAGCTGTTACACTCCCCATGCGGAAGCACAATATTTTCTGACCATTGCTCACATTCTGGCAGCTGCAGAAAGAGGCTATGACTGGAGTCTGAATCAGAGGAATAGCCTTGAAGGAATCTGCTTGTTTTGCCTTCCATACAGCAAATCAGATTAACTCTAGCTTAAGTATGATGATTTACATTAACATGTCATTTGTCTACATACCATTAAAAAATGTTCCTCAGGTTAGAATAGGGGCCATGTTTGGGGTCACTAGTTTCAAAGTCTGGAAATGAATCAGCAGTTTTGAAATTGCACAGACAGACTAACTGAGCACTGCAGCAAAATACGTCCTGGGACAGCTCTCCTGCTTGCCTCTCTTGTAAAACACACTACAAGCCAAGGCTCTTGTCTAAAACAATCCTTGGATATTTCAGTAGAAAAGAAATGATTCAGGACCACATGCCCTTAGGCTGAGGTTTGCAAAAAATCTGATAATATCAGACTGTGCCAAACAGAATGGCTGTGACCAAATCTTCACTGGGAAGGGAAGGGGCTGAATCACAAAACACCAAAAATGGGAGTGAAGCCCTGTGCCTTTATCATAAATTTACAGAATACCTCTGTGAGACATCTGGTTGATTTATTCAGAAAGGCTGTTCCTGAGCCACCTCCTTGGATGAGAGAGCCCTCTACTTTGTGTATTTTTATATAATGACATCTTTGAAATCCCAATCAAAGGTGTTGACAGGAGACAAATCCCATGCTAGGCCTGTAAAAAGGGCTACCAGTACTTAAACACGCATCTCTGTCTGCACATCGTTGATGAAAATAGTCTCTCTGGAGATCCTTAAAAGGCTTGCTTTGCCCCTGGCTTTTATGCACCCTAGACCTGGGTCTCCACAGTTCACAGAGGGATCCACAAACTTCATTTCCTTGGTGTCCCAAGGCCTTACCAGGCTAGGAGACAACAGTCATCCTGGCAGTATGTGACACTTCAACTCCAGCCAGCTAGGGTGTGCTATCCAGGGACATTGGTGAAGAATAGCAAAAATCAAATTCCAAGTCACCAGCCCTTTTCAGCCTCCTAATTGAGACTGCTCAGGCAGGCGGGTGTTGCTCAGTGCAGAAACAAACCTTGCAGCTGAGGGACTGGATTCTCATTTATATCCTCTTGCATCCAAAAGTTTTGTCTTCAGCTCTTGCATAATCATTTTTACACATATTATGTCTCTTCTCCCAAATAACAAGCAATAGGACAAGAGAAAATGGCCTCAAGTTGTGTCAGGGGAGGTTACATTGGGTATTAGGAAAAACTTCTTCACCAAAAGGGTTGTCAAGTACTGGAACAGGCATCCCAGGGTAGTGGTTGAGTCACCATCCCTGGAAACATTTAAAAGACATATAGATGTTTAGGGGTGCTTAGGGACATGGTTTAGTGGTGAACATGGTAGTGCTGGTTTAATGGGTGGACTTGGTGGTCTTGGAGGTCTTTTCCTACCTTAATAATTCTATGACACTATACCATCTTCAAATGCGGAGAGGGAAGAGAAGGTTGATTTAAGAAGGATGATTTGAGAACTCCCTTTTAAATTGCAAGTTGGCTTTGGCCATGAACAATTCACATTAACCCAGAAACATCTGATACACACCCAGAAAAAGCCCTGCTGATAACTTGTTCCAGCTTTTTATTGCCCAGCAAATAACAATCCAGAAATGAGTACTTCTCCATTGAAGTAATGCAGCCACTCCTCTTGTCCTGCAAGCAGATATTGCCCCTGAGATATTGCTCCGTAAGCTTTCAGCTATGGCAAAAGGTAAAATAACTAGTTGAGCTGAGTGCCACCAATGAAATCCTTATAAAGCCTGAACAATCAAGTCCAAAATGAAGCATAGTAAAAAGAGTGGTATATACTCTGCTGTCTCCAAATTCATAACGCTTCATGTGCTGTCAAATGGCTGCTAGACAATAAAGTGATGCCTCTTTTTTTTTTATTGGTTCCAAAACAGTCTGAAACCATTATTACCTTGCAATTCTCATCCAAATGATTACAGAAGAATCATCATATATAAAAATACTTAACTATAAAAATGTGTATTTCCCCTCCACCCTTCCAGCCTCTTCCTTTATGCATAGGAAGACTGCATATCTTTCAAGAAAAATTGTTGAACCTACCAAAACTAGATAGGAATTCAAACCCAGAACTGGACACTGACTGAATAAGATTTTTAAAGGATTTATTTTGTGGCCCTTTGTTCATTAAAAGAGAAGATGGAGAAGCTGAAAGTTTAAATACATAATTGTCTAAAGGCACATGAAGGAAGCCATGCAAGTGACTTGTTTCCAAATGATTTTAGCAGGTCTTCAACCTTGCAGCCCTTATTGAACATATGCTTATTGAACATATGCTTAGCATGTTGTACAGCAGTGTTCCTCATATAATTTAGTAATCCATAAATAAGAATCTCTCTAGCATTCAATTCCCACTCCTTGGTGATTTGGATGTAGTTTTCTCTCATTAATTCAGCTAGTAATTAAAGGAATCTTTACACAGAAGCTACTGTAAGAAAACATTAGTTTGGGTGCAAAGCCCTATAAATAAAAATAGAAGTCCATTACACACTTGTGTTTTTCTTCCCTTTTGTGTATTGCAACTCAGTCTATGTTACCAGTTTTTCCTGTTGTGCACCCCTGCCCTAATCAATGATGGAGCAAATATTGATTAGTGCAGGCAAACCTAGGACAGATGACAAACAGGCAACAGATTTTTTTGAAAACAGATTGAGAATATAGCCTGTGCTCCTCCTGTGGTTTTAAAAGTCTTTTTTAGTCCTTTTGACTTAGTAAATTTTATAGCTGATGAACAATTTGGCTGCAGAATCTAAGAAAACCAAGAGCCTAAAGCATAACATTAATCAAGTCAACCATTATAGAAGTCCTTATTTACTCTTTTTTTTTTTTTAATACAAAAAGACATACAACATATCTTGCAAAGTAAACTGTGACCACTGCGGTACCAACACAATAGATTATAAACAGACTATAAATAGATTGTTATTTTTAGAGCACTGTGTTTCTTAATTGCCTGTAAACTTACCCAGTTGTGAACACTTTGTGAAGACTGATGAAAGAAAGCATTGTCCAGATTTCCACAGGGCATAGAGGCTCTTCATTGTATCTTGTGGATGGGATGCTGACATTAACTGACAGAAGCAGGAACACAGCAAGACAGATATTTTTAAATGAGAAAGGAGGAGAAGAAGGAGCCCTATTAGGTCTCTCCCTGCCCCCAGCTGGAGCTCCATCCACCTGGCTCAGCTGTGGCCGAATTTTGAATTGTCTCTGGTGGGACCCGGATCACTACATATTTGTGTGTACCAAAGAGAATTGAAGCCAGATGGGAACATTCCAGTGAGATTCCTGTAATCCAGCTTTTGTCCTCACCAGGTATGGACCATGCTGATGATTTATGCATCACAGAGCCTCAGTAATAGTAAATCCTTTTTACCTTAGAACAGCCATTCTGATATGGAAAAGGCCTGTGTATCTGCATCTGTGTGCCTGCTCATCATTAACAGACAGATTGAAGTGACTGATGTCACAATTTTAGTAACAGAAGCCAGAAACACAAGCAAAATATTGACAAGTGAAATTTGCTCAGAGAGGTTTTACAAGACTCTTAGGAGAAAAAACAACCTTAATGAAGACAGATGCAATTATTGAGAAAATTACTGGGTGTTATGCACTGCTACTTTCCATCTATGGCATCAGTGTGGTAAATACTTCAAACTTAAACAGCAGCCTTCTGAGAGGTGCTGCTTCCCAGAAGATGAATAACCACCATGAGGCCCCCATGGCCTTGGCTATGGGCACACTTCCCTGACTGCCTGTCACAGCTCTTCTCTGTTTTTCTCCAGTGTTGCTGTCCCTACAATGCTCCACTTGTGTTTCCACCCTGGTTTTTCAAGTGCTTCCACAGTTTTCCTGCTGGCGAGTCTCCTCTTGTTTCCAAGGCCTTCTCCCTGTCCTCTACAGTTTCTCAGCTCTACCTCAGCTACCCTTTCACTGTTTCCATTAGTGCTCATGGCCTCCGAGATAGACTCCATATGGCAGGTGCATCAGCTTCCTTGAAACCATCAAATTCCCAGCAGACAAGTCACTGAAAAAAAGTATGGCTATTTGCTTTACTTAATCCTTTTTTGCAACACAGGTACTGAGACTGCAGGCAAACATTCCAAAATTTTGGGAATTTGAACAGTTCTCTAAGGTCAGATCTGTCTCAAGTATTTTCTTTGGTTTGATAGGTGAGGTAGAGAGCCAATGCCTAGTTTTTGGCCAAGGACATTTCACTAGAAAATGAGCAGCAATGCAGAATTTATTCGAAGATGTAGCGAGTTTTGCACAGCTGTAAAAAGAAGTTTTATCACTATGAGTAACAGTGCCATCTGCTGACTCCCACTATAACCATATTGGGAGGATTCCATATTAGATAATTAAGTAATAAATTTTTCCAAAATCCAATATCGTTTCTCAAAAAACAGCAGCTGTTAGGGGTTTTTTAAGTCAGAGGATTCTGGGGTAAAATAATTTTCAGTATGACTTCTGAAGTTAAGAAATCCTCAGCTGTTTTCCTATGGTCCTGAGAGACAGCAGTCTTTTATTAAATATTGCTCTGACATCTGTAAGATATTTGGATTACTTTACATTATTACACAAAGAACTGGAAAGCTCTGCATAGCTCTCTCTCTGATTTGCCACCTCTCTAAGTTATTTTCTGGGCCTGATGAACGGAGTGCCTACCTTTCCAGATGGAAGCAGGACCCTTGAGGTTTGCAGACAAACTCAAAGCAGCAGTGCCTGAGCTCAAGCATTTAGAAGAGAAGCTGTTGTTTTTCAGAAAATTTGGAAAAAAAGAAAAAGAAAAAAAAAAAGAGAAAAGAATCCCAGTTGTTATGTACACTGAGTTTGATAGTCTCAGGAGCCTAAATACCAATTATTGGTTCCAAGGGACCCAACATAACAGTGACTAATGCTTTTGAAATCCATTTTAGCTGCCAGTCTCCAATGTCATGGTCATAGTCACCTTCAGGTTCAGGCACATTAACTGTTTTTGTTATTATTTTTAAGCTACTGATCAGTTATTTTTCAATCAAAACATGCTTGATGAAGCATTCCTTTGTAAATAAAGGAATACTTCCATACTTGTTCTTGTCAGAGGAAAGCTTTTTGTCTTTCATACAAAAATTGAAAATAAACCCCTAAGAAAAACAGAAGGTAAAAGGAAAAAAAAGGTCCTGGTGAGGGGAAACAAGCTGCAAGACGTGCTGAGTCAACATAAATCCTCATGCAAATGATGTTTTATTACATATTTCTTAGCAGTCCAGAAGAATTTACCGTTCAGCCTGCTATTACTAGGCTGGTGTGGGCTGGTTGCAAACAGAAGATGTGATTTGCTCCTTCCTCAGATGTTTCTTTCCTGCCACCCCAGGTGGCTGAGTAGAGTCTGCAGCTTACACGCTACAAAGACCTGTGCTGTGGGGTTGACATCACTATATAATGCTATCATCAATTCTAAAATATTATCATAATATCGTAACATTTACTAGACCCAAACTGGCAGAAAATGCAAGAAAGGCAGATTTACTTGTATAATCTTTATTCTGTGTTAACATGACAAAGCTTGGATGGGCTAAGCATATGTGAATTAAAATGCTGAGACAAAAAATACAAAAGATTAGGAGTAGAAACTGTGTACAAAATCTTGCCTAAAGATTAAGAAGTTTTGGACTTGTACAGTGTTGGGTTTTGTGTGATAAGCCAAATTCTGAGATTTTAAGGACCACAGGGATAGTTAGGGGTGAGTGTGGGAAAGTAAATGAAAGCAAATTTCTGAGAGTTGTGTCTGCCAAAGAGAGATTTCACTGAAGGGTTTGGCAGAGGTTTTTGGATCCCTGACTGAGATGCTGTTAGAGAGTTTATATGAATTTATTAGATAAGAGAACACTGAAATTAATAATCCCATTGAAGAGAGGCCTTTGACTATGTAGTTGTGCATGCTAACTTGCAAATACACTGGAGAAAGCCTATGCAGTAATGTCTTCTTCTGGGTCTGCTCCACTTAAGTCAATGAGAGTTCCCCAATTTCTTCCAGTGGGTGTTGGGCAAAACTGACACCAGGCCAGCATTCATATGTGTATATTGCTGCTTCCATCTGGTAACATAAAAAGAAGCTGTCTGCTTTTCTGTTCAGACTGGAAAAGAGAATTTGGAAGATATATTGAACTGTCATAATCGTTTTGCTGGTAAATGAGGCAATAACCCTATATCTGGCTTCACTTTCTCCCTTTTTGGTACTGTTTGCTGTTCACAGAATTCATCACAATTTGTCAGTTTTACTCCACGTGTCTTGCTCTTTCAAACAGGAGAGGAAGGAGCAGTTTGATGCCTGAAGAAGCCCAGTGGAGTAAATCCTACTTGAGCATTCACTACCAATCCAGCCAAGAGTTACTTCATGTGTCTTTCATGCTGTGCTCCAGTAAGGTTTACCAGCTATGGAAAAAAGGGCTGGCTACTCATGAGGAGTTTAGGAATATAGTTAGGTCACGTAGAAAGAAACTTAGAGAGACAAAGGCATAGTTTGAACTCAATCTAGCCACTTCTGTTAAGGATAACAAGAAGTACTTCACAAATATATTAATAGCAAAAGGAGGGGCAAGGAAAACCTCCATGCTTTGTTGGTCATGGGAGGGATCATAGTAACCAAAGATGAGGAAAAGGCTGAGGTATTTAACACCTTCTTTGCCTCAGTTTTCAGGACTGTCCTCAGGACAGCTGGCCTCTGGAGCTGGTAGACAGAGACAGGAAGACAAATAGTCCCCCTGTAGTCCAGGAGGAAAGACTCAGCAACCTGCTGAGCCACTTGGATCCTCGTAAGTCTATGGGACCAGATGGGATCCATCCTAGGGTGATGAGGAAGCTGGCAGAAGAGTTTGCCAAGCTGCTCTCCATCATTTACCAACAGTTCTGGCTCTCTGGGGAGGTCCCAGATGACTGGAAGTTGGTGAATGTCACACCAATCCACAAAAAGGGCTGCAAGGAGGACCCGGGAAACTACAGCCCTGTCAGCCTGAGCTCAGTGCCTGGCAAGGTCATGGAGCAGATCATCCTGAGTGCAATCACACAGCAGCTACAGGATGGACAAGGGATCA
>JAYRBT010000114.1:48365150-48402082 GCA_036023395.1 Myiotriccus ornatus
GCTGAGGGAGCTGGGGTTGTTTAGTCTGGAGAAGAGGAGGCTCAGGGGTGACCTCATCACTCTCTACAACTACCTGGGAGAAGGTTGTAGCCAGGTGGGGGTCCGTCTCTTCTCCCAGGCAACCAGCAATAGGACAAGAGGGCACGGGCTTAAGCTCTGTCAGGGGAGGTTTAGGTTGGATATTAGGAAGAAATTTTTTATAGGGAGAATAATTAGACATTGGAATGGGCTGCTCAGGGAGGTGGTGGATTCACTGTCCCTGGAGGTTTTCAAGATGAGGCTGGATGTGGCATTTAGTGCCATGGTCTACTAACCATGGTAATGTTAGAGCAAGGGTTGGAGGTGATGATCTTGGAGGTCTTTCCAACCCAGTTGATTCCTATGACTCTATGATTCTAAGTACACCCCAGCATGAAATATGTTATTCTCTTTTCAATGTGGCATTCGGACTCCAGGTCAACTTGTAACCCTTTGAAATTTCTAGCAGAATTCATCCCTAGAAAGTTGCCTCAGCCTTTACTCTTCCACATTTCATGTCATTTTGAAAGGGCTATTCAATTTATAAAATTTTTCAAATTAATTTTGATTTATAATCCTGCTCTCAATCATATACACAGTTCTTCCCAGCTTGGTGCAACCTGTGAATTCCGTGCACTTACAATTATGTTGCCTGTGACAAGATGCTTCTCAAGATGTCTTTCTTGCTGGCACTTCAAAGATCCAGGCTGGACTGCCAGGCCAGGAAATGAGTTCTGTTCAGCATGTTCAGCAGGAAGTAGTGGGTAGGATCCAGTTCTGCCCACACAACCATATGATAGATACTGGTCATGCTGGGAACTGTGGCAGGGCCTCTCATCTGATCTGTGATAGATCCAGGAGAATGGTTCTGGACCTCCTCCCAGGAATGCAGGACTCTGATAAAATTCATGAAACATATATATCCACCATTCTGCTTTGTATTACACAGCAGTGATCCCAGGACCATGTAGGAGTGTGAGCCAGGTGTGTGGTGGCTCTTACAGCTGTATTTGTACATGTAAAGTACCCCAGAGGCTGGCCATGGACCCACAGAGGAAAAAGTTCCAAGGACATTGTCAGTGGCATGGAGAGTATCTCAACATCTTAATTTCTGTGATGAGCATATGATGTCTCTCATTCATAATTATGTTTTTTATATATTTTGATATGATGACGGAGTTAAACAGTTGTTAATTAATTGCCCTCTTTTAATTCCTTGCAGAAAACTCTTTCCTGCTAGAGGTACTTTTATGGCAAGCAGCTTCGATGCTATCTTAAGCACTACATCTGAATCCTTGCAAACCCTCATTTCTACATTAATTTTTATAGTGGTCCACTTATTTGCTCATAGTGGTGAGATGTGTTCATGTTTCCTTCCCTGACGATACTCATTTCTCTTAATCCAGCTGGATTCAAGTTGGCTTGCAGGACATAATTGTACACTGATTTACTTAACCAGAAACTGGTGAGCATCACAATGATTTTAGGTACTGGTAATAATTTTTACTAGTTGAAATAGTTTCTTTTCCTTGAATGAAGAGCTGGGATTTTATCCTTATCACTTGAAAACTAATAACCCTTTTTTTAACCAGAAACTGAACCCTGTGGACCTCCTGTTAATCTGATGACAGGACTGTTACTGGCTGCTTTGCACGAGGAGTGAAATCAATGTAGTTGTAGCACACGGAGTTCTACTGCTGTAATACAAAACAGGCTCTTTTCAGATACTTATCTGCAACAAGAGTGGCATAATTCAATACTGTCTGTACATAGTGAGAATTTTTCTGTGGGACCCATAGAGCAGAACAACTTCTATGCCAATCCCTTTCTCCATATAGAGGCAAAAAATTCTCACTGAGCAGGTCAGCCCTATTACCTGTATGATAGCTTTTGATCTTCAAAGCAGCCAAATACTATTAAGCATACAATATATCCTCTCCTGGAAAGCCTCACCTGAAGCCACCAGCAGGTCTTGGAATTTCCTTCCACAGTTATAGTCACCTCACAGGAAGTACATTGGAAAATTAAGGTCTGGGGGTCTGAAGAAGTTCAGATATGGGGTTCCAGTTCCATCACACATTAGTACTTTGCAGCTGGATCATAGTTTTGATCATCTAGAGATAAATAAGTTTAGTGCTAGATATACTGTCTTTGTTTATGATTTTTAATTTGATGACTGACTGTGCAATCTAGATCTATCAGCCTGAGAGGACCACAGATTCTGAGTTATGCATTTATACTATTAACTGGAATTATCATGAAATCATAAAATATCCCGAGTCGGTAAGGACCCACAAAGATCATCCAGCTCTTGTCCCTGCACAACACAGCCTGGAGAGTCACACCATGTGCCTCAGAGCATTGTCCTAAGGCTTCTTAACTCTGTCAGGCTTGGTGCCATGATCATTTCTCCAAGGAGCCTGTTCCAGTGCTCAACCACCCTCAGGGTAAAGAAGGTTTTCCTAAAATCCAATCTAAACCTCCCCTGGTGCAGCTTCAGCCCATTCCCTCAGGTCCTGTCACTGGTCACTACAGAGATGAGATTAGTGCCTGCCCTACTCTTCCCCTCATGAGGAAGCTGTAAAATGCAGTGAGGTCTCCCCTCAGTCTCCTCATCTCCAGGCTGAACAAACTAAGTAACCTCACTCACTCCTCATATAGCTTCCCCTCTAGACCCTTCAGCGGTTTTTTAGCCCTCATTTGGATGCTCTCCAATAGGTTTATATTGTTTTTATATTGTGGCACCCAAAAATTGGCATCACAATATAAGTTGTCTATTTCTTAAACAGAATATTAGAGTGGAAAGAATACAGAAGACAACACCACAGTCAATATACTGCAGAAGTGCTATTTTTCTGGCACAAGTTTTGGGGTTTTTCTCGGCTGTTTGCAGAATTCATCCTTTTGCACTTCAGATTATGCAACATAAAAAAAATCATCAAACAAACATTCTTCTCTAATACCTTGGTGTGAGTTTAATCCCCATTTTCCTATTTGTAAAACTGAACACAATTTAATCAAAAAGAAAAAAATTACCTACAATGATTAATAAATTGTGAAGAGCTATTTCAGCTACTTTGACTAAGAAACTGTTCAAACTGGGAACCACTCAGTGCTTCAGACTGAATCAAATGTATTTACTGCATGCACAGAACCTATTCAAGAATACAAAAACTAACTGCTTATCCTGGAGACTTAAAAAAAAAACCCAAAAACCAGAAGGTGAGTCAGAAATATTTGCAACCCTCTGCTGGCTCATTATTCAACCCACAGGTTCTTGTTTCTTCATGGCATCTTCTGTAGCAGTTTGGCTGCACTGGAGGCAGCACCTCTCCCAAGTACAGGAGTGCCACGTCCCCACATCCCTTGTGGCTCCATCTATTTGCCATCATAGCAACCATCCCCTGCTCGTTTATAAGTCAAAGTTCCCGGCTGAGAACTGTGGGGCAAGATAGAAGATCATGGTGAAAAGACATGCAGGCAACCCCCATAGCTACCAAACTGACTCTGTTCTTTCAATGCTCTTCCTACACTGAAAGTCAGCAGCATTGTCCATGTGGGGATGTTGTCTGACTGCCAAGGTCCAGTGTTGCATGCAGAAGGGCTCATCCTTAGAGCACAGCTACATCTGAAGTTGTCCTCAGTAATGAGGAACTGGTGAGCACAGCTCCTTGCTGGAGATGACTTTAGATACAGCCGTGCTCCAAGGCAGCTTGAGCCTCTATTTTTGTCCCTTTTCATTTGCTAGCAAAGTCATGAACACAAGATTTTTTTTTTCAGATGTCAGCAATACCCAGTGATTATTCCCATGTTCACTTACAACTGTTTAGTAGCTGAATCACTTCCCAGCTAGTAATTGTGAGCTCAGAGATGGAGGCATCTGTTCATATAAACTGAACTGTGGGAACAAATTAACTCTGGGTTTGGAAAGGGGTGAGGAGGAAGGGGGGGACTTATTTTAAGTATGAGTTTCACAAGCCTTAAGGCAGGCAAGACAGTCCAGGAAAATGCCCCACACCACCCTGCAGTGGTCTCTGAAATGGACGTCTCAAAATCACATAGCAGAAGTTTCTGAACTCACTAATAAAAAAATAATGAATAGCAGTAAAACTGCAGGGTTACACCTTATTATTATGTTGCCAGTTTGGTTCAGATTAATTTTGTAGCTTGGCTGAAATGGTTTACCAGATTCTGTCATTGTGCATGGCAGTAGGATTTGATACTTGTTCTGGTGCAGGAAAGCTTTCATCAGTGTAAGATGATTAAGGACTCATCAGTCTGGAATTGCTGGTTTCTGTTGGACAGGGTACCCTTAAGCTTTTAAGACACTAAACAGAGAGTCCTGTTGGGTTTTTTCCATTTCTTTTGCTCTCCTATATGGCTGTTTACTGAATTTTCTAAATGCAACAGACTGCCTCTCAGCATCCAAGCTGACTTCCCACCCCTCCTTTTCTGATGGAAGGTTATTCAAAAACAATCCTCACAAGCTTTCCCCAAAGCTGTTATGTAGTCTGATAATAGCTTCATGGACAGACACACAATCAGCCACTTAAAAGAAACCTTTCCAGGGGAATACTCTACATTCCTGATGGCAATATTTCCAAGGTTAATTAGAATATATTCAATTTTCATCGTATTTCCATCATCACAGCTTCCCTGCACGCTGCTATGTAACAGCCCAGAGCTTTACAGCTTTTACCTCTTACAGTGATAGCTTTAGTCTTGGCAAGGAATGAGCAGGGAGGAGAAAGGAGGAGAGAACGGCAGAAAGGAGAGTGGCCAATCTTGCCAGGAGCAACAGTAAGAGTTTGTAATCTTGTAGAATTCACCCTGCAGCCTTTTACACAAAATCCTTCACTTGTAAACTAATGCACATGCACACACCACTACTACCCCCATCACCATCTACCCACTGTGCATCCTGCAGCCAGCATTAGATAACAGAAAGACCAAACCCCCAAAAACACAAAATCCCTGAGGTCCAGCATAACTTCAAAATAAAATAAAAAGATGTCTCAAAAGCAGATTTTGCAACCTATTTCTTGCAACGTGCCTGATCTGGACAGCTTCAAGCTCTTTTGGAAACTGCCACATGCACATCTTCAGTGTGTGATTGCCCTTACCAGTGAATAAATGTCAGCATTCCTGCAATCTTTTATATCTGCATGCATTAGTCAAGAGCTGTGATGGATTGGTCTTGCCTCCAAATCCACAGGAACAATAAACACTGGCATTCTGCAGTGTGGTTTGGTGTTAGGTTTGCACACATGGTGCTTTGGGTCTGTGTTTTTGGTTAGCTTTGCTGGTCCCAGGACACTCAGAGTCAGAGCAAACTGCTGTGCTCGCCAGCACACGCACGCTGTGATGCAATTAACAGTTACCATCTTCTTCCTTTGAGGTTAAGAAGCAGAAGCAGAAAATTAAATGTTGCTCCACTGCTGCTGTTTCTAAAACCACAGGAAGACTTGCTCATGTGGCTGACGGAACTAATTTTCATAGCAGTTCATGAAAAAGGGGAAAAGCTGGTGGCTGTTTGTCCTGATAAAGGCTCAGGAAACACGAGAGTTAAGCAAAGGCAACAGGCCATACCGCTGCACTTTTTGCCACTTGGATCCAAAGGAAATACATAATGGCAATGCTGAGAACCTTCGTATAACGAAACCTCTGCAGAGGCCTCATTGTCAGCTCGTGCTTCAAAGCAAGACAGTAGAGCTGTAGGATTTGTCTTTGGAATGACAGCCACGGGAAGGGCAGGCATTTGGCATGTATTAGGACTGTAGATAAAAAGTTACTGTGGCTTAATATCTTCCTTTTTAATTAACTGGCTTACAAATACAATAAACTAATGCAAAAAAAACCTAAACCCATCTTCCCTTGCTAGTACGTTGTACCTTCAGTAACAGTTTAAATATCTCCTTCCCTGGCTCATAACTTCTGGAAGCATAGGAAAACTAAAATTTTTGTGACCTTTATGTTTCCAAAAACATGAAGGGAGAAACACAAAGTTTCAAAACTGAAGGTTCAGAAATGGAGGTAAGGATTCATAGAGGATTGGTATTATTATAAGCAAAAATTATTATCTTACTGGCACCTAGATACTAAGGTTTTAATCACCTTCCGTTCTTGATAAAGTTAATTAACAGATCTTAGAATAAAATTTTCTTTTACTGGAAAGCTGGCTATTTATGTGGTAATCACTCACTACTCATATTCAGTTGATTAATCTCTAGAATAAGATGAGACCCTGTGTGAATTAATAACAGCAGGTCCTCATGTTGGGTAAGGTGCTTGTCATCTCAAAATGTCAGCAACTCTCAACCCTGCCAGAAAAAAAGGTGGGAAAAAAAAAAAGAAACAACCATAAAACCCAAACACCAGTAAAAAGGGTTTAGAGAACGAGAAAGTCAGCACTCTGGTAAACTTCACAAATCTTTTTCATCAGGAAAAGAAAAACCATTGCCTCCCTTTGCTGTCCTTGGAAAGGTTAGCAGTTAATGAAGGTGAGCAAATTTGTGCTGATAAGCTGAACTGGAACAGTACAGCACCAGTGCAATCAAAAGAGCAAGAAAATCTTTATCAGTTTTCAGGAAGCCTGTTTTTTGTTAGATTGCTTTAAAACAAAATTGTATCAGAAAAGTGAACAGCAAAATGTATGAATTAATGCCAAAACAGAACATAAGACAACTTCCTGATGCTTGCTTGCTCTGCAAAAATGCTGTGGTTTCCTCGGTCTAGATATAGCACAACTGCTTCAGCACCGCCACCAAAGGTGCACAGAAAAAAGCTGATCTGAAATGTCCTGACATTTTGAGTATGCAGCTGGAGTTGCAGGAGATGGTCACTGGGCATTTTCAACTGTTTCTGGAGGAGCTGCTTAAAGAGCATCCCTCATCCAGCATCCTGTGCAGAGCTGGGCTACAAAGATTAATGCTGAAATACCCCAGGGTGAAGGGGTATTTCTACTGATGAAGTCCATATTGGATCACACATACACTGTATATTCATCTCCAGAGAACAAAAGAGATGAGGTTATTTAAGTCAAATTTGTAAATTTATTTTATTTCTGCATTTAACAACATTGTATATTTCAAAACAATGAACAAAAATATAAGTGCATAGCAGGAGAACTCCTCATTAAGAATTTATTTTAGTTATTTCCCTCTGTCTTTGGTTAATCCTTTCAGAGAAACAAAAGACCCTCTGGTCACTGTGCAACTGAACAAAGCAGTCACCCTGTCAGCAAAGTTGGCTAGAACAAGGAATTCCACCAGTATGGAACTAGGAAAGCCTAGGTTCCCATAGATCAGTGACAGGTAACCCCTGACTGCCCTGCCCTTAACAAGTCTTGCTTTTCATATCTTTTCAGTATTCCCATCATGGACCATAAATATTTCCTAGGGTTATATATTTTCCTACTGCTTTCATTCTTGGAGATAGTTTTTTACATTTGCCCATAAGACATTCCTCTCTGCTGCCTTGGCATTACATATCACTAGCTCTCAAAATTGCCCAGGCACCTAAGAGGAAACAATACTCTCCTGTTCTCACTAAACCAAAAATACAAGCTGCATAGTAGATACTGCAGGTCCACCTTACCGAGGAATCACCAAAAACTACAAAGCGTCTCTGAACCGAATCTGAGATCACCTTTCATTGTCATTAACAAAAAAAATTATGCTAATTAGTCAAGTGTATTTTATCAAGGCAAATGATTAAGCAGTTAGATAAAGAATTGTCAATTAAGAACATTTAAAATGTAGATACTTATCTTTCCTTGGTTTTGAGACACACATTTTTCCTCTCTTCTCCCTCATTTCTCTTAAAATATATTTCCATTGCATTTATTCACCAGAAACAACTGGTTATGAGAAACATAAATTTTGAAACATTTGATTAGATTTATTGCTTTTAATTCAATCTAATTTCTACACAGAAAATAGAAAAAAAATGAGTTAATATCATAGGCAAACGTCTGTTCTCTGGATTCTATTTTCTCATTTTCACTAACTTTAAGTGCCTTGCTCACACCTATTGTACACATCCTCAGTCCAATGTGAAGTGCTTCCAGTTCTCCAGCTCCACCTCTAACCGTGCTGCAGAGTTCTATCTCTTGCATCCAGCACCCCTGTATTCAATCCCTCCATGTCCTTCCTCTGTCCCACTCCATTCTGCTGCCAGCATTGGTGTTCAGCCTCTCAACTGCACAAAGAGCAGAAAATCACTGGAAAAAAAGCAGCAAATAACTGAAGAACCTGGGTGCTTTGTATATAACGACTAGCTGCTCCCTCGGCATGGGCTCCACAGGGTCTCTTTCCTCTGCATCTGATGTTGGCAAAAACTGCAGGAACTTATTACCTCTGAGTTATTACCCTTCATTTGCTTTGCTAAATTTGACTGACCTGATGCAGCTGATGGAAAAGGAGAAGGAAGGAGAAGTTTGGACAAAGACTGACAGGCAGAGCTGTCACATCATCTTTGTTTTGACAGAAGAACAGAGTACCACTCTCAGCCACATCTGAAAACATTATGTCCTCAGATGCTGTGCTGTGTTTGGTTTGTCTTCTCCTTCTCAACGGTCTTACTGAAAATGAATACCCACAGGAGAGATAGATCCATCAGCCACACTAAAGAATAGGAATAAGAGCCTCTCTGAAACAGAGTGTATGTATGCTCTTCCATCCGCCCAACATCCATCCTGACAGTATTTGAATGAGATGCAGAAACAAGTGGGCCTTAAAATATTGTTCATACATACAAATTATCACAGCCTGATTCCGTTCACCACACAACTATTTTGTAATCTGAAACCAAGCTATTTCATGGCATGACAAATACAAGATGTCAACTTCTGGTTGCACAGATATTCCTTGTTCTGTTGCCATTAATACTCCTAATGTACAGTAGGGGAAATAAGTACTTGTATTAACAGCACATAAACAAGACAACTGCAAGGATTACTTCTAGAAAGGCACCCACTCTCCACCCCTACTGAGATTTCTCCCAGGAAAGAAGTGTTCCCAGAAGTGTCCTTGAGATGTGCGTGGAGGAGCTCTAACTGTGAGGCAGTCTGAGGCAGAGTAGAGGCAGTGCTTGGAAACATGAACTATCCCAGCATCTAACCACGTTGGTCTGGGATTTTTCATTATGGGTAGCCAGGGAAATTCTTCGCAGGCACATTGGAAGGGAATGCCCTCATTGCCCTGCCCTGTTACTGCTTGAAGAGCAAGGCAAAGCAGTTCATTGTGTGGCTTTCCTCTCCTGTTATGGCTGTTTTTCTGTGCTTGTCCTCGGAACTTCTTCCTGTCACCCTTGGTCTGGTTTTCACTGAAATGAATCATGCACTATGCATACTGCATATCCCCAGGCAAAATGTCTCATGGAAATCAACCACAGTTTAGTCACAGTTTGAATTAGATCCACTCAGGCACACACTATAGGGGGGGGTTTGTTGGTTTGTTTGTTGTATATATACTGGCTGTTAATTTTTATTGCTTGTAAACTTTCTCTCTATAAAATCTGTGGGAAAGCTGGACTACCATGTTAAAGGAAAGTTACCAGATGGGGAAAATATGGTTGATTAAAGTAGCTGTTTCCATGTTTGCTCAGTGTTGTGACACATCTTCACATTGGGTAAGGTGATTGGCAGAGAAACAACAGCAGTGAGCACTGAGGAGTGTATGCGTCATGTATAAATGCCTGGAGCTGAGTAGGGCTTGGTTTTGCAAACTTCACAGAGCTTCTTAGCCTGATTTATTGTAGAATTTGCTGCAATAATGAAGAAATTAAAAAAAATGAAATAAAAATAAGTGTAACAGTTCCTGCTTTAGACTAGTGAATGCAAAATGAAGAAGCGGGGAGACTGCCTCATGCAGGGAATTAAGTTTATTTTAACATTACAAATACTCTACAGAAGGTACAATCCTATTTATTTCTGTGTGTATTAGCTTCTTTCTTTCCATTCCAGGAAGAAAGAGATGGTTTTCTCATTAAACCCGAGTTTCCTGATCTGTCACAGACATTGAGTACCATCTGGAACTCATGTCATCTCCTGTTCCTTCAGCACCCCATCTATAAAATATGGATAAAGCTTCTTCCCCCTTAGTCTTGAACCCTGCATCTTTTGAGTGCAGTTTATTCCATGTGTGTGTGTGTGTGTAGATATATACTGAGAAATATACAGACTCTGATTTTCCTGGCCTTTAGCTGGCATTAAAAAGTGAGAACAAACCAATTCCAGTACAGAATAAGCATGGTGGACAATTCATCAACTCAACCCCTCATCTACAAATGGAGACCAGTTAGACCTCCAAGCACTGGTTCCCATGATGTGCCGCAGGTAGCACAGATGTAATGGACAGGTTTTGAGAAGATCTGCTCTTAGGGATATTTAAACATTTAAAAAGGGCTTGTTTCCTTTGAGAGGACAAGACTATTAGCCATACCTAGCCAGTAGAATGGAAAGCCCAAGCACAACCCTTCCTAACCTGTTCCCTGAGTGCGGAAGCCCCTTTGCTGGTTACCTGGATGCTGTTGGACATCTTCATTCTGTGACATAGAAGGAGAATGGCAGCTAGTCCCATCATCACTGCATTTCTTATGGCAGGCATTGCTTCAGTCCTTGTGGATGCTGTACCAGCTGCTTCTTGTCTCCTATATATCCTGAAAAAGCCTGTTTTTCAGACTTTCAGCCTGTATCCAGTCATTTTCTTCTTTCATCAATAGTTTCTCATCATTTAACTCTGGTCTAAGCTCCTTTATTCACAGCAGCTAACCTAGAGCTAGTCTTTTCATCAGCCCAAAATATATCCTGAGGTCCCAGAGAGGTTCCCCCTCCTGGCTGCACATCACTGCATGGGGCAGAGCAGGGCTGCAGCACATGAGAAGCAGAGCCAGAGTAGAGCAGAGAATCATGGAAGTATTTAGACAAGAGCCCCTTCTGAGCCAAATAGGCCCCAGAGGTCACCACTGAACCTCAACTGACTCTCAGTATTGGGACCAGCCTGCCACGAAATCCACCCCCGCACCTCCAAAGCCTCCATCTGTGAGCTGCTGGTTACAGCTTCTTTAAGAGCACTTGCACATTGCTGGATTCACAGAAGGGAATTAATTAGGTTGTTATATGGTGAATTAAATCCCTGGATAACCCTGTGGGGTCTGACTGAAAACAAAGGGCCTTACTCCCTGGTCCTGCATTTGCATCCGCTTACTGCAACTGCTGTGAGTAAAGCCCTTGGAGGAAAAAAGTCAGCTCCAACGAAAGAAGAAGAACAGTATTGATAGTTCTTGCAGGGAAAACCTGTAGAGAGGCAAGATGCTCTCCAACTGCATTAAAAGCTGTGCTGGACATGTATGCACTATGCAGCAAAAAACTCTTTGCTTGGGCAGAATGGAGGAACAAGGTAAATCTAGGTTGGGATGAGATTAAGATGCATTTCAGAAGACTTCCCACAATGCAGTAATAAAGTGAAGCTTGGCTGACAGATTACGTGGGACTGACTTTTGAATTTCCCAAACAAAAATTGAAGTGAAATAAGGACAAACAACACGGAGTTTAAGTGTTAAGCATGTTAGTGCTGAGCTGACGTGATTATTTGTAGACTTCACTGTATAATTTGAGAGACACTTGCTGTTCAGGGAGGACAGTTATCCTGGTGGCAGGGTGACAGTCTCCTGCTCCCCAGTCCCAGAGGCAGCAGAAACAACAAACAGCCAGAGTCCTAAAGCGGGTGCTGAGGCTGGCACTAGGGTAAGGGGTGTTTCTGATGGACATGACTTTATTTCCATTTTTGTCACCAATGTTTTTATTCTTTAAACCCAGCTTGTCATTCCAAGAGCTACATTGCCTGCTGAAAGGCTTTTCAGTGCATAGTCAGTTACAGAGGACCAGCCAACAATGTGAAAACCATAGTAACGAATTTTATTTTACAAAAAGAAGAATAATGACTTGCTCTGATGGTGTGATTTATGAGTTAGCTGACAGGTGATAGTTTATGATCTTCAGTTAGAGGGCATGAATTGCTTTCTGCCAAAACTATCAGTCCTTCAGATATTTTTTAACTTGTGTAACCTAGTCTTTCCCTCTTGGGTTTGTTAGCAAAGGAAGTCTGCCTACTCTAGGTGTATTCCAGATGGAAAGACATAGTACGGAATAATTTTTGTGAAAGAATACAAAAAGAAATGCAATTTAACTTGGATGTCAGACAAAAAAAAAATTTTTCAAGGCAGGTTTTGTCATCACAGCAATTGAATATTTGAATGTAGCCACTGGCCAAGAATTCAATCACTAAGGCGTACCCTCTTTGGGCTTTCCTTTGGGGGCTGGATACGCAGAGGACAGACACCTTTCCCTTGACAATTCTCCCTCAGTCACTCTAAAAATTGTAGCTAAAATTTTTGATTTCAGCATCACTCTAATGGCACTTCTGTTGGTGTTCCTTCTCTGGTGCTCATGAAAGGCAGTATTCTAAGCCGAGAGGTCAGCCCAGTGTTGGTGCTTTGGACATTAGACTTTCCTCCAGGGATCACTTTGTGGCTTTTGGGAAAACAAAGTAGCTGCATGGTGCACAAAACCAGACAATCCAAGCACTGAAACTACAATGCTATGCAGCATTTGGAGATGGACAGTCAGCCTCAATTTACTGCCACATACCAAGTGTAGAACCAATGGGTGTGAATTATTTCACCTTTTCCCCAAGTTCGGAGCACAATCTGTTCTGTTTCCAGGTCCACTGAGGCTATACAGATAAAGATTTTGCAAAATATCCTTGACCTTGACATGGTGTTTTCAAAATGTTTACTGAATTTCAGTGAAAAGAGAGACATTCTGTTGGGAAATAACTGGGAGGAGTATAATGCTGCTCTAATGCTAGCAGCGGTTAAAATAGCAAGTCAAATTAAAAAAAAATCAAAGTAAATTTGAGTTTTACAGCACAACAGGAATTGATTAAATATACGCCTTCTTCTGGCAGAGTACTCTGCTCTCTCTGCTGTTGAGGGAGGTACCATGGACTGGGCTCTAGTTGGCTGCTGTGCAACTAATAGTGCTGCTCATATTGCCAGGACCTGCCTGGGTCTCATCAGACCATCTGTGGCATGGCCCCTCGTTAGCGCTGTCCTCTGGGGAAAGAGTGCTTCAAATCTCAGCCGGAAGCCGGGTGAGCAAAAAGCTTTCCGCTTTTGCTCTGGAGACGGAGAGCCTGCACAGCGCCCATGCAAAACTGACAAACAGCACCTGTGAGCCCTCCGCTGCCTCTTGCCACATCTCATCTCCGGGCAAGGGGACGACCCAGCCTCTCAGCCCACCCATTCAGCTTTTCTGCAGCACGGCTGAACGCCAGCTGCCCTGTGCTAACTCGCTCATTTCAGCCTTGAGGCAAGCCCTGCTGAAATCCTGGGGTGACCTGCTGCTACCCCGTGGCTCCCCGCAGCTGAGACTGAAACAGTCCTAAAAATACATTCCCTTCTAGCCCGACAATACCCTGTTTGATGGTTGCTTTTTTTCTGATCTCATCTATTTCCCATCACTGTGCCTGTGATCACTCTCCCTCAAACCCTCTCTCCCTCCTACCAGCATGCCTTGCCTAATTCCTCCCGCGACATTATCAGTCGGGATGATGAGCAGCTGAGCTCCGTATTACTGCTGACGCAGGCGGGCTGACAAATGAAAGCACGAGCATGAGGCCCGCTGGGTCTGCTTTTGCGGGAGATGGGAGAGAGAGGCTGACGGGCTGGCAAATAGCAAGAGCTGGCGGCTCTCGATCCCTCTCCCCTTTGTGGCTCCGAGCACAGCGCGACGCAGGGGAAAGACCCATATGCTCCACTGTCCTCAGCTTGCCAAGAGCCCCTGACTACCTGGCTGATCTGAGCCCTGCCCAGTGCTCTGTTACACAGCCAGCTGGCAGCTTTGCAAAGGATTCAGCGCTTTTTATTAGGGTTTTTTGTTGGTTCTTTTTTTTCCTATGTGCTCACACCTAGGATAGAGAAACATGCATGGCATGACTGCCTGGGACCTGCTCTAGCAGAAAACACTGAGAGCCAGTGAGAAGTGGAAAAACAAAGCATGCCCTTAGTTTGTCTCCCTAGGAGAGGGTCTAGATCTTCCAGTTTTCACTGCCCATGGTGGGAGCTGGGCTATAAGGCCTTGTAGCTCCCCTTTCTCCATCCACCAGCCCCTACTCAAGTCTCATGATTTAAATTTAATCATTTTGGATTTTTCTTAAGTCTCAGCCCTTGGCATCAACTGAAAATATGGTAAGTTAACCTTTGTCCTAAAAAAAAGGTGGATTTCCAGTTCTGCACTTAAAAATGTGCACTGAGTAATTACTGGCAGTGATTTTACAGTATGCTGTTTTCCAGGTGACTAGATGCAAAGTCCACTTTTTCTCAGACCAGCACAACACCTTGAGCTGGATTTGTTGCATTACAGTTACTGTGATGAACTGCCAGAAAGTCACATGAGGAAAATTATACATAACCAGCCAGTATTTCTCCACTCCACTTTGTTACCAGCTCAGCCACTTTTCCCTGTGTGTTCCTCTGCTGGTGAGAAGGTGTTTCTTCTTTTGTATTTGACTGATTACAAGAGAATTACTATGTTTATGCTCTGCTTTACTAATATATCTGCATTTATGTGTGAAAAAAGGCAAAAGAGTTTGGGAAAAATCTACTCTAAAATGCAAAGATCTTGAATGTCTATTCCTTCAATGGACACGTTATGCGATACAACAACTAAATAAAGCTTTAAACAGCCCTTTGTCCTGTAAAATTCTCACTTAACTCTTGGGGAGCAAGTTAATGCTGGTAGACACTGTACCCAAGCAGACAGACCCTATCTGTATCCCATCGCAGGGACAGAAAAAACTCAGTCAGAGAGCCATTATTGTCCACTGCCTGCTTAGCTGTCGTGGGCTCATATTATTTTCCATTAGCCTGCATAAAACAAATCCTGCAAGGATGAAAGCTAAAATAGGCATTACTATATGCATTCTGCATTAGTTAGTTAAAGTGTAGCAGAAACAAAATGTGTTGTCCAGTGCTCTGTAAGGAAACCAGCGGGCAGATGGTGGCCCTTGGGGTGTGATTGAGTGGGTTTGTTTTACCACTAGATGACACTCGTGTCTCTTGAAAAGGCTCCTGCCACCCCCACCGTGGCTGCAGGTTGAGGAGATGTTGAAACGTGAAATTAACCTGTCTCCAGGTGGGAGCTCCCTGAGCAGCTCTCAGACACAGCCAATGCCTGATGAATTGCAAGGGGTTGCAGATTAGGGAAACCTCACCTTATTATTTTGGAAAAGTAAGGTAGAGAAAAAACGATGATTTGACTTTTCAGATTTTGGGTTTCCCCACAACAGAAACAAGGTAATGTGTGCTCAGTAAAAGGGCTTCTCTTACTGCTCTGTGGAGCCTGGCTAAGGATTAGCCAGATAAGGTATTGAGCTGATTGTCAGAAGTATGGTGTGCTCAGGGTCTGGGTCCTGCACGACCCCAGACTCGCTAGGAAACCATGGCCATGCTGTGCCCCACACCTAACATCACTTTCAAAAAGCCACACGGCTTATGTGGTATTATGGCTAATACCCAAATTACTTTCTGTGAAACTAGGACAACTCCTCGCCACCCAGCCCTCTCAGGAGATAGGAATTGTTCCTATATGCAAGTGCTCAAATACTGTAGGGGAACATGCTGTAGCCGCCACTACAGTGGAGAATGTTTTGAGTGATACTTTTCATTCTGCTTCAGTGCTTGATTATAAATATTTGATAATGTAAATTTCAGAAAGAGGAGATAGTAAAAAAAAAAAAAAAAAAGCCCGAGATTAAAGGAATCCGTAATAAGAAGTTCAAGATTAAAACACTGGTATGGCTTTAGGTTAACACAGCCATCATGTAGCAGAGCACTATATAGGACACAGGAAAGTGTATAACATGGTGTTTAAGGACAACTGTAATTATATTTCTGAAACTCTCCATGAAGAAATGTCCATGTACTTCTGATTGTGGAGATACATGCTCACTGGTGCCCTGACAAATATCAAAGGGGTGAAGATCCCATTTCTCACAGAAATAACAAAATAGAAGAACATTCAAACACAGCCTTATGCCACCCTCTGATGGACTTTAACAGGCTTTTAGTGCCATGCAAAATCCGATGGGATTGTAATTCCACAGATCTGCTTGCAACACGAGAGATTTACATTTTTTATGACTTAGCAAGTGATTATAGAGGTAATGGGGCCAATTTGTCAGCAAGCTAACCTTTACAGAAACTTCCTAATATGAAGATCTTCTTCTCACATTGTGCATCTTAACATGAGTAACGATAGTCTCATGAATTTTGCTATTTCGGGTTTTCCCCAGCTTATGGTCTTTGTTTCCTCTTTTTCTACAAAAATGGAAAGTTGCTTCCCAAACACATTTCCTTGCTTGCAGTGCTGGCCAGGCAATTAACAACTTCACCCACAATCAATACATAGAGTTTCCCTGAGTGTGTAATACAGTAAGTAAGGAGAAGAATAGATTTTTCACGGGTAAGTGTTCCAAAATAAACCCAAGTATTTACTTTTTTTGCAGTAAATCTACTTACCTCCTTTTAATCATGATGATGAAATCAATTAAATACATTTTACTTGGCCACACAAAAACTAATGAGAACAAGATTTACAGGCAAGCAGGATATCCTTGATACTGAATTATTGGATAGAGACTTGAACCAGTCCCTACTCTGTCAGAGTGAGAAGTCTTGTTAAGACTTTAACAGTGCTGAACAAATCTGAAGATATGCCAGACCACCAGTCCCCTTAAACCTTACTTTGTTCCTGTGGCAGAACAAAGCAAAGCTGCATGTTCAATTAGAGCTATTACCATACATAGGGGAAACCAGTCCATTTTAGAGAAGCAATTTACAGGAACAGCTTGTTTACTTTTGGACAAACAGTGCTGTCTGTGAGAGCCCCGTCTCAAGCACAGCTCCTGCTGACTTCAGTGGGAATCTGGTATGAGTCAAAAGTGGAGGCTCAGTAGTGCTCTACAGAGAAGCATAATCATAATTATAGCAAAGATTATAATTGGAGACTTGCAAAGTCAATCAGCCTGCTTCTGCTAATATCAGTAGCTGTCTGGTGGCTAAATTGCCTAGACTAATTCTTTTTTAACACCTCAGCCATAAGACTCATCATTAGACAAATGCCATATCTTAATATATACCGCAGCTTAAACACAATGAGAGCTTCAATCTGTTTTTTAACTTCTATGATATTCTGTCTTATTGCCCACATGCTGGGAAAAAAAGTTTATTGTAGGCAGAAGACTGCACGGACTGTTCCCCATCAGAAGGTTCTTGTAGTCTTCTTATCCCTGAGAAGTGATGAGCTCTTGCAGATTTTTGGTGCCTGACAACATTTGAAAAATTAACAATAAATAAAACTTTAAACTAATGTTTGCTGCAGGTCTCAATGCGGCAGCACAAAAATTTTGTGAAAGAAATTAGCATGCTAATGTGTCAGATTCATAAATGGAAGGAAAAGGTCCATCATCTGTTCAAAAATCTAAGCAGCCCATGTTATGATTCAGCTTACTTGTACAGTTAGCTTCTCAGTCCATGCAACAGTACTTGGAGGGGAGAAAAGAGACCCTTGCTCATCCCAATCCCCCCCATTTTTCCTCTTAGTAAGATGAAGAGTGCAGATTTGGTGATCCAGCTGAAGGACCTGTCCAGGGTCAAGCAGATGCATATCCAGTGATGATGACACTGCTGTGTCTGCATTCCAGGTGAGGACTTTCAGGTCATGCCCCTCATCGGTGCAGGCAGGGTTAGTGTCACTGAATAGCACCCTGAGATTGTCTGGAATATTTTTATGCTTGTTCATTCCCTGGATCTGTTTCAAAAGGCAAGTGTTGTACTTGGCAATGGCAGTCCGTGTTTTCAGAGCTAGGCTCCACCAGCAGTTAATTCAAACTGGCCTGATTTTCAGTGCCCCAATTTGAAGTAAGTTCCTCAGCTCCTTACAAACTCAAGACATTTTTAGTTAGAGACCTACCTTTTGGTAACGGATTGGGAACATTATGACCTGCCTTAAAACTGTAATGTGTTACAAAATTACAGGGACAATTTATGGGACAGCAGATACTTCCCTTTGCAAGTTTCTGACTCCCCAGTGCATTATATCCTTATAATGAGTCAATAAAACAAGTCACAGCTACAGCACAATGAACGTCAAGAGGCACAATGGACAGCAGGTATTTTTAATGATTTACTCTACCAGCCTCCTGAACAAGCACTTTTACTTTCTGGAAGTTCACTGTACTACACTGCACAAGGTGAGTGAGTCTCAGTATTTCGGCTGCACCTCCCGTACTGCAGTGAGATCAATACTCTGCACCGCTGTCAGCTTTGCTAGAGGGAGGAAGGTCAGCTGAGTTAAGCCATCGTCTGGCCCGAGGACAAGCCCTGAGAACAAAGAGCAGAAAAGCCCAAAGGCAGAAGAGCTCAAAGGCTTGAGGCAACTCAGGCTGGACACAGCCAGCGCCTGAATTCCTGGGGGTTGGCCGCAATGAGGGTTCACCCACTGGTCAGCTGAGCTGGGCTGAGGTTTGTCCTGGAGCAGTTACACACTCGTTCTTTGAACCGACAGAGGGGCTGAAAGCCATACAAAATCCTTCCAGTTCACACAGATTCCTTCTCTTTCAAAAGTAGAATAGGGGCAGATGGGGCACAGCTCTGTAGGGCCCAGATAAAAGCACGGGGCTTTGTTGCTCTGCAGACCAGTGCCTCCCAGTTATTATTTTTTCTTTGTTTATTTACAGCGCTACTCAAAACTGAGTACACATTTTGCTGTGGGGGGAAAACAAAAGACTAAAAAGACAGCCAGCTATCCTTGCCCTCAGCCTCTCGGAAACGAGCCCACGTCAGCGAGAAACCCAGCGTTTCTCTCCTGCAGCAGCGAGCTGCTGAGAGACCATGTTGTGTCGCGCACGGTCAGCGCACAGCTGGGAGCAGGAGCCCTCCCCGGGCTCCCGAGGGCTGCGTCCCGTCCCCGCTGGCAGCGGGGTGGCCGGGCAGGGATGGCCCGGCGGAAGGAGGGGTGGAAACACCGCCCTCTAGCGAGCGCTCCCGGGCAGCGCCGGCGGCGGAGCCGGGGGAAAGCGGCGGGGCGACGGCAGGAGATTACAAGCCGTTCAGTAAGACAAATACCCCCTTTAATTACCTTATTCACGGTGTACATTACTTGTTCGGACTGATACGATTCGTATCCCGTTTCAAAAATTTCCTCCGCGCAACAATCATCGTTACGGATTTTTAAAAGCGGCTGAATGACTCAGCCTCCAGATTTAATTGGCCAGAGTTATACATCCCCTCTATAATAATATCTGCACTATCTTTGTTAAAAAAAAAAAAAATGACCGTGGCGCAACCTTTTTGTAAGTTTCTATTCAAATTCATTTCCATTCTATCCATATTACTTCCCCATACAGCCACACTGCTACCAGGGTGACAGTATGAAAGCAGCAATGAATACAGTGGAACCTGTAAAAAAGGACAGATAAGGAGATTTTGCATCCTGTGGTATCTGAAAGCGAAGTACTTAACTGGACTGTCAAGGGTGCTATCTCACAATGTCCTGCCCTGTACTTCCCACTAGTGAATTCCTGGCCTCTAGCAAAACTCCAGCTGAATGCCACTGAGCAGGGATTTATCTTTTAAAGTGACTTGTACTTGATTTGTAATTGCTCTGCAAGGCACACGAGCACTGTTGTACCAGTGCTGACTGTGTTAAATTATAGAAATTATATACTCAGCACAGATGTGCTGATAGATAGGTGGAGGAAAATAATAGAGCCCTTGCTCATGCTAAGCTTAGTGAGAAGACTGAAAATAGAATAATACCTCATCTGGACTTGCTTTTCTCTGGATCCAGTTTGGAAATGGTAGGTTAGGGATGTACATCCTTTTAATCTTAGCCAGGTTTCCAGATTTTTTGATTTGTGGTAAATAAATCAGAGTCCTTAAGAGAAAGAAGATATGGACATAGAGAAACACACTAAACAGAATTTAAGTATCTCATTCTATGCACATATGGTATTTCAGAGCATCAATTATCAAAACAGTTTCCATTTGCAACATCACAGCTGCAATGTGTTAAGCCAGTAATATATCTGGGTGAAAAAAACCCTCAAAAAAGTTAAGTTACCAATGAAGTCTTTGAAACTCATAACACTGAATAGTTCAGGTGAAAGCCATCTAAGCAAGTCTGAGAAATGTGCTTTCAGGAAACTCACCTTTTGCACCGGAACAATAGAAAAGGATTCCCTTGCTTTTCCTAATTCTTTTGATGATGACTGGGAAGTGCTGTGAAACTCATTCTATCAAGCGTAAGGACAAAAGTGAGCGGAAGTTTCTCATTCCTTCACTAGCTGAACCTCACATTTCCCCATTCCACATTTTTGTGGCGTAAGAGAGGAGTACAAACATGGCTTTAGGCACCTGTGACTAATTTTTAGTCCTTTATCTTTCTCCAGTTCCCAAGAGTCAAATTTTTATGGGGTATGTAAAGCCCTGTGATATAAAGGCTTTTATTCCTTTGTCTACCCTAGTGGACTGGAGGTGGAGCAGCTTTAGTCTCTTCTGCATTTCTGGATCTGTGATTCTGGCTTTTGCCAACAATTGTCTCCAGAGCCAGGTCTCTGAAGTAAAAAAAAAAAAAAAAAACAAAACCCAAAAAAACCTCATAATAATTATGGCCTTAAAGCTGAAGGAATGTTGTAGAGAAGATAAAGGATGCATTTTTTTTTCACTGCCCCTTTGTGTTCTTTCAGGCACTTTCTGCTTTCTGTATGTCTGAAGTAGTTCTGGTTGCTCCTGGCCATGCCACAGCAAAGTGCTTTAACCACCTGTGTACCAGTCTGCCGCTGATGTTTACTGTCTTTTGCCACGTGTAGAATGTCCAGCCACGGGATGGAGAGTAAAACCAGCACACTACAGGCTGCAAAGCAGTCACCTCTGTTTAGCAAGACACTTCATATAAACGACTCATTAGCAAGTTAAACCTTACTGAAGTCCCAGAATTTGCAGCTGCTGTATCCTTCCTTGTATGCTCCAGCTTTGCAATGAGTTGGCTTGAACACAGAGTCAGGATCTCTCTTGCCCTATACTTGGTATCTGGGAAAGATACCTGAGATGTCCTGTCTGTGGACACACACCCATGGAATCCAGCTTTCCCAGTCTGAGGGAAGAGAAGCCTGGGTATTGCATTCCATGGATTTTACTGCACCCACTTGGCTACCATGTGCAGGTAAACACCTTTCATGTGCCCATGGAAGAGTGAGCATTTTGGTGCTTGCCTTTAGGGAGAAAGCCACATGTTGGACAGAGGAGCTCAGGTTTCATAGAGGAGTGTGCATCCAGATATGACCTGAGGGGACATAATCTGGCTACACTTGGGTCTGTACGTTATCTCATTCCCAGAAGAGCCTGCCAGTCCCTGAACTGCTGTCCCTAACCACTTTCTTATTGCCACAGTTGTCAAAGGTCCTGAGTTCTACCTGACCACTGCCCCTAATATTTTCTCTTATTTTGGGTAGTGACATCTTCACTGCATCTTCCTTTTGTGCTATTGTCTCATTTCATATGATACAAATTGCTTTCTCTCTTCCCCTGGCTTTCTAATTCTTTCCTGTCTTTGTCCTCCTTTGAGATAGAGGACAACATCTTGTTTTTCTGCAAACAAGAATATTTAAATCATTGAAACATTACCTGGACTGTGAATCTATTAGGACTGATTCCAGAAATGAATGAGAGGAAAAGAGGGCTCTGCGAGTGAGATTTCTTAATTCTGCAAAATGCCATATGATTATGCAAAGCTGTTCTCTTATGTTTTTTTGCCAGACAAAATATGTAGACACTTTTCTTGTCTTTTGGAGGGGAAATGCTGTACATGTGCATAAGTACTGTCTCTTCCTTGAATTAAAATGAGACCTTACAGAGCGGCTAAATTGCACACTGCCGGGGTGAGCAGACTGGCAGCTCAGAACCAAGCCTGGTTTCACAGCACATTGCTTGTCTCAGCAGTGAGGCAACCTGGAACAGGCTTGGTCTGGTTTTTGGTCTGTAACTCATTATGTAAATGCCAGACAAATTAAAGCAAAGCAGATGGGACAAGTAATTCGAAGATTAATGAAGCTACTTGCATTAAAAAGTAACTGTAGATATGTATTTTAATGAAAGAGATCCTTTCTAATTCAGAATAGCTGGTCAAAAGGATCAAGCATTTGATCAAGCAGTGAAAACCACTAAAGCTTGGCAGAACACACCTACAAAGAACTATTACAAGTGATTAACTCTTTACAGAGTTAATCCCCATTAAACTGAATTACCAGGTCAAAGACTTATTTTCCTTCCAGGTACCTGCGTCACACTGTGAATCTACAATTTTTCCTGAAATGTAGAAGTAAAAAACTGAACTCCGAGCAATTCTTTAGGGATTTATTCACAATACAATCTAACATTGTACAGTTAGATTCTCCTGTGGCATTTGCAGTTTCCATCTAAACTTTTATAAATGTCTACCTAATAGTGGCATTTTCCTTTGTATAACTGGCTATACTTCAATTGAAAGAGAAATGAGTATCAGGAAGGAGTACAATACACATACCCTTTTTGTTTTACCACTACAAAAAATGCAACTAAATCTTAAATAATCTCTAAATCAATATTCAAAATTCCAGTCAATCACCAAGTATAATTATGGCAAAATATTTACAGTCTTGCCCTAAACTCTGAGTTCACAAGGTTTCTCAAAATGCATAGCTGGTCTACTGTGCTGATTCCTGAAATTGCTTCTTTTTGTTCAAATACTCAGAAATGACTAGATACTAACAGACTGTTCAATAGCGTTATAAATGCAGAGATTGGAATTAGCTTTGTATTGGGTTCATGAGTTGGAGGTACTTAAGATGTGGAGGGAACACACAAACAAAAAGAAAATCTTAGCATAATATTGGAGACTGGCTCTGTAAGAAGCACACACTCTTCTGCCAGAGAGAGTTCAGGATTTCTGAATTTGTGGGATACCCCACTCTTCTTGTTTGTGTAAAGAAATAGCTACTACTATGCTCTTCTTCAGAAGTCAGACTTGAAATTTCAGGGGAGAAGTATGCAACTCTGTAAGTCACAAGACAACTGACTGCAACATTTGGAAATCAACATAGTTATATGTACTGTTTTTCATACACAGAGTTCTTCCATGAACAAAAATGAGAGGCTGTGTAAGTGAAAAATTGTGCAAATATTCTCAGGGATGATTTTCTACAAGAAATGTTAGAAGGCAACTGCTCAAACGCTGCTCCTGCTCCCCCAAGCTGTCTCTTCCGTGATGTGATGTGACCAGATACCTGGTATAGTATGCTGTGATGCAACCATTTTACCTCCAAAACGGCTGTTATCTTAAAAGACAGAGCAATCATGTCTAGATTTAGAATAGCTTTCCCTGTTTATTACGTTCTGTAAAGTGCTTGACCCCCATGTTTGAGTCCTTTGCTGCAATTCTTCACTAAGTAAGAAAACACATAATTTAAAGCTTGTCCTCATGCCCCTACTGAATGCGGCCTTGTACGTACGCAGGACTCATGACTATCCAAATTTCAGAGCTTTTATTATGGTAGATTTCTTTGATATAAAGGCTGGTTAAGTTTTATAAAACGATGCTGCTGAAAAACTGTTTCACTCCTACAGGGTAAAAAAATAAACATCTTTTATCCATGCAAACACATAATTTGTCTGCTGGGCAACTTGGTCTACAAACTGGAGGCAACAATCCTTGTTTTTTTTTAAAGTGCTAAACATGATGGCTCCTTAAATTACTGCAAATGGATGTTCTGAAATACAGCTACATTTTGCTTCAGTTTTTGTACATCTTTACCCATCTTTAACTTAGCCTGTAATATACTGCACATGTAAAAAGCTGTTGTGTTGGTGTAAAACAGATACATAGGAAATTTCATCAGTCCTCTGTTTCTGGGTCCTATGTATGCAAATTCTTTGTCATAATCCAAACAAGGCTTTTTCTCTCTCAGGCTCCATTATGAGGTAAGTGAATATTTTGTTCTTCTGGAATATGCATAGGGATTTAGTAAAACTGTTACTGTGCTTCTCCTAAAACATTACATCCTGTAAAGTACATGCAATTAAAGTGTGACAGTAATTCACTCCCTCATCGTCTCTGTGTTGTTGAATTGATAAATGAGCCAAAAGAGACATTCGCTAACCACACAGCAGATTTCAACGATGCCACATTACTCTTCAAAATGAGAAAATCATGAAACTTAGAATTGTGTTTAACATCAGAACAAGATTTGATAATGTAGGTCAGAGTACACTGTGTCTGAGTTTAAGTCAGCTGGTAGCTGATTACATGTGAGGATGGGTTGTGATCATGCAGGTTATTAGATGAATTTTTGACATTTAGATGTCGATAATGCTGGCTTTTGGAACTGCATTAATTTTTACAACAGAATGTCATTATACCACTTGCAGTGACATGAAGAACAGAACTTCAGCTTGATCTTCCTCTACAGAAGCTCGTTAGAGATTCACATGAGAAGACAACCAACACGTGCTATTGCCATGGAAACAAGATGGAATATTATGAAGCAGTATATCCCATATTCCAAAATAGAGAGGACAAAGAGCAATTATAGCAAAAAACTGACAGGCTTTTTATTTGCAGCCTGTATGAGTTAAAGCAAAACTTAGCTCCTGCTCTTTGCAATAAAAATCACCAGTGCAGATTTTGGACTCTGGTTTCAATTCTCCCCTTTCAAACATGAAAACTCAAGCTAGTTAGTTTAGTTTATGATGCATGGGAGGCAGAAGGCCGAATAGAGGCACTGGCATCACAGCAGGTGTGTAGGTGTGATCATGTACTAAGTACAGACATCACAGAACTGATAGAGGAGTGAGTTAAGTACAAGCCACAAAGTGAGGCGCTCATAAAACAGAGGTGAGCAAAGCCAGAAGAGACTGAACATCTGGTATGTCATTAAGAAGAAAGACTAGTTTCAAATGCAATGGTTAGCCAGTACCAGTGGCCAGAATGCAAAGAATAAAATTTCTTTTGATTTCCATTAGATAGGAGAGTCTCGTGTTTTCTCACCTGAAGTGCTTTCAGACATCCTGGACATATTGTATGCATACAATATGTACTCAGTCTAACTTGCCAAGATTCTGTTTGTGACTACATACACAGAAAATTCCTTAAGACATTTAAAACAGCTGGTCTAGAGAGAGTTTTTACCATTGTAAGAGTTTTGACCATTGTCTCTTAGTACCGAATGATAGCTTTTGAGTATGAATGCACGTATTTTTTTGTGTTTGATGACAAAATCACAAATACAGAAATTCTATGCCAGTGGAAGCAAGACCTTAGAGGAAATACTTCACCCTATGTGTAAAAAGCCTGTGATTGCCACTTAGTTCACACACTGGTTCTACTTTTAAGAAACTTTTTTAAATTCCAGCTGAGAGCCTTATCATAATTAGTCACTTTGAGCAAAGCCACAATGGGCAAAATATAGCTTAGGAAAGATAAACAAGGAAAGTAGCAAGGTTTTTAGAAGCATTTAAGAAGTCTTGGAAGGTTGTGCCAAGAGTTTGTTACTACAGAGAGTTACTGTGAGATTCAAAAACACTTAAGAGAATGATGGAAGGGATATTACAGAAAGCTTGTGAGTGCCTAGTGGATCAGGCTTTGGGAAGCCTCCCAATGCCAGCATATGAAAAGTATAGTATGACACTATTTAATTATGAGACACTCCACAAATTGTCACCCACTTAGGCAGCCACATCAAATGACTTTCAAAACTCACGGGTTACATTCACTATTTCAACTCTGATTCATTCTTAACTGATTCTGTTTTGACTAGGAAAAAAAAAGGCAAAAGACACTTGATTTTGGAAGAAGATTCTGAATGGAATACAAATTTTATTGCAAAAGTTATTCTAGTAAAACACACAAACTTTTAGTGAGTAGCTTTATGAAAAGCAAAATAACAAACAGTTTGTTAAAAAGAATACCAGATCATTTTTTTCACCGGCAAGACAAAGAGATAAGTGATATAGTTGCCAAAAATACTGTAAAATAACAAACATTCTTTCTCATCTTCACATATCAACTTTCTTTTCCATGCTGTTAAATGCAATTCACTAATGATAGCGACTACTTTTTTTTCCCTAAACCTTTACTAGGCTTGCTTTTGTCTGTGCTTTTCTTCTTTTTCTCTGCTTTCAAGGCTGCTTCCTGAGCTGCCAGTTCTTCTTGTTTTCTGAGCTCAGCCTCTAGCAGATTACTTCTGTACGCTTCCCGAATGCTGTGAACTCTGACTCGTGTTTCATCTAAGGATGCCTAGGCAAAAGCAAACAGCAATACCACCCCTCTTAACACATGAATCTTGATTCAATCATAAACAACTGCATCCTTCCTGGTCTGTTTCATTCTATGACTCTGTAAGTAGAGGGAGAGTAGCTCTCCTTTTCTTTTCACTTGGATTTTTATTATTTCTCATAGGAAACAGCTATATGTCAATCTTTTCACCATGAAGAAGAAGAGGAAGTTCATAAAAATCCTTTTTAAATTTCTAGCATAATAAGCTAATCATGTGAAGGGAGGATAGAGCAGCAGACGAGTACTGGTTTGCTTTGCTGTCTTAAACAAGTCCATTAAAAATAGTTGCCAGAAATGCAGGAATGGTTTAGAAGTTCTAGCCTTTTAAGAGACTAAAGGAGCCTAAATCACACTGACATTCAACGAGACTTAGGGCAAATGGGACTTGGACACCTCTGAATACTTTTTCCTTTCCATTTCCACCCTGGAAAATGGGGATTCCTGAATACCTTTATATAGTTCTCTGTGGTCTACAGATGAAAAAACTGCAAAAGTGCTTATCAGCACAGTGTGCATATTCACAAGTAACTCTCATTTTAAATTCATACTGTGAAACATTTTTAATGGAAATACTTTCTAAAAAGAGTTGAGGAACTACTCAAGAAAAAATTTCCCTTCTGATATAGAGTATGTTAGTAATCCAAAACCATAGCAACATATGAAAACCTGGACATGTATTCTTATTAGGATCAGTCACTGCTAGAGAACTGTTGCTCCTTGCAGACCTGTAGCTGTGTAATATAAATCAGGCTGACTGGGAACTTAAAAAGAAGATGTTTTCAAGTGGTTTCTGTAAGTAGGTTGATTTGACGTAAAATTATTTTTACCGTCTCTTATCCAGCTTTAAGAGCTCTGAATAGTCACCAGTTAGTTGCTAGTGGTTATTGTATCCCCACTGTGTAACAAATAATTTTGTTCCTGTGGATGCTCCACAGTTAAGTCAATTTGGTAAGATATTTGTATCAATTTCATGTGCAGTGCATTGGCTGCATTAATCCTCACAATGATTTCTACCCTAATGCCCTCAAATTTATTTTTATATACATTTTTTTTAAGGAATAATATTCAAATTCTTCATTTGCTGGCATTATGCATATTCCAAGAAAACTGTGACCTCTAACTTTGCTATAAGACCTATTAAGAGCAACTTGCCCCCATATATAATTTATTTTTAAAAATTACTTTCCAAAAAGCCTATACAATTCTATAACCAAAAAGAATAGTAAAATCAGAGGTGCTTTACCTAAATTGCACCTGGTCATGTAAGTCAAATGCTCAATATAACCATCCTTTTATGGTGATATTCTTAAAATAGCGTTTTTGCAGAGAGCTGTATCAAGAAAGTACTAAGAACATCATATTAAGGAGGTTGCATGGTACTATTTTTTTTTTCCTTTAGAACTTTTAATTTTAACCTTTGCCCAAGCAAAATTTCAAGCTTGTTCATTGCTTCTTACTACTGGTACTGAATATAAAACTTTTAATAATGGTTGATCAAGATATTCAGCCTAGTGGTGGACATCACAGTACTAGTTACTGGAAAGCAGTCATGACAACCTACCTGCAGATTCTCATACATTTCAAGTATATTTTGCTTCAATAAAGCTCTGTCATTTTCTTCTTTTTCTCTTTGCTCCAAAGCCAGCTTTTGAAGTTCCCTAAAATGGTTCACTTTTTCCTCTTTACGTATCTGTTGCTCTTGAATGATAGACTCATTTCTCAGCACAGATTCAGACCTTGTTTTTCTGAAGGAAATACAAAGATATTTGTCTCATTTCAAATACAACTTTGGGTCTTGTTCATTTTGTTTAAAACCTACACGCATATATTTGGTTTATATTTGGCAATGTCACCATCGTATGGTTAGATATGGTTCAGGAGTCACTTTTACTCTGCTTATATATAACATTCAGGCCAGTTCTTCTTATACTTGTCTGTTTTTAAAAATATTTGTAAAAAACTGCTCATCTTTGAGCATATGAAAAACTCCTACATGTGACACCTTTAATTTGCAAGAAATATATTTCCAGAAGTTTTTTGGTATTATAATTCTACATTGAGATAAATGTAAAAAAAATTTTTATTTTTTTTTTTTTTTTTTTGCATAATGGCACCTAAGAGGACAATATATTTTTTACATTTTGACTTAAATGACTAGTGTAAAAGTCAAGGGCTAGAAGACAAATTAAATGCTTAAAAGATTCAAGCTTGAGGAAGATATTTTGCTATATTTTCTACTGTTACAATGTTATTCACTACAAGATAACCCCAGCTGCCCTTTCAATTTAAAATTAAATTTGGGCAATTTTTTCAGCATGTTCTAAGGTCTTTTGAAAATCAGTGAGATGTAGAAATGTCACACTGAATTCAAATGGACTTAAGCATGAAGTGGGTTCTAGCTGCAGCACAGCAAATATGCAGGTGCAAGTAAGTTAGCTCGATAAGTTCATGTCAACACTTGTAATAAACAATACAGTTCTGTTGAATAGGAAATATAATTCATACAGTCATTTCAGCTGTTAACTATTATTATTATTATTAACTGAACTGCATTTGTTAAATATAGTATTTTAAACTAGTATAACATCCTGACAAACTTCGTATGTGCTCCTTTCTTAACACTGAAATGAGCATATTTGCCTGCATGTGCATTCTTCAAATGGTTATGTCACATACTTATTACATGCAGTGCAGTGATTCAGGTCCTTTGACATTTATTATGTTAAGGAAGTTTACCTCATGTAAGGACTAAGGTCTACAAGCTCCCATTTTTTTTTCTGCCTTTCTAATCTTGAGTCAATAGCTGCTTGTGGGGCTTTCTTTCCTGTGGTAAGAAAATAAAAGCCAGAACAGATTAACCTGGTTATTTGGTTATGTTAGGAGTTCTATTTAAATTCTTATAAAAATTTTTCTTCTTTTGCCTCAGCAAAATACTATTAAATGAGAATATGGTTTGGAAAGGATATAACAGTTCTGCCCTTTTATTTCCAACACTCATGATAGAATCAAATATGGTGCAAAAAAACCCCATATATGCTAGAATGACAGTAATATATGTATTTTAGATAAATCCACTTTACTCAAGAAAGCTTGTAAATCTAAACAAGAACATTGAATTTGCAGTGCCTAAAAAATGTAAGAACAACTTGTAATCAGCTAGGAATCATATCCTTTATTTAAAAAAAAAAATCAATAAAAATCTGATTGCACAGTCCTGGCTGTAGTTTAAAAAAAAAAATAAATATATATATATATTCCCTTTGGGGCAGACATTTAGTTCAGGAAATATCAGTCTAAAGAAAAAATGGTCTCATAACATATTAAAATTTGTATTCTGAAGTCTTAGGATTTTTTTAACCACATGGTTAGTAACTGTGCTATGTTCTATTGTAGCGTTATTGCAACACAATGACATATCTGATATTAAGCACTGCACTGGGCTGAGCTGTGTTGTGATTATTCCAATGTTTCATTCTTTTAATTTTTCTGCATGGGTTGAAAATGCCTGTGAAATCTGATGCGATTTAACGATGACTGGAGTAGTTTTCTTTCATAAAAACTCTCTTCTTGTCCATCTGTAGCAGTAACCAATTGAAATACTTTAAAAATATTCCTGGGATTTTTCTCATAAAAAATACAAAAGAGGTTTCTGAGCATTAAAAAAACTACAGAGACAAATACACCAGCCTTCTCTGGTGGTCTTGAAGGGTGACTTGGATCTTTGGAAGTTCCTTAGACACTGCCTTTCAGAAAAGTATCCTCCAGAATATAAGAATTCTCATTAAGATACAGAAATGTTCCATCATATTATTGCCTATTGCTGCATTCTATGCAATTGAGCCATAACAACTTACAGTCACTGGGGTGTCACTCTTTACTTCATAAGACTTTATATTAGACTCTAAATGCTTAGTTTAGAACAAAGCTCTTGGTAGACAACCATGAATTTTGAAGTAATTTTGAAGTACTTACCCAGTAACTTAGAGGAAATAATATTTTTTCAGATAATCAATATTGTGTTTGTTTAAGGCATTAAGTAAGGATTACTCCTGCTTTAAGTTCTAAAATCTTCCCATGAAGATTACTTACCTGGATGGAAAAGTACTAATCTTATGTACTGGTAACAGGTTCTATTCCATGCACATGAGCCATGACCAGATACCTTCACAATCAGACTGAGTATTATTCTTTTCTTTTTGTGATGGCCTGATCTCAGCATTACTCACAGAAGAAAAGAAACAGCAAAAAGCTTGCAGCCTTCCACTCAGTTCACCTTCTCATCACAGTCTAGTAACTGGCAGGGAATACATATGAAGAATCCATAGAAGTTGTAACTACTAAATAAAACTAGCACTTATGGAAGCTGCCAGGAAGCTGATGCTACTCAGTATGCACTTTTTAACACCTCCATTCCAGAACACTGTCTGTGAACAGTTTCCATGAACATTAACATAAAAAATGCACATTACATGTATTAGTCTCTTACTGACATGCTATTTCAGCTGCTAAACACTTTTTTAGCATTTCTACACTAATGAACTCTGGTACCCAACTTGGAATTGAGTGAGTAAGTATTTTCCACTGAACTTCCAAAAATTTCTGGTTAATTAAGGGTTAGAATTCTACTACAAAAGGACTACCTGAAGCTTGCTTAATGGTAATCTGGCAGCCTCCAAGGGCCATGAGGCTGTATCTGTGTCTGGAAATAGAGAAGTGAAACAATTCAAACAAAGAGGGGATAGAGAAGATAGAGGGTAAGTGTGCCATTGTGCATTTGGACACCTTTATCAAGGCTGATTTAGCCATTTATTACTAGTATTTGATGTAGAAGTCTTTCCTAAGGAGCTGAACATGAGGAACTGAAGACACAGAAAGTTATACCCTTACCTCTTTCTCCTGAACTAGGCGTTACACTGGCGGTCTCAGTCCCAGCTCTGGACTCCTCTGAATCTCTCAAAGCACACTTATTAATAAAACGCATACGTTCCTGAAAAGCCTAGAGATCAAAGATATAATCCAGATAAGAAAACTTCTACTGCATACTTTAAATGCCAAAGAATTTTCAAAAGAAGGATTCTATAAGTGGTCAATAAGACTTAAGACCAGAGTGCAGTATGCAACTCTGCCTGGGGCTGGAATCAGAAAAGATGCCAGGGTCCCAGTGAATCAGTCCTGAGACACTCAATACTTAAGATCATTGTCCAGTGAAATACTGGAAAGTCACTGATCTCTGGGAAGTTTAAATAATATTTGGATTAAAACCAAAACCTCTAAAACTGAAAATTGTTATTCCCTTATAGCTGAATGTACAGCTACTGCACCTCCTTAGGGAAATATCACTTTCTCTTAGGGGCTCCTATAGCCTGGTGATTTAGACTTCCTCCTGAGAAATGGGACCTTTGGGGTGCAAACTCTTTCAGACTCAATTACCTCTGCTGCAAAAACCAGACATCAGCACTTCTGTCTTTTCAGAAGGTGACTTTGGCTCACTGGGCATTTTCTTAAGGGCTGTGATTGCCAGAATGGACAGAAGCCAAAGGTGACCCTGGAGTCAGGCACCAATTCGCAGAGTCAGAGGGTCTGTGACCCCTGGCACGGGCAGACATAGTGGCAGGGTGGTCACGAAGAAAGGCGATGGAAAGCTATTTATGCTGGATAGCAGACCCCAATTTAGACCTTGTTTTTAGCATATTCCATGTGGTTGCTGCAATTTTCTTAATGATAGCTGTTTTAGAAATATATCACAGACTGAAGGGGCTTTCAAAATGGAACCCTGTATCTGCAATTCAGTTGAGTTTCTGATAAAAAAAGGACATGGTGATAGAACCAGTATTCTGAAGAGACTCTTTACACATCAAATGGGATTCATTTCCAGCTAATCTTTAGGAGGCTGTACTTGCATTTTCAGTCTTAGCACAACTAATCAACACTGCAGAGCTGCAACTCCCCTTAGACCAGAATTTAATAGAGTACTGTCAGAAAAAGTTTTGAGCTCTGAGTACATTGAAAAAAACTTAGAAAACCTGAAAGTGTAACTGGGAAGACCCGTCTCAGGTTCATTTCTGAAAGGTAATGTCAAAAAGACAAAATGCTTCTAAGCTGGGCGTTCTAGCTGAGTATCCCTGAATGGGCAGTTGACGAACGTTGAAGGTGGATAGGGAGGGGGACTCCAGGCTAAAGGTCTTTTGCCTTTACCCCTAGTCTTGGAGGGGAGCATGCCCTCCCCCTCCCCCCCACCGCGAGGTCTCCATGGCCCCAGCAGAGACCACAGGACAGCATCAGCAAGGAGAGAAGCAGAGAGAGTTTATTGTTCTGGGTAGCGACTTAAATGGCTCTTAGGGGGATTACAAATTGACCATTGGGAGTCCAGGAGGTCTTACAAACCAACCAATGATAAGAAAGGGTTAACAACCAATAGGTGAGCTCTCAGTTATCTCTCAGACATTCTAAAGGCAGAGATAAGACTGAGGAACTTTGGGAAGAAGAAGGGTGAGTTTACAAAAAGACTGTAAAAGCCATTTTGAAAACATGTTCACTTAAACAACATTAAAAACTTCTGCATTCTTCTATTTACTGTAAAACTACCACAACAGGCAGTGGTAGCGGTGGTGATAGTTTAAAGACTACATTTTGTTCTTTTCTTTTCTTTAATTTCTTTGGCAATGATGCTTCCAACTCTGAATCAGCAGCGCAACTTTTTGCTTTAGTAGAAAGAACATGTATTACTTTTCCATCTTAAGCATACGTCACATCAAAAGTACCCAGCTGTAGCTGACAACTGAATTAGTGAATTCATACAGAACATGTACAGGCTCATGGATAACCTGAAACTGAGAATGAATCTGGGAATCCTGGCTGCAGATAACAGTTTGAGTGGTGACATGACCAGGTGCCAGTTCTTCAAGAGAAATCATTTTTAGCATGTTTCTAGCAGTGTATTTCTCAACAGAACCTCTTCACATTAAACATTAAACCAGTCACAAGCAGCAGCTTTGCAATTATGAAGAGGCAGTGGTTTTCTAAAGAGAAACTTTTCTATGTTTTTTAAAGAAGAATCTAAAATCTACAGAGTCCTGAAGTAGATGATCTGGATTCCTGCCCAGAATTCATGCACACAATCACTTTTAATTGTTTAAACTGTGTAAAATTTCCTGTCTTCCATAGAGTGGTGAAGAATACAGCCCTAAGAAGGTCTCTGTTGTGGAAACTGCTCCACCATCACAACAGAGCCTGGAACTTGTGAAGAAGATACCACTGCAAAGATACCACTCTGATATTACCTTGGCAGCTCTTCCTGGCTCTGCAGACTCCCAGGCTTGTTTCATGGCTCTGATTTCATCTGCTTGCTGGGTGTCTTTCTTAATCTCCAGAACGTCCACCTCTTTCTGTTCACTAACTACACGTAAAGTCCAGTGTGGTTTGCTCAAAATTGATTGCTGAAAGTATCATCAACACAATGTATTCATTTTCTTCATTCATTCAATTCATCATTCTATTATCACTTTTTAGGATGAAGTTATGTTTTTGTATCCTGGTAATTTTGCAAGCATTATGACACAAAGAGTGGCTGCCAAAGGAAAGGAAGACTACTTTGCAATGTGTGGAAACTCTTTGAGGTGTTTTGTTTACACGTTTCTCCCCTACTCCCATACAGCGTCCTCCATACTCCCTTTCCCTTTCTCTTTCCCTTTCCTTCCCTTCTCTTTTCCTTTCCTTTTCTGTTTCCTCTACCCCCTCCTCTTCCTTTTCCCCTTCCCCCTCCCCTCCACTTCTCTCCCCTCCTCTCAACTTTCCTTTCCTTCCACAAGCTTTTTTACTAGAAGCCTTATTATATTTAAGTAGGGTTTTTTTGTGTAGAAATAAGCCTTGTTATGTCTTATCAGGTTCTTTTCAAATCACTTCCCAAACTCTCTGAAGCACGTTAACATATACGTTCTCCAGAACCAAAGGCTAAGTAGTGCCTGAGGTGGAGGAGACTATTCTGCTCTCTGACCAATGAACAAGATACTGTGCTGCATATATTTCTGGAAACTGTATCATCTGAAGAAGCTTTCAGCCCAAGACTTTGAAGTAGAGTTAGGAGTTCATCTCTTATTTGAAACTAAAGGTGGGCATCTTCTTTATCTGCAAGAGCTCCATCTTGAAACTTTTATCTGTTTCAGTGGTGAACTGAAGAATTCCCAAGAACCATCATCCCAGCATCCCTAGTATATACCCAGTCAATGGAGCTGAAGGAAGAAATCTGACACAGCCTGAAGCTTCATTGACCTTCTGTGGCCAGAAAGCTAAACTGCAGCCACTCAGACCGCTCTGAAAGAAGGACTAAGGCACTATTCCAGAACTCCATATAATTAGGTGTGGGTATGAGTCACAGGGAAGTTTGCAGGTTTAGTTAACAAAAAAATTCAGTAGAGATTTCTTCATGAAAAATTCTATGGAGCTGTTCTCCCCTTGAACTACGTTCCATGAGGCAGCAAAACTCTCAGCAAAAAAACCACCATTACACAAGGAGCTGTCAGTTTCTTCACTGCCTTTCATTAATCTGTTTGCAATAATAACATTATTCCTTTTAAGGCATAAAGGCCTTTTGGTCCTCCACAAAACACTCAGATTATCCCACTACAGATGAGAAGAATCTCCAACTAAGCAAGTAGATACCGATTCTTCTGCCACTCTTCATCTGCAAGATAATGACAATTGTCATATATGAGACAGGAACTGACTGTAGTAGAAATACCTATTTCATCTCCCTAGGAAGCCGTGAAAGCCCCTACAGTGAGGGAGTAATAGGATGCAAATATGGTCAATTCTTGGAATATAATAAACCTTCAGCAGAGATAGAAACTACACCAACAAAAGAAACAACCACTAGTTCCTTTATACATAAACAAAGAAAAGAGCACATTGCATCTCTAAATCCAGGATGCACATCTTTTACATTCAACCATTGTAATTCAGCCTTTTACAGGTCTAAATCTAAAAAGGTGGCAAAGCATAACATAGAGAAACGCAAGGGATACACTAGAAGTGCTAGCAGTACTAATCTGCAGACCCGAGAATATATTTATGTTCAGTACAATGATGGCACATTCAACAAATCCAGTTTTTGTTGCTGTTCTCACCTGAGATTCAACCGATCCTCTTTGGGACTTCTCTCTTTCTATCTTCTCAGATGCTCTGTGTTTTCTGGTTGATCTAGGAATATTTGCAAACTCTTGTCCTTCAAAAGAAGTGAGCGTTAGTAGAAGCTGTGCTTCTCTTCCTTTCCCCCATGTATTACTCAGATGTAGTTCTAATGCATGGTGAATTAGAGAATATCACTGCTATCCATAAATACAATTCCCCATATAATACTTGGGCTGAAATAACAGCACAAAACAGCCATACAGAGAGACATAGAGAAGCCAGTTAATCCACTGTCAAGTTCAAATACTACCAAGAAAGAATGTGAGAACAATTTTTTCAAAACCGACTTAAAAGCTGGACATACTGAGACAGCCTAATCTGTCCTAAACAGCACTTTACCCAGCGCTTAACCGTGAGTTTGCCATGGTCCCTGCCATCAGTCACATTGTTGCCTTGTGCATGGGTCAGTACAAAGACTGAAATGAACAGAATCACAGCCTCACTCATACTTCCCTCATATAGTCTCACACAGTCTAATCACTATTATGAACCAGAAAGATAAGAAGCTCAAAACAGGTAAAGTCAATATTCTTGCCGTCTCAAATCCTGAGACTGTGAAGAACAGGAAAAAAAGACATATCCCACCAAAAATGCAAGGAAGTTAAGGCAAAGAAACATATTTGAGACTTGATGCATATTTAAGAAATGCGAAATTATCATTCTCAGAACTCTCTGAGAACATTTTTAATTAATTATATTACCAGTACATGTGTATACTATATATTTGAATTAAAGATACTGAGAATTGACACTTATTCCGCAATGTCTTAGCTGGCGGGAGCTGTTAACAAGACTTTTTGCATGTCATATTCTTTGCTGAAATAAATTAATAAATAAAACCTGTAATAGCATATAAATTTAATAGCATAAGGAACATGTCATTTGAAACAACCAGGAATCAATCCAAAACACTATGAGATAGATTAAAAAACCGAGCCTGAAATCTCCATTTCCTTCCACCTTCATACAATTTGAAACACTGATACAAATGCAGAAAACCTAGATTTAGTCAATACAGTAAATCAGGGGATTTCTCTTAGAAAAAAAGTGGATATGAGTGACTGTTTCACAGTCTGATGATAATAATAAGGTATCTTTCACTTAATGTGTGCTTTTCTAATTTCCTTCCACTGAGGACAAATCACTGTGCTGTACAATTAATGAGCTTTGGATCAGATCTGCAATGTCATGGCTGAGGTTATATGGATATATACAATTGCAAACATTAAATGTATATAAACATATTTATAATACACATATAACTCCCCATACAAATACATTTTATATAATAATAATA